>OY756438.1:2500-1202500 GCA_963576905.1 Mystacides longicornis
ACCTAACCTAACCTAACCTAACCTAACCTAACCTAACCTAACCTAACCTAACCTAACCTAACCTAACCTAACCTAACCTAACCTAACCTAACCTAACCTAACCTAACCTAACCTAACCTAACCTAACCTAACCTAACCTAACCTAACCTAACCTAACCTAACCTAACCTAACCTAACCTAACCTAACCTAACCTAACCTAACCTAACCTAACCTAACCTAACCTAACCTAACCTAACCTAACCTAACCTAACCTAACCTAACCTAACCTAACCTAACCTAACCTAACCTAACCTAACCTAACCTAACCTAACCTAACCTAACCTAACCTAACCTAACCTAACCTAACCTAACCTAACCTAACCTAACCTAACCTAACCTAACCTAACCTAACCTAACCTAACCTAACCTAACCTAACCTAACCTAACCTAACCTAACCTAACCTAACCTAACCTAACCTAACCTAACCTAACCTAACCTAACCTAACCTAACCTAACCTAACCTAACCTAACCTAACCTAACCTAACCTAACCTAACCTAACCTAACCTAACCTAACCTAACCTAACCTAACCTAACCTAACCTAACCTAACCTAACCTAACCTAACCTAACCTAACCTAACCTAACCTAACCTAACCTAACCTAACCTAACCTAACCTAACCTAACCTAACCTAACCTAACCTAACCTAACCTAACCTAACCTAACCTAACCTAACCTAACCTAACCTAACCTAACCTAACCTAACCTAACCTAACCTAACCTAACCTAACCTAACCTAACCTAACCTAACCTAACCTAACCTAACCTAACCTAACCTAACCTAACCTAACCTAACCTAACCTAACCTAACCTAACCTAACCTAACCTAACCTAACCTAACCTAACCTAACCTAACCTAACCTAACCTAACCTAACCTAACCTAACCTAACCTAACCTAACCTAACCTAACCTAACCTAACCTAACCTAACCTAACCTAACCTAACCTAACCTAACCTAACCTAACCTAACCTAACCTAACCTAACCTAACCTAACCTAACCTAACCTAACCTAACCTAACCTAACCTAACCTAACCTAACCTAACCTAACCTAACCTAACCTAACCTAACCTAACCTAACCTAACCTAACCTAACCTAACCTAACCTAACCTAACCTAACCTAACCTAACCTAACCTAACCTAACCTAACCTAACCTAACCTAACCTAACCTAACCTAACCTAACCTAACCTAACCTAACCTAACCTAACCTAACCTAACCTAACCTAACCTAACCTAACCTAACCTAACCTAACCTAACCTAACCTAACCTAACCTAACCTAACCTAACCTAACCTAACCTAACCTAACCTAACCTAACCTAACCTAACCTAACCTAACCTAACCTAACCTAACCTAACCTAACCTAACCTAACCTAACCTAACCTAACCTAACCTAACCTAACCTAACCTAACCTAACCTAACCTAACCTAACCTAACCTAACCTAACCTAACCTAACCTAACCTAACCTAACCTAACCTAACCTAACCTAACCTAACCTAACCTAACCTAACCTAACCTAACCTAACCTAACCTAACCTAACCTAACCTAACCTAACCTAACCTAACCTAACCTAACCTAACCTAACCTAACCTAACCTAACCTAACCTAACCTAACCTAACCTAACCTAACCTAACCTAACCTAACCTAACCTAACCTAACCTAACCTAACCTAACCTAACCTAACCTAACCTAACCTAACCTAACCTAACCTAACCTAACCTAACCTAACCTAACCTAACCTAACCTAACCTAACCTAACCTAACCTAACCTAACCTAACCTAACCTAACCTAACCTAACCTAACCTAACCTAACCTAACCTAACCTAACCTAACCTAACCTAACCTAACCTAACCTAACCTAACCTAACCTAACCTAACCTAACCTAACCTAACCTAACCTAACCTAACCTAACCTAACCTAACCTAACCTAACCTAACCTAACCTAACCTAACCTAACCTAACCTAACCTAACCTAACCTAACCTAACCTAACCTAACCTAACCTAACCTAACCTAACCTAACCTAACCTAACCTAACCTAACCTAACCTAACCTAACCTAACCTAACCTAACCTAACCTAACCTAACCTAACCTAACCTAACCTAACCTAACCTAACCTAACCTAACCTAACCTAACCTAACCTAACCTAACCTAACCTAACCTAACCTAACCTAACCTAACCTAACCTAACCTAACCTAACCTAACCTAACCTAACCTAACCTAACCTAACCTAACCTAACCTAACCTAACCTAACCTAACCTAACCTAACCTAACCTAACCTAACCTAACCTAACCTAACCTAACCTAACCTAACCTAACCTAACCTAACCTAACCTAACCTAACCTAACCTAACCTAACCTAACCTAACCTAACCTAACCTAACCTAACCTAACCTAACCTAACCTAACCTAACCTAACCTAACCTAACCTAACCTAACCTAACCTAACCTAACCTAACCTAACCTAACCTAACCTAACCTAACCTAACCTAACCTAACCTAACCTAACCTAACCTAACCTAACCTAACCTAACCTAACCTAACCTAACCTAACCTAACCTAACCTAACCTAACCTAACCTAACCTAACCTAACCTAACCTAACCTAACCTAACCTAACCTAACCTAACCTAACCTAACCTAACCTAACCTAACCTAACCTAACCTAACCTAACCTAACCTAACCTAACCTAACCTAACCTAACCTAACCTAACCTAACCTAACCTAACCTAACCTAACCTAACCTAACCTAACCTAACCTAACCTAACCTAACCTAACCTAACCTAACCTAACCTAACCTAACCTAACCTAACCTAACCTAACCTAACCTAACCTAACCTAACCTAACCTAACCTAACCTAACCTAACCTAACCTAACCTAACCTAACCTAACCTAACCTAACCTAACCTAACCTAACCTAACCTAACCTAACCTAACCTAACCTAACCTAACCTAACCTAACCTAACCTAACCTAACCTAACCTAACCTAACCTAACCTAACCTAACCTAACCTAACCTAACCTAACCTAACCTAACCTAACCTAACCTAACCTAACCTAACCTAACCTAACCTAACCTAACCTAACCTAACCTAACCTAACCTAACCTAACCTAACCTAACCTAACCTAACCTAACCTAACCTAACCTAACCTAACCTAACCTAACCTAACCTAACCTAACCTAACCTAACCTAACCTAACCTAACCTAACCTAACCTAACCTAACCTAACCTAACCTAACCTAACCTAACCTAACCTAACCTAACCTAACCTAACCTAACCTAACCTAACCTAACCTAACCTAACCTAACCTAACCTAACCTAACCTAACCTAACCTAACCTAACCTAACCTAACCTAACCTAACCTAACCTAACCTAACCTAACCTAACCTAACCTAACCTAACCTAACCTAACCTAACCTAACCTAACCTAACCTAACCTAACCTAACCTAACCTAACCTAACCTAACCTAACCTAACCTAACCTAACCTAACCTAACCTAACCTAACCTAACCTAACCTAACCTAACCTAACCTAACCTAACCTAACCTAACCTAACCTAACCTAACCTAACCTAACCTAACCTAACCTAACCTAACCTAACCTAACCTAACCTAACCTAACCTAACCTAACCTAACCTAACCTAACCTAACCTAACCTAACCTAACCTAACCTAACCTAACCTAACCTAACCTAACCTAACCTAACCTAACCTAACCTAACCTAACCTAACCTAACCTAACCTAACCTAACCTAACCTAACCTAACCTAACCTAACCTAACCTAACCTAACCTAACCTAACCTAACCTAACCTAACCTAACCTAACCTAACCTAACCTAACCTAACCTAACCTAACCTAACCTAACCTAACCTAACCTAACCTAACCTAACCTAACCTAACCTAACCTAACCTAACCTAACCTAACCTAACCTAACCTAACCTAACCTAACCTAACCTAACCTAACCTAACCTAACCTAACCTAACCTAACCTAACCTAACCTAACCTTACCTAACCTTTTTTTTTTTTTTTTTTTTTTTTTCGGAGGGGAAATCCGCACGGACACCCAGTCTTTCAGACCGTGGTAGTGCGGGCCTTTAACCCGCTAAAACCCCCCCTCTTCTTGCAATTCTCGTTCCTGTCCTCACGGACCTACCGAGTTATTGCATTTGCCTAGTTCAGCTCACTCTGTGCTGTCGTTTCATCCTTTTCCTTTTGTCGCATTATTGTTTCCATCAGGACGCATGTTGCGTTCCACTCTTTTTTGCTTCGCACTGCCGTACTGATTAGTTCCTCTACCTGCGGGAAGGAGTTTCTCCCTAGGTTTTCTAGGTATCTTTTTCTTACGTCTGCCCATTTTCTGCACGTAAACAGTGTGTGCTCTGCATCATCTTCTTCATTGCAGTACATGCATTGTGGTGTAGTAGATTTTCCAATTTTGTGTAGGAATTTGTTGAATACTCCGTGTCCCGTTAAGCACTGTGTCATATGAAATGTTATTTCTCCATGTCTTCTGTCGATCCACGGTTTTAGTTCCCTGATAAGTTTAAATGTCCATCTTCCTTTATCTGTTTCTTCCCACTCTCTCTGCCATTGTTTAATGGTCTCTTCTCTTTCCTTACTGTCGTTTTCATTCGTTCTCGGTATTTTGAGTCTGTATTTTCGTTCTCGCTCCGCCGCCATGAGATGTATTGGAACAAGGCCGGACACTACCAGAGATGCCTCCGTTGAGACAGTTCGGTATGCGCAGCATACTCTGAGAGACATAACTCTTTGAGCCTCCAGAAGTTTGTTCTTACTCGTTTGCTTTTTTATTGCGGACTCCCAAATAGGCGCTGCATATAAGAGAATTGACTGAGTTGCTAGCGCAAGAATTTTCCGTTTCCCGTGTTTTGGGCCCATCGTGTTTGGCATTAGCGCCGATAAAGCTCGTGCTGTCTTTTGTGCCTTTTCCGATGCATACTTGATATGTTTATGGAAGTTCAGTCCAGGGTCCAGGACCACTCCCAGATATGTGGCCTCCCTTGATGGCTTGATGACATCCCCTTCTATGGTGACCTTGATGTCTTTAAATTTTCTGTCTCCTCTCAGCATGATTGCGATGGTCTTTTGCGCGGCTATTTCAAGCATATTTCGGCGCATCCACAAGCTTACGGCATGGAGTGCCGCATTGGTATTTACCATCAGGTCTGTAGACGTTCCCGCGGTGGTCGATACAGCAAGGTCGTCCGCGTAGCAGATTAGCTCCACACCCTGGGGCATCTCAATCCTCATTATGTCATCGTAGAGCACGTTCCACAATGTTGGTCCAAGAACCGATCCCTGCGGCACGCCTCCCCCCACCTCTAAGAATTTTCCTTTCTCGATGCATATTTGTCTCTTATTTAGGTACTCCAGTACAGTGTTCACCGCATGAGGTGACAGTTCGAGTTCTTTAAGTCTTTTTCTTATGATTGGCCATGCCGCGGTGTTAAACGCATTTTTCACATCTATCATGACGAGTAGATTGCCCTTATTGGCCTGTTTTGCTTGATCGGCGATATCTATTATTCGTTTCACCGCATCCGTAGTTGATCTGCCTTTTCGAAATCCGTATTGCCTTTCACTTAGAGCGTTTTTCGATTCCAGCTCGTTTAGTATTCTTCCATTGATTATGGACTCGTACGCCTTGGCCAGCACATTTATCAGACATATTGGTCGATACTTGGCCGGTTCATCTTGTAATTTTCTCGGTTTTTCTAGAAGGATGAGTCCCGCTATTCTCCACTCTTCCGGGAAGGAACCGGATTTATAGAGTCCATCAAAGAGATTAGCGAAATACCTTGGGTTGGCTTTCATTATAATCTTTACCGCTTCCGGAGGGATCTTGTCAGGTCCAGGTGCTTTACCAATTTTTATTTTGTTGGCTACTTTTATAACTTCTTCTTCGGTGATAGTGTTTTCCTCCGTGTCTGGGCCGGTCGGGATCTTCTCTAGTTTGTCTTTGTCGTTTTTACTGGTAATGAATAAGTTGTGGAATGCTTTCAGTTTTTCGTCGAGTGACATTTTTGTTCTAGGAGTACTCCCTTTCATTTTTCTCCTAACGATCTGATATGCGTTTCCAAAGATATCTGTATTTAAGTCTTCACATATCTTATCCCAGGCTATAGATTTTTTTAGTTCCTTCTTAGCGTCTTTGTATTCAAGGGCAAGTGTATCTCTTCTGTTGTTTGTTTTGCACCTTTGGTATAATCTTCTCACTCTCCTAGTCTCTCTGATTTTCGATTGAATCTCGTCCGACCACCAGTACGGAAGTTTTCCCCCTATGTCCTCTTGTACTTTAGGCGTGCTCAATTTAAATGCAGTTTCTATTGCTTTTACGCAGGCTTTGGCATTTAGTTCGGGAGCCATACTGTTAAAGATCCTCACAAGCTTAGGGCCATCCGTAGCACCGTAAATGGTCCTTTTTGTCTTGGGCGTGTTTTCCGAGTTTGGTGCTATTCTTGTTAAGGTGTAACAATGGTCGCTAAGAGATTCGTCGTCAAGGGCCTCCCACACTGGGTCATTTCTGAGGGTCCTCCCACAGACCATCGTCACGTCTATGAACGATACACCATTTTCTCTTATACATGTGGGTTTCTTTCCATCGTTTAGGATGTCTAGGTTCATTGCTCCTGCCCATTCTAAAAGACACTTACCTTTTTTATTTGTGACGTTCCCGCCCCAAGCTGGGTGTTTTGCGTTGAAGTCCCCCGTGACAATCACCCGTTTTTGGTTTGGTAGACTCAGCGCGTCTTTTTGAATCTCCAGAAGTTGTTCATCGAATTCGTCGTTTGTGCATTTGTTCGGGCTAAGGTACACGTTGTAGAGGGCAAAGCCTGCAGTTTCTATCTTAATTGCCTTTCGGATAGTTTTGTATTTGGTAACCTGTTGCACCCTACTGAAGTTTACAATGAGCACGTCTTTTTCGATGTTTGCGTAATAATTTTCCCCAGTACACCTTGACATGTTGGGTTCACTTATGGCGATAAAGTCGCATTTTTCTCTATGCGCAACAATTAAGGCTAGGTCGTGTGCTCGAGCACTCCTGCCAACATTTATTTGTAGTAGTGTTATCATTTTATGTTGGGTGTGTTAATACGACGTTTATTTCGACTTTTTCTTTCTTCGTTGAGCGCTTTTCTAAAAGCCAAGCATCTTCCACTTCCCGCTGCATGACCTTCTGACTCACATAGAGGGCAGTAGGCGTTTTCTTTGCATTGGTCCGATTTATGTCCCTCCTTTGCACAGTTTCGGCAGAGCTCACTTCGGTTTTCCTCTGTACACTTAGTCGCCCTGTGGCCGTATTTCCAGCACTTAAAGCATTTTATGAGATCGATTCTCTCTTTTAGCGGACATAGGCTAAGGCCTATTCGAAGGTTTCTGAGTAAAATCATTTTGTTTGCATCTTCTTCATGGGCAATTACTGTTGCAACTTGCGTTCCATATCTAGCTGGTCTTAATGGCTTTACTATCAGCTGGTCACTTCGCTTAAACTCTACAGCGTTCATTAGAGCCTCCCTGACCTCCAGATCGGTCGTAACAGAGTCCATTCCTAATATATGGACGGTTTTCTTTTTGCATGTTATGATCTTCAGATTTCTCCCGTTGACGATCTTTCTCAGCGAGTCGGAGACAGCTTCTGCACCATTTTTTAGCTTCAGGCGCACCTGTCCATTTCTCGTTTCTCTTATATTTGTTATTGAGTTTTTTCCCCCCTCCGTCAAGGAAGCTTTCATTTTCATAAGGGTTTCTGCGTAAGTACCCTTTTCGGTGTCAATAAATATAACTTCTCCTCTTTTTTTTCTTAATTGAAGTGTTTTTTTTGCTTTCCTTAACCAACTTCAGGGTTACTTTTGTTCCTGAACCGTGGAACAGAAACTCGGTCATCTTCATTAATGTGTCATTTTGCATCCCCTGGGATGGTGAAGTTGTCAAGTTTTTGATACTATTTTTTTGTACGCGACATTTTATTTCTTTGAGGATGTTAAACATTTTATCCGCCTTGTTTAGTTCTTCCTTCTTAATTATTAGGACGAAACCATTAGGACGATTACAAAATCGTCCTAATGGTTTCATAAGTTTTTGTTCCTATTTTTGTTTTTGATGTGCTTTCCAATTCCACTAGACTCCCTTCTTTACAGGGAATTTTTTCCGCTTCTTCTAATTCGGGGTATTTGCTAAAAATTTTCTTTGAGAGGCTGCTTTTATTGGCATTATCGTCATCATGTACAATAGCAAAAACGTGTTCATTCTCTGCTTTGAACAGGTCTTCGAAGTCCGCATAGATATTTGTGAAGCAATCAGCTTCCCATTTTTTATCAGCGATCCTCACGAAACTCTCGAAGGAATCATCTTCGATCACCGCCCTGTCAAGAACAACGCGTTCAGTTCTGCAGTTTGCGCACTTCGGTGAACCTAACTTAACCTAACCTAACCTAAAACTTCGGTAAAAATTTCAAATGCCAGTGATCTTAGACCTTTTGTACATTTTAAAATTTTCCATTTACAATTTCGTGTATTACTCGATAGCGGAGCGGCTGTCAATATTCTGGGCGGGAAGCTATATCGATCATTTGCAGAGGTCGGCTTCACTCCTACGTATTCTCACATGAATATCAGCAGTGTCGACAACTCACCAATACCTACTGTCGGCAAGATTACTCTTCCTTTGTGTTTCGATGAGAAAGTGTTAATGACAGAATTCATAATAGCTCCTTCTTTGCCCGACCAGTTCATTTTGGGCACACCGTTTTTAGAAGACTCTCAGTTGGTACCTCCTCTTTTTCCAAACCCAAAAACCAATAGCGAACCCTCGTATCACATTAGCTCCGTTACAAGCGTGCCTCGATGTTTGAATTCAATAGACGACCTTTCTCCTAATCAAAAATTAATTTTAGAATCAGTTATAACCGAGTTTGACCAAATAGCATTTGAGAAGGTAGGTCTCGGGCGTACCCATTTAGTTAATCATGTAATTGACACATCGAATCATTCTCCAGTCAAACAGCGTACATACCCGGCCTCGCACGTACGTCGAGAACAGCTTTGTAAAGAGGTAGATTACATGTTGCAAATGGACATAATTGAACCATCCAGGTCTCCTTATTTAAATAATGTATTTATTGTCCCAAAGAAAGACGGCACCGGTCGACTGGTACTTGATCCTCGTAAGCTAAACGAAATTACAAAAACTGACAGTTACCGACTCCCGAACATTAATCACATATTGGATAACTTGCGTGACACTAAATATCTAACAGCTCTCGATCTCAGTCTTGGCTTCTGGCAGATGCCGCTTGAACAATCTAGTAAACAAAATACAGCATTCTTTGTTGAGAACAGGGGACTCTTTCATTTTAATGTGACACCTTTTGGTCTCAAAAACGTACCTGCCGAGATGCAGCGTCTAATGGACACCCTGTTTCCGGATCTAGGGAACGGAGTATTTTGTTACCTAGACGATATTTTAATTTGCAGCAGAGACTTCGAGTCACATATCAAAACCTTACGTATTGTACTGTCAAGATTAAAAGAAGCCAACTTAACCATAAAACTAAGTAAGTCAGAATTTTGTAAGTCCACCTTAAAGTATTTAGGCCATGTAATAGATAGAGATGGAATAAGAACGGACCCTGATAAGATATCTGTAATGTTGAATTATCCCCGTCCTACGTCTAGTAAACAGGTTAGAGCATTTATAGGGATGCTAGCTTATTATCGTCGCTTTATCAAGGATTTTTCCAGAGTGGCTTCTCCACTCACAAAATTAACTAGTAATAAATATGACGGCCGTAAATTCGAATGGTCCGATGAGGCTGAAGTTTCTTTTAACACTTTAAAAAATTTAATGACGTCCGCACCGGTTTTGAAGCCCCCAGATTATAATTTAGCTTATATCCTTACCACCGACGCAAGCGCTGTGAGCTTAGGAAGCTTTCTTTCTCAAAAGGATGCTAGCGGCGTCGAACATGTGATAGCTTATCATTCCCGGAAACTCTCCCCCCCAGAAAAGAATTACAGCACCACAGAACGCGAGCTGTTATCCATAGTCGATTCAATACATCATTTTAGGAGTTATTTAGAGGGAACACGTTTTACAGTCATGAGTGACCATGGTTGCCTGAAGTATCTAAATTCAATTTCATCGCCAAGCGGCCGCCTTGCCCGGTGGGCCTGCAGATTATCCCAGTACGATTTTGAATTTGTATTTAAAAAGGGATGCATTAAGCAGACTACCTGTTTCCGCAGTATCTGTTCCCGAACCCTTTTCTAACATTACGGATCCAAATTATATTAAATTATTTTCTTCTTGTAAAAAACATCCACAGAGTTACCCGAATTTCATGATAAATGATGGTCACTTGTATAGATATTCCAAGTACAAAAAAGATCCAATTTCCAACAATCCTTCTTATTTGTGGAAATTGGTGATTCCCAAATGTCACATAGTAGAACTTATTAAAAATTATCATGACGAACATTGTCACCCCGGTGTACAGAAGACTTTCGAATTCATTTCTCGTACGTATTATGTCAAAGGACTGTTGTCTCACGTTAAACAAATAATAAACAGCTGCGACCCTTGTAAAGCGTATAAACATACAAATAACCCTTGTAAAGCGTATAAACATACAAATAGCCTAGATTTTATAGGGCCCTTTCCATTAAGTCACAAAAAGAACCTGTTTATTCTTACAGTTATAGATAATTTTTCGAAATACCTGTGGACCTTTGCTTTAAAAACAGCTACCTCGCGTAATGTAATCCAGGTTTTAGAGATCCAGATTTTTCTTCCTTATTCTGTACCACGCGTTTTGGTGGTAGATAACGGGAAACAGTTTGTTTCGAATGAGTTCCGTTCCTTTGTTGCCTCACACGGCATTAAAGACCTTCGTTATAATGCATTTTTCCACCCCCAACACAATGTTTCCGAAAGATATAACCAAACAGTGGTCACTCTATTAGCTATGATGGTAGGAGAAAATCAGAGAGACTGGTGTACTTATTTACCTAAGATATCTTCTTGTCTTAATTCTACAATGAACATTGCAACCGGACACACCCCTCACCTACTAATGTTTGGATTCGAAAATGTACCTCATGCATCCTCATAACCCTTCAGGCTAACCAATCTTCTTCAACAAGCCTTACCGACCCTATAGAGCAGCGTCTCAATGATATATCTCAACTTGAAAAATTCTACGAATCTGTCTCCCACAACTTAGTTAAGGCTTTTCATAGGAACGCCGCCCGCTATGCCGGCGAGACATACAACTTAATATAGGTCAGGTCGTCTGGAGAAAGTCATTATCACAGTCCAAGGCAGGACAGTACTTCTCGAAGAAATTAGCACCCCGTTTTATCAAATGTATCGTTGTGAAGAGATTATCTCGTACTGTTTTCGAATTAAAAGATTTCTCTGGATCTTATGTAGGCAAGTTTCATACAAAAGATATAGTGAAATTCTGAATAAACCTTTTTTATCTAATTGAACGTGACAGCCATGTACTAAGCCTTATGGCCTAGTCATGGCACCAGTGGTTCTCATCTCGATGGCGACGCCCTGTTATGTGAACCTCGAGTAGGAGTAAAATTTTCTATTGTCGAGAGACAATTTTAAATCATTAAGTATTCGTCCTTCGGGAAATACGCGCACCCCCTGAGATACGATGAGGACTCGCGGACCTGACCTTCAGTCAGATATCCACTTGGAGTGAATTCGGTTGACCTGGAACTACAGCTGACCTGTAGTCCCGGCCATCAACCCTGTAGGACTTGTTGCTTTAGATCATGTATTTGGGAGTAACCTACGTTTAAAAACTAGTTTGTAGCCCGGTATGAAGCATCCATTCCATGTTTTCTTTCTTTTGTTTCTTGGGATTTTTTGTTGTTGTTTAAAACTTGAACCTTATTAGTATAAATTTTTATTTATAATAAATTCTGTGCAGACTGCGATTAAGTGCGCATTTTAGTGTTCTCCTTCCATGCTATAGACAAAGTATGAAGGAAAGAATTGTTTGGATATTAACAACCAAATAATTTAGTTAAGAAAAAGTTGTTAAAGCTGAGTCTCTTGTTAAAGAACTCTAGCAAGCCAACTTTGAATTTTTTTTAAGCTGTGATCATGCTTAGAAGAAGTTTTTTTTTGTGTTATGTTGCATATTGTCAAGGATACTCCGTCCTGCCAAACTTTGGAGAACGGAAAGATTATGTGAACCTTTGCATAATGTTGAGTCGTTATATATGACTTGTGATAATGTGTTATTTATTTTTTTGAGATACTGGTTTTGCGTCTGGCCTCCGTAAACCAAAGAATTATTTGTTCAAATAATTTTGTATTATTGGTGTTGATGTAAAATTCAACCCCAATCACGCTATAGTTTGGATCGACTTATAAAATACCCTAATAGATTAATGTCTATTTGATAAACACATTATTTTACACCTTAAGTGTCTAACTGTGTTATGAGATACTGTTAGTTACCAAGTATTTAAACATTTCCCTCGTTCGGAAATTGATTGTTGCCTCTGAGTTTGGCACCTGTCCTTAGTTGTGTGAAATTTGTTGTACTTACCTCTTATAGTACATTTTTTTTTTAAATACCTAATACGTGCACGTAGGTTATTTGCGCTATAAAATATAAGAAGTCACATAGATCCCTAGTTAAGTTATAGTCAATAATGATTAACTTTTGAGTACATGAGAAAAAAATCAATAGGTACTCAATCCTCGTAACTTTTGATTGTCAGTTTTTCCTCTTGTTGGTCACCTGACTTCGTAATGATGCATTACTGTGCATTTCTTGAGTACAAGCGTATGATAATAAGTATATGGAATACATTTCGATTTATATAATTGTGTGACAGAAGGTAAAACACCCCTTCGTCATCAACTTACTTAATTGTTGTAATTAATAACGATTACCCATAGATAAGACTAGAAAAGATTTTCGTTTTTTTTGAACTAATAAAAAAACGTGGCGCTCACAAGGTTCGAATACATCTCCATCTTGTATTCAGCTAGCATGGATTACCATCTTCCTTCTGTATAACTTTGGGCACGACAGAAGTTAATTTTAAGCTTGTTTTACGATTTTTTTATAAGGAACAAATGGATTTAGTTGTTGCACTATGGTCAAATGTTCTTGTCAAACTTAAATTAGTTAACCAAAATAAACTTCGAGTTCAATAACTCAGATAGGTGTGTCATAAAATACTAAACAGTGAATAGTGAATTCAGTGATAAATTAACCAGAGAACATTTTGTTCCCTGGCATGGGCATTTTAATTTCATAATAAAAATATTATCAAGACACAACTAGGTCCATAATTTAAGAAAATAAAATAAGATATATTATATGTATTGTATTCTTTACCTAATAGGTTAAGTGGTATTAGCGAATGGTTGCGTTCGTTGATGTGTCCTGTAAGGGTATAATTAAATTATGGTAATAAAATGCATAGCGGACCTCAAATTTTCGTAAAGAAATTCAGTCGTACAATAAAATTATTTAAATAATATCCGAGTATTGTATAGGTACGAGTATGCAATGTACCTTCACTAAAATTGCATGCCGAATTCACAAGATTCCTTGAAGCCAATCTATAAATAGAACTTAAGGTATCTAACCCGACCATTGCGATATCATGCTATCTCCCTTACACCTGTACGAGCTCTGGCGTGTACTTTGTAGTGGGTACTTTCCCCAGAGCTCGCCCACATTCAATCTTCCGGCTTTCTGCGAAAAGGACGTAATTTGGTGGAGGCTAAGCGTGCCCTTTGGGCTACGCGAGCTCCCGCCATAAAAGCAAAGTGATGTAAAATGTAAGAGAGAAATTAAGTGATAGCCTACAGAACTTTATAAATAACCATTCGTCATGTACGGTGATTTCTTTGTTAAATTAACTGACCAAAGCCTTCCGCTTATAATAAATTGAAAAGTGCAAACTCATTGTTAAAAATAAATTCAAATAATATTAATAGAATCACATGTCATAATTTATAGAAGGAGGCGACGTCCAGTGTATTTCGTTGTTAATTAGACTGTTAGCGCCGCCCTCAGACAATAATGCGAGACAGTGTTGAGAAAGTTAATGTTCTAGTAAATTCGTAATAATTAATAATATAATAAATTAAAAAGTGCAAACTCCTTGTTAAAAAAATAAATTCAAATAATATTAATAGAATCACATGTCATAAATTATAGAAGGAGGCGACCTCCAGTGTATTTCGTTGTTAATTATACTGTATATGCCGCCCTCAGACAATAATGCCAGACAGTGTTGAGGAAGTTAATGTTCTAGTAAATTCATATCAATTATTAAATAAACAATTATATGTAAAGGGTGTCTCCATATCACATTGATGTAAGACTTGAAACTGATAAACTAAACCGCAAGTATTCGTTCCAATAAACAATATATAGTGCAAATCGGACTTTCATTTATCTGTGTTTTTGAGAAACCGAACTTTCACAAGTACCCTGATGGTGAGAGCTGCTCACATGTCCAAGCTAGCCAGGCAAGAAATGGTAATCAACGGTTGTCTCCAGGAACCTTCCATCATACCCTGCCCAAGTAAGAAATTCGATGTTATCAACTATAACCTGGAAGTCAACAACATCGCCAACCCCAGAACATAAGATGATAAGGATGACCAAAGAAGAGAAGAAAGCTACCCCAACCCTAACCACCCTTATCTTCTATATACCCATTTCATTGACGTCCAACGTGTGGGCAAGAAGTTTCTTAAAAATACGAAAATGATAATAATTTAAAATGCGTTATTTTTATTTGTCAGTGTTGTCCAACGATGTCCTAACTGAAATATTTTTTTGTATGCCCGTCGTAGTAGTTTGAATTTCAGGTAAATTGAATTGTATTTTATAACCTTTGATAAAAGCATTCTTAATTCAGGCAGAAGCCAGAGAGAAAAGTTTTGCAATTCAAAATTTTGTTAAAAACAGTTGTATTAAAAACACAAGTGAAAAAGTTTTCATAGTAAAAAAATCAAAGTAAATGATTTAGTAAATTATTAAACACGTAAGTAGAGTCATGTTTAAATAAGTAGAAATAATTATTCTTGAAATTTTGATATCAGATAAATAGCCGAAAAATATACTATCTGCTTGTAAATTAAAAAGTCATTTCACACCAAAATTGTTTCTTGAAAGTATGGTGAAATTTATTTGGATTGCATTGTATACCGAAAATAAATTAAAGATTTTAACAGTCAGAGTTTAGAATAAATATTGAAAAGTGTAATAAAGCCAATTAGTTGTTTCGTTGGAAGTTTGTAGATTCATAAAATTATGAAGTTTTTTTTTTGAGTTAGGAATATTTCGTATCGTACTGGCGTATATTGCAGACCGCCATTTTGTTTTTCATCTGCGCGCCAAAAGTTAGCATCATCTGATACAGGTGGGTACCTACGTAAGTGGGTCACGCTAGCGATGTACCTACTTCGCGGTTATATGTGTGTGAGTGTGGAGACCCGATAGAAATATTTGAATAATAATAATAATCGATTCCATGATATAAATTTGTACATACCTACCTTGCAATGAATTAAATATTTCCGGACGGAAAATTTTCACAGTTTTGTAGAGACAAGTTAGTTGTTCTTTTAATTTAATTTTATTGACATACGGGTCAAGTTTGATGGTCTCAATGTACCTTGTTTGGTTTTTTTTGTGTTTATATCTCTGGGACAAATTTTTGTACTTAAAGAATGTACGTTCAATTACAATTCAAGCCAAATTTTTATTTATTTATTTTTTGAAAACATTTATTGCGGAAAGTGACGAAGGTTGTGTTGAAGTCTGTATGGTTGACTTAATAACGATGTTTGGTTTAAAACATTAAATTATTTGATGATTTGATGGGACTAGCCATGAGCTAATGATATGATGATTTGATGGGATTAGCCATGAGCTAATGATTTGATGATTTGATGGGATTAGCCATGAGCTAATGTTATGATGAATTGATGGGAATAGCCAAGAGCTAGTATTTGATGTATCGTGTGGAGGAACCCTGAATTGAAGTATATGAGGGGTCGTTTTTAGCGTATTGGATGCCGATTGGATCCAATCCGCTCTACATTATAGCTTAAATGGGCTTACAGCACATAAAATTGTAAATATGTTTTGGTTCCTCAACCTCTCAAGATTGTTAAGACATGGAGTGTCGAAACTCTGGAGTTTTGGGTTTAACCATCTATAATTAAGCAACAGCTTATGTCAAAGCGACATCTTAAGTTGATCTCCCGTTAGACAACTTATGTCCAATAGCTGATAGATATTAAGTATGTAAATAATCTCTTCTAAGTAAAGGACGTCTATCTCCTTTTCCCTTTTGTAAATAAGTTAGTTTGTATGTCTCGTTGTCGAGATAGTCTAGAATGGTTTTCCTTTTTATCCAGTGTAATAAAAGAAAGGATGGCGCTCAACTCTTGTGATCTAATCGACCAGATCTCACTAGCATAAATACCATCTATAAAATTCTGTAAAACTTGGGCAAACAGAGCTAGCTATAATTAGGTATAAGTGACCTGACTGAATTTAATTTTTTTTTGAAGGGTTTTGTTAATGTTCATGAGACTTCTGTAACGTTGTGACAACCTGCGGATGAATTAAATAAATTATCTCTAACTTTTGGAGCAACAGCTCAGGGTAGGACTGTGCTTAAACTAAATTTTAAAAAGTGAATTAAAAAGTGAAAAATTAAGTGAGGCGGTTATCCATATTGGTGATAACGTCATGTCAATTTAAACTCATTTAAAAGAAAACCGTTTCCAAAAATAATTACCCGCACAGTTTAGGAATTCTAACATTTAATTTTGTTTTGTCATGTCTTATATGTTATTCTAATTTATTGTATTTTACAGGGTGCACCTACTTCTTTCATGGTTTGAAAAATTTTGTGTGATTCTGGTCAAACTCAATAAAATTATGTTCAATTGCTGAACAGCGAGACTTTGGTGCTGTATGAATGAAATTTAGTAATCGTTGCAACGAATTTAAGTATTTTGAGTATGAAATAGGACAAGAAAGGAGATGAATGTTAAAAAGGGCTGTGAATGTTAAAGTATGTTTGGAAGTGCTCAAGTTTCGCTCTCACCAAGTTGAGGCCCTGTGTAACACTTAACTGGTCTCTAATTGACCAATGACACACAACCAAAATGTAATTAACTATTGAAATTCACATAGAAAGAATCTATCGATAAGTTTGATTGTATCCATAAGAGTATGAGGATCAAGGTATTTATAGGATGCACCCAGTTTTATTTAATTATCTGTATATGTTGTGTCTTGTGTTTTCTTGTGAGTGTGTCGACCGAGCGACCTCGTTTGCGTAAAACAGGGTTCGCCTGTATTTGCCGGATCAGAGTTATTGATGACGCATAAAGTGTCTCAATACTAGCTATCCGCCCCGAGTCGACTCGCTCATCGGACAACAATTTTTTTTTCCTTCTTCATATTTTTAATTTAGGATATAATTTTTGCATTGTATAATTACGTTTCATTGGAGTCACCCTATTGATTGAAAATAACTATAATTTTTGTTGATCGTACTTTCGAGTCTTTTCTTTGCCTAATAATTTTTGTGTATTGTTTGATCTCGATGTTGTGCATTGACCATGCGAACCTTTTAGGTATCACAGCTGTATGGTACTTAGAGTCCTTTTTTTTTCTTTTCTTCCTTTTCTTTTTTTTTCTTTTTATAAGAAAAAGGGTATTGTAAGGGTATAATTAAATTATGGTAATAAAATGCATAGCGGACCTCAAATTTTCGTAAAGAAATTCAGTCGTACAATAAAATTATTTAAATAATATCCGAGTATTGTATAGGTACGAGTATGCAATGTACCTTCACTAAAATTGCATGCCGAATTCACAAGATTCCTTGAAGCCAATCTATAAATAGAACTTAAGGTATCTAACCCGACCATTGCGATATCATGCTATCTCCCTTACACCTGTACGAGCTCTGGCGTGTACTTTGTAGTGGGTACTTTCCCCAGAGCTCGCCCACATTCAATCTTCCGGCTTTCTGCGAAAAGGACGTAATTTGGTGGAGGCTAAGCGTGCCCTTTGGGCTACGCGAGCTCCCGCCATAAAAGCAAAGTGATGTAAAATGTAAGAGAGAAATTAAGTGATAGCCTACAGAACTTTATAAATAACCATTCGTCATGTACGGTGATTTCTTTGTTAAATTAACTGACCAAAGCCTTCCGCTTATAATAAATTGAAAAGTGCAAACTCATTGTTAAAAATAAATTCAAATAATATTAATAGAATCACATGTCATAATTTATAGAAGGAGGCGACGTCCAGTGTATTTCGTTGTTAATTAGACTGTTAGCGCCGCCCTCAGACAATAATGCGAGACAGTGTTGAGAAAGTTAATGTTCTAGTAAATTCGTAATAATTAATAATATAATAAATTAAAAAGTGCAAACTCCTTGTTAAAAAAATAAATTCAAATAATATTAATAGAATCACATGTCATAAATTATAGAAGGAGGCGACCTCCAGTGTATTTCGTTGTTAATTATACTGTATATGCCGCCCTCAGACAATAATGCCAGACAGTGTTGAGGAAGTTAATGTTCTAGTAAATTCATATCAATTATTAAATAAACAATTATATGTAAAGGGTGTCTCCATATCACATTGATGTAAGACTTGAAACTGATAAACTAAACCGCAAGTATTCGTTCCAATAAACAATATATAGTGCAAATCGGACTTTCATTTATCTGTGTTTTTGAGAAACCGAACTTTCACAAGTACCCTGATGGTGAGAGCTGCTCACATGTCCAAGCTAGCCAGGCAAGAAATGGTAATCAACGGTTGTCTCCAGGAACCTTCCATCATACCCTGCCCAAGTAAGTAATTCGATGTTATCAACTATAACCTGGAAGTCAACAACATCGCCAACCCCAGAACATAAGATGATAAGGATGACCAAAGAAGAGAAGAAAGCTACCCCAACCCTAACCACCCTTATCTTCTATATACCCATTTCAGTCCTCATCATGGCTGAAATTGATATGTTCCATTTATTTAATGAAATAATTTCGAATTAATTATAATTAATTATAATCATTAGATTATGTTACTATTTTTTTGAACAAAGATTGGAGTTCGTGATGTAAGAATGTGGTAAAGTAAATTAGTGCACGCCTTTTTTTTGAGATGAATGAAAGATGAAAAGTAAGCAAGTGACTTCAATCTTAATTATTATCGCCTTGATATGTTTTTATTCATTTTTTTTGTAAAAGTGTTGGCCATTTTGAGAACACATCCTCGCACCTCCTAGCTGTTGATTATAAAGATATTTAGTCTTAAGAAATAGACACTTGATTTGTATAGATTCAGTAACTCACACATAGTGATGGGTTTTGCAGTACCATACTTTAGTGACGACACCAGATAATTGTTCTGCTTAAAGTTTAAATTTTGATGATCCCGAGTACGCAGTATCAAGTATTATATAGAGTACAAAGCCTAGTGAATATAGATTGAAATTTGCCTATAAATTCAGAAGAATGGCTTGCATTGTATAAAAGCAGTAGAGATAAAAGTTGATTAATAACTATGGAGGGCTCTAACACTTTGATCCACTTAGCGTAAAAGGAGGTACAATTGTATGTATAGAGAATTTACTAGCTTTGGTGTCCGTCTTTCACTTAGTAAATTTTTGTGTAATTTAGTTTGAAAATTCTTGTATAACCATTACACTTATCAGCACACGTCGTACTAGTTCTATTACCCTCAAACTCTAAAGGCACTTTGATGAGGTAAAGTTTTTTTTATAAATCATTGAAGGATTCCCAAAAGGATTACTTCCGCTCCTTTTTCTTGTTATTTTTTTTGTTTGATTAACTTGGAGGGGAGTGTCGTAATTCAAAATTACTTTAATTTTCAATTGCTCCAGTTTAGAAAGTAATGAAGAAATTTATACGAAAAATTCATATTGCATAAAATTCTCGCAAGTATAGATATTTCTGGCCGACTATTGTTGTTTACAAAAGTAAAATCACGTGGACACTCCTTATATGGTCAGGAATAAAGTTCTTTCCTCTGATTGGCTAGACAGCATGGTGCCACGCGGACGAGTTCATCTTCCTCTAAGGAAAACTAATATTGGTCGAGTCCATGTTTGAGAACAAAGGACTTTCTATGCAAATCCACCCCGCGCCCGTCTCACCTCCCTGGAAAGTATAAAAGGACATGGTATCCACACTTCGGCGTCATTCATTTAATATACAGCTCTCATAAAACCGGTGTTTTATGAGAGCTGTATATTAAAGGACCGTACCGGAAGGACCGGTGTCCTTCCGATACGGTCCGTACTTGCTCGCGCAGGTATTTCCCGCGCACCATGGCTACTGCGTAAATAATAATTTCTTTCTTTTTATGTAATTCATCTCAATTGTGATCTATAATATCGGTTAATTACCAGTTCGCGCCTCCGATCAGTGTTTGAAATAATAAACATTATATTCAGTGGAGCGTGAATCTTGGCCAACCATCATTGGCTCCAGCCATCCAGCTTAGCTCAGTTGGGGTGGGTTACCTAGGGCTGTCTTTTTGGTTTTCTTTGTAGGTAAAAAAAATAACAAATTCTAAATAAACACAAAACTTATTTAATAGATTAAAAACAAAACATTAACAAAAAAATGATAAAACTATACTATATGGATATCAATTCTTTCTGTCGTGTTGCCCAATTCTTCGTTATAGTTTTCTTTTTTTTATATCTTGCCCACCATTTCTATCCGATATGACCAATCTTCATTATACAAATTTCCACCAAAATATTAAGAAAACTCTCCTAATGTATGTTTAGTCCTGTTAAAAAAAATGTACAAAAAAATACTAATGCAATTGAAAATGTGATAAAAAAAACATGTCATGTGCACCAAGCACTGAAATAATATGAATATTTGGACAATAAATTCTTACCAACAAAACAAATTATCCATACAGAGCATTGTATGCCATGAATTACATTTTCCACTTTGTTTTTTCAAAAAAATAATAACCAATAATCAATTTCAAACACCAACCGTGTTCACTTCTCTGTATTTGTAAAAAGAGAGATTATGAAGATTGGAATATACTTCTTTCCGGTGCTGGTGAATTTGAGAGTTAATAAAAATGCGTGTGTACTGTCGGACTTTGCTTTAATGACTGAATTATAAAATGTAACAATTATTGACATACAGTAAAAAAATAATGTTGATTACAAAAAAATATTATTTTTAATTTAATGTTTCCAACATACTCCCAAAACAGCAAAGAAAGATCGATAGCTCATAAGGGCCCGTAAAGTTTTTGTGGACTGTAGATATTTTTAAGGTGTTTTACGGAATTAATAAATCTGCCTCTCTTATCTGTTACGGTTGTATGCAGTATCAAACTATAATTTTTATTTTATAATTAAATGTTTCTTTTCAATAACAATATGTTTTTTTTTATTTCTGTATACAAATTACATACTATATACGGTACATCTAACTGTGTACCCATAAGGTTAAATTATAACATTGTATTGAACATAACAATTAATACCATGCCTACATACTATATACGGTACATTATGCTGCAAAATTATAACATTGTATTGAACATAACAATTATTAATACCATGGCTACATATTATGCACCATTTCATATCCAGCATGATAGTGTTGTACATATGTACTTATAATCTATATAAAAAATAATAATTTTGTCTTGTCCAGTTAACAATACAATATTTTTGGTTAAGACTTGTTAAAACCAAGCGTGGGCCTGCATGCAATAATTTTGTATGTTCATTTTCAATAATGAGCCTTGTGATGAATGATTCCCTAGGTAATATTATTTGATGTTTATGTTCAAAACATAAGTTTAAATTTTGAAGACGACCTCCAACTCGGAGTATCTCAAATGAATCCAAGAATGGATTCAAATTACTCAAAGATGAATTTACAGTCTGCTTTTTATAACTAAAGATTATAATTATTTTGAAAAGAAATTCCTTTGTTCATTCTGAATTATTGCATTTAAGGCCGCTTGTCTCTCAGCATAAGACAAAAAATTGTCCTTAATTTTTACAGTCTTATTTTTTAAATACAATCTTATTAATATCAGAAAATTTACATACATATTTAATATATTATTATCATCGCTGAAAGACATGGCGACTCAACTTGGTAGGGCGCACGTCGACACATCTCTACAATTATTCAGCGCTGCTATCTCGCAATCAATGTGATTGCAAGATGAGCCCTTGTTTGCTTCTGTATTGCAATTACTTGAATTGCAAACAGAGCCCTTTTCAAGCTGTGGTGCCTCTTGATTTTGATTTAAAAAATCATAATCAGAGCAATTCATTACTGCAGGACCTTGCCACCAATTACAGCAACTGTTTAGTTGCAGGGGGGACGAACCACGCGATAATAAGTCCGCTGGGTTCAAATCAGATCCTATAAAACCCCATTTAAATAATGAATTGCAATCCTTTATAACTTTTATTCTATTTGCGACATAAGCATTAAGTTTAATATTTTCTGTTGCTATCCATGATAGAACAACTTGTGAATCAGTGTATAGATATACATTATTTATTTTCAATTTTAATTGTAAAGTATCAAAAACTCTAGACATCAATCGTGCCAACAAAACGCTTGCATTTAATTCTAAACGTGGTATTGTTAATTTATTTCTAGTGGGATTAATTCTAGATTTTGAACACAATAATGACATGGTAACATTCTTTGAATTGTGAATTACTCTAAGATAAATAACCGCTCCATAAGCTAAACAAGAGGCATCAGAGAAACCCACTAACTCACATTCTGCGTTTTCATCAACAGATAAATTTCTTTTAATTTCAATTGACATTTGTGTTAATTCATAATAAAAATTTTTCCATTCAATGAGTATATATGCCGGTGGATTTTCATCCCAACCGACGTTTGCATTCCAAATCTTTTGCATAATTACTTTAGCTGAAACAATTATGGGACCTAGCAATCCTAATGGATCAAACAGTTTGCCTATAAAACTCAAAATTTCCCTCTTTGTCTAGTTAACCGAACAAAGCTCTTCCATTTTATAACTAAATTTAAAAACATCTGATTTTACATCTAGAGTCAAACCCAGCGCCTTAAAGGTAGTAAGGCCCTCCTGCAACCTCACTTCCCCGATGCGCTGTCTCTCAATAGGTATGTCATTTACAATTTCTGGTGAATTGGTAGACCATTTGTGAAGACTGAAGCCGCCTAGGTTTAACAAATTAATTAATTGATCTTTAATCTGATGAATAACA
The DNA here is from genome assembly GCA_963576905.1 of Mystacides longicornis. Classification (NCBI taxonomy): domain Eukaryota; kingdom Metazoa; phylum Arthropoda; class Insecta; order Trichoptera; family Leptoceridae; genus Mystacides; species Mystacides longicornis. The sequence continues at coordinate 25,911 of OY756438.1, forward strand.
TCTAATGACTCTTTGCTGACCAAAATATCGTCCATATAGGTACAGAATCTCAATATAAATGAAGCTAACGGATATTCATTTCCAAATCTATCGGCCAATTCTTTTAAACATCTAGTCGCTAAGAATGGTGAGGACTTTAATCCATAAGTTATTGTTTTTAATTGAATACATCTGATGGGCTCATCAGATGAATTTCTCCATAAAATGTTTTGCAATGATCTTTGACTTTTGTCTAACAAAATATTTCTATACATTTGTTGTATGTCACATACAAAAATATACTTATGTAATCTGAATAGAAGAAGAATGTCAAACAATTCTAATTGCACATTCGCGCCTTTCAGCATTAAATCATTTAATGTTATTCTTTTTGTTGTTTTCATGGAGCCGTCAAAGACAACTCTCAATTTAGTTGTGATAGCATTTTGTTTAATTATAGGATGGTGTGGTAAGAAATACACAGCATCCTGCGCTAAATTATATCGGCTGATATCTATGTATTCAGCATGATTCAAATCAAGATATTCTTGTATGAATTTTTTATATTCTACAAACAAATTATTATCTTTTTTAAATCTTTTTTCCATATTGAGAAATCTATTCAATGCTAAATTCAATGAGTCACCTAACATTTCATTAATATTTACTTCTGGAACCTTTAAAGGGAGGGATACTGTGAACCTCCTATCTTTCAGTTCTACTGAACTCTGAAACAATTCTTCACATTGTTGATTCTCAGAAGAATGCTCTACAAAAAACTCAGGTACAGATTCAGTCTTCCAAAAATTACACATAACATCCTTGATACCTGTCTCACATTCATGACAATGAAGATTGACAGCACCTCGGTGAAGGTCCTGACGATGTGTCGACGCCCTCCCCGCAACGACTACTCCAAATCGTGTCTGTAGCAGCCGCATTCCTGTTGCCGCCACGTCTTCCAGCGATGCCTGATTCATCAGCACCTGAAAGAAAATATCAGATCCGAGTAACAAATTCACCTCAGACGGGAGATGGAACGTATCATCAGCCAGTTTCATATATTTGGTAAGACAAATTTAGATATATCAATTTCTTGTTGAGGTAATTGTGAAGTGATATTATCTATGATTAGACATTCGGTTTTAACCTTAAAGGGAAAAACAAGAGAATAAATTTCAAGGTCAATAGCCTTTTCTATAGGTAACTCTTTTTGTGAAATACCTACTATACTTGTATGTATGTTTTTTGGAATTTTTCCAATTTCTTTCGCCAACTTTTTGGTAATAAAACAATTCTGGCTTCCTGTATCCAATAAAGCCTTTACTGTTAATTCTGCACCTCGGTGCGTTAAAATTTTAACTTTACATGTGGGTAATAAAACCTTTTGACTTTTATTTATCTGAGAAGATGTCAAGGACACCCTCTCTGGTTCGTCACTGCTAGGATGTAACAGTGAATGATTTATCTGAGAAGATGCCAATGACACCTTCTCTAGTTCGTCATTGTTAAGATGTAACAATGAATGGTGTTGTTTTTTACAAGTACTTGTTGCATTTTCCAACATGTTTATTTAAACAAATCATACATGCATTTTGCTTTTTTATAAACTTAATTCTTTCTGACGCTGTTGCCAGAATAAAATTTGGACAGTTATAAACTTTGTGTCCTTCTTTTTTACAAAAAATACACACTCTATTAAACTTTTGGTTACTATGAAAAACTGGTTGTCGAGTACCTGGCATATTTGAACGCTCCATTCTCTCCGTCCGAGGTGTAGTCGTTGGCGGATGGACATCGCTGTTCTCTAAAGCAAACGCTTTCGCTTCCAAGAACTCGATAAAACCTGAAACATTTGGTGTATTTGATTTAATCTCATAATAAAATGCTCGGTTAGTCGACATGTCTATCTTGCGTGATAGAATGCACACTAATATTGTGTCCCATTGGTCAACAGGTTGTTGCAAATTCCTTAAAGCGGCTATATGCTGTTTTATAATCCCTACAAAATTTCTTAAATTGGCTGCAGAAGGTTTACCTACTGGTGCTACATCCAATAAGCTATAGACATGTTCTGACACAATCTTATTACCATTATTGAAACGGTTTTCCAAAATATCAAGTGCTTCCTGATAAGAATCCCCTTCCACAGGAAGATTTTTTATGAGGTCATAGGCCTCCTCTTTGAGAAAGTGTCTTAAATAAAATAATTTTTGAACATTTTGTAAACCGGTGTCTTCGTGGATCAAAGCATTAAATATTTCAAAAAATGGTTTGTATTCAGTGTATTTACCGCTAAAGGTTGGAATCTTAATATCTGGAAGACGAGTTCTACTGGTAGCAGGAACTGAGGGAATACTAACATTTGATATATCTTCCTTGACCTTTTGCCTATTAATTACCTCGATGTGTAAAGTAAATTTATCCATTAAGTCCAAGTATAAGTCTTCCACAATTCCAGTGTCCTCAGAATCTCTGATTTCTGCACAAATATCTTCATATTCGGCGAACAATTTAGTTAACCTTGCTTTTCTGGTGAGCAACACTTCTAATGATAAATTAAAATTACAATCAAGCAAAAACTTTTTTAACTTTGTAATGCTAGTTTTTATAGTTCCCCTACGTGCTACTAATTTTGATTTATCATCTATGTTTGTTTTGGACTTTTCTTCAGTCATCTTAAATTAGATACTAAGGCACTTACTAATTTAAATATTATGTATAAACAAAATAAAATAATATACGTATCTTTAAATTGTTATTGACCAATTTGACAGAAGCTGTTAGAAATCATGTGCGCAGGAGTGCTCGTTCGTTTTTTCGGATGTCGTTCGGAGTTCGGGTCGTTCGTTGATTCGGATATCGTTCGGGTCGTTCGCAGCGCCCCCTTCGTTGGTGGTCGATTGTGGAACTCCGGGTCTCCTCGGGTGTCGTTCGGGTCGTTCGCAGCGCCCCCTTCGTTGGTGGTCGATTGTGGAACTCCCGGTTCACTCGAATGTTCTGGAATCACGCTCGGCTGAACTCTTTCTGGTTAACAGCGCCCTCCTCTTCAACGGTAGCCACTGGAACTATTTTATCGGCCGAAAACTCCCTCCAATATTTCTTCATATGAATATGAACCTTTAGGAAAATCACGAGTGGGACCCTGTTGAGGAATAAAATAAAACGATTTTTCTCCCCGCGTCTTGGCGTTGGTTGATGCATTGTTTCGAGAAATAAATCTTTAAATGTAACTAGATATAAGTTTGATGTTTAAAATGCATTGTACCTAAATGTATTGTTATATCCCCGTTTCACACAAGCGTCTTTTCGCTTTAGAAACGGGGTCTATATTGATATAATAAAATAAAAAATAAAAAAATAAATAAAAAAAATGCACACTGATTTGATTTATTTAAATGTTGATTTATAAATTTTTGATTCGTTGTGTTTATAACACAATTTTTATTATTTTACTATTATTTTAGTATGATTATTATTGCATAGGTTATTTCTACACACTTCGTCTTGTACCCCGCGGGCCAAGAAAATAATGTTACAAAGTTCGCACCAATTTTTTCCAAACAAAAATTGTCTCGATAAGTTTTATTATAACGTAAAACTTATAATGTTCTAAAATGTGAGCCACTGTACAATTATTTTCGAAAGCAAGTCTGTATTCGCAACAATATCACACACACGTGTTCGAACTTTTATCGATGCGTTAAACACATTAAATCGCGACAAAAGGTCGTTTTTGTGACACAAAAAACTCAAGATTAAGTGAAAACACACTTTTACCGGCAGATGGACCAATGTAAAAAGAGAGATTATGAAGATTGGAATTTACTTCTTTCCGGTGCTGGTGTATTTGAGAGTTAATAAAAATGCGTGTGTACTGTCGGACTTTGCTTTAATGACTGAATTATAAAATGTAACAATTATTGACATACAGTAAAAAAATAATGTTGTAATAACAAAAAAATATTATTTTTAATTTAATGTTTCCAACAGTATTTTTTCCGTTTGATGAAAAGAAAATAAAATAAAACAAAAACCTGTTCCAAACATAATTCAAATTCAAAATTTTAAGTGTCCAACTATATTGTTAATCAAATAACCAAAAATAATAAACGCGTGGGTACCTACATACATTAAAGTATTTATTTTTAAATTTAGAAAAAAAATCTATGTGTTTATTGTACCGCTCCACAGTGCAAATCATATAAACCTAACCGCCCACGGGTAATAATAAATTCATTTTTACCACAACAGAAACTTTAAATAAAAATATTAAAGGTTCGTCAAAGTGCTGATAAGTATCATAATTTCATAGAACAATGTTTAACGATGTGTAGAAGCAATAATAATATATAGAGATATGTTTTTAATTTAAATTTTACTAACTCAGTATTATTGTAACCTGTACAAACTTTATGCCTTGCCTTGCTTATTCCTATTCCTTGCCTATTATTATTACCATATTATGCCTATTCCTTGCAATAAATCCATAATTGTGTTAAAACAAAAAGTGTCTTTAAAAATTGATCTTAAATACCTAATATTCATCATAAGCGAACTTTCACTTAAAACCCTTGAGAAGAGAGACATTCTTGTTACAAAGTATTTAAATTCATGCTCTACCAAAACTTTATCGAAAATCCTAAGTGACTTTATTACCTAACTGCTGAGCTAGTCAAAGATAAGAATAAGAAACTCTTGGTGTTTTCCCTGACCAGTGAGCCCTTTGTTGATCTCCTCCTGCCATTCCAGGCATAAGCATCTTTTTGAACATTGTTGAACAAGTGCTTTCCTCCAAGATCTCTATCAGCCAACAGGAAGGAAGAAGGAGATAAGAGAAGAGTTATCGTCTCGACAATCTGACTCCCATCTGTATGGTCATCCTGTAAGAAACATCGACCTACATCTTGCTACATCTGTCGCCCGCCTGCGGGGCGATTCTGGTCTAACGACCTGCTACTTCATAAGAGAGATACCCACGATAATCGGACGCCCAACATAACCCACTACAATATATCCTCAAATTAAGTGCTACGCTAAGATTTTGTTTGTAAATTTCAATAACGAACTTTTTTGTACATCAATTTCCTGTGTTAAAGAAATAAATCCAGAGTGTTCTATATTACATCGAATCTTTCTATACTCTCCTCAACTACCTATTATGGACCGAACCTCACACACCTGAGAAGTAAAGACTTCTGCAAAAGCCGAGGCGAGTATCAACATCTGGAATTTAGCAGAAAGGGAGAAAAAAACCTACTACACAGTTCGCGCAACAACTGGAGAAGAAAAAAGCATACTACAGTGAATAGGTCAAACGAGAACAACAAATACACAAAACAATATGTAGTAAATATCAGAATAGTGAGTGAAAGGTTAGGACTGTGTCCAGTGATGATTGATATCCTGTCTCAGTGCTGAATGAATGTCTCTGGGAAGATATTTCAGATGTGAGTGTGGAAGTGGATTGATGAATATTCAAAATTCGGCTGTGAGGAGGTTATGTTTTCCTCAGGTTCTAAAGTTTTGATGTAGGTTTCTTATCTTGTCATTATGTGCCGATGTCAGCATGTATTATAGAGGTTATGGATTTTACTATCGGTGACTATAAAAGTTGGAGCGAGAATCTTGGTCAACCATCATTGGCTCCAGCCATCCAGCTTAGCTCGGTTGGGGTGGGTTACCTAGGGCTGTCTTTTTGGGTTTTTTTTATAGGTAAAAAAAATAACAAATTCTGTATAATACAAAAAAAAATAGGCGCCACTTCTATTTTTTTAATATAAAAATCAGGTGAAAAAGGAGAAAACCCATCAAATTAAAACAATATATTGTGCAGTTCAATACCGCCAAAAAAAACGAAAATCATCGATCAATAATATTATTATAAATTACATAGTGTCGTGGCCATTCATTTTATTGAAAAATTGTAGTTTATTTTATAAACTTAAATACTATATTATCTTAGTCTAATATTTATTTTATTTTATTTTTATTTTTTAACATTAATATACAGACAGTGAAATTGATACAAAAATAAGACAGTACATGAACAATTTCGAAACACACACCAGTTAAGTATATACATTTAAACTTATACACCAATGAAGTATACACATTAAATGTAAAAATACAAAGTACCTAAATTTAAAGTACTCGGCTCAGATACTGGGAAAGGGAAATGGGGAAAAGAGGACAGGGTAAAGGTATATATATACTCGTATGGTTGTCAGGCGCTATAAAATTTAAAAATTAAAACTATAAAATTATGTTAATATCCCTCAGCCATGTTCTGGCTTCGGTCGTCAAAAAGTTAAAATCCTCCATCATCCCGTGGAACCCATATATAGGACAATCACCAACGATATGTTGCAGGGTTTGGGAAGCAGCACCACAGTCGCATCGAGGGTCTGAAATATAGCCCCATTTGTAACGCTCTGCTGCGCTTCTGCTGCAGCCCGCTCTGATGCGGTTTAGTCTCACCCACTCCCTCCGCAGTGAAATTACTGTTTTCCAACACCTGCGCTCTAGACCAGAACGGCCTCCTTGACTTCAGTCTTTCAGGTGGAATATCTCTCAATGCCATGTTGAGAAGGGAGGTGTTGTTAATGCCTTTTGTCCATTCTCTGAGTGTTGCAGCGTCTCTACGAAGGTGAGGGGGCTCAATATTCGCCAGAACGGGCAGCCACTGGCATTGGGTGGGCTTTAGTGCACCAGATATGGTTCTCATAGTGGAGTTAAGTTGGATGTCCACTTTTTTGGCATGGGTGCTGTAACGATATTTTTCGTTTGCTAAAACATCGGCAGCCCCAGTATTGCATCTACCTGCCACCCTCAAGATCAATAGGGGTGGAGGTCACAGGGATGCGCGGGGTGAGAAGCTTGGCCCAGGGCAGCGGTGACGCGCAGGTCGCACAGATCGTTTTGGCGTGCGTTGCGAGGAAGTGGAATTTTAGAACGAAGTGTAAAACGACTATATAATGGGGTGACGACCAAAGCATTTTGGTGGAGGAGAGAGGAGGATTTATCCTCCTCCACGTGCGTGTGCGTGGATTTCGATTTTAGAACTGTTGTTATTTATTAAATTAGTGTTGCGCAAAGACTTTTATGTGATTTTAATGGACATCATGGACTCTGTGTGCGTAACGTGCAAATAAATGATTCGGATAATTCTAATATTAGTTTTAATGGGTTTTAATTTTAAGTTTTGGGCACTAGCCTTAATTATTATATTATGTAAGTTTTAAATAAATTTTAATTATTTTACCATAAACTGCATTCTTAGTCATTTCTCCGACACAAGGATTATGCCCCATCTACCCCTAGACAGAAAAATACCCGAGCCAAGGATAATGTCACAGTGCTTCCGTTCCATACTGGGGCGCAATATTCAGCGGTTGAGTAGACAAGTGATAGCCCCGCAGTGCGCAATGTCTCAGCGCGAGCACCCCATCCCGACCCTGCCAGTTTCTGTATAACATTATTTCTGGTTTTTAGTTTACCGCAGAGGGAGTCGATGTGTTTTTTAAAAGTGAGAGTACGATCCAAAGTTACACCCAGGTATTTTGGGTGCTCAGTCTGCTTCAGCAGGACCCCTCCAAAGCGTACGTTTATTTCGGATTTAGACTGCTTATTATTAAGGTGGAAGGTTGCAACCTCTGTTTTATTAGGGTTGGGTTTAAGTCGCCAGTTTTTAAAGTATTCTGAGAGTCTTTCCAAGTCACGCTCCAACTTACGAGCCCCCATATTCAAATTTTTATCCGCAGCCAGGAGGGCAATATCATCTGCGTATTGGAACATAGTCGACTCCGTCCTGGGAATGTCGTGCACGTAAAGGTTAAACAGCACAGGGGCCAGCACGGATCCCTGTGGAAGGCCATCATTCAAAACTTTGGTGCGGCTCTCTTTTCCCTCTAGTGAGGGTAAAGGTAATGTATTGTTTCTGCTTGTTTTGAGAAAGAGTAGGAGCAATTTCAAATAAGTTTGCCCGCACTGGTCGGACTCTTAATTCGATAGCAAATGTTCAATCACAGACCTCTTAAAAACCTGCTGGGAAGAATTGTACAGGTTGACGTCCTTGAAAAAAGCATTAAAATTTGTGCAAGATCTTTGAAAGAAAGAGCTTTGAGCATAGTTTGTACTACATCTAGGCATTCTGAATATTGGTGGCGATCTTGTGGGTCTAGAAGGACAATTAAAACTTATTCCCCCAAGAAGATCGCTGGAGTCGACAAATCCGTTTACAATCTTGAATAAATACACCTGGTCTGTTACAGTTCGTCTGTTTTCTAGAGTTAGTATGTTATGGTAACGTGCAGACTGTGGATAAGAGTTAAAACTAATTTTTGATCTAAAGTTAATGTTTTAATAGTTTGTTCTGTACTCGTTCGATCCTGTTGATGTTAGTAACGTATTGGGGGTTCCATACAACAGTGGCGAAATCCAAGATGCTTATCCAAGATGATTGTTAGTCACATCTTCCACTTTAATAAGGGATCGAAGTCTTCCAAATTCTATATGGAGAAATGATTCAAACACTTCTCATATATCTTGATTGCTTGGGACACTTATGAATAGAGCCATGAAACATTGACTGAAAATAGGATACGAAGGATTTTGTATTAGATAAATTATGCGCCTGAGTTCATCTCGGGACAGTTCGGGTTGTATCGTCGACGGGGAGTGTAGGGGCGCGTTCTAGTGCGAAATCCTTAGATAGCCCTGTTTTTAGTTAGTGATTTTTTATTCATTGATTACCTATTTTGAACATTTTATATATTAACTTTGTGTGCTCCTGGGTGGTGAAATTTATTTAGAGTAAATTCCTTTTAGATTCAAACATAAATTTAAATTCAGTGTTGCATCTTTATTATGTGTTATCTGGGAACCAATTTGAATTAGAATCTTTTAAAATATAGAATCAGTGTATTCAAGAAAGAAATAGCAGATCTGGATCATTGATAAGTCTTACTTTATTTTATTGTTTATTTTAATTTGTTTGCTTAGTTTGGGGAGGGTTTTGTGTATTATCAAGAAGGATCATTCACAGCAATGTGTAATGGCGAACGTGGTTAACATAAAGCGCATTAAGCCAGCCTTCGAAACCAAGTAGAAGACGGTCGTAAGCCCGTAATGGTTCTATCTTGATTTCAGGGGGGAGGGGGGGTTGGTAAAGTTTTATGATATCATGATAGGGTAGGATTGATTGCATGCTTATCTACTAATATTTCAGCTATCGACGACCACCATTTGTGAAAACTTTCAATCATGCTATAAATTGTCGAATATTTTGTTTCATCTTGTTTTGAATACTTCTCATGTCATTTCACAGAACTGAGGATTTAAGGTAGGACTCTTTCATTTCATTATTACTAACATCACAAATGGTGGAGCATCCTGCGATTTGTTTGGTTATATATCGCCTTTATTTTAGGGCTGATCAAATGTTTACAGGTTTATATAGTTGAATGATTGTTATAATTAATTTCGTACACAACGTATTGGGTCCTTAAATTTAGGTTACTAGACGATCACAAAATCACCATGGCCTAATGGTTCCACGTAGCGATCAGTGGGGCTAGTACGAGTTTCATCGAAAGCTAATTGCACGTTAATAAGCGCTTATTAGAGTGCAAATAGTGTTCTAAAATCAAACGATCGAAACGTTCGATCATTTTTATATGCAAATTTTTCGAAACTCTTTCGATGATCGTTTCGATATTCGATCATCGAAATCTTATACTAGGGCTACAGATGTCTTCTTGAAAACACATACGATTTCCTTAACCATGATTTCAGGTGCGTATCATGAAGGTTGTTAACCCCTTCATTTTGGGTTCGTAGGTATTCGTCTTAGAGTCATCTACCTATTATATAGGTACATTGATGCATTCTTTCAGTCGACTCGGTTTACACGGTTTTGCTAAATGTTGATTTAGCCAGAGTAGGTGTAGTTTCGAAGTTAGGCAGATTCGTTTAGCGGAATTCCAGTTAGTAATAGTCTTCGCGATAGGGAGATCCCATCACAATAGGTATATTACGTAATACACAGTAAAATCATTTAAAATTAGCCATTTCTCTATATGATCAGTATCTTAAAAACTATAAACATAAGTTTCATTTTAGATGGCTTACAAAATAACAAACAATGACTTACTTTAATTATTATTCAACAAATTTTATCAGAATAAATTTCATAAAATAACTTAAAAGTTTATAAAATCATTTATACCTAACTATATACAATATTTTTCAACAAGTAACAACAGAAGCTAACTTATTCTGACGCACTCAACGGCGACATACCTACTTGACTTGATGTTCAAATCAACCAGCAGCTGTTCAGCAATTAAAACATCAACCGAACCACCGCTATACACTTGTCCCCGACTTGGTACTAGAATATTTGCCAAACTTGGCAGTAACCTAACTAAGTACCTAGGGTGCTTCATGTCCGTAATTCTGGGGATAAGAGTTCCTCAACGGATTTCTTTATTTTTGACTCGGTAATAAATTTTCAGAGCAATATTATTTCGACCAAAATAACATTTCTTGCAACCAAACTATAACTATACCTTGTAACTATACCTTGTCTGAAGAAGGAGTAAACTCTGTCGTATCACCCCTCGCTGATTTCCTCTAATCATATCGAAGCTGGCCTGGATGTGCCATCTGCCCCGACATAAGTATTCGTCATGAGGAGTTACACTACAAAATTTTTTACCACTTACTTTGTTACGCCTATAGGGCTCGGGAGACAAAAACATGAAAATATTATGCAATACCTATAAGCGAAACAAACAGAAAAATTTCAAACTACTTCGGTTAGTATACTAAAACCCGTGGGAGGTATTGTGTGAGGACTACCCTCCCTGACCCCTCTGAGTAATCCTTTCAGAGGCTCTTCTAATGAATTTAATTTAATGGTTACACAACTGTGTAACTTGCAACACAAAACAAGTAAAATTTAAATCCTCATATAATACGAACTTGGGTATGAACAAATATTATGATTAGTAAACTAGATACTCAAACCTCTACTGCAACCAGCCAATTAATCCAATTTGGTATCACTACACAAAAACTATTATTTATTTAAACACTACTAGCAAATAAACTCAATCACTAGATGTAACTATTAATCTCTACTTGTTTACTTTAATACGTCACTACGCGATTACAGTATACCCGACACCCCTCTACGCTTATTTCCAAATATAAACCCAAAATCACTTCCACCGAATAACTAATTATTTTACAATAACTCTACGTATACTGTCGGATCAAAATACTACGTCAAACTCTAAAACAACACAGGCAAGCGTTAGCAGTGTAAGTCTAAATGCGTGCAGCTACGTATAAGCGTGTTATGAGGGCTCGCCTTGCCATACAGCTATTTTTAAGAAAGCTTTCGAGAGGCGGAGTCAGGACAAGGAAGGGGGAAAAAATGGAGTCAAAGGATGATCTTATTGGTGGAGGCGCGAGGGAGACAGGGTAATTGTTTTTGTGACCACTACAAAATGTCTACGCGCGTGAAACATATAATAAGATAATATAATTATAACATATCTTTCCGTATGAATCTTCATACCTAGTAATCAATAAATCTTTTCTTTATACATGATTTTTCATCTTAACTGATAGGTTAGTATTATGATCTACGTTTTTCATAAACCTTAATTTAATACATTTCTTAATAATAATCTTTTGAAAGCTTAATTCTTAAAATTAATTACAACCTTATGAATATAGGGAAATCTTATATACTAGACATGTTTAATAATTCTCTTAATATTAATTATTATTAATCTTATTACAAATTTTGGCCATTAATCAATTCTATCTTAGGTAATTCTTAACCTACACATAGGTATATTCCATCTTAATTAAGATGCTTATCAGTAATTAAACTAACGTGCCTTAATCAATAATTAATCTAATAGTCTTATAATATCTTATATTACTCCTTAAGCATATGTGTTATAATTTCAAAACAACATTATAATCTCTACACATTATTTATTCAGTATTTAAGTCTTGTTCAAACCATAGTCTATTATAGAACAACAACATACCTACTTCTGTTCGTTTACAGTTACAACTACATACCTAGTTTGATAATAACCATAATACCCTCTAAACAATTCTATGTATCATAACAAACATATTTTATTACAAGGATTTTTTTTTCATTATTCTAATCCGCCAAAACAATACCATGCACTAAAGAGGTTATCTACCCTACTTCGAAGCATCCAAAAAAAACCCGTTTCACTAGAATATTGTGAATCCTATAAAATTAAACAAAAGACTATGTTAGCGACGAACTGTCGCCGTGTTATTGTTTTCTTATCGCTCGGAACCCACAATGGGATCTACACACATCCCTACTTTCATGATTTCTCAGAACAGATTTTTGAACGCCTCAACCGATCATAACATCCGCCCCTTCTTAAACGTTCAAAATCTGTTATTTAAATAACTGTAAACTAACTTAATATAACCTTCTAGGGCGCCAATACATTCAATGGTAATATCTAGGATAGCTGTGAATGTATAAGCCAGTTATCCTATTGTTTAAATAAAAAAAAATTAAAACATCCAACACCAAAATTAACTACAATTCTATGTATCTCTGTTTTAAATGTGTTGCCAATACCAACTAAATACTTCTAAGTTCTACCCACAATCTCTTTTCTTTTCTTTTTAGTTTTTTTGTATTTTTTTTTTTTTTTAATATATAATTTCTAACTATGTCCTATATTTCTAATATAACTTATTTTACTTCACTACTTAGCCTATATTCCGATCGATAAGAAACTCAAACTTTAATTTAAGGTTCAGTTTCCTGGACCTCTTCCTGTTGAACAGGGGCTAAATTTAATTCGTCTGAATGTACTTTAATAGGTTTTCCTTTACGATCTATCCAGTAAACGTTTCCCCGTCCTACTGGTAATAGAACCGTATAAGGACCGGAGTATTTTGGTGCAAACCCAGCATGAAAACCCGCTACGCGTTTTGAGAGTGGATGTTCTCTCAACATAACCTTCTGTCCAGTGACATAACCAGGGACCTTTCCGTTGGTCTGGGCGTATTTACTTCTATACCGGTCCTGGTTTTGACGAATATTTTTATTTATATCTAATCTATTTGATCTTTCCGGATTAGTATTTGGGGCTACCGACGACCATTCGCCAGGTCGTTTAATTTCGTAGCCAAATAGAGCTTGGCTTGGAGTCATTCCCGACGCGTCGTTACGTCTTCCCCTAATTGACTCTAAAATTGAGCTTAAGTGCTCATCCCAACGCTTGTGTTCACGCTCTAATAGGTGAACACGGAGCAATTTTTTTAACTCTTGATTTCGGCGTTCTGTTATATTAGCACGGGGTAGGTAAATCGCTGTGGTCCAATGCTGGCATTGCCACCCATCTATTGCCGAGTTCCAAGACTCGTGACTAAACTGTGATCCGTTGTCTGAGAGAATAGCCCTAGGATACCCATACCGTGAAAAAATCTCTTTCTCTAACAAACCTACAATCTGTGGTGCTCTCCCCGATCGCATAGGAAATGCTTCTACCCATTTTGTAAACATATCTGTAACTACTAATAAAACCGTATTCCCCTTAGCTGATCTAGGGTATGGGCCCATCAGGTCAATAGCTAAAATCTCAAAAGGATTTTGTGCTACCGATGATCCTAAAGGCGCGCGTGGACGACTTGGTAACGCTCTCGCTTGAGCACAAGTCATACATCTCTTGACAAACCTTTTCGCATCTCTATTTATGCCTGGCCAGATAAAATATCTCCGAGTCGCTCTAAGCGTTTCCCTTTCACCAGGGTGGCCAGCATGCCTACTGTTATGATAAAAATTTAAAACGTGAGGGATCATAAATTTCGGTACGATCAGTTTCGGAACTGATTGTCCGCTAACCTGTCTATATAAGTAACCATCAATTAATTTGTATATCTCCAACCAATGCCTATCCCGGGCATTTGTTGGTGGACTGTTGGCAGAAAGTAAGCTTTCCAAATGGTTTATCATTCGAGACAACCGTAGATCGGTGCGTTGTGCACCACGCACACGATCTGCCAGTTTTCCAGACTGCTGATCTTCAGCGTCCCGAAGATCCAGACCGTTCTCAATGAGCGTCACCTGAGGTAGACCTCTATCTGCTTTCCAGCCCTCCTGGCTAACATTGGGGTACATTCCCCTATCTAACGAATCAATATCCTCAGTGATATTAGATTCGGCCGGATTTCTTGACAAGAAATCAGGTAACTCATTTTTCCTACCTGGGCAGTGTTCTAACGTAAAATTAAACTCCTGTAATAACAATGCCCACCTAGTTAACTTAGCTCTTTCATCTTTAACCCGTTCTAGCCAAGTCAACGCCTTGTTATCTGTACGTAGGATGAATTGTGTACCTTCCAAATACTGACGATATTTCTTTATCGCCCAAACAGCCGCGAATGCTTCTTGTTCGTTCGAATGCCAGCGTTTTTCTGCATCAGAAAAACGAGCACTAGCGTAAGAGACAATATCACGACCGCCATCAGGTCGCTCGTGATATAGAACGGCGGCAACGCCGAACTTGCTGGCATCTGTTTGCAATACGAATTGCCTCTCGAAATCTGGCCTGCATAGGGAGAGTGGCCTACTTATAGCAATTTTAATGCTATCCATTGCATTTTGTGCTGAGGCATTCCATTTGAATGGCCTCTTCGTGCTCAACAAATCGGTTAATGGAGCTGCTATCTCTGCAAAACGATAAAGATACTCGCGCAACCAATTCGATAAGCCGAGGAAAGACCTCAGCTTCTTTCTTGAAGTAGGCACAGGGAAGTTTGCAATGGAGATTGCATGTAACTTCTGGGGATGGTTACCACTAGCCGAAACTACGTGACCTAAAAATTCTAATTCTGTGGTACCGATCCTGCACTTATCTGAAGCGCACCGCAGGTTATACTGCTGCAACCGTTCTAAAACTAATCTCAAATGATACATATGTGAAGCCCAATCTTTAGAATAAACGATCACATCATCGAGATAAACAAGGCAAAAATCGCGTAGATATCCAGCCAAGACCTCTTGACTCATTATCCGTTGAAATGTTCCTGGGGAACCTTTCAAACCGAAGGGCATAACTCTAAATTGATAGCAAGCTCCGTCAGGGGTTGAAAAAGCGGTTAAGTGTTTACACTCCTCAGACATTGGGATCTGCCAATATCCTTTCTGTAAATCAAATGACGAGAAATATTTCGCGTTACCTAGTGACGTCGTTGAGTTTACGATCTATCTATCTAATCTACACAAAAGCGATATTCATCCTTCCCTCGCTTGGGGACCATAACTACCGGAAAACTATAACATGATCTACTGCTTTCGATCACGCCATCAGCCAGCATGCCTTCCAGCTGGGCCAAGAGATGCTTCTTTTTCTCATCAGAGAGCCTATACGAAGGTAAACGAATCGGGCGTGCATCTTTCAGCTTAATCTCGTGAGGTTGTAGCGGAGCAGGGCCAGAATATGGAAGAAATACCTCTTTAAAATCATTTAAAATACCTATAAGACTCTCTCGGTGTCCGCGAGGTATATCGGATTGCAACTCTGGCAATTCGACATCACACTTCATTTCCCCACGTACCGGTATCAAATGCGTCGTCACTCTTTCTACTCTACCGAAATGAAGGCAACCCCTATGAAAATCTATAACGCACTTTTGTGACGTCATCCACGGCACTCTGAGAATAACATCATCCCTAAGCTTATCTACGACTAAAAACTCACAAATAACCTCTATACCCTGAATTAAATATTTGTCTCAAGTCTAGCCGTTACCTCCATGTAAGCACCTTGTTCTGCTAAATATAATCTGTCAATATGGGTCTGTTGTTTATGCAAATTTCTAACTAATCGGCTACATACAATATTATACGAAGACGCAGAGTCCACCAAAGCTGTACACTCTATATTATTAAACGACACTCTAATACGCGGGAGTAATGGCGTTCCCGAATCTACAATAGTTACACACTGGCGTTCTTCAAAAAATTCTATCGCATCTAAATCTACCTCCTATGACCTTTGTCTATCTCTATCGCGTTGTGGACTCTCTACCTCTTCGGAACTTGAACCCAAAAGTCTAAAATTATCGCGCTCAACATCTTTACCATTACCTTCACGATGTAACCACGCTTGAACCTCGACTGGCCCATCACTACTATCGCCCGTATCTTCCCATATCAACACTTCATCTAACGTTTCATTATTATTAGAAATTGGTTTAGAAACTATGTTTCTAGACCTAATCTTCACATCATTATCAAGGACCTTTGCTACAGGTTGAATAGTCGGTCGTAACTCTGATTCAACCTCCCTATGTTCTAATCCGAGTTCTAATGGTTGCCCTGAGACGGCTGTGATCCGGTGTTCCGTCCAGGGCCTTGAGCGTTTAAATTAGCGTTCTGGTTTCCGTTTTGCTTTCCCCTGTTTTGATTCCAATTATTTCTATTCTGTCCTTGCCCGTTTCTATTCCAGTTATTATTATTCCTTGCCTGATTATTATTGAAATTATTATTATCCTGTCTGTTACCAAAGTTATTACTTTCCTACCTATTATTATTCCTTGTATTTCTATTTCTATCCTGACTATTAGATCCGTTGTTATTTCCACTGTCCCTTCTAAAGCTATTTCTATTTTGATTTCCTCTATTTTCAAAATTATTCGACCGATTGAAATTATTATTATTAGCGTTTCTAAAGCTACCTGACTGATAATTATTATGCCCTTGCCTACCTGACTGGAAATTACCCCTGTTATTATTTCCCTGCCTATGGAACTGTCCGTCGCTATTCCTGTTATTAAAACTCCTATCGTTCCTATTCCTAGTCAATGGACAATTCCTTTGTACGTGCTGCCCGTTGCAGTTATAACACGAAATGCTAGAAGTTTGCCTTTGAGGCTGATGCAAAGCTGGTGCTGGTTCGTTATTTATTACTGGATATACCAGTTCCGTCGGAAAATCAATCTCGGAGACTCTGTTCTCCAAACTGTCGAACGTGATGTCCTCCTTAGTGAATTCCCTACGCAGAACATTGGTGTAACGTGGCAGCATCAAATTTAATAGGTGAAAAGCAAACTCAGGCGAATAAATAACATCGTTGCCATAAACCCGGTCATAAACTTTCGTTTTCCTACTTAAGAATGAGGAACCCGACTCATTCTCTTGTTGTTTATGTGAGAGTAAATGGCCAGTCAATGCTAGTCTGTTATTATCAATCCCATACCCTTGTAATAAAAGAGCGCTGAAGGCCGACCATCTCAGCAACCCATTTCCACGGCTGGTCCACCAGGTTTTCACGTCACCGCGAAGTTTCAGAGCAGCCAACCTGACTTTCTCCGATTCCCTAATGTTCCGAAGAGCAAAATACTCTTGGCAATCCGCGATAAATGCCTTCGGACATTCTTGAGGTAACCCGCTAAAGAAGAAGTTCTCATTGAGAACTTCATCTCTCACATAAACGATCTGCGGTCTTGAATCAAAATTCCTATCCCTCGTTTCTAATGTGTCAGCTGGTGGCACATTATGGTCATCATCGTCATGTGACGAAATGAGTGGCGTTTCGTCAACGCCTAACGAACCTGCCGAAGCAGCCCCATTTCTCGTGACCACCGCAAAAATAAAAAGTTTGCAAACGCGTAGCAACAACTCGAACCAATTGAAAATAATCATTTTACTTTTCGATGTAAAATGGGATTTAAACTAATGAAATTGATGGATAGTAAGAAAATCTTATTGGATTCTAGTATAAACCGCGACGTCTCCACGTGTTCAAATATTCGAAATTTCTATAAAATTCACTATAAAAAGAATAAAAATTGAAGACCCGTCTCAGGGTGAATTCGTCAATGCTTAATATATAACTAAACACACGTTGGCGCCAAGTTGTTACGCCTATAGGGCTCGGGAGACAAAAACATGAAAATATTATGCAATACCTATAAGCGAAACAAACAGAAAAATTTCAAACTACTTCGGTTAGTATACTAAAACCCGTGGGAGGTATTGTGTGAGGACTGCCCTCCCTGACCCCTCTGAGTAATCCTTTCAGAGGCTCTTCTAATGAATTTAATTTAATGGTTACACAACTGTGTAACTTGCAACACAAAACAAGTAAAATTTAAATCCTCATATAATACGAACTTGGGTATGAACAAATATTATGATTAGTAAACTAGATACTCAAACCTCTACTGCAACCAGCCAATTAATCCAATTTGGTATCACTACACAACAACTATTATTTATTTAAACACTACTAGCAAATAAACTCAATCACTAGATGTAACTATTAATCTCTACTTGTTTACTTTAATACGTCACTACGCGATTACAGTATACCCGACACCCCTCTACGCTTATTTCCAAATATAAACCCAAAATCACTTCCACCGAATAACTAATTATTTTACAATAACTCTACGTATACTGTCGGATCAAAATACTACGTCAAACTCTAAAACAACACAGGCAAGCGTTAGCAGTGTAAGTCTAAATGCGTGCAGCTACGTATAAGCGTGTTATGAGGGCTCGCCTTGCCATACAGCTATTTTTAAGAAAGCTTTCGAGAGGCGGAGTCAGGACAAGGAAGGGGGAAAAAATGGAGTCAAAGGATGATCTTATTGGTGGAGGCGCCTGTGATGTAGTGTGCGAGGGAGACAGGGTAATTGTTTTTGTGACCACTACAAAATGTCTACGCGCGTGAAACATATAATAAGATAATATAATTATAACATATCTTTCCGTATGAATCTTCATACCTAGTAATCAATAAATCTTTTCTTTATACATGATTTTTCATCTTAACTGATAGGTTAGTATTATGATCTACGTTTTTCATAAACCTTAATTTAATACATTTCTTAATAATAATCTTTTGAAAGCTTAATTCTTAAAATTAATTACAACCTTATGAATATAGGGAAATCTTATATACTAGACATGTTTAATAATTCTCTTAATATTAATTATTATTAATCTTATTACAAATTTTGGCCATTAATCAATTCTATCTTAGGTAATTCTTAACCTACACATAGGTATATTCCTTCTTAATTAAGATGCTTATCAGTAATTAAACTAACGTGCCTTAATCAATAATTAATCTAATAGTCTTATAATATCTTATATTACTCCTTAAGCATATGTGTTATAGAATCGATTATTTCGAAAACGACCAAACTCAAGTTTTTGTCGAATAACACTTTTTTACGGATTCAGAATCTATGGACTAAGTTTAACATTTTTGCATTGAAAACAACTAAAGTATTATACCCCAACCTCGTTATATTCAAGGTCGATTCCAGTGTTTATTTCGAAAACGACCAAAATATTTTGTTTTCGAACTAAAGTATGTTTGACATTTGATTTTTTTGAGATCTGTTAACTCATAACACCGTGTTATTCGTTTTGTTGTTCCTCGCGATTTGGTTTTCTCAGCATGAAAATGGATTTATGGGATTCAAGTGATGATGATCTTGCTGATAGTAGGCATAAACGACGTAGAGATCCATCAAATTTTGTGCTTTTATCATGAGTTATTATGATTGATTAAACTTTTTGTTGCAATTATTGCATTCGTATGGCTTTTCTTCGCTATGAGTTCGCATGTCATTCTTTAAATTACTAGACTCCGCAAACTTTTTATTAAAATTATTTGGAAAACAACCAAAGTACAAATATTTCAAATAAATTTAAAAAAATATTGAAATACAAAATTAACATTTGGAAAAGTCGAATAAGTTCCTTTTTCTATGTTTGACGATGTTGAATCAAAATATCAATTTTTTTTTTTTTTTTTTGTAAAGAAGGTCAAAGGACCATATGCCCTTTGAGTCACCGCGACCAATAAGATCTATTGTGACATCCTTCAATGAATTCGTGGAGCGCTGCCTCTTATTGTGCCACGTCTCCAGAGGCCTCTTGCAGAGTGACAGTGCCTCTTCCCGGCTCCTGCCCTCCGCAAAAGGTCTCCTTAATCTTCTTTTTGAAAGATAGGTCCCAACAGGATTCCCATCTCTCGGTTGCAAGAAATTATTTTGATCATGTGAACTTATGTCCACTTTGACCACTGATGTGGAAGTACCTATTATATCCATCACACCAGGTCGGCTCTACAAAGGTGCCATGTACATCCTCCATAGTCAGAACTAGGGAAGTAAAAGTCCGCCCCTACAGATCCCTGCATGTAAGGGTAAGGCAAAAAGTCACCCTGAGGTTGCCTGGTATCAGGGAGCCTCCGTTAGTTACTAACCTACCCGTTAGTCACGCATCCCTCGGCACGGGTCGAATGACACCTTGGATTGGGGATTTTTGGGCAGAAAGGTTTACTCCTTCCGGAATGATAGGACTAGGTGAATATGGATGGGAGGGCTCATAGAAGGCAGGAGGAAAGGAATCAGGTGAAGGAAATGCCCTGCATGTTGGACAGCCATGCAAGGCACCCCGTACTCTCTTCGGCTTGTTGACCCTAGCATCCACAGGGACCGAATGTAACCGCCGTTTCAGCCTGGGCCAACGTAACAGGGTCCTCCACTTGTAGGTGAGAGTCGAGTTGAAATGCAGTGGCTGAGAGGCATTAAATGCTCTTTTATTGCGCGTAACATTTCCTTGGACCCCAAAATATCAATTTGTCACATACATTTTTTTTTCAAGAGATAGTTTTTCCATTCTCCTGTAAAATTAACAATTGTGTACTTTGGTCGTTTTCGAAATAACTGATTCAATTTCAAAACAACATTATAATCTCTACACATTATTTATTCAGTATTTAAGTCTTGTTCAAACCATAGTCTATTATAGAACAACAACATACCTACTTATGTTCGTTTACAGTTACAACTACATACCTAGTTTGATAATAACCATAATACCCTCTAAACAATTCTATGTATCATAACAAACATATTTTATTACAAGGGTTTTTTTTTCATTATTCTAATCCGCCAAAACAATACCATGCACTAAAGAGGTTATCTACCCTACTTCGAAGCATCCAAAAAAAAACCGTTTCACTAGAATATTGTGAATCCTATAAAATTAAACAAAAGACTATGTTAGCGACGAACTGTCGCCGTGTTATTGTTTTCTTATCGCTCGGAACCCACAATGGGATCTACACACATCCCCTACTTTCATGATTTCTCAGAACAGATTTTTGAACGCCTCAACCGATCATAACAACTTCCGTATTATGACATCTTGCTATTATCTATCCTAAACATTTCTCAGAAAATAAACGGAGTCAACTAATATGAATGGAAGAAATGAACTAATCTTCCCACTTCAGAATATCTTTCACATGTATCCTAACTACTTTCTGGGATCCTACGTCTTTAATGTCATAGACATTGTCACTTAACCTTTTTATAACCTCTGCTCTAATAAATTTGGGAGCCAGCTTTCTACTGAAGAAATTTGCTTTGTCCGGTTGGACGAAGTTTCGCCTCCAAATCATTTGGCCCTCATTATAAACTTTTCGCACCCGGCGAAGATTATAATGTTGTGCTTTCTTATTGTAAGCATCCCACAGATTTTCCTGAACGATTTTAAAGGTGACTTCTAAATCTTCCAATTTCTTCCTATAGGAATGTCTCGACGAATTAAGATGCCTAAAATCCAAAGACCTACTATCCCTCGGAATACCATAGAGAGATCCGTCAAAAATTATCTCTCTACCTTTCATTAAAAACGACGGTGTGAAACCGGTTGCAAAATTCATGGTGTTGTTCATAACAGATTTAACTTGGTCTAGATACTTGGGCCATTCTCTCTGATTATTACCCACGTAGATGGCCAAGGTATATCCTAAAACTTTGTTATATGACTCAACTGTATTGTTCTGAGGAGTATAAGGAGTGTTATAGAATAATCGGCTAATTCCGTACGAATCAGCAAACTCTTTGAATTCATTTGAAACGAACTGTTTTCCATTATCTAAAACCAGTGTGTGAGGGGCCCCTTCTTCTAGAAATATTTTTTCCCCCAAGAAGAAAACTATTCCTTTGGTTGTCGCCCTCCTTAACGGATACAGCCAACAATATTTCGTAAATATATCGATTACTGATAATATAAACTGATCATTTCCGGATGCCAAAGGTAATGGCCCAACCAAATCTATCGACAACATTTCCATTGGTCTCGAAACCTTTTTCCGATGTTCCATCAGTCCATTCGGAGGTTGATTAGATGGTTTATAGCTCTTACAAGTATGACATCTATTTACAAAAGCTTTAACTTGCCTAAACATACCTGGCCAATAATAGTCTCTCTCTAACTTTTTGTAACTCTTAAAAGTTCCTGGGTGCCCTGTGCTATGAACTTTCGTGATTAATGCTAATCTATCTTCATACTTGACCACCTTTTTCCATACGAACTCATCAAGTAACGGATTATCCAATTTGGAATTTCTATATAAAACATCATTAACTAACTGATAATTTGTGAACCGTTGTGGTCTTCGCAAGCATCCTTGGCATATTCTGTTATACCAGCTGTCTGTACTATCTACTCTAATTTCGCACAAATCACGAGAATCCAAACCATCAAAATTTTGGGATACTTCAATGCCTGACTCAATAGACTGACCTGGAATTCTTGATAGCGCATCTGGTACAGCATGTAACGTACCCTTACGATGTTCTACAGAAAAATTGTAGTGAGAAATTCGAGAACTCCGAGTGGTCCGTAATTATTTTAAAGTGAACCCCTTCTATGTAAGGACGAAAATATTCTATTGCACACACCACCGCTAGTAATTCTCTTTCTGTAACTCCATAGTTGCGTTCGTGTTTATTTAAAGTTCGCGAAAAATAGGCAACTGCTACCTCCTGATCTTCGTGTTTTTGATGCAGAGCTGCACCTATTTGGTGCTTACTGGCATCACAATGCAAAATAAATGGCTTATCAAAATCTGGAAAATTAGAACTGGTGCCGTGACTAGAGCCCGTTTCAAACTAACAAATCCAGACTCTGCTTCTGGAGACCATGAAAATTTCTTTTCCCCTCTTTTAACTCTTAAAATCTTATTAAGTGGGACGGCTATTTCGCTAAAATCACGAATATTTTTTCGGTAAAATCCCACCATTCCCAAAAATGACCTAAGTTGCTTCAAATTGTTCGGCCTAGGATACTCCACAATGCACTGAATCTTTTTCGGATCAGGACGGAGCCCTTCGCGGTCAACAATAAAACCTAAATATTTTAGTTTTTCCCTGCAAAATTCGCTCTTAGATAGTTTGATGGTCAAGCCAGCCTCTTTGAGCTTAGACTGAACCTCCTCAAGTGTACGAAGGTGAGAATCAAAATCTGGGCTAACAATGATTAAATCAACCAAGTAGCAAAAAACGTCCTTAAAATACTTGGGCCCAAAAATATTATCTACCAGATGTTGTAATTCACCTGCGGCGTTCTTTAGTCCGAAGGGCATTCTAACAAAATGAAATAGACCACGCCCTGGTACAGCAAAAGCCGTCTTTTCCCTAGAAGACTTCTCTAGTTTGATTTGCCAGAAGGCCTTCGACAAATCTACTGATGAAATGAATTTCGCGTTTCTCAAGTTCGATAAAATTTGTTGCATATTGGTTAGAGGATAATTAAAACTCTTAGTGACTTCGTTAAGCCTCCTTGAATCAGATTCAGAATCATAACAGAATCGATTCGATCCATCTTTTTAGATACAATTAGGGTTGGATGAGACCAATTTGACTTACTTTCCTGCACTACACCCAACTCTAACATTTCATCGAGTTCCTTATTAATAATTTTTTGCATTGCCGGCGACAGTGGATAGTATCGCTGTTTAATCGGCGGGCCTACAGTTTCTATTCTATGTTCTACAAGATTTGTGCAACCCAATCCTTTTTTTTTCGAATGAAATCTCTTCAAACATACTAACCACTCGTTTAAGTTGAATATGCTGTTCCGAATTTAACTGATTTATAGATTCTAAGCTTACTATCTCTGATAGCGGATGACTGTCATGCTTGCGGTAATTGTTTTCGACTTTGGGAGATATTTTGAATTTATTCCAAAAATCTATGCCTAATATAATAGATTGCTCTAAATCTGCGACAGTGTAAAAGGATATTTTGCTAACACTGGAATTGAATTGTACTGGTACAGTTATAATCCCATGTACGGATCTCTTTTGTCCTGTGGCAGTTGACACGCAATCATCAGTTAATCTAAAATCTTGCCACAAATCTCCCAAGCTTTCTGCGAAGTCTTTATTTATCGCACTGATAGATGCGCCACTATCTAATAGTCCCTTACATGAATGATTAATTAATTTAATCTCACAATATGGCCTTGCGTCTTTAGGCCCTCCGTTGAATGATATTGGCGAGATCCTATAAGTGTCGTAAAAATTTCTAATATGAGCCAACGCATCCACTCTGAACGTCGTTCTTCCACCGATGGTTGGCTACTTACTATAGGTCGACAACTATAATAATACCACTCCATACACTAAAATCTGTAGGTGCGGAATCAGGGGGACGAAGTAAGGGTAGCCGGAGACGGGCTAAAAAGTCGCTACTGATGCAGGTATACGACATTTAAACATTTTAGCTGGGATATTCGTAATACTTAATGTCGTCAGTGATCATGGTTGTCTTAAATTCTTGAGTTCCATCTCCTCACCAAATGGTCGGCTTGCCCGATGGGCATGTCGCCTTTCTCAGTATGATTTTGATTTCGTTTTTAAACGCGGATGTGAGAACAATCTCGCAGACGGTTTGAGTCGGATACCAGTTTCAGGCGTGTCTGTTTCTGAACCTTTCACCGGCATAAATGATTTTTGGTATAAAAGAATATTCGCAAATTGTACAGAAAATCCTCAAAATTCCCAAATTTCATGCTGAGTGATGGCCATCTCTATAGATATTCGCGTTTTAAGAAAGATCCTGTTACCAATATTTCTCCCTATAACTGGAAACTAGTGGTTCCTTTTTGCCACCTAACAAATCTCATTCGTAATTACCACGAAAATCACTGTCATCCTGGAATCGAAAAAACGTTTGAACTTATTTCACGAAATTATTATGGTATCGGATTATTGACAAGTGTCAAACAGGTGATTGGTGATTGCGATAAGTGTAAGGCTTACAAACACAATACGCAGCCTCCCCACGGAATTTCCTCCTTCCCAAAACATCTAACTAAACCAATGCAGAGCCTGTCTTGTGATTTTATTGGTCCTCTGCCTATGAGTTTTAAGAGAAATTTCTATATCTTTACTGTGGTAGATAATTTCAGTAAATATGTTTGGGCTTTCGGCTTGAGAGCAGCTAATTCCAGGAGTATTATCCAACTGTTAGAAGAGCGTATATTTTTGTCTCACGGTCTTCCCGCGTTATGATAATGGACAACGGAAAAGAGTTTGTTTCTAAAGAATTTAAATCATTTTTACAATCTTACGGAATAGAAGATCTCAGATATAATGCTTTTTACCACCCACAACACAATACTTCGGAACGCTATAACCAGTCAATCGTAACTTTGTTGACTATGTTGGTGGAAAAGAATCAGAGAGATTGGTGCGCACATCTGCCAAAAATCTGCTCTTGCCTCAATTCTGTAAAAAATATAGCTACCGGTCAGACTCCTCACCTCTTGATGTTCGGGTTCGAACATGTTCCACACGCTTCTTTCTATCGATTGCTACCCAATGGTCAGATTAATTGTTCCGGAAATGACGACAAACACAAAGAATAAATGATATTTCTCACTTAGAAGAATTATATGAATCCATCTCACGACCTTTGGTGGAGGCCTTCAATAGAAACGCGGTTCGTTATAACATGAGGAGAAAAGATGTAGTATTGTCAGTCGGACAATTAGTCTGGCGCATATCTTTTGTGTTGTCCAACGCAGCCTTATATTTTTCCAAGAAACTGGCCCCTCGTTTTATCAAATCAGAAGTTGTCTCAAAAATTTCTCATACTGTATATGAGCTTCGTGATGTAGAAAACGGTTCCGTAGGCCGTTACCATATCAAGAATATTGTCAAATTGTGAATCGTACCTTCCTGTTTCTTTTACCCAGACGTGTCTTGTTCCTCTGGAATTCGATATTACTTCTTTCCAGAGAACAGTAGTAGTGTAGTCTTATGACTAGGCCCTGTTCTATACGCTACGAATAGAAGTAGGTTGTTAGGCTACGTTACTTAAAAATGTTTTTGGGTATGACATACTGTAAGGTTCTTCTTCTTCTTCTCTAAACCTCACTTGTGACCATTGTACCTCCTTACCTCTTCCTCTCAACTTCAGAAGAATCTCTGATGAAGACGTGCGCAGGAATTCGCTTAGGAGTGAAGCACTTAGTGATGAACTCGCCACAGAGAGAGAGAATAGATGTTGGTAGAACTTTAATCACTTATTAGTTTGTTTGGCTAGCAATTGTTAGATAAGTATTTTTAACTTTCTAAAGGTTCAGTTGGTAGAGCATTTTTGTCCAGGGATAATCGTGGAGGTCCGCAGAGATCAGACCAGACACCCTCAATTCTTCAGGAAAAACTCACTTTCTCAGCAAAAACAAATACTTTATTCAGTTATTATGTTTTGTTTATTCTTCACATTTTATCTTTACAATTATTAGACTTAAGAATTGAATTTCTATTCTTGTGTGAGACGATGTACGCAGGTTTAAACTTTATTCTTTAAGTAAGGGTTTATAACTGAATTTACTATTAATTTTGATGCACTGACGACCGAAGGAACTTTTGCGATTCCTTAACAAGTTATTTAAAATTTATAGTTATTATTTTTTATTTATAAGTATGGCGATAACAGCGCGTATTTTTCTTTAAAGTAAACATTAATTAGCCGGGTTGTCACGTAGACAAAACAAAAAGAATTTGTTGACTCTTACGAGTTATTTAAAATCAAACGAGATCCGAATAATCGACCGTTCTCGGAGACGGCCTATTTGCAAGAGAGCACGCTTCGAGTTGTTTTTCGTCCAGCAGCTCGCACAGAATGGCCCCCACTCCAAGAAAAAATGGCGGCCGTCGTACCCCATTGGACACAAGCTCGACACATTTAATTTAATTTTCCTAAACGAAAGGAGGTGACCACTCCTTAGAGCCAATTAGCGATCAGGTAAGTACTTCCACATAGCCGATCCACCTTTTTCGTGTAACTTGAAAAAGGACATGATCGATCACGCGCTCAAGGCATGCTTCCCTATAGTTAGATCTCGTGCACAAGGCATATCTCCTACTGCCAAGGGCACGTGCCATTTGGACTTTGAACTATGAGCAAGTACCCACCTGTGCCCGATCGTGGGAAATCATTTTTTTTAAAGTCTAACTTTTATTTGTTATGAAGAGATATTATTTTATACCCATTACAATACCTTGATTTGTATATATATTGTCATATGCTGGAATTGTACATGTCTTAGTTTTATATGTGTAGATAATAGCCCATCTCCTTAAACTATAAAAGGAATCTTTAAGTTTCCTTCGTTATAATATTATAGTCTTAGTATAGTGTAGTATGTAATCCTAGTTTTCGCAATGTTTGAAATGTTACAGTTCTGTAAAATTGTGAATTTTAATGTTGCAATTGTTCACAAATCGTATGAGCACAGTGTCATTGAAAAGACAAGATGTGATGGACGTATATGAAGTTATGCGTTGGAAATTCGAGTGTATTCAGATTTTGTACATTGCTCACCATGAGATGAGTATGGTTCATGTAAAAGAATCGAGCTGTTAAGTGGCTTGGTTATGTGAGGACATGAATTAGAAAAGTTGTGTCATGTTGTTGAGCAGATTAGTGTCTTATAGAATAGAACCAATAGGCTTCAGGCTATAGCGATGCTGGCTTATAATACGCAAATGTATATACTTTTTTGATTGTCGGAATTGTCGAAATTGTTTCGAGATATGATCTCCTAACTCACGGATTCTCGGCTTAGATTTAGTAATTATTAAAATAATTCTTCTATTAGTTTATGTAAAACATCGTTGGCACATAATGGTCTCTAGTTAGACAATTGCAGTACTCTTCGAATCCCTAGTTTAACTATATGATTTTCTCTGTCTATTTAAGTTTTCTCTTTGTAAATTAGCGCCTCGTACGAAGCCAAAATTGTATTTAGGTTCATGATAAGCTGGGACGCCTCCTTATTCATGGGACCAATTTGTTTGTTTTCTAAGATATCTTTAGTGATAATTGAATTTTCTATGCAGGGTTTTTCTGTTCCCTAATAGTAAAAAATAGAATGGCGCCTTTTCCGAGTTAAGCTCTGTAAATTTTCCATCAAAACATTGCTAGCCTTCGAAAGCAACATCTTCGAAATCTCTGTAAATACTTGGGCACTACAGAATTATAATGATAAGTACTATATTATAATAATTGTAGACTCTGTACATTTTATTGAATCCTGAAAGTCACCCTTGGCAAATCTATAAATAGACATCTCTAAAACTTTGGAGCTACCATCGCTCAAGGTTAGGCTGTGTATAAAATACCAAAGTGAAACATAGTGAATACATTCAGTGAGATAAAAGTGATGGCCTCAGGTCACTTTGGAACCTCTGGTACGCCAATTTAACAGCATAAACGATAAAAAAAATTCAATAACTACACAGTTAGGGTCATACAATAATAGTTATGTAATTTTTGTAATTGCTGGAATTGTTTTATACTGTATATATATATATATATATATATGTTGATCCTAAGGTTCGCCTTTTGGCCCACCTATTGTAATATGAGTTTACTTCTATGTATTTATATGTGTTGATCGTTATGTCCTAATCTGATACGTATGTAATCGTACAGTATTTAACACTTTGAGGGGTTGTAGGTGTTGTAATTATGATATTTTTTTTGGATCCAACATTAATTTAAAGGTATGAATGTAGGAAATGTAAAACGTGCGGATGTATGCAAGATGTGTATGAAGAATGTGTGAAGATGTAAGTTAGTGTTCACCTACTACTTCTCATTTAAGTGCGATTTCGGGATTGTTCACCTTGTTGTGTTTGATCAGGGCAGACCGATCTTTAATTAACAATATCAAAATTAATCTATAGTGTATGTTATGATAATAAGCGAGTGACTATATATATAACTTATGTGTAAAGTCTTCAATTCCTAATCACCAGTCAGGAATGGTCATTATGCTTCCTGTTTTCGTGTAAAAAATTTATAATAACTAATTTTTGTTTCCAAAGGTCAACTAAAAACATTGAGTATAATATGAAGAAGACCATTGCTCACCTAGTCATATATGACCTATTGAATTTGTATAGTTCAGAGAGTCCGATACTAAATTTATAATTGTAATATTGTCCTGACCATTGTCACTCGCCTTAGTTTTAGATTTTGCAAAGCCATATCTTAAGAATATTGACAGCTCCTCCTAATATAACTAGCTATGCTGTCCGGTTTTCCCTAAGTTAATTATAATTCCCTGTTTGAGACAGTTGGCTTTGATTCTTCTTTTTTTCTTTTGTCCATTTTCTTTTTTTTCTGATCAATAAGTTGGAGTGGGATGTAACGTGTCGTTAAAAGAGGGAAAGTTCATGTTTAATTTTGAGGCCATATGCTAGTATGGCCAGTTATTACATCATCTACCTATTTGAGGGGAGGATGAATAATGAACTGGTCCAACTGTAAGAAACTCCATATTAATTCTGTTGACCAATCAGGAAGCGACACGCAGTAACACTCCGCCAATCGAATGTGTTTGTGCGGCGTCTCTCTCGAAAGAGCGGCAAAAATCGCCGACAGTTAGAAATTAGCATCCTTGCGAGCAACACGTATAAAAAAATTTCCTTTGTGTTTGAGAGTGGACATCTTGTTAGTCCTACTCACGAAGGTTTATAAAGAAATAAGTGTTTTGCAATAAAAGAATGAGTCGAACTGAATAATAATTGAAATTTTTGTTTGTCAAACGGTTTTTAAGGATATAGTGCAAGTATTAAAATATCATAAGAAACATTGTAATTATCATAGAAATATAAAAGACTGGTTGCCTCCAGTTATAAGTGTTACGAACTGTATTTTGATTGGAATTCTTTCGGTTGTAATAAAGTTAATTAGTGCCACATATTCTACACCTGTTTTCTTCAAAACAAGAACCCCTAAAGACCTGAGACTAAAGGATCCTGTCTCTTCATCTTCAACGATTGAGCTAGAGCCGAGGTGAAGTTAAGTTTGTGGTTCCTGGTTAAATTCTATTCTCCAGCTGACTAGAGCGTGCTGCTCGAGTAGATATGACCAGTGGACTGAGGAAGAAGACAACCATTCCATTTCACTTCATAGTCGCAATTATTGTGGTTATCAAAGTGAATATTCAAAAATTGTAATGAAACTCACAGTTATGGTAATTTGTCCTTGTTTATAGGTCCCATGGGCATATTAATCACATTCACTGTATGAAAATTTCTTTCACTGAACTGTCAAAATTTTATCTTGAGATATATTCAGTCTGCTTCGCTATTACTGTTCGATGCATTGGTATCTTGGGATCGTTTTAATGATGGAAATTTAACAGTAATAGCGAAGCAGACTGAATATATATTTTTTATTTTATTTTTATTTTTTTTTTATTTTTTTTTATTCAAACAAACTTACAGTCATTAAATAAAATATTACAAAGTTCATTGAATATGAATAATAGACCATTTCAGTTTGCGGGTATATGCATAGTTGGCAAGCACGTTAAATGCAAGCCAACGGGTGTGAGACACATTCTAAAAATAACAAATTATAAAAAAAGAAAGCAGCTCTATGGCGTGTAAAATTAATAATTTACAAAGATAAATAAAAAAGTAATAAAGTTTATGTAATGTTAAAAATTCAAGGGTAAAGGATGGGAGCAGAGGATATAGGTAAGGAAAAAGGGAGGGAAGGAAGGGGAAGAGAGGAGCGGCAGACACGTCAGATGCCCCCAGACACTCACCGTCATGAGCCACGCGGGGCCTCCAAGATTTTTGCTTTAATGGCTCTAATGGAATGTTGAAATATATCTACACTTTTATAAAATACATTGTAGTTGCCGCATGCTCTTTGAAAAAACGAGTTCTGTGTATAGTTGGTTCTACAGATAGGGAGCCTAAAAGTGTATGGCGATCGGGTGGGACGAGAGGGACAACTAAATGCCAGATTAGCAACCAAGGACTCCGAGTCAACAAAACCGTTCACTATCTTGTAAAGATATACCAAGTCAGTTGTTGTTCGTCTTCCCTCCAAGGTGGCAATCTTGTGATAATGAGCCGATTGTGATCGATCGTCAAAAACTACTCGGCACCTGTAATCAAGCTGCTTTAAGAATTTGTTTTGGACTCTCTCCAACCTATCAATATACGTTACGTACTGGGGATTCCAGACCACCGATGCATATTCAAGACATGTACGAATATACGTGTAAAACAATACTTTGAGAGTGTCCGTGGACTTAAAAGGCTTTGAAATTCTCAAAATATAACCCAACCTTCCGAGAGCACTACTCACAGTGTTATCAGTGTGTGGTTTGAATGTCATTTTAGCATCCAATATCACCCCGAGATCTTTCACAAGATTGCATCTTTTCAAAGATTGTTGATTAATAGAGTAATCGAAACATAAAGGGCTCTTAGACCTAGTAAACGAGATGGAGCAACATTTAGATACATTAATATACAATTCATTTACTGTGCAGTAAAAGTGTAAGCGATCAAGATCAGCTTGCATGTTAATGGCATCTCTCTGATGCGATTCCGCTGAAGATCTTGATGTCATCCGCGTAAACCAGAAAATTGCAGTGTCTAAAGCAGGCCTGGATATCGTTGATGTACAAAATAAACAGTATTGGACCCAAGTGGGATCCCTGCGGAACACCAGAAGGGCAGTGTCTGAATTGGGAGACACAGTTATTTAATGCCACCGCCTGTGTTCTGTTATCTATGTATGATGACAACCATCTAAGCAAATCACCGTGTACGCCGTACACACCAAGTTTTTTTATTAATATGCTGTGACTGATTTTGTCAAACGCTTTTGAAAAATCGGTGTATACGGCATCCACCTGCGTCCCCCTACCCATGGATCTGAGAATAAAATCCGTAAATTCGACCAGGTTAGACTCAACGGATCTTCCGGGGAAAAAGCCATGTTGATTAGGCATTATGAAACGTCTTATTGCCGGCGTAATTTGCTCAACAATTATTTTCTCCATTATTTTACTAAATAGACAAAGTTTCGATATAGGTCTGTAGTTTTCGACACTATGCTTATCGCCCGATTTGTATATGGGAGTAATGAATGATTTCTTCCACGCCGCAGGGAAGACACCTTCAATATAGGATTTCCTGTATAGAATGGACAAAATTAGGGAAAGTTCTTCGGAACATTTAACTATTAATAGCGGTGGTATTCCATCTGGACCCGCACCCTTAGACAGATCAAGGTTCTTCAGCTTAAGCAAAATATCCCGAGTTTCAAAACGGATAACTCCGACGTCGATTTCACCCGAAATGTTAACCTCTGGAGCGGGAGACGATTGTGCTACCTGAAATGATGAGTCAAAGAACTCGCCAAACAACTCACATACGGTGTGCGTATCACTTGAGGAAATATCTCTGTAAAACATGTTCTGTGGATAGAAGGTGTGAGGCTTCTTGGATTTCACGTAATTGTGAAGTTTCTTGGGATCCGTTTTTATTGCATTCTCAGTTTGTGTTATATAATGACTGTAACACTGTTTTTGCATATATTTTTGTCTGGACCTAAGCATTGAAAATTCATAATAGTCAGAAGCCAAACCTGAACGTTTCCACTTTTTATGAATTTTGAGTTTTTCCTTAAATATTTTAATTAAGGGCCCACTATACCAGGAAGGAAAACTTTTGATCTTGGAGTTTGTTTTGTTTGGTACATAGAGGGAGATAGCATTATTTAGTATACCGTAGAAAAGATCTAACGATTGATCTGTGCTAAGGTTTCTGAAATCGGCTTCCCAATCTCGCGAGGCTAGACATTCCTTAATGGCTGTGAAATTTGCGCTGTGAAAATTTTTAATGGTTCTAGGAACTGTTTTAATATAAAGTTCACCTTGAACAACAAGGGTAATCTCAAGTGATCTGTGGTGTGCGTCTTCGTCTACTAGTGGGCAATCACACGATGATAGCTCACAATCCATGACGTTACTCAGAACCAAATCCAAAATCCTACCGTTGATATTTTTTATATAATTAAACTGCGAGAGGCCAGTGAATGATATGAAATCAACAAGAAGTGTACTATTGTGGTCGGTAAAGTCACCCGGCACACACGACCCATCCTCAGCCGACCTGGACCAAGCAATACTGGGCAAGTTAAAGTCCCCGACGATCAAAAAAGTCTCGCCAGGATTGCTATGCAGCAGGTCGGTCGCGTTCTCCAAGTAATTTGAGAGTCTAGTGGAAAACATATTGTCGTGTGGTAAATAAACACAACTAATGTTAATAGGAGGTCCCGAGTTGCTTGGACACACTGAAACCCAGATGTCCTCAGCATCGGTAGACCATAGGGAATTTATTTTAGAGCAAATTTCATGCTTGACTGCAACAAGAACACCACCCCCCAAAATTTGATTTGTCGCAGCATAGTCACGATCGCGTCTGTAAACTCGATATCCCTGATCAAAAACCTCACAGTCATAGAGCCCCCGATTCATCCAGGTCTCGGTCAGACATACAATGTCAAAATCACAGCCCAAGATATTTGACAAAAAAGTATGGGTCTTGGTTCGTAGACCCCTAACGTTTTGGTAATATATGCTTAATGCCATTCAATCACTATATCTCAACCGACACGCGGGAAACCGGAACAGCAGACGGACAACCGCAAGGGGAAGGGGTAATGGGTAGGGAAAGGGGGTGTGGGGGGGGAGAGGAGAGGACTATACAATATAATATGAGGTGAGGTGTACACAAAGTAAAAATTTTCAGTGCACTGTGCAGCATAAAACAATAATAAAGAAAACGAAAGAAACAAATAAAAGTAAAAAAAGCAATAAAAGGAAGATAATCATACAGTCACTTGATCCTCTCGATGTCACTCATCCTCTTGATAAATATATAAGGAGAACTCGTGTTCTTGCGAACGTAAATTTTACAGTGTTTTACCCACACATACTGGTAAAGCTTAGTCTTAGCGATCTCTCTAGTCTTCTTGTACAGCAACTTGTTAGCGACCGTCAAATGCCAGTTTAAAAAAACTTTCGCACTGGACTCAGACAATCCCAAATCTGCCAACGCAAGGCCCCGCCTCTTCCGCACAGCTACCATGAGTTCTTCAACCTTCTTTCTGTTATGGAATCTTACAATTACTTTTGGGGGAATTTTGTGATTACTCCAAGATGCAACATGACGGACATAGTCAATATCACCGTCGACCAATGGAACAGCCAGCTCCGCAGCTATCTTTTTTATGATCCCGTTTAATGATTCTTCTTTACACATTGGAAGTCCGGATATCTCCAAATTATTCAATCTTGCCAGTTGATCTCTAGTATTACATTCATGAGAGAGGTTTTCAATAGTTTTTTTCAAGCCGTCCATCTCGTCTCGTAAAACATTCACGTGAGTGCCTCCAGAGTTAGGTTCATTCACAATCTCTTTCAATGCGTCAACGTCTGCAGATCCCTTAGTGGCACGCTCCTCCAGGACGCCGATACGAGACATCACCTCCCTCTGAAATGAAAGTGACTTAGTCTCCCCTTCGATCACCTTCTGTTCAATAAAATCAATCTTCTGAAGTTTTATTTCTATATTCTTAGTCCTTGACTGCAAAGTATCCAGTGTAGATGAGTTAGATTCGATTTTTGATTTTAGCTCCTGAACATCGGTAAGAATGCCATTAAAATCACTCCTAATAGACATCAAAAGTCTCATAATGTCGGCATTTGTGGGCTCACCCATCAATCCAGCGTCCAGATCGCCATCACCATGCGATTCTCCCCGTGCCGCTCCCGTGGAAGCCTTACAATCGCGACACCTCCAAGTGTTTCGCCTGGATCCCATCTTCCTAAATGTTGTCTCCGAGAGGCCGCCACAATTGAAATGATATGATTCTTTACATTTAGCACAATTTATGGCACCCTCCAGTAAAACAGTTTCACCACACTGAACACAAACCATGGCTGTATTTTATGTGGAATATAACTTGACTGTTGTTAGAAAGCTTAATGGTTGGTGAGACGCGAAACTCAATTCTATATTTCTGCGTGGGTACCTGCAAATGCTGTGATGGTAATATTTGTATGGGAAAAATGTTATCGTCAATGCCTCAACAGCCGTTAGAGTTAACTATTAGGTTACACGAGGTTTTTTGTAGCAAATTTTACGGGCTTTTTAGTGGTATAAGGCAACGGACAGAAAGGGCCCTTAAATCGGTGACACTTTAGAAAAAGATACTTTTTAAACTTCAACACAGTATAACTTTCTTATTTTTAGTCCAATTTTTTAGATTTAAACAAAGAAAACATCCAAATCCCACACAGAACAAAAAAAGTTGGAAAAAAAATTTCCACGGAAAAGTTGAAAAATTTTCACTCCGGAAAAACCGCTCTCACGCCAGAACCAACTACGATGGGAAAATGATACCGCGAGGTTTTTTCTTTGGGCTAGGACCCCTTACAGTTTTATGTTGGAACCTCGGCCGCACAGCCCTCGGGAGGTGCGTTTCCACTTTTTCCGATATTTTCAGCACTTTTAGGATTTTTCACTATGATTTTCACAAGGGAAATGTTATAGATAAACAAACCACATCACTTTGTAAAGCACAAAATTTCAAGCAGACTGATATATACTTTCACTATATTTCTCACAGTTCTTCACTAGAAAACAAATTAAAATTCGGAGCAGAAAAAATACGTGTCAGCCCAATAACGATACTTTAATAATTGTACATATATAATAATATATTCAGTCTGCTTCGCTATTACTGTTAAATTTCCATCATTAAAATGATCCCAAGATACCAATGCATCGAATCTAACTATATATTAGACTAAATTAACGTTATTTTACAATTTTAAAACACTATTTATTGTAGCAAAATTTAAAAGCGACTTTACCAAAGGCCAGTGTTGCCAATTTCTACTTACATTATTCTACGTTTTTAAATTTTTAATACGCAAATATGGAATATCTTGATATAGGTACAGAATATTCGATATAAAATAAAATTGTAAATAAAATTGGGTTGTCAAGAAATTTATCACAGAAAGGAATAGCCGTTCCATTCAAAATGTATGGGAATTTTATTTTCTTAATATTTTTTATTCCTTATCACTTTTTTATTTTTTTAATAGCTGGTAGCCTATTCGGGATGGAGACGGATACAACAAATCAAAAACCATGAAAATCGGTCCAGCCGTTCTCCAGTTATAAGTGTTGTAACAAACCCGACTCCCTTATATAGTAGAGTAGATAGAAGTAGATAAGACATACAAGTAACTAGCAAGTTGCCCTCTACTTATGGCGCTGTCCCTTTTGATTGGAGCCCCACCAAGGAGGCTGCCTCTACCCGGCATCAGAAGGCTTGGGTATGCAAATGAAACACACACTCACTACTTTAACAATAAATAGTGTTTACTCAATACAGGGTCACTTCGTTACAGGAGACTTCTCTCTATATGTAAATAATAATTGGTGCCATCAGCATGGATGTCGGGTTAGGTGCATGAAGGGGTGGTTAGTTCGTTATAAATGGGGATGAATGAGAGTGCGGCAGTGCTGGTAGCAACGAGCTTAATCCAGAAACTCTTCATTCAGCTGTAAAGACCTTCCATTTTGGCAGTAGTTGTGGTGTGATGGCTGGTGAGGGGGTGCAGGTAGGTGATGGAATGACTCCCCCCGGGGGTGATGACCTCCACAGTTGTGATGCGGGCTCCGCCCCAGCCCGAGGGCTCCTCCAATCAGAGGCAGGGCCCCTCGTGCTTAAACTTCAAGCCTGAAACAAAGAGCTCATAGTAGATTCGAGGGTTGTTGGCTGTCAGACCTCACACAGGAAGACTCACCCTTGTTGCCCAGCTGCCGCACGCACCACAGCGCCTGAACAGAGACGTAGGTCTTGCCGTCGGAGGCGCACACGGGCTCCCCTGCGCCCAGCAGAGGCCGCATGGTCTGCAGGCAGGGGTCATACATCTTGGTGCAACGGCCAGCGCCGACGACCTCCAGGTGTCTGTCGCTGGAGGTGGCGCAGTGCAGGTGCTCGTAGGACCTGTAGGTCACCCCGTTGGAGCCGCACACCAGCGTGGGCTCCTCCGCCCGCTTGTGGTTAATGGCGTCGGCTCTCAGGCAGGCCAGTTGTTGCAGACTGCCGCACTCCCCCGGCTTGGCGGCGCACTTACCTTCCGTCGCTGCAAGTAAATGAGTCCTTATTAAAGCAATTATTAAAGCAAACAACACTGTGTAGTCACAAGTAACAGACCAACTCGCAAGATAAATATGTACATGACAGAAAGGAGGGCGAGACTCACCGGGATGGTGGCAGATGTAGAGGTAGGGGTTGGCGTACGTGCGGTTGTTCTCCCCGCAGACGGGGTTCCACTCGTACCTGTTCCTGGCCAGGTGGCAGGCCATCCGCCGGCCCTGACTGCGCCGCACCTCACGCACCGTGCAACCCCCGCTGTGCAGCACCTTCAGACCTGCAACACACCGGCGCACCTCAGTCGCAGTGACACCGCAACACCCGCTTGTCCGTCCCGGCGCAAGTGCCGCATGCTGACCTCACGCTTGAGGAGTGGCGCTTGAGAGGAGTGGTGTCACCATAAGTGCCAACACACGACGGCCCCGCACGAGGCTCCTCTTAGCCACTCGTCATCAAGTTCATCTCGTGGGAGGGTGCGGTCATGTACTTACATCAGTTGAATCATCGTCCCTCCATGAACATATCCACTAGATCCAGGGACCACCAGCTGTACAGAAGGAGATACTTCTCTACAGATGCACCCAGTTTGGTGTTATGTGTATTAGAGATACACTAACCTAACTAACTGCAATATTGAGAGTTTGTTGTGAAGTGCTTGCCTATATAATAAATTTCAAAGATGGTCATGCACTAAATTCATCATCATCATGAGCCCGGTGTGGTCCACTGCTGAACCAGGGCCTCTTCACCTCTCCTCCAACACAAGATCATAATACTAACATGATATTACATTATACTGAACTCAGTAGCCTATAGTGGCATAGGCCTGGACTTCAGATCACGAGGTCCCGGGTTCGATTCCCGGTCGGGTTAGAGTTTTTTCACTTGAAATTTCTACTCGGGGTTGGCCTGTCTCAGATTGGACGGGACCGGTTGACTGGAAAAATTGCCTCAGGCAATATTAAGTTCCGCCGGATATGTTGCCACCTTTATATAAAAAAGTGTTAATTTATTTATTTAATTCTTTAAGCACATATTACAAATTGATTATTATCATAGTACCAAAATTTATACATAGATTTTTATTGTAATGATTATTTAAGATGATTCTAAAATGGAGACGTAAAGGACATCCTCTAGATAAGTCACAATACGACAATTTAGTATTATTCAGTGATACTGATATGTTGTGTATTATCAGCTGGATGTTTTTATATCGGTGTGATGCGATGTGCAGACCACGTGACCCTCACAATATTATATTTGAAATCACTCGACATCGGGTGGATTGCCTTATAAAATTTAAAAAAAAACTATTTCACTTTGACTTGTGTTTTACGATTCACGATTCTAGATGCTCTAGCTGTAGAAGGATAGGTGAGCACTGAGCAGTGCATACAGAGTAGTCAAGATAGATAGTGGCTACTCTAGCCAGACAACTCTCCTTGTTGAATCGGCTCCTATACACTAAGGGCAGAACTTACCGGGGTTGTGTTTCCGGAGGCACCTGACCTCCCCCAAGCTACTGTAGGTGATGCCATTGGAGGCGCACACCTTGCTCTGGTCCGGGGCTCTGCAGGGACACCTTTGCACCTCGCACTCCCCCGCTCGCACCAGCCGCACCTCTGAAACACCAGACACACGTCAGGGGGGGGGAGGGCAGTGGGACTAGGAGATGATGAAGACCAGTCGGATCACTCACCGTAGCCCGGCGTCATGGCGTTTTTGCAGTTGAGGGCGTCCATGTTGGCGTAGGTCAGGTTGTCAGAGCCGCACACAGGGTGGTACAGGAAGTTCTTCTCGCAGCGGGACAGTTCCTCGGCGTCACTCCTGCAGGCGCCGCCGTACGCCGCTCTGATCTCTGTGAAAGGACCATCAATGTTAAATCCTCATTTATAACTTAACTCCCATACTCGCTTCCCACTGTTGTTAACCCGCTCGGCCGTTCCCAATCCTCTGGATTACAATATTAATGTAGTATACGTATGTTAGTAGCTAGTAGCATGTTAGTAGCAGCTACTCACGTTGATGGTTGTTGCGGTGTCTGTTCAGGCAGGAGATGTACATGCCGTTGGGGTAGGTCTGCCCGTCCTGGCCGCAGACCTCTCCCCCGAACTGCTGTCTGGACCGGAACCTCCTGCACAGCACGGCGGGCTCCGTGACAGGCTCCTCCACGCTGTCTCTGTTCACGTACACGATGCGCTCGTCCCGGTGATGCGCCTCCGCCCCACCCAGCCCTGCAGGAACCACACAAACATAAGTATTAATTTATCTCACACCGTGCGTGGGTCTGAACATTAATGTAGCCAAAACATTGTGTATGAAAGCTGATGGTGTGTTACAGATGCAGACATACGGCTTACCGGCTTAGAGAACTACGGCTGTGAAACTTGGCACCCAACCTGCGGTCAAAACACTCGCATAGCATGATTCGAGAGTAAGTGCCTCAGAAGAACGCTGGCATTCTTTGGAACGACTTTATGCCAAACACAGTTATCAGAGACCTGACAAGTCACTGACCTGTGGGCCTAGACAAAATCGCATTTGGCGATCGACTACAAACGAACTTTACGCCAATGGGTCAATTTGGTAGACAAAACCACATAATGACAGTTCATTAGAAACGATATTTCGATTTCGCTTCCATGACGTCACGATTTCTTTCGACGCTCGACGACGCCATACATTTTGTACGTTCTTCGTAGACAAACACATTTATTTTGACACTTTGGCGAAATCTTCGACAAATCGCCGCCATCTTTGTGACGATAAGAATTATTTGTAGAAAAATAATATGTTATTTTTCAGCATTCGAGACATATTTATGGAAGTAATTTATTAAATTATTTTAAATTGAAAATATGTAATAATATATAATTTATATTTTATACTTCCATTTATCGACACTTTATTAAAAAAAATAACGTCAGTTTGTATTTTTTTGGCATTTACTATATACTTAGTAGTTTTAATCCACAACTAGCTGACCCATCGAACTTCATCCTGGCTTATAATCATAAAATGATTTTCAAAGAACTCGTCGTGAATCATCAATAACATATTGTTGGATAAAATCAGGGTTATCAGGTTTTTTTCCCAAAAAATAGCGAACCAGTGTTCCCACTTGGTATCTGAAAAGAATGAAAGTTCACCATAACAAAGTGATTCTCAAGATTTGGTATCTCCAGAAAGATGAAAATTCAGTAAAAAAAGAAAAACGTTATTCCGAAAATTTCGGAAAGGACTGGTTGGAAAATTACTTGGAAAAATATACCGTAAAATTTTCTTCATAGCGAACGCCGAACATGGTTCTAAAATACCGAAAAATTCGGTAAAATGCCGAACACCTGGCAACCCTGATTAAGAGATGAAAGATGTCAACGGTGTACTTATTTATTTTCACTTAATTTTAATTTTTATAAATATAACATTCCTGACATAATATGCACCATTGTCGAGAGTCACCATAGGTTTTTATATATAAATACTTTCATTTCGCATGGAATTTGTTTATCAGCGAACGCTTTGTTTCCTTGACAATATTAGAAAACGAGTAAATTATTATCGCCACGACGAAATCTTCGAAAACGAAGTACAGTTTCGTAGACAAACAGACTTCGTTATCTACTTTCGAATTTTTCTCTTTGGCGATGCATCGGCAGCGTCGATTCGACACATTACGTCAGACAGCGTCGTTTTTCTGAATGTTTTTTTGATTCTTACGTTGTGTCATGGCCGTTAATTTTATTGAAATATTGTAGTTTATTTTATAAACTTAAATACTATTTTATGTTAGTCTAATATTAGTAGTGACATATTTTACTTAATTAGGGATCGAAGTCTTCCAATTTATATGTGGAGAAATGATTCGAACACTTCACATATAATCTTGATTGTTTGGAACGCTTTTGGATAGAGTCATGAAACATTGACTGTAGATGGGATACGAAGGATTTTGTATTAGATAAATTATGCGCCTGAGTTCATCTCGGTACAGTTCGGTTTGCATCGTCGACGGGGATGTCGGGGGCTCGTTCTCGTACGAAATCCTTTGGATAGCCCTGTTTTCAGTTAGTGATTTTTATTGATTATTTTATTGAACATTTTATAACATATTAATTTTGTGTGCTCCTGGGTGGTGAAATCTATTTGTAGTAAATTCCTTTTAGATTCAAGCATAAATTTAAATTCAGTGTTGCATTTTTAATTAGTATTTTACATAATTAAGTGTTATCTGGGAACCGATTTGAATTAGAATCTTTTAAAACATAGAGTCAGTGTATTCAAGAAAGAAATAGCAACTCTGGATCATTGATAAGTCTTACTTTATTTTATTATTTTATTTAATTTGTTTGCTTAGTTTGGGGAGGGCTTTGTGTTTTATCAAGAAGAACCATTCACTGCGAAAGTGTAATGGCGAACGTTGTTAACATAAAGCGCGCATAAGCCAGCCTTCGAAACCAAGTAGAAGACGGTCGTAAGCCCGTAATGGTTCTATCTTGATTTCAGGGGGGGGGGGGGGT
Source organism: Mystacides longicornis (assembly GCA_963576905.1). Taxonomy (NCBI): domain Eukaryota; kingdom Metazoa; phylum Arthropoda; class Insecta; order Trichoptera; family Leptoceridae; genus Mystacides; species Mystacides longicornis. Next base: position 67,826 of record OY756438.1, read on the forward strand.
AGTAAAGTTTTATGATATCATGGTAGGCTAGGATTGATTGCATGCTTATCTACTAATATTTCAGCTATCGACGACCACCATTTGTGAAAACTTTCAAGCATGTCATAAGTTGTCGAATATTTCGTTTCATCTTGTTTTGAATATTTCTCATGTCATTTCACAGAACTGAGGCTTTAAGGTAGGACTCTTTCATTTCATTATTACTAACCTCACAAATGGTGGAGCATCCTGCGATTTGTTTGGTTATATAAATGTGTTCTATTATCACCTTTATTATTTTAGGGCTGATCAAATGTTTACAGGTTTATATAGTTGAATGATTGTTATAATTAATTTCGTACACAACGTATTGGGTCCTTAAATTTAGGTTACTAGACGATCACAATATCATCATGGCCATTAGATTCCACGTAGCGATCAGAAAGTCTTCTTGAAAGCACATACGATTTCCTTAACCGTGATTTCAGGTGCGTATCATGAAGGTTGTTAACCCCTTCATCTTGGGTTCGTAGGTATTCGTCTTAGAGTCATCTACCTATTATATAGGTACATTGATGCATTCTTTCAGTCGATTCGGTTTACACGGTTTTGTTAAACGTTGATTTAGCCAGAGGAGGTGTAGTTTCGAGGTTCGGTAGATTAGTTTAGTGAAAATCTAAGTAGTAATAGCTTTCGATAGGGAGATCCCATCACAGAATGGTGCCTCGTGACCGTAGGATTCATGTCTTTACCCCTGTAAAGACAAACCTGGTTACTACGTTTTTTTTCTTCTTTCTCTTTTTTATCGTTATTATGGAGTTGTCATCTAGGGGAGGTCTTGTTTTACTTAGGTATTTTAGAATTTTTGTTGCTGTTGTTTTGGCTTTAATAATGATATTTAATATTTTGTTAACGTCGAGGGGAGGTATTGTTTTACTTAGGTATTTTAGGATTTTTGTTGCTGTTGTTTTGGATTTAATAATGATATTTAATATTTTGTTAACGTCGAGGGGAGGTCTTGTTATACTTAGGTATTTTAGGATTTTTGTTGCTGTTGTTTTGGATTTAATAATGATAGGTATTTAATATTTTGTTAACGTCGAGGGGAGGTCTTGTTTTACTTAGGTATTTTAGGATTTTTGTTGCTGTTGTTTTGGATTTAATAATAATATTAAATATTTTGTTAACGTCGAGGGGAGGTCTTGTTTTACTTAGGTATTTTAGGATTTTTGTTGCTGTTGTTTTGGATTTAATAATAATATTAAATATTTTGTTAACGTCGAGGGGAGGTCTTGTTTTACTTAGGTATTTTAGGATTTTTGTTGCTGTTGTTTTGGATTTAATAATGATATTTAATATTTTGTTAACGTCGAGGGGAGGTCTTGTTTTACTTAGGTATTTTAGGATTTTTGTTGCTGTTGTTTTGGATTTAATAATAATATTAAATATTTTGTTAACGTCGAGGGGAGGTCTTTTGGTAATTTTGTAGGATTGAAGTAAATTATTTTCTAGAGAATGCAGGGTTTTATTTGATATTTTGTTCAGCAAGGAAATGTGTTAATGAAAGAATTTCGAATGTGCGATGTCGAAAAATAAGCGTGAATGATGAGGTAAGTTTAGGTGTTTTGTTTTAAATAGTTCAGGTTAAATTCTTTGGTTGTTTGTGAGAGACAAATAATATTTATTTTGTTTGGATCTCCAAATGTATTAATTATCTCGAGGTGTGATCTGAAGAGGGTTTATTCGAATGTACTGTGGTTAGGGCTATTATAGCCACTTGACACTTGCTTGGTGCATCGTCTTTTTATGTATAGTGGATATTACGAGTCGCTCGAAATATTATGTATGTAGGTACCTGAATAGGGCAATATGTTTCTATACAGGGCGTTCTTTGTCATGAGGATTTGATCTTCTGAACAGTTTTACTGTTTAAGAAATTCTTTTGCTTTTAGTTTGTGATAATATTGTTTGGTAGTGTGTAAGGCAATAATTGTAGCGAATTATATGTAGGTTTGTTAGGTGCTGTTTCGGTAAGGGTAATATTTTAATTCGAATATATTTATTCTCATTTTTGGGGTCCCGGGTTCGATTCATGGTCGGTTCACATTTTCGACTTTCTATTTTTATTTATTTTTTTCTTCCCTCTATCAGGTCCTTTCGTTTCACACGAAATTCCTGACCATGGTTGCATTGTTTCAGATTAGACGAAACCGGTTGACTAGAAAAAATTGCCTCAGGCGATAAGTTCTGCCGGTTTAACTGATAACTTATTATGAAAGGGATATATTTATAAAATCATTAGGTATTTTAGGGTAGTTTAGCTTTAGGTACTTTTCTTTCTATTGTATTTGGAGACAAAGTCGGTTGATTGGAAGACATCAATTAATTGATAATATCATTCGACTAACATATTTATATTATTTTAATTTTCTGCAAGACGAGACACGGTTGTGTGTTCGTGTGTACCCTGTATTTTTCTTCGCTGTTCTTCAGGTGGTACCTAGATCGATGTTTTTTCTGGTATTATTTTTGTTTGGTCCTAGAGGTTGTCTTTGGAAAGTATTGTGTTAGGAATAGAGACTAATAAAGATGTTAAATTTATGGTCACATTTCAGGAATGCGTGAAGTGGTTGTCTAGAGTAGAGATATTAATTTATTTGTGTGTGCACCAGAGTCAAGATGTTAAATATTATTAGTTTGTCAGGAATAATAATAAAATAAATTCACTTTTTTTGTTGAATTGAATGTAGGTACCTAGAGTTTTGTATGTTGAGGTTTGATATTATACTGTTTTAATGCATTTCAAAATCTCTGTTAATATTTAACTAATTCAGCTGTTACTTGGGTGTCACGTAGTTTTTTTTATTTCTTGTAATAATAGCAATATAATTATTTTGTTAACGAACATGGTAGTTCAGTGGCATAGACGCTGACTTCCGACTTCTGATCAGAAGCTCCCGGGTTCGATTCCCGGTCGTGATCAGAAGCTCTCTAAGGGTTTTTTTTTTTTTTTCTATATTTTGAAATTTCAATTCGGGGTTTGAATCCTGTCTTAGTTTGAATGGGACCGGCAGACTGGTAGAGAATGCTTCAAGCGTTAAGTCTCGCCGGCTATTTTATTGGAGAGTGTTGAAATTAAATATAGATCAGGTTAATACGTCTATTTTGTTTTGTTAAAATAACTTTTAACGTTCTCGATTATTATGGTTAGGTACTTGTTGACCGAGTGGGTTGGTTTGTAGTAATATTGAGAAAAAGAGTTGTAAGGGTGAATGATGGGCATATTATAAAGTGGACTTTGGTGGGTTTTGTTTATAAATAAGAGTTTTACAAGGTATGATGGAATATGAATTGTAAGTTATTAGAATTTTAGATTAAAAATATGGTTGGTATCCGCTCAGGAGGTCGTAACATATTATGCTGGTCGTGGGTTCGATTCCCGATGCCGACATTTTTTTTTTTCTCTTCTCCTTTTACACCAATTCAGGTCAGTGGGGTGTTATGTTTTTTTTTTTTGTTCACTTTGTGTGAACCCAGATTCATTATTTTTTGTAAAAGAGATACTTGGTGCTTTTGCAGGGTATGTGTTTTCTATGATTTATCATTTCTTATAAATATTTGGGACTGAAGTTTAAAGGTTGGGTTCTTTTCTGCTTGCTGAAGTTTAAAATCCCAAAAGGGTAGGCTGTTCTGTGTGAAGATACTTTATAATAATTAGTTCTGTCCGACTTTAATAAGTAGGTATATTTCTTCTTCAAACACTTCATTCCTTGGAAAGGTCTTTCATAATAATTCTTCAAAATTTCTAAAATGTATAGAAATACATATTTACGTATTTCTATCCATCTTTCAAATAGAATCATTGTTTCTTTGCAGTTGCAAAAGGTACTTCCTCTTTGTCCGTGGTCCTCATCGTATTTGTATTAAGTAGATAGATGTATTTCAGAGTTCAATAATAATAATAATATTTAGGTCTCACTGTGTTTTTCGAACAGACACATTAATTTATTATTATGGGCTTTCATTATTGAACTGTGAAATATTATTATTAAATTTATGAAATGTTAAGTGTGTCTTCTAGGTCCTAGGGTATCTTATGGTTGAGAGAGATATTTTTTTTGTCTGTTTGTATTTATAGGTATATTTTTGTTTTTGTTTATTATGGTGTTTTTTTTTTGTCAAGCACTATGTCACTACAGTATTTTATTATTGAATGTTCGGTCGAGCTTTACCTCGGTTTGGTGAGGTACCTACTTCAGGATTTGAGTCGTAATTGTGTCTTTGGTTTGTTTCTATAATCTTAGTCGACAGGGCCATATTTAGGGAGCTTTATATTTATTAAAGTATTTTTTTTTATATTTTTTTATAATTTAGTATGAGTTTGGGTGAATGAATTGTGATCTGTGTCCCTGGTTATAGACTTTGGTTTTAAAATCAGGACTACATAATTAAAGTTTTAGTTATTTTAAGATAATCATTCTCAATTCGATTAAATTAAACAAGTTGCAGTTACCAAATCATTGTAGCAGGACCGAATTCAGCTAAGACTTGAATTTAACATAATTTATCTTTATATATTTTTTTATTATTCTGTATTTTGAAGGAACTGAATACTTTATCAAGCTTTGTGATACTTCAATAATTTATAAAATGTGTTGACTATCGTAATTTACTAACGACTCCCTTGCATAATTTATCGTATTTATGTATTTATCCTTATTTTATTGTATCTTAACAAACTCCTTTTCCTTTCTTTTCGTAACTTTAGGCGAAAATGACTCACAACCTTATATTTATTATGATTTATTCTACAATACTGCATGAATTTATTATATACAAAATATTATACATATTTTTAACAACTCCAGTCCTTGCCTCAAAGCTTTATCCGGGGAAAAGTTTCCATTCTTCGTTCTTGATCCTAGGAAAGGCTAAAGTGGAGTACCCTGGCCATTTGCCGAAGGTCCTAATATGGGTCATTGCTTAACACCATAAATTGAATCTGTCATTATGAGAGGGCGACCGAGGTGTGGTTAAAGTTGTGACCATATTTGGGTCGGTTTCGGGGGTGATTGATTCAATGCCTATTGTAAAACCTTAGTTTATGTATTTAAGCATGTTTTATATACGTATCTTAGTTTATTATATATCGCATTCGCGTTGAAGTTAGCCTAACCTGCCTAACCGCATGAGGGACTCAACACCCGAATTGGCCAGTTGAGACCAAGAGCAGCGGGACGTTACAAACGACCCGTTTGCGTGATTTATCGTATCTATGTATTTATCATTATTTTATTGTATCTTAACAAACTCCTTTTCCTTTCTTTTCGTAACTTAAGGCGAAAATGACTCACAACCTTGTATTTATTATGATTTATTTTACAATACTGCATGGCTTTATTATATACAAAATATTATACATATTTTAACAATTCCTGTCCTTGCCTCAAAGCTTTATCTGGGGAAAAGTTTCCATTCTTCGTTCTTGATCCTAGGAAAGGCTAAAGTGGAGTACCCTGGCCATTTGCCGAAGGTCCTAATATGGGTCATTGCTTAACACCATAAATTGAATCTGTCATTATGAGAGGGCGACCGAGGTGTGGTTAAAGTTGTGACCATATTTGGGTCGGTTTCGGGGGTGATTGATTCAATGCCTATTGTAAAACCTTAGTTTATGTATTTAAGCATGCTTTGTACTCGTATCTTAGTTTATATATTTCGCGTGCGCGTTGAAGGTTAGTCTAATCGCATGAGGGACTCGACATCCGAACAGGCCGGTCGAGATCTAAAAGCAGCGGGACGTGGGGGCTGCTATATAGCATGGAAAAAATATATATATATATATTTTTATACAATTTTAAAATCAAGTCAACAAAATGATTCAGAAAATAATTCTTTCTACAAAAATTTAAATTCCTTCACGATACAAATAACATTAGGTACTGGATACGGCCCTGGCACTAACATATTTTACATTGACTATTCATAGAAGGGACTTCGGCTGGTGGTTGTACCGAATGGTTGATTGGTAAGAGGGTAGGTACTTGTATGATTGAGAACCTATATCCATAGCGTTTTGAGGTAGGCTCACATGGTAGGTGCAAATAAGATAGGGTTGTACATAGAAATTATAAATTTATATTCATTTTGAATTAATATTTTATTTTTTTTGGTTTGTGAAAGAAAATCATGAATCTTTAGCAAGCCCATGATTGTTCTTTCAAGGGGAGGATTGTCATGGCCGTTAATTTTATTGAAATATTGTAGTTTATTTTATAAACTTAAATACTATTTTATGTTAGTCTAATATTAGTAGTGACATATTTTACTTAATTAGGGATCGAAGTCTTCCAATTTATATGTGGAGAAATGATTCGAACACTTCACATATAATCTTGATTGTTTGGAACGCTTTTGGATAGAGTCATGAAACATTGACTGTAGATGGGATACGAAGGATTTTGTATTAGATAAATTATGCGCCTGAGTTCATCTCGGTACAGTTCGGTTTGCATCGTCGACGGGGATGTCGGGGGCTCGTTCTCGTACGAAATCCTTTGGATAGCCCTGTTTTCAGTTAGTGATTTTTATTGATTATTTTATTGAACATTTTATAACATATTAATTTTGTGTGCTCCTGGGTGGTGAAATCTATTTGTAGTAAATTCCTTTTAGATTCAAGCATAAATTTAAATTCAGTGTTGCATTTTTAATTAGTATTTTACATAATTAAGTGTTATCTGGGAACCGATTTGAATTAGAATCTTTTAAAACATAGAGTCAGTGTATTCAAGAAAGAAATAGCAACTCTGGATCATTGATAAGTCTTACTTTATTTTATTATTTTATTTAATTTGTTTGCTTAGTTTGGGGAGGGCTTTGTGTTTTATCAAGAAGAACCATTCACTGCGAAAGTGTAATGGCGAACGTTGTTAACATAAAGCGCGCATAAGCCAGCCTTCGAAACCAAGTAGAAGACGGTCGTAAGCCCGTAATGGTTCTATCTTGATTTCAGGGGGGGGGGGGGTAGTAAAGTTTTATGATATCATGGTAGGCTAGGATTGATTGCATGCTTATCTACTAATATTTCAGCTATCGACGACCACCATTTGTGAAAACTTTCAAGCATGTCATAAGTTGTCGAATATTTCGTTTCATCTTGTTTTGAATATTTCTCATGTCATTTCACAGAACTGAGGCTTTAAGGTAGGACTCTTTCATTTCATTATTACTAACCTCACAAATGGTGGAGCATCCTGCGATTTGTTTGGTTATATAAATGTGTTCTATTATCACCTTTATTATTTTAGGGCTGATCAAATGTTTACAGGTTTATATAGTTGAATGATTGTTATAATTAATTTCGTACACAACGTATTGGGTCCTTAAATTTAGGTTACTAGACGATCACAATATCATCATGGCCATTAGATTCCACGTAGCGATCAGAAAGTCTTCTTGAAAGCACATACGATTTCCTTAACCGTGATTTCAGGTGCGTATCATGAAGGTTGTTAACCCCTTCATCTTGGGTTCGTAGGTATTCGTCTTAGAGTCATCTACCTATTATATAGGTACATTGATGCATTCTTTCAGTCGATTCGGTTTACACGGTTTTGTTAAACGTTGATTTAGCCAGAGGAGGTGTAGTTTCGAGGTTCGGTAGATTAGTTTAGTGAAAATCTAAGTAGTAATAGCTTTCGATAGGGAGATCCCATCACAGTTGGTACCACTCGCGTTGCCGAGCTACTATTTGTTTGTTTACAAAATTTTGTATGAAATGTCATCTTCATACAAAACAAACGCAGATTTAATATTTTTTTTTATAATTGAAGTAAAAACTTATCAGTGATTTATACGTAATCTTACGATGAACCATTTTTTCAGAAGTAAGACGGCTAGTGTTTGGATTTTTATTTAAATTGATATTGTTGAAAATTCCGTTCAATATGAAAAATAATTTCGATATGACGAAAACAACCAGCAAAATTATGTATTTTTACAAAAACAATGTCACTACTGCTAAAAAATCGTTAAAAATAAAATGTATTATTTTTTTACAAATTTTTACGTGGTGCATTAGAATGCTAAATGGAACAATCAATAAAATCGGGACATCCAAAGACAACGGATAAATTTGAATTTATTAAACATTTCCACTTCCAATGTCCGTCAGAATTGAGCCAGATCAAGGTTGTAAGCATTTTCTGTACAATAATATTTTCTTCTTATTTTGCAGATCAGTCAATACCACATCCATGTGCTCTTCTGTGATCATTTTATTTATTTCAAATTCAATATGTACAATATTAGTAAACACAACACAATAATAAAGCTATAGAACATTATCAAATTGTTTTATTTATTTATTGATTCTTTACTTTACATTAATAAGCATAAGAAACAATATATCTGTGCATCCAAGAGGTTTTCGAAGAAGGTCTAGAAGCTTTTCAGATTTTGATAGGGCTAACAACAAGTTTGCGACAGTGGAAAAGCAAAGCGTAGCTTGCAATTATAATAAGATAGGAATAGAAGGGAATATGAATGGAAAATGGCGCACCTGGATATTTAGCGAAAACAACTATAGACATTTACGCAATTTAATACACACATAGGTATGCTATCAACATCTTTCAAGAAAATAACAGATGTTCTTGTGAAACAAAATAGAGAACAGCATCATAAATGGATTAGTTGTTGCTAGTTCATTTATTAATCATTTTACAACTGTTTTGATTTTCAAGAACATTAATTATTATCTCTTAAGTGTCACTTTTAAAAGAATTAGTAAAGTGTTCATTGTTCCTCCTACATGTTCTGTTTGTGAACTTCTATCTTTAGCTCTTTGGAATAGAACAGGGTTCCACCTATAGAGTCGATGGACCGTGGCGAAAGCAATCAGACGGCTTCCGTTATTATGTATTACCCCTTGACGCCTGGTCCATACTGGGGGTCGTCAGCACCGTCAGTGTTTCGCCTGTCATCTTGAAGGACGCACTCATCAGGCGGTCAGAAACAGGTTCCCAATCAAGAAGGCGAGTGAAGGCATATTTACTTAAAAGTAGAGCGACGCCACGCATCCGTGCAGTTCGGTGACCAGAGTGCAGCATGACAAAGTTGCCAGCGTCTCTCTGCCCCGCCCTAGGTTGCATGCCTAGCTCAGCCCCAGGATACCCAGTCCATAGTCTCCCACCAACTTGGCAGCAACAAGCTCCCCGGCCGCCCTCGAGTGCGGAGTGCGGATATTCAGGGATCCGATCATTACGCCCTTGTTCTTTAAACGATCCGGGGTCATTTCTGGGGGAAACGAGCTACCTGAACCCCCCCCCCCCCTGGTAGGGTCCAGGCAATGGGGTGGGATTTCTGAACAATGGGGTGTATAATTTATTACCTTTATTTTATTGTAAAACATAATTAAAATGTTAGTAAATATTTTATTTTAGAAAATTTCCTTTCAAAGTGTCGAATTTTTAACAAACGAATTATTTTTCTTCGTTATCTACAAAGATTTCTTATCGTCAAAAAGATGGCGGCGAAGTCGAAGAATTCGACAAATATTGACGAAGAATTCGCCGAACTGTCAAAATTAAATGGGTTTGTCTACGCATTACATATATGATTTCATAATATATATGGCGTCGGCGAGCGTCGAAAAATATGGTGACGTCATGAGATATCGTTTCTAATGAATTAATTAGTCTATGATTTGTGATAAGTAGGGCCAGGATTAATATGTAAATACATATTATTATTTTCCATATTTCATGGTTGAGTCCATATTTCACAAAAATATCACAACCGTCCGTATTTAATGATTTTTTTTCACAATCGCACTAGAAAATCCTTCAACATCGGTAAATGAAAACCTGAAGATTATATTGAATGAATATTGTATTAATAAAATATAAACACAGCAATTACTATAAACAAAGAATTTGATATTTGTCGTAATTAATATACAAGAGATCATGGCATGAACACCCTATTTTTAGGAGTAATATGCTAAATTAAAGAAGAAGAAGAAGAATATAATGACATATCGACCATAGATCAACGACAATAAATGAAATGGCTGCCAACGTAACAATTAAAAATCATAGAAAAAAACGACGCTGTCTGACGTCATGTGTCGAATCGACGCTTTGCGTCTTATCGCCACGGCGATATAGAAACGAAGTGTGTTTGTCTACGAAACCGTACTTCGTTATCGAAGAATTCGCTTTGTCGATTCGAATTTACGATTCGCTTTCTAATGTGTTTTGTCTAGGCTGGAACACGTCTTGAGGAAGCCTTCGAAGGACATAGCCCATCTCAGTCTCAGCTACAACTCTGTAGGCAACCAAATATGCGGTAGGCCCCTTCAAACATTAAGCGACTCTATGCAAAGCTGACCAATTGGGAGTTGGTGACTACGATGCGGCTAATAGGGTTGCAGGGGATAGGGCCACATTTCGAGGACTTGTGTAGTCCATGTGCTCCAACTTGGGAGCAGATATGAACAAAGAAGAATTCACTCAAGGAAGAAGACTCAAGGTGGTATCGAATAAGAGCCTCCACAAGGGTCCCAGCGGAGTGTCTCCCGTTGGATATTTCAATAAACCACCAAAACGAATGCAGTGTCCCGCCACTTGGAACTTTTCTTGTTCATATGAAGTGTTGGTATTCCACATGGCAACTTTTTATTTTTTTATTTTTTTATTTTCATAATCATACGGCACAAGTGCCTTTTACAAAACAGCAAAATCTATAATAATAAAGGAAAGTGCCTGACTGACTGACTGATTGACTGACTGATTGACTGACTGACTGACTCATCAACGCACAGCCCAAACGGCTAATCGTAGAGAAGTGAAATTTGGAAATCAGGTAGGTCTCAATACAAAACCTTCCACTAAGAAAGGATTTTTGGAAATTCCACCCCTAAGGGGGTGAAAATAAGGGTTGAATGTTTTTCAAAGTATGCGAATATCTCGGAAACTAGACATGGTACGAACTTGAGATTTGGCATATGAATTCTTCTACAGAAATGAGTGTTAGCGTATTTGGCAATTTTTCCAAAATTTAACTAAAAGGGACGAAAAAGGGCACATATAAAAAGGGATGATTTTTAAGTGCCTCCTAAAAAGTTTAAAACTGGTTTTATCGAAATTTCAAAAAAATGATTTCTTCAGAAAGAGTCAAATTATACTATTTCGTTTTCAAAAGATATCATTAATTAGAGGGTAGGGGGTGAGGGGCACTTTTCCAACGTGTATGTGTGTGTATCCGTCCCCTCTTTATAACTTTTGATTCGCTTGATGCACAGATCCTAAAATTTCAGAAACTATTGAATACTTTAAGCATACAAAATTTGTATACTCAGAATTTTGAATTTTTTTTTCAGTCAGGGGTTATCAACCTTTGAATTTTATTTAATTTTTTCATATATCTCGAAAACCATAAAATCTAGAACCCTAAAATTGTGTATGTATATAGAAAAATACAATATCTAAAATATAATTTAATGAAGAAGTTCCAGGATTTCTCAAACTTTTTTTATAAAGAAAAATATTTTTTTTATGACAAATTTACGAGTTTCAGTGCCTATATTTCAGAATTTTATAAAAATATCGAAAAACGCCGAAACGCTACAACTAGATAATTTATTTTTCTATAAAAAATACATACATCATAGCAGTACATCTCAAAATTTTCTTAACAATTTTTGTAAAAATTTAATTTATTGACGACATCGTTTCATACAATAAACATACATACACCGCGAGCTGGTCCGGTGCAGCGTGTATGAATATATACGTAGGTAGGTATACCCAACCCAACCTACTTTCTCCAATACACGTGACGAAACTATTGCGTAATCTATAATAATAATAATAATATAGTTTTGAACTAGCCGACCCGTCAAACTTCGTCTTGCCTTGGAATATAAATAATATGTTCGAGATTTTATGTATAACTTTAAGTTGATTTCAGTTTAAAGTTATTTAACACAGACGACGACGTGGTCCTTATATTATTGAATTTGAATTAGTATAATGATACAATTCATTATTACCTTTTTAACTACTGTAACCGCTGCATCTGTTATAAAACATATCATTATATTATTTACTATAAGCATTCCGTGAATCGTATCATTCATCAAACAACTGATTCCTGTCAAACGCCTGATTTAATTTCAAAATTAGAAAAAATGTAATAATAATATGGAAGTTTTATTTTTATTCCGTGCAACTTTTTTCTTTCATAAGACCCTTCAGACAAAAGCAAACACGACAAAAAAATGGGCGATATAAGTTCAGCTGTTCTCATAGGGTAAGAAACACGTAGAATGCCGATTCTGACTAGCGCCAACCGGCGCAAAGAATGTTACTATGCATTTGAATGGGGAAACCCACAGAAAAAGCAGGAACCCGCTTCCCGAGATGCCCATTTAAATGCATGGAAACCATAGACAACAATCTTTGAGCTGGTCGGCGCGGATCGTAATCGGCTTTCAACGTGTTCTTACCCATACGATGACCGCGCAAATTAGCATTCCATTTTTATATAAGAGATAAATAATACACTTTCCGTGAATTCAGACAAACACTTTACGTACCTACCTACTTCAATATATTTTTCGTACCATGCATCCTGTACAGCGATTCTGAATTGTTTTTTTTACGATCGACATTAAAATCATTATGTAGGTACCTACCTATTTTAGTCATTTATTATCTCTACTAAAATAATTTACGGTAAGTTCACGAAAAGAATCTGGATTGTATTGCAATTCGTTATGTCTTGATCTGTCAAAATATTTGAAGCCATTTCATAAAAACACTAGCAAAAAAAAACTATGTGAGTAATCTTGCTTTGAATTTATTGCGTAAACCATGAATAGCAAGTTGATATAATATTATGTTGAAAAAAGGTAAATAGTATTATGAAGTCAATAGGTAAATTATTTTATATCAAATGTAGTAAAAGTGCAAAATATTAAATTTTAAAATTATCTACAAAATCCTCACATCATTTTAGGATAGATCGTAAATAATTGTTTTGAAAACACTGGCAAGTCAATGACCATATCATTTCGTCACTGTATAGTGCGAAAAAATTAACTGTCCACTGGAACGTATAAAAAATAGAGACGAAAGGGATAGCAGTTAGCCGGATATTATGACCTCCTCACACACCATTTCCAGATCCCTCAGCTCTGCTTCGAAGGAACAGAACACGAGGAAGACCCTCTCGGTATGAGAAGATCTTCTTTATCTTCGGAACCCTTGCGGGAGGAAGAAAAGCGCTCCCCATAAAATATCGGTGTTTTTATTTTCAAAAATTTATAAAATTCGTAAAATGCTAAAGAAGTCCTTACTAGAGCCCGACCAGTGCGTAAATTACCATGGGTACAACGCATGAATTATGCTTACGTAGGCGGTATAAACAAATTGGACTGACTCCGTTGCCGGAACGTTATTGTTCCAAAAATCGCGGAAACTATCTGCATCTTCAGCCAGGATGATATATGACGAAACGTTGTTTTATTAAACTTCCCTTACTTACGAAGACCAGCAAAGCTGCTGTTTTGCTCTATATAGTCTAATAGTCTATATAACGAAATATTATATAGAATTACTCTCCATAATTTACCTTATGCTTGATAATCAATTTTCTAAGTTGTAGAATTTATTTTGTGATTATAAGGTGTATTTCTTAAGTGATACTTTAATAAACAAATCAATTAGTTATCCAAACATGTCTCTTTTTACTATTCGGTATCCGGCAGGATATTATTTACGCCGCCGGACAGACCGGATATCGGATAGTTGCCGATATCCGTTTCATCTAATAAAAAATATAAACAGTGGACAGTTAATTTTCTTCCTACTCTACATTGTCGAAAATTCGTTTATAGTCGAACGCCAATTACTTATACCATTAGAATACTGAGGTTGACCACCTCACTTCCTTAAAACTCAACCGGTTAGAAAAGGCACAATGAGCCTCGGACGACTTCGAGCGCAATGGAGAGTTCTTTATGCCTAACCTATTCTCCTGAGTGGGTCCAAGGCCTCCCGTATTATGGGGTGGTTTGGGGGGAACCGCCACGGGCTTGATTTGTGTGCGGCTGGCTTTTTGGCAATCGGGCTAGGGTTTGGCTTTGTGCGGATCGGGTTTGCTGCGGTTTAGTTTCCTCCGGGCTGGCTTGCGGTGAGCGGGGGGGCTTAAAAGGGAGAATATTACGTTATTATAAAAATGGAGACCTACTTTACGTGGTCATCGCATCACGCCTGGAGGCCAAGTCGAAATATTAACGACAGCTCCAACGTTAACAATTTGTTGTTATTTCCATAGAGATAACGTAAAAACGTGCGTTAAACAATGCTGTTCCAAATTCCGAGTCAAAAAAATAATTCTGTCAGTTATTCAAAATTAACGTTAAACGTTACCTCAAAATCTTTGGAAGTATTACGACGCTGCTATTATATTGAAGACGAAACGCATTTTTTTTTGTTTGGAAACTATTTTCAATTTGGTAAACGTTAACGTTCGGAACGTTAACAGTTTTCACGTTTAACGTTATTTATTTCTACCTGAACGGCTGGACCGATATCGTTTATTCTTTTTATGTCGTGTTTGCTCAGGATAAGATATTTATGAACTAAATTTCGAACCTACGACCAGACAAACAACAACAAATCAACGTGAAAGATATAAATTGAAATGTTAAAAAAAACGTCTGTAGCTTGAAAAATGCCCAAAGCAGATAGAAATAAGTGTTTTAAAGATCACTAATTTCGTTGCTTTTCGAGACCTGAATATTTTTTTATTCATATCCAGCAATATAAAAATTGATTTCAAATAACGTCATTTGATGGAATAAAAGTTATTCGAGTTATTTTTTGGGATTCTCATAGAACAATGTCAGTCAAGTTAGCGAAATTTTTAAGTTCGCGGGCTGATTCTATTTGTATAAGAAGCACATATTTTTTAAATACAGATTAATAACGACAAATATAAATAAAAATATAGTAATTTAATGGAAATTTTAGAATATATATTTAAAAAAAGAAATGTTGATGATGTTTCTTATTATTATTAATTTTGATGCGAATATAATTAATTCTGTATTGTTTAGGAAGAGAAAGCAAATACAGTAACACGTGAGCGAAGCCACGGGTAACTAGCTAGTAAAATATAAACATAAGTATAAAGACAATAAAAAAAAATAAATGTAACTTATTACAAATCAAATACAAATGAAACAAGTAGATATAGGCCATGATGTATAGAATAAAAAAGACATGCAACATGCAGAAACAAAACTCATGAAAGACTATGTATGCAATTATGCTTTAAAAAAGAAATGTTACCTACTACGGTAACAATATTGACAATATTCTCAACTGACACATTCACCGCTTTTTAAAGTGGCGGCGTATTCGTAGGAAAATAGATCGTTATGAAAAAATAACAACAAATGACTAACAATTCATTACTAATGTTCGAATTTTAAATGGAACAAACCACTACGGGCTTACGACCGTCTTCTACTGTTATTTCGAAGGCTGGCTTAGTGTGATCACTTTACGTTCGCCATTAGGTGGTAATGTTTATCTCCCAAACTCTTAATCAAGAGAATTCTCAACATGTCGAAAAATCTCATGTATACAACAAGTAGAAATTTAATATAAATGAAATATAGAGATAAAAGTTGGAAATTATTGAGAACAAGAGAGAAACCAAATTTAAAGACTGCTACTGCTGTCATGTATTTGGCGCCAGGATATGACTATATCCATTTTTGTTACTGTCTCATCTTTATTGCCTATTTATTGGCTTTGTTGGTGCACAACGTTCTAATAGATTCTTCTAGATTCTTATTAGATCGTTATGCTCTGTTTCGTATGAATACTATAATATTCCCACGAGGTATGGAAATGCCTTGGATGGCACACTATTCTAGATTAAGCTTTGACTAGCATGAGCACCATAGTGTCTCTACAAGGGTAAGGGTGTAACAGCTACCGTGCTATCGAGCTCATGAGCCACACAATGCAACTACATGAAAGACTGAGACAAGAATGTCCATAGATAATGTCAATCAATTGTGAAAGTGTCATTCTTTTTTTTCTTCTAATTCTTAATTCTGTTAAGCAATGAAGCTACTAGCTAGACCTGTTAAATTACCTTCCGATCAAGCCTGACAATCGGAATCAAAAACATAAAGCAAGACGGGTATTAGCTAGTTGTACATAATATTTTGTTACATACCTACCTACCTACCTACCTACCTATATTAATTCGAACGCGAAAAGTCTATGTCCCTGCGCATTGGTTGGAAAAGTTTTCGCGGTCTAAAGGAAGTGGCTTAGTGGAATTTTGAGTATCGCACCACATTATTATTGTAGGTATATATTATTATTGTAGGTATATATTATTGTAGGTATATATTATTATTGTAGGTATACATTATTATTGTAGGTATATATTATTATTGTAGGTATACATTATTATTGTAGGTATACATTATTATTGTAGGTATATATTATTATTGTAGGTATATATTATTATTGTAGGTATACATTATTATTTTAGGTATATATTATTATTGTAGGTATATATTATTATTGTAGGTATATATTATTATGTAGGTATACATTATTATTGTAGGTATATATTATTATTGTAGGTATATATTATTATTGTAGGTATATATTATTATTGTAGGTATACATTATTATTGTAGGTATATATTATTATTGTAGGTATATATTATTATTGTAGGTATATATTATTATTGTAGGTATACATTATTATTGTAGGTATATATTATTATTGTAGGTATATATTATTATTGTAGGTATATATTATTATTGTAGGTATACATTATTATTGTAGGTATATATTATTATTGTAGGTATATATTATTATTGTAGGTATATATTATTATTGTAGGTATACATTATTATTGTAGGTATATATTATTATTGTAGGTATATATTATTATTGTAGGTATCTATTATTATTGTAGGTATATATTATTATTGTAGGTATACATTATTATTGTAGGTATACATTATTATTGTAGGTATATATTATTATTGTAGGTATATATTATTATTGTAGGTATACATTATTATTGTAGGTATATATTATTATTGTAGGTATATATTATTATTGTAGGTATATATTATTATTGTAGGTATACATTATTATTGTAGGTATATATTATTATTGTAGGTATATATTATTATTGTAGGTATATATTATTATTGTAGGTATACATTATTATTGTAGGTATATATTATTATTGTAGGTATATATTATTATTGTAGGTATATATTATTATTGTAGGTATACATTATTATTGTAGGTATATATTATTATTGTAGGTATATATTATTATTGTAGGTATACATTATTATTGTAGGTATATATTATTATTGTAGGTATATATTATTATTGTAGGTATATATTATTATGTAGGTATACATTATTATTGTAGGTATATATTATTATTGTAGGTATATATTATTATTGTAGGTATATATTATTATTGTAGGTATATATTATTATTGTAGGTATACATTATTATTGTAGGTATATATTATTATTGTAGGTATATATTATTATTGTAGGTATACATTATTATTGTAGGTATATATTATTATTGTAGGTATATATTATTATTGTAGGTATACATTATTATTGTAGGTATATATTATTATTGTAGGTATATATTATTATTGTAGGTATATATTATTATTGTAGGTATACATTATTATTGTAGGTATATATTATTATTGTAGGTATATATTATTATTGTAGGTATACATTATTATTGTCATAATTTTATGTTTTTTTTTTTGGTTCTGTTTCTTGTAAATGACTCACGTCGTACGTACCTATAGTATGTCTATAAATAGAGTAGGTACATAAATATTATTATCTATTAATTATTATTCAGAATCTCATCAACAGAACAAAACGATTTTCCAGCGAGATACTCTCTTGTTATCCTCTTAGATGTGACATCACACTCACTCACACTCACTGCTCTCACCTTCTTTAGGCAATTATTTATTGTACAATTATTAAAGGTAGGTACTTATTGTAGGTTTACAGAAACTCTTGGGCCTCTAGACACCTTGTGTTATACCTACCTGTTGGACGTCAATTTAATGTCACAATCTGAATTCAGTGGAAGTTGTGTAGGTACTATAGGTATGTTGTGAGTGTTTATATATCTAAGATATTTCTATTTATTTTTACGCGTCAAGAAGAAGAAAAAGATCCTTGCAACAAATTTAAATGTAAATGAAATAAAACCTTCAGATTAAGTTGATAATTAAAATGAGGCCCATTGACCCGCGGACAGTAAACAAATCTTGGAAAAATGCGTACATTCATCGAGAAGTGAAATGGTTGGTAGTCCAGTGGTATCAATAGCCGGCTTTCATACCTACGTACAGCGTATTGAAGGTCGTAGGTTCGAATCCCAGCCGTGCCGACCATTTCCACTTTAACCACACAACCCTTTGGTTAGTGTGAAAAATGTCAAAAGTGTACTTGTGTTCACTTCGAGTGAGCACAGCAGCCCGATTCACGGAAAAGTTTAAGTGTAAGTTTAGTTCGAAGTTCGAACGAAGTTCGATTCAAACCCTCCGTGAATAGGTACATAGACTGTAGATAGTCGCCGCCTACAATAATTATTATTACCAGCAGCCCTATTCACAAAAGTTTGAATCGAACTTCGTTCGAACTTAGACAAACTTTTCCGTGAATCGGGCTGCTGATTCATTTTTATTAAAAAAAAAAGTCAAATAAAACAGTCTTTTTGGCAGCAACTCCCTAACCCAGGGCTGGGCACACTTTTTGGGATGGAGGCCCGACTGGAGGGCCAAATTCAATAACTCATGATGAGTTGCGGGCCCAGGTGGGCCGCAAAGAAGAAGAATATTTAAATATTTTCTTCTTTTTAGAAAAAGATGAAAACCACCCAATTTATGTTACGTACATCAACAACAAAAAATATGAGAAGAAGTGAACTGTACCCGTAGACAAATTCAAATTGGCGTTCGACTACAAACGAAGATTTCGGCAATGTATAGTGCGAAAAAATTAACTGTCCACTATAAACAATTATTTAAACCTCTTCTTCTTTCTTTGCCCTGCCCTTTTTCCCGACTTAGCCGGGGTCAGGCCTCCTTGTACACATGCGCCAGGATCTTCTGTCCTGGGTTGCCGATTGAGGGACATTCTGTGCTGCCAACTCCCTCTCAATTGCGGACCACCAGGTTGCTGGGGTCTTCCTCTCCCTCTCGGTTTTGTGGGAATACTCAGCGGCGTTTTCGCTGAATAGTCCGCATCACGCCTCGTGACATGACCACACCATCTCAGTCTGGTCTCCCTCATTTTATCAGGTGTCAAAAACGGCGCTATTATTTAAACCAAAACAATTATTACAAAATAAACAATTACTTCCATAATACAAATTATTTAAACCAAACTTATATAAAAAGTGGACGGTTAATTTTCTTCCATATTGTCGAAGAATTCGTTTGTAGTCGATCGCCAATTTCAATTTGTCTAGGCCTACTGATCTTTTTGTACTTAGATACCATAGAATTTTAGATACCTAATTTTTTTTAATCAGTTGTACGCGGGCAGTTCAACGTATTCTCGGTATGAATATGAAGGGAAAGTAAAAAAATAATCTAAAATTATTCTACTATTGAATATGGACTTTTTCAAGCTTAATGCGCTTTTTAAAACGCCAATTTACCCTGTCAAGAGCCTCAAAAAAAATGTCGGAAAATCACTTTCCACTAATGTTTTTTTTTTTCTCAGCTCCGGAAAAGATATTAAATCGGTAGGTATCAGGGCTAGACTTAAAGGTTGAAAATAAGGGCTCAACGTTGATTCATATTTTGGGAACCATGCTTTAAAATGTCGGACTTCGCAATGCGCGCCAAGAATTCGACTTCCCCATTCGAATCCCAGAATACTCCTTATAGAAGGTCCCGAAGATTTTTTTTACCCACAGTATCGACTTCCATTTCTCTTATAAGCATAATGAACCCACGTTTCCTTTTCAGTAAAATGTGACAAAACAAACTTCTTCAATTTTCACCACAGAGCTCCAAAGTACAGAATGCAATTTGGTTTGTTTCTGCGGTAGTGGGAGGATTCGTGGCAGCCTGGCATCTTTCACCAGACTATGAGGTTCAAAAAGTCGTGAACAATCACAATTATTCACGATAGGTTTGAAATTTTTGCTTACGAATTGATTTTTATTCGAGTAAAATATTCTCGAATTTTCATTTTCCTTCCACTGAGAATAAAACAGGACCACCTAATCAAGGGTCACGTTCAATGCTTTTTGGATATTTTAAATTTTATTGAAAACTTTAAAATAGTAGATAACGTAAGAGTACAGTTTTAAGCCACTAGTATCTCTTAATCGATGTTTTTCCGAGTTTTCCTTCATTTTGTAAGGAGACAAAAAACAGCGCGGTGTTCGATTTTGGTCAAAATTTTCCCATCAGACATTTTCTAACACTCTAAACACGCTTGTGAAAAAAACAAAAAAATGATAGTTGAGCGATGAAATATTAAAATTGTCATTTTGAATAATGGCATAAGAGAACCACAGACAAAAAGTATACTCATTACCAACAAAAAAGTTGTCAAACCGAGAATACATTGAACTCCCCTTAGCTTCTTAAGATAGGAATAATAATTGTTCCGAATTTGGCATTATATAATTTATTCAAAGCTCAAAACTTGTGGACTGTTCCAACCAGGAGGAATATGTCAGTTTTTAAATATAAAAAGTTATAAAAATCTTCAGAACATGGCGGGCCGCAGTTTGGGAGACTCCACTTTATTGGAGACTAACAATATTCCACTCTCCCTGATGGAGCAGCACTGGGAATTCTGGGATGCAGTTCCTAACTACATCTGCTCTCCTCAGCATTGGAGTCCCCATGAAAGAATTCTCGACCACCACCAGACGTACAGCAAAACATTTCTTTTATTCAACCCCCCCGTGCCCATTAAGGGATAGACAGAGAGAACGGACCTCCGCTCTTTTCTCTCCAAGCGCACTTTCTTCTACCGACACACCATTTCCCATACAAACTCTCATTTTTTTTTTTTGCTTCTGACCTGGCCAGGGCCTTTCTTGATGAGGAATCGATGTATTCGATCACCCCTAATAATTTACACCTTTTCTTTCAGCCTTATTAACTCTTTTTTTTTATTCAATATGCATCCATTTCTTTTAACATACTCAAAACATCGAAACTTATTAACGTTCACATTTGTAACAACACTAACAAAATCGGTCATCCCCCATAGAATGACAAAATGTCTAATAATCCATCCCGATATACATTTTCCACATCCACAAAAGCGCAGAAAAGTTTCTGAGGCTTTCCCTTCAACTGGTCCGTGATTACACGCACAGCGAAGATGTGCTCAGCCCCCCTCTGTCCGTTCATAAACTCCCTTTTATACTGTCACAGCACAAGAAGGAGTGGTCTTACAGGCCAATAAATTAGCTGACGTTGTGTAGGCGTAGAGCATCTGGCCCGAAGGGAAACACATCAAGATAAATCGAGTGAAATGCAATGCAGACCACAAGTGGAGGCACACCCCTCCTCACTAGCACTGTCTCCCGTGATGAATATCTTGGTCTCTTGTGACATCAAGGTTGTTGGCATCGCCCATGGGACGGGAGCGAGTCTCCCCTCAATGCGAAGGAAGCGTGGCCAGTGCTGCTATCGTGTCTGGGGCGGCAGAGTCAGTCACGGGCTTATACTACAAGAGAGGTGTCAAATCTAAAAGAAATATGTGTATACCCACCAGCTATTACAAAGAATGCTGCCAGCAGACGCATGGCCAGGCTCTAGGAGACACAGAACACAGAATCAACTGGAATATCACGAACACTGATACAACAGATTCAAACTAATTCGAGTTGCCGCGCACCACAGAGGACAGTTCGGGAGCTCCAAAGAAGGGGCGCGGACATGTTTCGGAGCTGCGGCTCTGCTAGGACTGAGCGCTGCAGCGGCCCCAACACCGCAATGCACTTGAGCACAGCTGACCTGCACAGCACACTGCCCCTCTCCCACCTGCAACTAGCTGCTGCACCCGCACGCCGTCCCTCACTATTTCACCAACTATCTCTCCAGCGTGGTTTGAATGTTCCTTTAGAATGTCCAGTTAGTTCTCAAAGAGTTCCTCACTTGAGCCCTGCAGCGCTGCATGTGTTATTCCCAGTACTGTGAATACTTGGAGTGGACCCCGGGGTCCGCAGCTTCGAGGAAGGTGGGGCGCAGAAGTAGTGGCTGACCTCACGACATTTCCTGCAGGAGACTCCGCCCCGCGCACTGCACGACCCGGAACTACACTGAGAGCAGCTGGGAGAAGTTCTCTGTTGCGCTGGTCAGGGCGTTATTAGCGCACATAGGTACCTACGTGGATAGGTATACCTACTTGGTTAGAGAGTGCACGCAGCACGCACACACGACTAAAAGATTGGCACGAGATCC
Source organism: Mystacides longicornis (assembly GCA_963576905.1). Classification (NCBI taxonomy): domain Eukaryota; kingdom Metazoa; phylum Arthropoda; class Insecta; order Trichoptera; family Leptoceridae; genus Mystacides; species Mystacides longicornis. The sequence continues at coordinate 90,361 of OY756438.1, forward strand.
ACATGCTCCGCACAGGGCCGAACCAGTGGCGCTACTACATAATATATTATCTTCTCCAATGCCCTGGCATGTGGCAGTGCACACTGCGCTCGCCTGAGTGTGATCTTTCGCTGAGGAAAATAGAATATAAATAGGTATTGAATGGTCCCTTCGTTGGGCTGAGGTGAAGTCAGTAAGGAGCCAGCCATCGCGAGCTTCGAGACAACAAGCGGACACATAAGGTACCTACTCACTGTCCTCTCTTCTGTCCCAAAGCCACATTCAAAGAAAAAGTGTGCAGAGCTGCCGTGGCTGTGCGGATTCTGTTGAATGCTGCCAAGTGTCTTCCAGGTAAAATGGATCCAGGTGGACTTTAGGTAAGTGCAGCACGGCAGGCCCCAGACACTTGGTCCCATCTGACTCTCCCTACGTAAGAGTGTGGGTTTTCTTAGTTTGAGTGTGTGATTCGATTGGAGGGAATAGATATTATTTGGGAGTCGGACGCGTGCTCCACTGCACATGTTGGCAATCAGCCGGGGGGTCGGGCCCCCTGTTAGCTGATGTGTGTCTTCACCGGGTGATGTCACCTGTACTATTTTGTTATATCTTCTTGCTACTGTCCAGGTATCCAACATAATAGTTGAAAGTGTCAGCTATATTATGTAGGAGATGTAGGTACCTATACATTACGTCGTACGCAGCCTCACCACACTGAAACCACAGCAGTTATATTAGTTGAAGCCACGAGCAGACCTTCGACCCAAGTTCTTCCGAATCCGTGGAATTCATTCGTTTTCATATTTTTTACCGCTACCTCCAAGAAACAAAATTTCGCTATTTAAAAATATCTAAATTCAAGTATTATTTTAGGATTATATCAAAAGTCTAAAATAAGTTATGTATTTATTTTTGTTGACGAGTTTTCCATATTTTTATCTATAGGTACTAATATATAAAGAGGAAAGATTTGATTTTTTGTTTGTTTGCATTGAATACTTGAATAGGCTCCGAAACTACTGAACCGATTTCAAAAATTCTATCACTTTTGGGAAGCTACACTATCCCCGGTGAACATAGGCTATATTGAATTTTCAAAAATATTTGGGATCCTTACTAAAACTCCAATAATGTAACCCAAGGTGTAAAAAATTACCTAAAATATTCTTTATATCGCGTGCGCTGTGAAAACTGTTGATGATAGAATAAAATAATGTACTACAACTTTGTAGAAGACATAATTATTTACAAAAAGTGTCGCGACAGCATACGTCTAACTTTTATAGTTATGCCACAATAAGTGTTCTTTTATTTTAAAAAAAAATATTGAAATGCGGCAGAGATATAGGCGTCACTGGGGTACGAGCCGGACGGGAGGGGACCATTAGAATGCTACATTATTCCAGATTAACATAGACTATAGCATATTTTGATAAAGTTAGGGATCTATAAATGATTTTTTTAAATACCTATCTACCCGTGCGAAGCTGGGGCAGACTGCTAGTTCTTAAATAAAGTTTCGTTCTTAGATGGTCGACCAAAGGAAGTCAAGGCTGATGCCCGTTTATTTCACGACAGTCGGGGAAGGCAGATGGACGACTGGTGTTCCAATGTGCACCTATACCTACCTGTTGCTATGGGAACGCACCACTATTATATTTGGGACGCATGTGGGCACCAACCCACGGTGTACTACACATCAGGGTGTTGATAGAAAGTTAGACAAACTGATATGATGGTGTGGAGGACTCAGAATGGTTTGGTCCTTTTATAGAGATTTTTTATGAGAATTCCCAAATTGTTTCCATCAGCCATTTTGTTAATCCAAAAGTAATTCATTATACCCGTACTCGCAAAGGAAATATGCAACTATTAAACAATAGTCTACTTTCAGATTTTATTTCCTGGCTTGCAAATGAGATTAATCTAAAGAAAATATACCTACCTCAATAGTCTACTTTCAGATTTTATTTCCTGGCTTTCAAATGAGATTAATCTAAAGAAAATATACCTACCTACCGCATACTTGAAGAGAAATTAAATAAAATCACAATGTATGAATTTTTCAATTTCAAAAGGGTAAGTGCCCTATAGAAGAAGAATAAAAATTTCGCGTTTTCACCGATACATTTGTGTCTATTATTCGCACACTTCGTTTGATCAAGTGTCGAAATCACGCATTGTATTATTTATCTCCATCTCATACTGTGTTTCGCTACTCCGAAGCAGAACTGAGGAATCTGGTAGACATGGCGTGGGAGGAGGTCATAAACATTGCGCAAGATCGAGTGCAATGGAGATCTCTTGTTTCCTCCCTATGCCTCTAAGTGAGGCGTTTGTGAGTTTGGATTGGGTTTGGGTGTTTACCAATTTGCCTGACGTTCTACCAAACAGACTGCATAGTAATTGAAGTGGTTGGTAGTCCAGCGGCTACGACGCCGGCTTTCGTACTGTTTCGTTCGGAGGTCGTGGGTTCGATCCCAGGTGCCGACCATCTTCCTCTTTCACGACACAAGCTTTAAGTAGCTTACTGTGAAAGAGTCAAAGAGTGTATTTGTGTTCAATTTGAGTGAGCACAGATTCATTTTATAAAAAAAAATCAGGTCTAATACAATAATTTTTAATCATACACATATCAACTTATTTTAATACCTATGTATATAGTAAACATCTATAGGTATTCCTGGGGTTATGCAACCACCTGACCACCGGAAGTACAATCCTTTTGGAAATGTCTCGGGAATACACAGCCGGAAAGACTCTTCAATACTGTGGCCGGCCTTCAACCACCAATGGAGATACTTGATATGGCACTGCTGAAGGCACGCCACAATAAACAGCCGTCCTTCATAAAAAAAAATACTTTAATGTCACTATTTAGAATGGCCAAATAGTACTTAGATATTTTGGATGATTATCAGAATGCACTGTCTTACTCTCTCAAATTGACAATGGCGGCTATAGAAAATTCTCTACAGGTTAGGTTAGGGTTCCCACATCAAAAAATATAATTCTTCCAACACATTATTCGTAACTTTGTAGTTACACGTCTACCAGTTTATAGAGTAAATTAACTTCGCAGTATTAGGATAAATTTTATTTCCAGAATATATTTTCAACAACAACAATTTTCGGCACTCTAAGCGTCCATCTTCAGCAACGGAATAAAAAGTTATCGTCAGTTTTATTTATTAATTGGCAAAATTGGTAAGTAGGGACCTGAATGGTATAAATAGTAAATAGTAGGTAGCCTACTCAGGTGAAACAATCATAAAGGAATATATTAGGTATGTGACTTATTTTACAAACAGGATCAAATCAAAAAATATAAATCACAATAAGTAGGTAAAAATGTAAGTTATTTTGATTTTTAATGAAAATATTTGTTCTATTACTAGTAGGTACATATTTAGATTTTTTTTAATGAGAAAATTCAGGATATATTACGGTGAGGGTGACTCTATAAGGACAAAAAGAAAAGTGTAGTTTTGAAACAGTCAACTTTTATTAACACTATCTTAGACATATTATGGTGGGGTGGGGGTGGGACACACTTTATTGCTGTAGAAGTGCGCCACTTGGCCAGCAAGGAATGTACGGGAGCTTCCAAACCAAAGGAGACGTGACTTAGAGGAGGCATTAAGACATCTTGTTGTGCTCCGTCTCGTTCTCAGGAGTCTCTGGCTTGGGACATTTCTGCTTCTTATCTTCCCCCTGCAACACCAGCAACACAATCATCAGAGAATGCGCAGTGGAATGCCCTTTCAATATCATGTATTATGTGTGTGTACTGTGTAGGTGTAATGTGAGTGTAATACAGCAGCACATAGTGGATGCACTCCTCACAACTCAATTAGTAGAAACAACAATCATCTGTTAATAGCATTGGCAATGAATCTCCCACTAGAGCACGCACACACATTATGTAATGCAATGCATCACCAGCGCACTAGTGTGAGTGTGCTCAGTTCAGTGTTATGTTGTGGTTCAGGCTAACCACATTGGTGACATCTTCAGGGCCACTTAGCAGCTATTCGATTCCCTACTAACTATAACAGATGCTGTTGCAGAAGAGATAGTAAATAAAAACACAGAATGGGGAACAGACCCCGTCACATGCAATCATCTTATACTAACTATACATGTATCTACATAAGATAGCCACTATGCGATACGATACAATACAAGTAAGTAATTAATGTGAATCTGGATGAGGCAAGCAACTCACCTTGTTTCTGCACCAGCAGTGTGTAATGGTCCCGCACTCGTATTGAATAATGCAACTGGGTAATTACTTGAGTACATTACTGTGTGTGTGGAGCCATTGAGATGATAATGAATGTGGTCTATTCAGATAAATCATCTGCACTTCAGATGTACGCGCACACGCACACAGAGTGACATCACCCAGATATCACATGACATCTCAACTTGGAACTCAATACAGAACCTTGGGAGCGGTGATTGAGTTGCTCTGGACACTATCTCCTAGCCATGTATCTATACCTATTAGTATCCTATATATAATATATTATGTATGCCTTATGTATGTCGGAATGTCATGGTGATGAAATGTGAAATGAAAAAGGTGCTTCAGCTTATCTTCAATAGAGAGCATGTTTGGTGCTGCACCCTGTGTGTTGGAGGTGAAATGTTAAAAATAAACCAAAATAATCCATACCCTGGCCTTAATTGGAAAACGTTGGTTGAGTCTCGCAGCCAGAGCTTTTATTCTGTACCTGAGCTGGACTCTCTCGCGCCACTTCTCCGGCAGAGTCAACAGGATGGTGGTTGTGTTACCAACAAACAAAACAAGGAACAGTCCCGCCATCACTGGGACCTAAATCAATCCAACTTGCAATGAAACATGGCGTCCTTCTGGCACAGGGACAAACCCCATTACTACTTTAATAATCTGCACAACAGCAGAGGACATCACATTGGAGATGTTGGAAGGGAAGTGACCATGATGACCAGCAGACAGAAGGATGTGCAGGGGTCAAGAGGATAATGACTAGACGCACGGTCTAGGAGCCAACTCTTTTGATTTAATACCTAACAGGGGTTAGGACACACCAGACTACACAACTTTGCCACTAGCAGGTGGAACTTCTAGTGAAGTCACAAGCAGAAGTGGCAGGTGAGGAGACAATTCTGCATTTTCTACCACCACGTGAACAAGAAGGGCAACACAAATCAAACACCGGATACTTACCTCAGAAGGGAGTCCCCTGCACATCACCACTAAACACTTGACCTAACTTGGCTGCAGCTCCACTGTTCACTACTCTAGGTAGGAGCTCATCCAATGAAATGAAATCAACAATGTAAGTGATGAGTGGGGGCGCCATTACAAATAAAAGAGTTCTCTTATTCCTGAATTCCTTCTTGGTCAGATAGAGATGTTTGGCGAGGCTTTGTGGCAGCACATGCTCCACCTAGCGGGGCAAACGTGGATTAACTAGGTAAGTAGTAAGTTGTTATGGGATATCTTTTTGACTGTACTATTGTTTCTCTTCTTAATCCTGACACGTGGCATACTTGACACTGAAGAAGATCCTCTTCTTCTTCAATCTTCTGGCGTCGGCCTCTACCAACTGTTGCCATCTCTCTCGTTCGTGAGGGGCAAACGGTATCCTCTAGTTATGTAGTGCCGACAAGTTGCCACAAGAATCAATGAAACATCAGTGTAGGGCACGCACCCTGCCAACACACACACGGGTAGGTGCACTCATCTGAGGTGGAGCCAAGTTTGTATGTAACAGAGTCTATTCTCTATACACATCTCCACAGGTGTATTCTGGCAGCAACTTGGAACACAATGAGTGTGACGTGGATTTGGTAATCCTCTTCTTCTTGTGGTTTTTAGTCCCGTCTTTTAGCAGTAGGCTCGTAACAAAGAGAGACTCAAACTTTACAGTGGCAGTGTAGATCTATGTAACTTGGGCAAAACAATTAGTTTCCTCCCTATGAACACGATTAATGATATCTACTCTTCTTCCTTATGTGTAGTGTCAGGTCGCCCCAACACTCGGGTAAATGCATCCTGGTCCTGTGCGGCACAAAACAATTCCTCAACACTTGTGATCCCTTAATAATCAAGTGCAGTAAATAGTATTTTTTCCCTCTGAGTACATGACCCTTTAGTTGGACAGATATTTGTTTTATATATTTCATAATAACAGATATTTCAGAGTTTGATATTTGTCAACAACTCTCTACCAACCCTAAGCCTTTGCAGGACTCTGGTGTTGCTGACCATGTCATTCATTGTATGCAGAGCATTCTCCGGTGTACCCACATCTCAAACGCTTCCAATCAGTTCACTGTAGTCACTTTGAGAATCCAAGGTTCTACTCCGTATAATAACTGATAACTGCACAAGGTGTAAAAATGTTACATTGGAGTAGAGAGGATGCTGTAAGAGAGCATGGAACATTTTGGAAAATGAATAGAAAATACTTCCTGTGTAACATCCAGGCATTTATTTATAACATCACTCTGTGGTTGGGGTCCCCGCCCAACCACCCTTCAGGATCATGAGTCCAGCCAGTTGAAATGACCACCAGCGGTAACGTTCTGTCCGTGTTTGCATGGTAATAAAATAATTTAAAAGATATACGTTGTTACCATGGAAACACCAAAAAAACATTACAGGTTGGCAGCAATTTTAATGCACCTGATTTGCCCCATATTATATAATACAAACCCTCCTACTTATTAGCTAGGCACTGTATATCCCTTAACCCTACACCCCTACATACAGATAAGTAAAAAAATAGTGAACAGATACACAACTGAGTTCAGACCAATAACTAAATAGTCTCACACAAATAAATAATTTGCTACAGAAATAAGTAGATAAAGAAAGCATGGCACAAGGGCCCTGGCACTGCCACTCTGCACTACATCAGTGGCTGTGGATGATGCAGGCAGCTAGCAGCCACTACACGTCTACACAAACAATACTAGAAGTTGAGAATATGTGAAAAAAATAATGGCAGTCTCTTGTGTGACGGCACTAGTGTACCTGCTGGGAGAGTTTCTGTGGAATCACCAGCAGGGTGGTCACCATGTTGCCCAGGAACAGCACCAGGAAGGACAGGCTCAGCACGGGCACCTGCACCACATAGCCAATAAATATACATTCAACACAGGACATAACGGGGTGGAGACACATAACAAAATGGGTGAGTGATGCGATAGTTGATGGGACGAGGTATTGTTACCTGCCAGGTGGCCTGCGGGTGGAAGGCTATGTGGAAGAGTGTGTAGGCGTTGTAGAGTTGAAAGAGATAGCCCACAAACAAGAAGGGCAGCAGATAAGACAACCCCCTCCACATCCAGGAGTGGAAGCCCTCTATGGTGATGTCCATGTTGTGGCGGGCGCCCAGGGCCTTGAGCCTGTACAGGACTCCGTGTTGGTATCGGAACTGCAAGTACTGCACCACGCCTGCGCAACAAGACGCCATGTTACATCAAATGGTAGGAAGCCAATATTAAGTAAGGGAGAGTTGGTGTTTGGTACTCACTGATGTATGCGTTGAACCACATGAACTGGTTCCGGAACATCTGCCAGGGCTCGTTCTGCGGCCATATGAGGAGCACACCAGCCACCACGGTGGAGATGAAGTGGTGCAGCCTCCACCAGCCCTTGATGCGAGAGCCATTCACTTTGAGGATGGACTCCCTGATGGTGAGAGTGCAGTAGTACCACACCAACAGGAACATCAGGATCAGCTCCATGAACCTGCAACACACGTAGTTAAGGTACAGCGTGATGGTCTCATCACACTGCAGTGAGGTGAGGTTAGGTTAGGAGCAGGAAGGTACCTGTAGTTGGTGAGCAGGTTGATGACAGCCAGGGCGAACCCAATGATACTAAGAATCAGTTTGAACTTCTCATATTCGTCTTTGTATTTAAACCTGCAACAATCATCACAATCAGGTAGGTACTAGTGAATTAAAAATCACCCCTTGTTTTAATTCATAACTAAATTACTTAGCTCATTTTGACTCAGCTTCCAAAATACACAACTCAGTACTAAACAAATAAAATGATGCTCCAATATAACAATGGTTAGGATTTTTCGATTATGTCTTACTACGCTACTGTAAACCAGTAATTCCCAAACTGCGAGCCGGGACTCTGCCGTGTTGTTGCAAGGGAGCCGCGATAAACGTAAGCTTACCAATTGAAAGTGAAAATGATTTGCAAGAACTTGTGTCAAGTGTGTTTGAAAATTGTGCAAAAAACGGTCTAAAAATGAATGTCAGCAAAACAAAGGTTTTGGTATTTGAAAGTGATGAAGCAAGAACGAATTGCAAAATAACGGTAGAAAATGAATGTCTTGAGCAAGTGAATGAGTATGTGTATTTAGGAAGCATGTTTAGTCGGGATGGAAAGTGTGAAAAAGTAATCGAACGTAGGAAAGTTGCTGGTTGCTGGTTGCAGGGTGGGCGGTGCACTAAGACCTATTATGAGAAACAACAACGTCTCACTACAAGCAAAGAAACTAGTGCATAACGCAATCCTGTTACCATCGATGATGTATGGTTGTGAAACGTGGACATGGACGAAAAAAGAAGAATGTAGTATAAATGCAGTAGAGATGAAATCTCTACGAAGAATATGTGGAAAAACTTTATGGGATATGGAAAGGAATGTGGTATGGAAGTAAGTGTTGTGACAAAGATGAAAGTTAATAAGTTGAGATGGTTTGGGCATGTGGAAAGAATGGATGCAGACAGAATGACAAAGACAATTCATAAGGCTGAAAGGAAAGGTGTAAGAAACCGTGGCCGACCGAGAATGACGTGGATCGAACACATCGATTCCGTCCACAAGGAAGGCCATGTAAGAAGTAAGAGAAATAGGAGAGGGTGTATGAGAAATGTTATGTCGGTGGATGAAGCGAAAGAAGTATGCTTGGATAGAAAAGAGTGGAGGTCCGCTCTCTCTGCCTACCCCTTACGGGACACGGCGTAATGGGTAAAAAAAAAAAAAAAACCGGAAAAATTGATGTAATGGAACCCACCCAAGACGTTATATCCGGATTAGTAGATTGATATTAAAGTTCATTCTACAATAAAACGTTAATTTCGGTTTCATATGTTAACGAAGAAATTGATTTAGTAAAATTGCCATAAATGAGAGTTTTTGTGCAAAGCCCCCTTAAGTTTGAAATATTTGACTCATCCTAATATTAAACCTTTACGTGAATAACCCTGCTAGTCTAGATATTGTTACGCTGAGTTGGACATTTAGCATGTAGGTATTGTAGGTATTCATGAAATAAGGTCGAGTTCAAAATGCACTGAAAAGTTAGGTTAGAATAAAAATGTATTTTTCGATAAAATTATAACAAGTAAAAAATAAATTAGGTACGTAAGTAAGAATTTTTATGGAGTGTGAAAATGTGAACATAATATTAGTGTTATTTTTTCATTAGTAATAGCTGGCAACTTTTTCACTCTGGCAACACCACACTAATTTTGACATTGACAGTTGGTGTTGTGGTTGACAGTTGTTGTTGAAAGTGAAAGTGTTTACCTCGGCCAGTGAGTGCACGTTTTAGTGCGGGGGGAGGCTACGATGGCCGTTGGCAATGGAAAAACCGTGAAGGATCCGCTCTCTCTCTTCATTCTGAACGATGGCAACGTGTTCCCGCTCATCGGGTTCGGGACATTCCGTATCCAGGGCCGAGAGAAGATAAGGGGCGTGTTGGACGAGGCTCTCAGCGCGGGCTACAGATCCTTCGACACGGCCGCGGTGTACAACAACGAGAGCGACATCGGGGTGGCCCTTAAAGAGCTGCTGCCGAAGTATGGCCTGACAAGGAAGGACATATTCCTCACTTCAAAGCTGGGCCCTGCCGACCAAGGGGGCGGGCGTAGGACTGAAGCCGCTATCATGGCCTCAATACAAAGACTGCAGTGCGACTACTTGGACCTATATTTGATTCACTGGCCCGGTGTTTCTGGCCTGGACGTGTCGCATCCGGATAACGCCCGACTCCGAGCTGAATCTTGGGGTTCGCTAGTTAAAATGAAGAAAAAAGGCTTGCTGAGAAGCATCGGAGTGTCCAATTATACGGTGCGTCATTTGAGAGAGTTGATTAGTGAATGCAGAGGCGTCCTGCCTGCAGTCAACCAGGTAGAGTGGCACCCCTACTACCACCAGGACGACGTGGCGGCAGAGTGTCGGGCCCGGGGCATGTTACTGCAGGCATACTGCAGTCTGGGAGGGCAGGGCGCAGCACTGCTCAATGATAAGTGTGTGCTGAAGGTCGCCGAGGCCCTGGGCAGGAATCCATCACAAGTCCTACTGAGGTGGGCCCTGCAGAAGTACATCGCCATAATCCCCAAGGCTGAGAGCCAGGCACACATCAGAGAAAACATCCAGCTGGACTTCACCATCCCCGAGCAGTATATGGCCCAGCTGGACACGTTGCCCACCAGCCAGAAGTACGCCTGGAACCCCGACACGGTCCTCTAACTCCGTACGGAGCCAACTGACTGCTAACAACACCAATCGCCAATAAGAATACAATGGATAATTATTTTGTTACACCAATTTGTTTTCCTGCCCAGTGACGGACTATATTTTGTGACAATATTATTGTAGTATGTATAGTATTTGTAATTTATTAAATATATTATAGTAGGTATATTAGAGTATATTTTATGTAATTAGAAATTATGAAAAGGGAATGCTGTCAAAGTTGGATCAGAAATGAATGTTGTACCATCACTATGTGACGTGCTTTCCACCTGCCTAAATGGTGATTTCCATATCTTCTAGAAAATTCCTTAGATGTGTGAAAACAGAGTAGTGTAGTGAAATACAATGGTGCAAGCGCCAAGCAAAATAAAGTATCTTCATTTGTAAAACTTTACAAGAGCAGATATTATTATTGTATTAGGTATTAATTCTCTTGCAGTGTGTCATTTTTGTGATGGTTGTCAATCAGAATTATCCGAATAAAGGGTGAATTAAATTGTACAAAAGAAGAGATGAATAAGATGTAGTTAGGGGAAAAATCGATGAAAGACTGCTTGTCCCACACGGACCTCATATACTCTGCCGTCCTGTCCCGTATGTCTAGTATTGTGGGTAAGAGACACAAGCAGTTTAGATCATCCACACATTTTATTGTTTTCTTTTTAATAACTCTTCGATGAGACTTTGCAATTTCAAACACAATGTAGGTATTACATTTTATGTAAAGCACCTTGGCTGCATGTTGTATGTTCACCATTAGGTAGAATAATGTCCAAGCTTGTATTGTTTCCATGTGATTGTATGTCTGGATATAATCCAGCCGACATTGAAGAGTACAAATATTTGCTTAATAAAATAATTATTGTTACAAGATAAATTGAATAAGTGTGTTTCATCTACCCCTCCCAGTGAAGTTGTTGCCGGCCTTTAAAACAGAGGTCACCTGTATAACAGGGAGGCGAAATGGCGCTCAACTATGATGCTGTATTAAACTCGGCCATCTCCCAAAGTACCTGGGAGTCACAGAACCCTTTACCAAGCCCACCACAGGTAAAAACCTGTGGTGTAAAAACATCCGACTTCCTGGCTGTAATGGACAGATCGATCGCATTAGACATAAGCATCTTTGGTGCGCCTGTACTGTTTTTTATTTGTTTCAACTTTCCTGTACATTGAAATTTGAACCAAATAAGGAAGGAAACTGATGTGGGCAGCGCACTCATCCATAGGGGGTTCAAAGCCAAGGGTAAAAACTGTTCCTGCTGCTGTTGGACAAACCATCCCACACATGCAATGGGAAGTGCCACTGCCACCACAACCCTACTGACTCAAGGAAGGTCTGTTCTAACATATTTCCCCACCAAAAATGTTGATGCAGGGAGTTGTTCCATATTTAAGACTGGAGAGCTTATAAAGCTGAAGAGTTGACCTCACAATTACCCACAAACTCATATACAATATTCGTCTAGTAAACAGATGTCATAACAATATGGATCACAATTTTGTTTTACCCATCACACCATATCCCGGAGAGGGTAGGCAGAGAGTATGGATTTCCATTCATCCCTATCCAAAGAAACCTCTTTCGCTTCATTCAAGGCCATAACATTCTGCATACATTGTCTCCTATTCCTTTTATTTCTGACACGACAGCGTTGATATGATCTCCCCAAGGCTATCTGGATAACCACATCTCTGTGCACTTGTTCTTTCAGATTTGTAGATCCTTTTAGGCCTTCTCACTTCCTTCATTCTGATTGATGCACAGTGTAATGTTGATACCATCCATGATAGATGGAAGTGAAACTTGCAAATATACAAAATATACAAAAAATCTGGAAGTTGGTATAAATTTTAGTCTGCTGATCATTTCCACTTTCACAACACAAGCCTTGCTTTATGGATGACAATTAGTGTTGTTCAAAACGGCTATAAACGAATAGCACGCTACAGACTATATGTTAAAAATATTTAGCATGCTATTTCATACGCTATTTTATAACACGCTATTTTTTATCAGATCGCGGATGGTGTGTTAAAATTAGCGGCACGCTAGATTTCGTAACACGCTACGTCACACCTCGTTCGTTGTACAGATTATTCGCGTGCTATTTTCTACTCGTATACAAGAATATTTTTTTTATTAATACGTCGCATAACTGATAATTATTTTTTTTAGGGAAACCAATGAACTTTGCTACATACTTTTCAGGCTTATTACTGTCTATAGGCAGTTGAATTGAATATTTAGGTAGGTAGGTATTTAACATTATTGTAAATTTTAAATTAATTATTATAGGTGTTTTTAAAGAAAAATTGTCTTTGTATACCTACCTATATATAAAATTTAACATAAAAACACGGAATTGTTTTTAAATAATAATTTTAACGTGAGTACCTACACAAAGAGTTTTTTAACCTACATAAATTAACCAAGTCTACACATTATATCTACTCTGCCATGTAGTATCCTATTAGCAAAAACGCAATTTTAACAGAATAAATAAATAACATCACACACATGGACGTATTAAGTCCATGGTCGCACACGATCATATTATTATAAAATAGTCTTAGCGGGCTGCAACAGAAACATAACGCGTCCGCATCTCACAGCATTCACGCGATGACTAATTGTCTAGTGTGGATTTCCAAATGCTATTTCATAACGACATAGCGTCTACAAACTATTTAGCATAGCACGCTACGTGCGCTATTTAAAATTAACGCGTTATAATAACATGCTATGCGCTAAATTAACCACCTCTAATGACAATATGTCGAATGTGTATTTGTTATGTGTTCACTTTGGGTGAGCACAGATTCAGATTTTGTACATAAAAAATGCTGTAGAAATGAGATCATTACGCAGAATATGGGGAAAAAACTGATTGGTAAGGTGAGGAATCATTATATTAAAAAGGAATGTGGAGTGGATGTTAGCGTAGTGACTAGAATTAAAGAGTATAAATTGAGAAGGATCGGGCATGTTGAGACCTGGATGTTTTAGAATAAAACTGAATGCTCTAACGCATGGGTCGGCAACCTGCGGCCCGCGAGACTTCTTGGTGCGGCCCTTCAAACTTTTTCAATTCTGAATTATCGAAAAAACAAACACTGTTCTCGGTTATCGAATTCACATTTAGAGACAATACGATTAGAATAAGTTCAAATACTTATAGGTGTCACATTTAACTGATGCACATCCCGAGGTAGATTCGGTGTGTTGAGAAGGGGCTCGCGGGGGTTGGTCTGACCAATACACGTCGTCCATTCGTATTTGCGTTTAGTTTGCCGCTCAAACTCGAGCGAAGAACATCTGACGCGGGGACTTAATAATTAATTTTTAGAATATAAAGGCTCCATCACACTTTTAAAAATGGATTCTATCGTATTAAAAAATAATAAATTAAAAAGTCAAGGGAAGACAATTTTATATAATTTAATTCAGTAGGTACATTAAAAAATTAAGATTTCTCTGGCGTTAAAAACATACACACACCTAAATAAGTCAAGTGTGTTCTTATTTTATTTATCATTTATCTTTTTGGTTTATCACCATAAAAAGTAACCAAGTAAAAAAATAAAATATAATTTGGAAATAACAAAGGAGAGACCGGGTTCAAATCCCGGTCATATACTTAACATGATTTCATAAAATGTCTTGAAATTATATAATGAAACAATTCATAGGAACATATTATATTTCAACTCGTATTTAAATGGAAAATCCAATGTAAGTGAGTAGGTATATTTAATGAGGGTATATTCCTTTTAAAGATTATTTTTAATTGTCTTCATATAAAGTAAATTTGGATAAAGAAAGTGTAACAATGTAAGTATGCTAATATTTAAATTATATTTTACAATAACAAAAACATAGCTATCGATATTTTTTCAAAGAATGCCTATATTGAATGAAGTATTTAAATAAGATATTATTAAACACGCCGCTCAGTTTAAAACTACACCGTGTGATGCGGGCTTTGTACCCCGCGCGCCACTTCTCTACACACCGAATCTACCTGGGATGTGCATCAGTTAAATGTGACACCTATAGGAACCATTATAACAACAGATGCTGTGGATGAGAGGTGTGTGATGTGTCAACAGAGGTGGGATGGACAATGGACATCCTTCTCAGGAGTATAGTACAACCAAATACTTAGGAAGGTGGGATGGACAATGGACATCCTTCTCAGGAGTATAGTACAACCAAATACTTAGGAACGATAATAACAACAGATGCTGTGGATGAGAGGTGTGTGATGTGTCAACAGAGGTGGGATGGACAATGGACATCCTTGTCAGGAGTATAGTACAACCAAATACTTAGGAACGATAATAACAACAGATGCTGTGGATGAGAGGTGTGTGATGTGTCAACAGAGGTGGGATGGACAATGGACATCCTTGTCAGGAGTATAGTACAACCAAATACTTAGGAACGATAATAACAACAGATGCTGTGGATGAGAGGTGTGTGATGTGTCAACAGAGGTGGGATGGACAATGGACATCCTTGTCAGGAGTATAGTACAACCAAATACTTAGGAACGATAATAACAACAGATGCTGTGGATGAGAGGTGTGTGATGTGTCAACAGAGGTGGGATGGACAATGGACATCGTTGTCAGGAGTATAGTACAACCAAATACTTAGGAACGATAATAACAACAGATGCTGTGGATGAGAGGTGTGTGATGTGTCAACAGAGGTGGGATGGACAATGGACATCCTTGTCAGGAGTATAGTACAACCAAATACTTAGGAACGATAATAACAACAGATGCTGTGGATGAGAGGTGTGTGATGTGTCAACAGAGGTGGGATGGACAATGGACATCCTTGTCAGGAGTATAGTACAACCAAATACTTAGGAACGATAATAACAACAGATGCTGTGGATGAGAGGTGTGTGATGTGTCAACAGAGGTGGGATGGACAATGGACATCCTTGTCAGGAGTATAGTACAACCAAATACTTAGGAACGATAATAACAACAGATGCTGTGGATGAGAGGTGTGTGATGTGTCAACAGAGGTGGGATGGACAATGGACATCCTTGTCAGGAGTATAGTACAACCAAAAATGCCTGCAAAGACAGCTACAGCTCAGAGTGCTGGACTATAAAATAAGAATATTGATGTGGTCCACAGGGGTGGATAGAATGAACAGGATTAGAAATGAATATATATGGGGAAACTTATAGCAATGAGGTTCTAAAGGTATGGGCATGTGAATACAAGTGGAAACAATGGCGATGGTGGAAGGTCCAAGTGGCCCTAAGCTTCCCTCCACCATCGGAGACGAGTAAAACAATTGACCAGAGGAATGATACGAGACAAAGAGAAGTCGAGACTTCATATCAGAGGCCAAGTGTAATAAAATAGCTTCTTACATTGTTACTATGGGAACACCAACTGACCGACACCGTTGGGAGCCATTTTATTACACTTAGCTTAGGGCCCTGGAAGGCCAACGTCGTGCCAAGTAAAAGAAACATAATTTTTTTAAATATTCAGGCTATGTCCTCTCAACAAGTAATAAGAATTGACTTTGTGTGAATGTGCCACAACATACCTGAAACATATGGCTACAAAATTTGCGTCAAAAAGGCAATGGGAAACGGGATCTTAATGAAACAATGGAAGGCTTCATCAAAATGTCTTTAGAGAAAAATGTTGCTATTTATATTACGACGTTAAAATATGGAAATAGTATGACCAGGAATCAGCATATATATAATTTTAATCTCCATCTATATATGAAAAATCGATCAAGAATGGTAAACATTATTGAAATTAATGACAAAATACCAATATCGGAACAACTACTTTTCAGATTGAAATTTAGACAATATGGCAAGCCAGATAACATGGAACCCAGGACTAATAATATAACCATAAAAACCACAAGCACACAGGAGAGTCAAGATATAAACAGAGGTCATCAATCAGTAATAGCGAAAAAAAAAAAATGTTTATCACTAATCCACCAAGAACGGAATGGAACAAGAAAAATTTTTTTTCAATAGCACATCAAAATGTTCAAGGCATAAGAGGGAAAGATAATGAACTCTATTTGTCTGCCATATCAGAACAACTCGATGTAATTTGTTTGAGTGAGTCATGGGTAAGTGACGCTGAATTGTTGTGCTTAACCTTTCCTAGCTATATTGTTGGAAGTAGTTTTTGTAGAAAAAATGCAATCAGGGGTGGGAGTATTATCCTGGTAAATTCAATCCATCAGGTAAAAAATAGAAAAGATGTAGTTGAGCTATATTTTGAAAGGCATTGTGAAGTAAGTTGCATTGAGGGACAGACTGCTATTGTTCTGTGCATATATAGACCTCCCTCTGGCAATTATGAGATGCTTCATAAAGTTACCAAAAATTCTAATAAACCAATTGCTGCATGTGGAGATTTTAATATTAACTTTAACTCTGAAACCAAAAACAAAAATATATTAATTGATCTGTTTAGCAGTTTTAATTTGACCCGATGTATCAACGCATCTACAAGAACTACAAACAATACAGCCACTTGTATCGATAACATTTTTACAGACTTATGTTTGGTAAATGCATGTCTAGTGAACCTTGTGAGGTCCAATCACATAGGACAAAAAATTGAAATTGTTACTGACGAAATTTTAGGTTTAAGCGGGGAAAAAAGCGGTTCTAAGATTAAAAAAAGAATTGTAACTACCGAGCTGTTGGAAAGACTTTCTAACAGCTTAAAATGTGAGTTAGCCTGCTTAAACTTGGAACGAAAAGAAAACAAAACACTGTATTTCATGATTTTTTTAAAACTTTGGTACGTGAGCTCGATTGTCAAATGCCTCTTAAATGTGCAAAACAAAAACCTAAATCTTCTTTTAATGACTGGTCTACTAAAGGCATAAAAGTGTCACGTGAAAATATGTTTTACTTATATAGCCTAACAAATGAAAGAAACAATGCATTTAGAAGGCACGTTATGACATACAGCAGGATCTTTAAAATGGTATGTAGAAAAGCCAGAGTTATTCTTTAAACGAAGAATTCTTAAATCCAATAACTCAGTTAAAACCACATGGAAAATAATCAAAGAAGAAACTGGCAGAACATCAGGTAAGAATGACACCTTGCCCCTCGGCAATAACGAAATGAATGAAAACGAATTGAAAAGGTTAGCATCAGAATTTAACAATTTTTTTATAAATGCAGCAGAAAAAATAACAAAAGACAACCCCTGATCGATAAGTAAAGCTGCTGAATATTTAACGACTCCCAATAGTAGAAAATATAGCATATTTAAGTTTAGAAAAATTACATCACACGATATCTTAGAAACAACCAAAAAACTTAAAAATAAAGATTCACAAGATATTTGGCATATGTCACCAAGATTACTTAAGCAAATAATTAATGATATAGTTGATCATCTGGTTGAGATTTTCAACACTTGTTTAGAAAAAGGTGTATTTCCAGACCTATTTAAAATAGCCAGGGTAATTCCTATCTATAAAAAGGGTGACAAAACTGATCTTAATAACTATAGACCAATATCGATCCTGCCTGTACTGAGTAAACTACTGGAGAAAATTGTCGCTGAACAGGTAACATCCCATTTAGTAAAAAATAGAATACTTCACCAACAGCAATTTGGCTTCCAAAAGGGCAAAGGGACCAGGGATGGTATAGCATCCCTGGTTGAAACCGTTTTAATGTCCTGGGAGGAAAAGCATGATACTTACAGTGTGTTTTGCGACTTATCGAAGGCATTCGATTGTGTGCACCATCATATCCTATTAAATAAGTTAGAACATTACGGAATACACAAAACCGAACTAGACTTTTTTAGATCCTATTTGTCCAGTAGGAAACAAGTCACAGACGTAGACAGTTACAGGTCTTCGTTGAATACAATAAAATATGGTGTTCCCCAAGGATCCATTCTGGGTCCTTTGCTTTTTTTAGTATACATCAATGATTTGCCTTGTACAATTGATGGTGAAGGCAGTGTTGTCATGTTTGCTGATGACACTTCACTCCTTATCAAAGATCATATTAATAGTCAGCATACTAAACGGGAAGTTCTATCGGTTTTGGATCGTGTTGATGCCTGGTTCAGCGACAATAAGCTAGTTCTAAATATGACGAAAACCAGTGCGATTCACTTCTCTCTCAGACAGAAAACTCGCGATGATCTGGTTGAGTGTGCGCTTGCGGAAAGGTCTGTTGATATAGTTGGGCACTGTAAGTTTCTCGGGGTGACCATTGATGAGAATCTGCAGTGGTCTCCACACATTGATGTGCTGTGCAATAGACTGAGTACAGCAGCCTATGCAATCAAAAAGATAAGAGATATTTGTGGTCTTGAAGGAGCTAAATCCGTATATTTTGCATACTTCCACAGTATCATGACATATGGTATCATGTTCTGGGGCCGTGCAACGGATTGGTCCAGAGTATTCATTCTCCAAAAGCGAGCAATTAGGATGATCCTGAATATGCGAGCCAGAGAATCATGCCGCAACGCATTCCGGGAGCTGGGTATACTAACTATGCCCGGTGCATATATTTGGGAGTGCCTGTTGTATGCTAGAAGGAATCTGCCAAACACTCCCAGAAACACTGACATTCACGGGTACAGTACCAGGAATAGAAATAAAATCAGGGCGATCGAGCACCGACTATCAATGGTATCTAAGGGATTTATTTGCACTAGTGTTCGGTTATATAATAAGCTCCCTCCTGGTGTGAAGCTCTTGGATGAGGGGGGGTTTGAGAGAGGGGTGAAGGCGTATCTGGTTGACAAATCATTTTATTCTATTGACGATATGCTTAATGCATCATTCAGCATTGATGAGAATTATTTCTTTGTTTCTCCAACTTTGTTTGTATTAATGGATTGTCATGTGTTGATACAATCGGTTCCAACTTTTTGTAATCATTGCTTCTGCCTTTTTTTATATATACTGACGATGCTCTAATTTCAGACCCTTTATATCTGAATTAGAGCAAATCTTAATCTTTAAAATTTTGAACTTTTGTGCCTTATGTAAAGATTGTATGTTTTATGTTTTTTTTTATTTTTGTTGTTAATTATTGTTGTAACTATTCACTCCATGACGTGCCCAAGTGCCCTTAATGGGTCTATGGTGCACGCAAATAAAACAAAATAAAATAAAATTAGTCAGTAAAGTAATATGTAATTTCTAATTTAAACTATCTGTGATGATTTTTTGATGCCGTTACTACTTCATGTACCTCATAATCCGAAACTTTATATTCAATATCAAAGTGCTGTTCCAAATGCCGCACCTGGTACGTGGCCAAAGTTGTCGAAAGTCCCACAAAAACACTGAAAACTCTTCCACAAATAGTATTTTGTGAATGATTCATCGGAACTATGTATTTCCACGTCTGTTTATTATTAGTCAACTGAATGCCTGGGCAAACTGCGGCCCGCGGGTAATACCAGGATCAGGTCCTGGGCATGTAGAGCTAGTGGCCATGGTTGCAGGCTAATATGTTTTCTAGCCAGGTGCATACTTACTTGTCATTTTTATTCAATATGGATACATTGACTATGTATTTCCACGTCTGTTTATTATTAGTTAACTAAATGCCTGGGCAAACTGCGGCCCGCGGGTAATACCAGGATCAGGTCCTGGGCATGTACAGCTAGTGGCCATGGTTGCAGGCTAATATATTTTCTAGCCAGGTGCATACTTACTTGTCATTTTTATTCAATATGGATACATTGACGTTGCCCAGGATGATCTTGAGGTACACGCTGTTCTTCTTGGGGA
Organism: Mystacides longicornis; assembly: GCA_963576905.1. Lineage (NCBI taxonomy): Eukaryota > Metazoa > Arthropoda > Insecta > Trichoptera > Leptoceridae > Mystacides > Mystacides longicornis. The sequence goes on from OY756438.1 coordinate 110,644, forward strand.
GGGTCTGCTCCATCTCGTGCAGCTGGGCACTTCTCTTCATCAAGTCCTTCTCCAGTTTGGCCACCTTCTCCTCATTGCTGGCTTTCACTCCAGATTTTGCTAATCTACAACCACACCACCACCCTCTCATTTAACAACAACCAATAGTCAGCTACCGGAGTACTCTTACAATACAATACAAGTGGGGTGAACTGCCGCTAGGTACATTACAGTAAGAATATATGAGTGTTTGGTGCCAACACAATTGAGGTGATTGGTAGTCTAGCGGTATAAGCACTGACTTTCAAATGGATTTGTTTAATATAAAAAATGTCACAAGTATATTTTGGTTAAGGATGACACAAATTTTGGATTTCTCTGTGAAAGTCTGACGTCACTTTTCTCAATGTAACAGAAAGTCTGACTGTCCGAGCTGAACAGAGCAGAATTTTCTTCACAATCAATAATTTTCCATGGCCATCCTTGAAGAATGCCACCTCTATTGTATGAGTTTATAAATAGGAATCTTACTTTTGAAGTGCTGAGGATATAACCGACATGCGGTACCTCTGGTGTGTCATCTCTTTTAAACATTTTCCCTGTAAATCTCCAATCTCTTCTAACTTCCCCACATACTCCCTGTTCACTGCCTGAAACAAAACACACATCATTTTCTGGTAAAATTGTCTCTTTTTGCTTTTTTCAAATCACACCTCCAAGAATTTAATAGTTAAACGATCTATATATTAATATGTAAAGGAAAAACTTTGTAACCATTTTTATGAAAATTATGCGGGTGAAGGAGTATGAAATTTCGCACACTTTTAGTTTATATAGAAGAAGGGGTGAATTCTAATGTTTTTTTTAATTATCCATAAAAAATTGATTAAATCAATAAAAAAACATTACAAACACTACTGTAATGTTATGTATTTGATACTCACACAGACTACTTATAAAGGTCACCAACTTCATAGAAACAAATGCAAAAGAGAAAGCTTTTGAAGGCTGTAGGTATACAATATATCATATCATTATAAAAGGTTTGTTTTACAGAAAGCAACAAATATCAACCATCAAGTTTTATGTTCACAACAGTGTACGTATGTATGCAGGTGGCTGCCATTGTTTGAGATAAAATCAAATCAGGTAGAGATAAAGTGTTGCTAATCTAGAGTTCAAAGTGTGAGCATCTGTGCGAGCCTCACCGCAGGAGAAAAGTGATGGAAAATCTAAAGCCCCTTCTTATGAAAAATGTACAGATTTAAAATCAGGAAGATTTAAACGTAATCCGAGTGCCAATGTTAATATTGCGTGCCGGCAATGTTGTTATTCAGAAGCAGGCGTGTGTCGCCCAGCTCCCCTTACACATTTAAATAACCTAATAATTCTATATACAATCATTTTATTTAATAATACATTTTATATAAAGATTTAAATGGTGTAAAATAACTGTTACAATATTAGAAATGACACCACATAACATAACCTTAGAGAAGATGGTACCAACCTCCAAACTCTTGTATTCCGCAGCTAAGTCATTCCACTCTTTTAAACACTCATCTGGATTCATATTTGACTACAGAGATATCAGCCCTACCTCCCTCACGACTCAATATAAATCTAATCTGTTAGCAAAAGAGAATCCACAACACAGCCCGACATCTAATGTCACTTGGAAGTTGACGCACGTCAAAGGGCACTCAACAGCTGTCATTAAACATTTTCTTCGTCTTTTTGTGGTACCGAGTCCTAAATTAAGTGTTCCTGCCTTGACCTAACCTTCATTTTCTATATGGGTGTAAGAGGTGGTTGATAGACCAGCGGTTACGACGCCGGTTTTCGCACTGTTTTGTGCGGAGGTCGTGGGTCAGCGCTAAGGCCTTCTTATACCTATAGGTGATGTTGAGTCAGAGAGCAAAGCGTGTAAAATGCACGTAAAGTGTGTCGTCATTTTTTTGACGGCTTTGCGCTCCACTTTTCCATACATTTTGTATGTAATCAGTTCCAGAAAAAAAATGTTTATTAGAGAAACAAAAAAAAATAGGATTATATTGCTAATCGTTGTACTCAAAACAAACAGGGGCAAAAAAACATCTTAAAACGTCGTTTTTATAGTAAAAAAAATAAACAAAAAACCCAATTGCATTAGTATGGGAATTTGTATAGGATTTAAAATGTCAGATAGCTTCGTGGAGCGCGGGTGTAGATGTCGCTATACATTGACTTTACACCCGTATTTTATTTATCATTCTTGGGTGATGTAGCAACCGTATCATAATACATCGATATTTTTTTACTCATCGCACCGTGTCCCGGCCGTAAGGGGTAGGCAGAGAAAACGGACCTCCACTCTTTTCTATCCAAGCATACTTCTTTCGCTTCTTCCACCGACATAACATTTCTCATACACCCTCTCCTATTTCTCTTACTTCTTACCTGGCCTTCCTTGAGGACGGAATCGATGTGTTCGATCCACGTCATTCTCGGTCGGCCACACTTTCATAATATACCCTTCCTTTCAGTCTTATAAATTCTCTTTGTCATTCTGTTTGCATCCATTCATTCCACATGCCCAAACCATCTCAACTTACTTACTTTCCGGATCCGGACATCATCATTCATCATATGCGTGAACCCCAATACTCGGCCACCTGTATACCACTGTTACTCGCTGTCACCGTGTCTTGGTGCGTGCATATTGTTCCCATGAGGGGACATGCGAAGAGATGCTGGTTGTTTTGCACCTCGCCACATTCGCACATGTCATCCTCCCTGTAACCCCACCTCTTGAGATTGCTGTAGCAACATGAGACGCCCGTTCTTAATCGATTCAATGCTCTCCATGTTGGGTAGGGCAAGCTACTCATCGGCATCTCTTCGGCAGGGGTTAAGTGTGAGGATTCGGTAGATTCGCACCACAGAGACAGCCGTCGGGCCCCAGGTGAGCCGACCATGGGGGCAGTTGTCTCCAAAAAGCTCCTTCTCGACTTCAGTCGGCACTGGTGGGGTTGACGGTCATGCATCGGGTGTCTGGGATCATTTTTTTGCTTTTCTCTCTCGGCCTCCGCTGCAACACGACGTCGGATTGCAGGAGGGGCAATTCCCACTATAGGGTAGAGTTCTCGAGTGGGTGTCGGTTTTAAGCAGCCAGATATTATGTATTCTTGCTGTTTCATTAATTGCCACATCCACCTTTCCCGCGTGTGCTGAATTGTACCATACTGGTGCAGCGTATTCGGCAGCTGAGAAGCAAAGTGCCAAGGCCGAGGTTCGCAGTACGTGCGGTTGGGCTCCCCATTTAGTTCCGGTTAGCTTCCTAATAATATTATTGCGGGCACATACCTTCCCAACGGTCTCCTCACAATGCCTCCGAAAAGTTAAAGAGCGGTCAAGCCGCACACCCAGGTATTTGGGCGCATCACAGTGCTCCAACGTCTGTCCCTGCCATTCCACTCGCAGCCTTCTTCCCGCCTCTCTGTTTCTAAGGTGAAATGCACATACCTGAGTCTTCAAAGGATTCGGTCTTAAGTGATTAACAGTATAATATCCGGTTAAGTCCCGGAGAGCTGTCGATAATATTCCTTCCACTTCGTCAAAGGTTTTCGCCTGGGCTGCTACAGCAGTATCATCTGCGTAGATGAATTGTCGCGTTTGGGGGTTAATGGGCTGATCGTTAGTGTATATATTGTACAATATTGGTGCCAGTACACTACCCTGTGGCAAACCATTCTTTTGATTTCTCCAACGGCTATCTTTGGATTGGAGGGATACAAAAAATCTTCTATTCTGAAGAAAACATTCTATCAGTTTCGTTAGCTGGAAATCTCTAGTCATATTGTACAATTTCAAAAGGAGTTTACGGTGGTTAACAGTGTCATATGCTGCTGACAAATCTATAAAAGCTACTCCGGTAATCATGCCTCTATCGTATCCATCCTCAATATGTTGAGTGAGGTTTAGCACTTGACTGCAACATGATTTACCCGGCATAAATCCCGCCTGCTGCTCTATAATTTTACCCTCTATGGACCCAAAAGCGCGCATTAAAATAATTCTCTCAAAGACTTTAAAGAGGTGACACAGCAGTGAAACAGGGCGAAAATTTTTTGGGTTAGTTGGTTCTTTACCCGGCTTTAATAGAGCAACAACTCTAGACTTTCGCCACAGCCTTGGAATATGCAAAGTCGCCACACATTTGTTCAACATTGCCACTATCCATTTTTGGGTGTTTGGTCCAAAGTGCTTTATTTGTTCCGTCCGGATATCATCCATGCCAGCTGCTTTATTGTCCTTCATGTGATTTATTGCTCTGGTTAGCTCCTCAATGCAAAATGGGGTTCCCAGAACACTGTTTTCATTATGTAAGTCTCGGTGAATCTCAACTCTTTTTTGTTTTGTTGTTTTCCCATTTAGAAGCAGTTGGTGCGCAACTTCGTCTGGGGTTACCTTATACAAAGCTGGGGCTGATGTGTGAGGATCGTTATTAAGGTTTTTTATCATTTTCCATGCTCGCCTGCTGTTCTGTTTCATGTCTAGATCAGATACAAGTTTGCACCACTTTTGTGTTCTTGATTCAGAGACAGCTTGCATGACGATTTCACCCGCTTGTATGGTATCCTCAGAAAATGGGTCTTCATCATACAATTTCTGATACTCGTCCAGCAGTGCTTTAGAGTCCTCATTCAGACCAGCAATGTACTCGGTTCTACATCCGCGGGGTATATGCTTTCTTGATATCTTTTTGACAATATTGACAAAATTATCGTAAGAGTTCGGGTCCGGTTCCAGAAGTGCAACCTTCCGATCCAGCTCTTCAGAGAATTCCTTCCAGTTAGCCTTTTTGAAGTTAAATCTTCTTTTAAATGGCACAGTTTCAGGTCTAACAGCCGCTGAGACTACACATGTGATTGGCCTGTGTTGGGTTCTTGGTATGGCTTCAAGAACGTACTTAGTAGCCTGATGGTCTATTTTGTCACTCACCCAGATATTATCTGGGTTGTAACCCCTGCGCCACCTCCCACTCATAAATGACGCAGGTTGCTTTGGGTCAAATAGCAGTTTGAGTCTTTGGCCTTCCGCCCAACTTTCGAGTCTCTCGCCGTTCTCATCCGTTTCCTGATAACCCCATGAAGTGCTGTGGCAGTTAAAGTCCCCCATTACTATTTTTATAGGTTGTGAGTTATAATTTTCCGGTTCTTCGAAGAAAAAAGGCTTTAGTGGTGGTTTGTAAACCGATGTAATGGTACATTTATTCATTTCAACTGTAAGTATCTCTATATCATCTGTGGAGGTAAGGCATGCCGAGTCCACCGTGATGTTTTCTCTAACAAATACGGCACTTCCATATTTATCATGTGGACGCTCCAAGATCAGTTTCATGCCCTCCACTCTAGGTCTCATACCATCAATCCCCCTGTGCGTTTCCTGCAGCAGCAAAGCGTCACAGTTATTCTCCTTACATATGTTACTTAGCAGATTTTCCTTGTCACTAGATAGGCCCTCAATATTAATTGAGATTGTCAGAAGAGTTGGCCTTGATAAAGGCCTTTTTGGTGGCTTGGGTACTTTCTTGTTGTTCACTTTATGAGATCGCATCTTAAAATTTCATTCAGCTCTTTTTCTTTGCTCTGATGTGATGTTCCGGTGCTGAAAGGATTAGCCGGCAGTAATGCCGTTACCAGGGGACGCCCGATTGCTTTTTCGTATCGTGAAAACTCAATCTGCGTGGAGGCTCCTTTCTTGTCCCACCATCTCAACTTATTAACTTTCATCTTTGTCATATGCAAGATATCCATGGGACGTCGTATGGATATCCCGGGATATGCGGGATATCTTTGGGATGTCCCTGGGATATCGGGATATAAGGGATATCCATGGAACGTCGCAGGGATATCCACGGGACATTCGGGATATCCCTAGGACATCCTGAGAATATCCCGGGATATTGCCGGACATTTGGATATCGCAGGGATGTCTCAGGAATATCCCGCGGGATATCCCTGGGATATCCATGGGATATCCTGTGCTGTCTGGGTACGGTTATTTTACAATTCGTTCTTGCTTCATCCCTTTCAAATAGGTACTAAAACCTTTGTTTTGCTGACATTCATTTTTAGACCGTTTTTTGCACAATTTTCAAACACACTTGACACAAGTTCTTGCAAATCATTTCCACACTCAGCCATAAGTACTAAATCATCTGCATACATAAGCGCAAATACCTTTATACCATTCAATTTAGGAAGTGCCTCTAGAGCCGTAGCCGGATCCCGTACCCGCGTCCGTAGATTTGTGTGTTGCCATATTATTACAGTTCATACTATGGTAACACTCAAATGACAGTTAATGTCAAAGCGTGAATTGGCGCGAATTTTGTATTAGTACCAAAGGACAGTTTATCTCATTGGGGATACATGGGATACTATTAGTATCCGGAAATAATATTTAAACATCTATATTATTCAAAATTTGAATTTTTATTTGCATGTCTTTACATAATGCTTAGTCTTTTTTTACTAATTTTTAATTTTATTTCTTTGTGACTTTTTTTAATATTTTTTTTCAGTGATATTTTTTTGAATACGTGAAATGAATTTGTGTTTAAAGCCGAAAGCCGTTTATATTATGTAAAATAAAATAAAAAATCAAAAATGTGGCGGATTACCTAATTCTAGGAATCCCAAATTTATGTCTCAATACTTGGCAATTTTGCATGGTTGATAGTGAAGTGATAATATTAATCAATTATTCAAAAATCAAAGTTGGTGATACAAAGATTTCCCAAATGTTTTAGCTGATAAATATAATAGACGCAAGGAGTATTGAAAATCAAATAAAGTGGCATCATACAGAAAAAGATGCTAAGGAGTCTTTAAAATACTATTATGCAACATTAAGTTGTATAAGAGGTGGCAAGAAATACCACTCAAAAAGTGAAAACTCCACAAGAAATATTTTGTCACAGATTGTCCCGCTTCCATCCACCTTCATAGTAAAAATGTGGACAATTCTTTACTGTGACAACTGTAATAACCATGCATCCTTGCAAGCTTAGAGCAAGAGAAGCTTGCAAGCTTATTTTAATGCATTGTGGCAGCAGCTACTTAAATTGCCTCCACGTATTGAATAAGAAGCTCAAGAGCAATTGAGATTCATCCTCATCTTCATCGGTCCCTCAATTCTGAGGATCATGACCATCATCATCGTATCAGCCCGCGAACTCAATAATTACCAAATATTTTTTTAAGTTTTAACTTCTAAAATGTTATAGTGTGGCAACCATACTTCTAAAAAATAAAAACATCTACATTAATAAGTATTCTATTGTTACTATTGCTGATAGTTGTAATTTTGTTATACAATTACATTATTGTTCAACAATATTAATAATTAAATCCGTGCTCAGCGACAATTTAATATCATCTGATAAGACTGAATTTATGTGGTTGTTAAACTCTGATAAGACTGAATTTATGTGGTTGTCTTCCATCAGAAGACAACACTTAATAAACAATGACAATATATCTGTTGGGGGAAAAAATTGTAAAGCCTCTTTCTTCTGTTAGGGTATTGGGGGTTAAACTGGATACTTGCCTCTCGATGAATGACCAGATCAGTAGTGTGGTGAGGGATGGTTTCTTTTGTCTGAGACAGCTAAAGCATATTAGACGCGCCTTACCTATAGAAGCAGTTAAAACACTTGTGAATTCATTCGTCATTTCAAAGATAGACTACTGTAATGCAATATATTGTGGCCTTCCGGGTGTGCAGTTGGGTCGCTTGCAGTCACTTTTGAACGCCTCTGCTAGATTAATCATGTGTCAAGATAAGTTAGTACTGTCGAATAACACCATTGCTCAAGGATCTTCACTGGTTACCAATTGTTGCCAGAATACAATTCAAGGTCTGTGTAATGGTGTACAGGGCCATATGTGGGGATGCACCTAAGTACATAAATGAAATGTGCAATCCCAGAGCTATCACCTCAAGACGATTGACACTGAGGTCTGCTGGGAGTCTTCCTCATGAATTGGAGGAGCCCCGGAGGGGGGTCCTGACACGCTATGGTAATCGTGCCTTTTGTGTGGCTGGACCTAGCCTCTGGAATGCTCTACCCCTAGCTATCCGACAAGTGCAGAGTTTGGAGGCGTTCAGGGGGGGCCTAAAGACTCATCTGTTTGCTCAATACTACGGGTCTGGTCAGACATCGACATAGGAACGGGACAGTTATCTATGAGCACAACTGTGATGCATGTTTTTATTAATTTTATTTTTTGTTGACGAACTGGTAAAGGGATTATTGACTATAATTTTAAAATTCTTTGACGAGCCTACTGGGTGATATTAAATATTTTATGTACAGTGCCCTTGAAGTGCAACGCACTAAACGGCGCTATATAAATTGTCATGTTATTATTATTATTATCTGTCAATGTCAATCGTCGGCTAAACAAGTGTCAATTTTTAGTTGTCTATGATAAAATATTGTCTATGGAGATCTACGGACGCCGTACCAAATTTTTGATGTTTCCGTCTACGGCTCTAGAGGCATTTCCTTCAATTTAACCCCTATATTTATATATTTTAACCCACTGACGCAAAAATCAAAAAACAAATTGAACAACCAGGTTGACATGACGTACCCTTGCTTCACGCCCTTCGTAAGACAAAACTGCGGTGAAAGGTGACTGTTCACCTTCACACACGCAGTACTTTCCGAATAAAGCGAAGCAATGCCACGAATCAACCGGTTGTCCAATGTCCACTCCATAAATTGATAGAACCTCTCATAGTTTACCCAAGGGCGGATCCAGCATGGCGCCAGGGGGGGGGTCACGACATAGTAAAAAAGGTCATTTCCAAAATTTGATATCTAGAAACTAAACTTTTCCTTAAAAAAAGGTCATTTCCATGATCCAGGGGGGGGGGTCATGAACCACAATAACTTGTAATTATAATAGAAAAGTAGGTATTTTTTTAATAAATGTAAGTACTGTACTTCAAATTAAAGGCCTGAACCCAGCCCAGGGGGGGTCATGACCCCTCTGACCCCCCTGGATCCGCGCTTGAGTTTACCCCTATCTACCCTATCATATGCCTTTTCCAAATCTACGAATGCACAGAAAAGCTTCTCCGTTATCATCCCATTCATAAAAGCCCCTTATGCATCCCAAACTTTACTTTCTGTTATTTTTCTAACCCTTTCTACTGTATAATTTACCCACGTTGCTCAACAAGCTGATTGCACATAGTTACCACAGTCCAACCGGGGGCCCTTCCCCTTGTACAGAGGACAGATAATGGCTTTCCTCCAGTCTCCTGAGGTACGGCCTTCCGTCCAGCACAAGTTGAAAAGCTCCAAGCACCACTGTAGCGCCACTCGGCCGCCATACCTGGTAAGCTCCGTTGATATCCTATCACAACCCGAAGCTTTCCCATTTTTTGCTTTTTTAAGCGCATTCTTTAGTTCATTCATACTGATTTGTTGACTTTCATCATCCTGTCCATTTATAACTACTTGGCACAAACTGCCGCATCCATCCTTAGTTTCAAACAAATCTTCAAAATATTCTTTCCATCTCAGACCTATATCCTTTTCCTGTGTCAGCATACATCCATTTTTATCTTTCAAACAATTCACTTTCTCATCCTTCCCAGACCTTTTCCTTTTCACTTCCTTCCAAAAAAGCTTTAAATTACCATTCACATTCGCAGTTAATTTTTTACATTAATTATCCTCTAATTTTTTCTTTTTCAAGCTCACAAGTTTCTTAACTGCATTCTTCTCTTTCTTATATTTATCATTCATTGCGATTAGCGCTCCATTCTCCATCCCAATATGAATATCAGCATTCACGACAACTGCAAAACATTTATCTTGCAAAAAATAAATAGTCCTTCTCAACAATGACGAACTATTTTTATTTCGACCAGCCTTTTCGTTGCGATAATTATATGTATAACTTAGGTAAAATAAAATAAATAAATAGATATAAGCAGACATTACCTGAATTGATTACAAAATTCCCTTTTTTAGTGAAAGTTATTCCGAATATTATGAAACATGAGAACTGATGAGAACTAATTCCGACCGATGCGTTTGTTTTAAACCATATTCCATCCGCATTCTGTCAATCACACCAATTGACAATTTCTGTCAAAATTTCAAATTTGGAATATTAATTATAAGGTAAAAAGTACTAATAAGGTTGTCTACGTAGAGTTTTCTTTAATTTTCTAATTTTCCATGCATTTTTCTTATTTTTTTCTTCTAAAAGGACATTCTCCTAATAAAAGCCTACACGACAAAAAAGAATTGGCGAAATCGGTCCAGCCGTTTAGGCGTGATGCGATGACATCGGGAAATAGCTCTCCATTTTTATATATAAGATTTTAATATATGTAGAAGCATTGCAGGGGCAGGGGACTCATATGTTGAAAGCATAATGAACATTTTTGTTGTCTATGGTCCAGTTCTTATAATATTGTTGCACGGTAGTGAAACTTCCATACAAACCATAGACAATATATTTGACAGATAAGTTTGACACCTCATGGTCCTTGAGCCAGAACTTTTTTTTCGGAAATTATTGGAACTACAGCCGCGCAGCCGCATGACTGCTGTTATTGAGTTGCTAGGAAGTTGTTGATTGTTGCTAAGAAACTGTTGATTGGGTTACTAAGAAGTTGTTGATTGTGTTGCTAAGAAGTTGTTGACTTAGTTGCGCGATTTTATATTTTTTTCACCATGTGTCAGTTTCTTTAAATTTCGAAGCTTGATATGATAAGTTTTGTGATTTCATTTTACGTAAATATATTATTTGTATCGTTGTATGATATTTGGACGCTTCATTCCCTGTTTTCATTCATGTGTTGCGATATAAGTCGCTTTGTTTTGTTTTCATCAGTGCAGCGATGTTTGAACGATCTGTCTCGTAATTTAATGCAAAATCTGTGGTTAAATATTGGAATGCCTGAGTGATGAACAAATCTCAAGAAATAGGAGGTTTTGTGATAATTTTCTTTAAGTCTTCACTCGTGATATAAATTTTATTTTTAAAAAAATATTATGTCAAAGCATTAAGTATAAAAAACAAATAAATGTAATTTATTTTATTGGATTGTTTTATTATTGCATTATAACATCTCAAATTTTAATTCCTTTTCATAAAATATATAGTTTTAAATATTCATCAACACACTGACATAATATTCAATTTTGTCCATAACTTATGAATATTTATAGTGACTTATCCTATTTCTAAAATGGATGTATATTTGTTTTAATTTAACATTTTAATCTTGAATGTGTAAAAAAAAGTTTAAAATGTTACGTTGAAATAAAAATATATTTGCTGATGAAATAGAGTAGGTCATTTTTTGAAACTATTTATATTCATAAGATAAGGATAAATTGAATTATATTGAGGGGTATAAGATTTGAAAGCGCGCATGCGCGTAATTTTAGTACGATGAACAAAATATGGCGTTGTATTCCCAGTCTACAAAAAAACGCTCGAGTTGCCACTCTATTTTAAGTAGTATTATTATACTCTATGTATTGTTGTATGTTTAGTAAAATAGATGGAATATGTGCGTTGTAAAGTGTTTAAAATAAAATACAGTGGAATAGCAATAATCAGTGTTTAATTAAAAATAATTTCATCATTAGAGTGGAAATATAATAATACAGAATGTTTCAACAGTTTCCATAATGCTTACGATGAGTTCAGCAAGCATATAGGTACAAGCATACATAATAAGGCGAAGAAAGGAGTATTAAAGATCTTCTGAACTCTACCAACCTCAGTAGCCTAGTGGTACAAGTTACAAATCAAGCGGTCCCGGTTTCGATTCCCGGTCGGGTCAGAATTTTTCACGTGGAATTTCTACCCGGGGTTGGCCTGTCTCAGATTGGATGAGACCGGTTGGCTAGAAAAATTGTCCCAGGCAATGAGTTCTGTCAGCTTTACCGACAACTGTGTATATAGAAAAGAGTTACCTATTTGATGTATTTTAGCACATAATCAGGCCATCATTACACAGTATAGGTATTATTACTTTTAAAATGCTTACTAAATCAATCAATCAATCAATGATTAAGATTGAGATGCAATCTTCGTTATTAATATGAATGGAATAGGTACACCCATCCAAAACATTGTTCAGCAGTTAGGCACTCAACCAGCACGGTACAGCATACAGAACGCGAGGTCAGCTCTTTTCAGCTCTCCTGTTAACACTACAAAAGATACGACACCGACTCATTAAAAGTGTGTAAGCGTATAAGCGGCAATTGCTATTTATAGATTTAAAAATTAATTAGGGATGTATTATTGCCGGGTCACAGCGGCACCCGGTATGAGCCACCCCACAACATAAATTAATAAGCACTCTTGAAACGGTTCAACAGTTCACATATATCTTGACTACGTTGTCACAAACGATGATGATATGAGTTTGGAGATTGCGTGAGGAGTTTTTTCAGCTAACCGTACAGCTATTTCGGCCTCCTTTCTATACAGTTGAAGTGGGGTCTTATATCCAGAAAGACTAAAGCCTATGACGAAAATAGGCTGGACGCGTTTGAAAGAAAGATCTTACGCAGAATATACGGCCCTTCAAATAAATGATGATCAAATGTAGTATAGAAGATACAACCCTGAGTATTGTTTAATAATAGGCAGAAGAAGCGTCGGAAGAACTAAGCTACGATTGTTGGATGGCATCGTCGCAAGCTGCCGGGCTCTGGGGCAGCATAATTGTAAAGTGGCAGCCAGTGACAGATCAAGATGGAAAAGCAGCTAAGACCCACCACAGGATGTAACGCTGAAGATCAGTGGCGTACCGTGGGTTTTCGCGCCCCCCCCCCCCCCCCCTATATAATTGGGACCCCCCCCTACATAAATGGAAAAAACACGAAAATATAAAAAAAAAACTAAATAAAAAAGTTTGTATATTTATTATAATTACCCTTAACCCGAAATTAAATGTTATTTTTGGTAAAAATAAAAATTCTGATCTTATCAATCTGGTCGTGTATAATACAGCACTAGCAGATTTTGCCGCCCTTTCAATAGAGGCGCCCGGGGCGGTCAGCCCCTCCCCCCTCCCCCTCGGTACGCCACTGCTGAAGATGATGATGATTATTTCTTGGTGCACATTGTCTAATTTCAATTATTTTCTATTCAGGGGGTATATTAGAATAAAGTTCAATTCAAACGCATGCTGCATTTCGTTTATTTAAAGGAATAAGTTATAAAAAATAAAATAATTGTTCACCTTGTGTGAACATACTGAGAGGCACAGGGAGGCAACAAGAACCTTCCACTGCGCTCGCCCTTGCACAACGCCAAATTCCAACTCCTGTATTTTTCAGCTCGTATCTATTGAAAATAATTCATCATTTACTTTTTATACCCCTTTTATGTAAAACGAAATGTGACACACATACGCTTAATAAATAATAATTGAAAATAATACTGATAAAATAAGCTAAGAATATCAAAATTTTGAAAAAGAAAACCAATCTCTTGATCATCAAATTTTCAAGAGAGAAATAATTAAACAGTACTAATTTAGTTATGTGCGAAAGACGTTTGGTTACTCCATGCACCGGGAAGGTTCTGAAAGGGACCGTTTTATGTATGCAAAGAGCCGCTCGCCCCAGGTCAGATCCAGACCCCGGAGGCCACATTCTGACCCAAACACCGATGAATGTTTTTATGCAAATTTAATGTTGGGACGTAGCTATTCCTTATCTAGCGGTAGATGTGACCATCTGACTCTGACTACCTGCGTAATTCTACCTTGGTCGTCTCAGTCAAGCGTTTGTCCCTCTCGATGCCGGACGCTAAGCATCGCGATTCAGCTCCAGTTGCTAGCTCGGAAAACTTTTCAACTATTATTTTTTCGTTGATTTGTCGAGTGCACGCGTTTATTATTCACACCTCACCAGCACTCTCCTTCACATCTCTAATAGAACGTTGCTATATAGTGCATGTCCTCTCACGGAGACGGCACGTCTTGTTGTGATTCGGAGGTGATTGAGAATATTCACATATCTAAGACGCTCCTCTGTGTTAAGTTGACCTTGGGATACATGGCTTGATACATTCGAAAATTAAAATAGAAATATTCTAAGTAAGTGTTTTTTTATTTATTTATTTTTTGTAGGTAGTTGGAAGCCGTAGAAATTGTAACTTCGGATCAGAGATGCCTCTCCGACACAGACTCGGTCAGAATATTTATCGGATGGGTTACAATAGACTTATGAGTCAAGTGGGATTGATGAGTTTGCAAGAGATGCCCTGCCCTACCGGCTGGCCACTATTGGGAACAGCTCCTTCAGTTTTCCTGGCGTCGATCAACTCCAGGTACCAAAACTACTTTCACCCACAAGAAGTCTTTGTAATACGAATTAGAGCATGTTACTAGAGCACGATTTCAGTTTGTGAAGAGAAGAGAGCATAAAATCATCACGTCTGCAGGTAGGGTGTTGTCAGCGGTATCCATGTCTATATGTACTGCTTTTACTTGACATTGTATTCGAATATCTTTCCAGAATACACAAATATGTGGATGAGAGGCACAAAGAAATGGGCAAAGTGTTCAGAGACAAGTTGGGTCCTGTCGATACGGTGGTCGTTTCAGATCCGGACATTATGAGGAGCATCTTAACGAAATATGAAGGGAAGTATCCCCAGCACATGGTGCCAGATGTTTGGAGGCTGTACAACAACAAACACGATATCAAAAGAGGACTCTTCTTTATGAACGGGGAAGAATGGCTGCAAACTAGACGGATCATGAACTCACTGCTACTGAAGCCCGCCACGGATAAGTGGATTGACGAACCTATTTCGTGCGCGGCGAATCACTTCACCGCATTCTGGAAAAGCAAATGTTCCACTGGAGAGTACGAGCCAAACCTCGAACAAGAGCTGTACCAGTTGTCCCTCGACGGTAATTATTGTACACAGGCAATATATTGTGTAATTATTATAGCCAATTCATCTGGTTCAGTTTCATGGTTGTCTATATCTTCCAGTGATCCTGGCTGTCGTTTTGGGCTCAACATATTCTTCACATCGTCACAAATACGAAGATTTGTTGAAGAAATTCTCCGTGGCCGTTCACGGGATATTTTCAAACTCAAACAAGATGTTTATGCTACCGGGGAAATTTTACGAGAAACTAAAATTACCTTCGTGGAGAGGATTTGAAAAATCGGTTACAGACTCTCTAACTTATGGTAAATCAATGTAACATTTCAATAGTATTTGATACCCATGTATTTAACATTTTTCTAGTACATATTAATCAACAATACTTTACTTTTTTGACACAGGAGAACAGTTGGTTAATAAATTGTATAATAAAGATATTTTCGGTGACGGCTTGATTTCCAAGATGATCGCGGAGGATCTAAGCCAAGACATGATCACCAGAATACTAGTGGACCTGATAATTGCTGCAGGTGACACGGTAAGTACTGCTTTCAGCTTACTGCCCCCACTAGATCATTCTGAAAAAAAAAACTTACTACGCTTTTTTATTTCAGACTTCTTTCACAATACAGTGGACTCTTCATCTATTGGCCAACAATGGGCATGTGGTGAATGATTTTATGAAAACGACGCCATTTTCAGAAGACGAAAACGCTTACGTGAAAAACATAATAAGGGAAAGCATGCGACTGTATCCGGCTGCAGCGTTCATCACCAGAATTCTCCAATCGAATGTCAACATCCAAGGGTACGGCGTCCCTGCTGGGGTGAGTACGGCATTGTTCTTAGACACGTCTTTCATAACAAATATTTTGGACCGAGGTCTGGAGGGGTAATCCTTTTGGCGTTCTACATAATATACCAAAGTGCTAAAAAGTACCTACTGTATTTTCAAAAACTACATGTTGAATGTTGATAATATCAATTATATTATAATCATTACGGCAAAAAGTGCCATTCTGTTACACCGTTATAATTTTATGCCAGGTTTAGTGATCAGCTAAAAGTGTTTCTCCAAATTAAATGGTCGAGAATGGGATAAGATTTTAACAAGATCGCAACATGGTCGTATTTAGACCGTTTCATGAAACCGTCGATTGACTGGTATAGTAGATTGGGTTGATTCTCTCAAAAGGATATTATATTTATTTATTTATTTATATACCTACCTAAATCGTAAATTTCCCGGTGCCGATCATTCCCACTTTCACGACACAAGCCTTTGCTGTGTGAAAGATGTCAAAATTGTATTTGTGTTCACTTTGAGTGAGCAGATTCAATAAAAAATGTGTATATATCTTGAATATACCAATTTTTCATTACATTTACAAGTTTGGAACCCAGCAAACCAGCTGTAGGCTTGGTAAACCAGCCTGTGTACCGAAGTAGGATTTCTGGAATGGAGATGGTGGACGAATCCCCCAAGTGCGTAAATAATAATATCTATTCTCATGACTCATGACCAACATAACCAATATTGATCTTTTGAATTGTAATTCGTATTGACCACCGTGGTTGATTTCAACAAATGTTCGTGTTGTTTTATTAGTTTATCATAGTTTTATCATTAATAGTTTTCAGTTGTTTTGATAAAACTGATGTAGGTACTTAGAAATATTCATGACAACAATGTGATATTGTTGGTTTTCATGAATACACTTAATAATATATTAGCTTATCTAACTTCAATACTTTTCTTTTTATTAGGTAGTTATAATAAAAGATTTGATTATGCGGAATCCGGGGATATGTTGCATTTGGACTAAAAAGCTGTACTCTAAAACATAAGTTGAACTAAAAAGCTGTGATCAATACATAATATTTACATACGTTCCAAATATTTATGGATTCTCGCGCCATTTTTCCAGAACCAACTATTTGATGCCAATCAATCAATCGAACACTATTGTTTTAATGGTAGGCATCACTGCTTTCCATATTACGTAATGTAGAAAGAACCATATTACGTAATGTAGAAAGAACCAGAGCCCCCCACAGTCTGCGTCAGAATAACGGTATTATTTTCCAAAAAGATATTAATCCATCGAATCATTATCAACACCACCTACATAAGAAGGCCTTAGTGCAGGCGGCCATTTTTGGCCTCCCGCGTCACGGCTGCCGGCGTGTAGACAGATATCATAGTGCACAGGTAAGTACATACAGATATAGGTGAGTGAATGTTGGGCCTCACGATGTGACGCAGCACTAAGGCCTTCTTATATAGGTGGTGTTGAATCATTATATACTCATTTTTTTCGACTTCTGTTTGCGAATTAACGTTTGTTAGTACGTGCTAAAAATATAATATTGCATACTTACTTCATTTTAGGCATAGACATATTATAACACACATGTTTATATAGGTCTCTGATTTTAGGACTTGAAAATTTAAAAAATATACAGCTATATAGGTACCTACTTAATATTTTAATCATTTCGACATGTTTATGGTTTTTGTCTATGCCCGTGACAACGGACATCTGTCATGTGTCAGTTCATCTGACACTTAAAGGTTAAGTTATTGAAATTATGTCCAGAATTATCAAGTCGTTTAGAATTATATCCCCACATTATAAGAAAAACAATGTTGGTTTAGAAATATATGGCTCATCCTGTGCAAGTTATAGTTCGTCAGCTTGTCCCTTGCTTTTGCCGAGACGCGGGACGTTGTTTTCAACAGGGTTATGTTCGTCTACCCACGGTTTTCTCGAAAACCACAGAGGCGCCAAAATGACACAGCAAAAGAGATGCATGTCCTCAGAGGGGTTGCTGCAAGCTCAACAGAATCTGTATACGAGTATATCCGAAAGCACTTTAGTGGGTTGGTTCAAGGAGGGACTGTTGGGTTTACAGGAGATGACGGGCCTGCCTTGGTGGGCCACCATCATAGCAGCCACCGTGCTCGCCCGCACAACCATCACCCTGCCCGTGGCCGTCTACCAGCAGGGGATCATCGCCAGGTTTGAGAACGTCAAATTAGAATTGGACGATCTGTCCAAAGATGTGATGCAGGCTACCAAATATGCGGAGCATAAATTCAACCTGACACAGGAACAAGCTTCACTACTGTTCAGTAGCTCCATGAGGAAGAACTACAGGGAGCTGATAATACGGGACAACTGCCATCCCTTCAGGGCCACCATACTCATGTGGGTGCAGATACCTCTGTGGTTCTCCATGTCATTTGCACTCCGGAACCTGGTTTACTTGAGACCCGGTGCAGATAGCAATGCCCAGAGCATATTCACAGAGCTGAGTGTAGGTGGCATAGGATGGATACAAGACCTGACTGCGTGCGACTCCACCTGGATCCTCCCCATCACCATGGGGGTGGTCAACTTAATGATTATTGAGTTGTCCACCATGTCCCGCCTGAGTCCCCCCACCAGGATACAGAAGGTCATCTTCAATGTGATGAGGCTCCTCACTCTGTCTCTCGTGCCAATATCTGCCAATGTGCCGGCGTGCATGTGTCTCTACTGGACCACCTCCTGTGTCTATGGATTAGCACAGAACATTGCCCTGCTCTCCCCAGAGCTGCGCCGCAGATGTGGAATACCAGAGACCCCCAGTGAGCTGGAGGAGCCCTACACACATATTGCAGCAGAAGTTAAAGAGAGAGGTGTTCGTATGAACCCCTTCAAAAGTAAAGCAGCGTGATGTTAGTGTCAGCCGCTCTCACTCCTGTGATTCTAATTTATAGACCATAAGCATAGTTAGCTTCTGATACAAATATAATATGTGTGTCCGACTGTATAAATGTTTGTGTATCTGTGTTCTTGTAGACGCTAGTGGTGATGTCTGTGTATACTGCGGGCCGCAGCGGCGAGTATTTCTCCGACCCACTGAGCTTCCAGCCCACCAGATGGAACAAAGCAAGCTCTCACATGGGAGTGATGATGCCACACGCCAGCATACCTTTTGCTTTGGGAGCCAGGTCCTGTATTGGCAAGAAAATAGCCATGGCACAGATGAAACATCTCATCACTAAGGTTTGCTCATTATCTTCTCTTGTCCTTCACAGTTTTTGCACTTTTTATGCACTTCTGAAAAAGAACTACCTCCCCAACTACTAAATTCCCATCCTGACAAAATAAATATAAATGACTGGAAGAAAAGTCCCATATCTGTGTGAAAGGAGTGTTTACCTAAAATATCTTTAGCCTTTTCCTCCTTATTGCATCATAAGTAGGAATAAAGCAAACATTTAGTTTTCTCACAAGTACTGGTTTACATCTTATGTAACCAACAAAATGGTGGAAAAACTAAATATTTGTTATTCAGTGAGATTAATAACATTAGGTGGAGTAGGAATTGCAGTAAGATTCATATTTCAGATAATGCGAGAGTTCCACATGAAGTCATTGAACAGAGGAAGAGTCGAGGACGTGATGCAGATGATCATCATGCCAAAGCAGAAAATAAGAATAGCCGTCAGGACAAGAGAGTGATGGTAACACGCTCCACCCATTGGCAAGTCTAATCGCCCTGGTCCCATGTGACCTCCAAACTGCATTACAATAATCACTTATTCATCCAGTCTGCTCGTTTGAATTTCAAATCAACTGGTCGCTTATGTGCTCCTCACTACTGGAGGCCTGAGAGATGTAAGAAAACAATGTAGATGGCAAATTTACATTATATATATATACACACACACCCTATACACAACAAAAATGATAATCTAGGAGACTAGCGTAACAATAAATAAGTTATCAAATATGTACATACATGACGTGACATTATCACAGGCTGATAAGTAGAGTAGCACTGGGGGGTGTGCAATGAGCAGGCCAAAATATTATAAAGCTGGTGGAGTTGCAGCGCACCAACCCTGCAGTAGTCTCCATCCACATGTCTTCTTGTAAGACATCCCACACTGTTGCAGGTTAATATAAGTCAAGCTATGACAATGTGCACACAATTATTCTGCCATCTGTTTTAAATTACCAAGTTGTTAAATGTTATGTAAAAAAAAAGGATTTGAATAAATTTTCCTACTAATTCATGTTTTCCATGCAATTTTCCATTGTCCTCAAGGAAAAGCTGTCACTATACATTGAAAGTCACTTAAAATGCCGCACTATGATACTTTTAATGTCGTCCAACAACTGGTGTCTGTAGGGAGTGCTCATGATGTGACTGACTATGTGGATCCTGTCCCGAGTGCTCATGTCCCCCGTCAGGATGTAGGCCACGGTCTCCACACACAGCAGCCCCATGCCCTCCTCCAGGGACCACACGTACATCTCGCCCGCCGTCCCGGGAGTCAACTTGAATTGGACCAAGGCACTGAACAACAACCGTTTCATTCTCTCCATTAGAAACTTGTCAGCCAACAGCAACGCCTCCAGTGCTGTGCTCAGGTTCTTCACCAGTGGGAATACTTCCATCACACGTTCCTCGTTGTTAGCCCCGCAGTACAGCAGAGCCAATAAATATTCCAGACTGTCTTTGGTGACGCTTTTGAGTTTCACACTACTTTGGTTTGATTCTTTGAATGCCCCTGTGAACATGGCGTTGAAAACATCTGATTGCTGACAGAGGAAGCTCTTGTCGGCCCTCACGTGACTGGAATCATCCAGCACAAAATGAACGACATCGCTTGGCTCTAGATGCTGAAGGTTTGGATCATAGTTGGCTGCTGACTGGTCTTGGAACATGTTTTCTAAGACCTTAGGGTCCTTTATGTGGAGAGTTTGCGCCAGTTGGGACAGGGAAGGCACCAAGTGCTCCAAGGGTTCCTTGTTGGAGGTTATCATGCCAAACAGGAAGTCAAATGCTTTGCAGCTGATGAGGTATCTCTTGAGAGGTCTGTGCGCCCTGGAAGGAAATGAAAATGAGTCACGCAGTAGGGAATATGAGGGGAAGAACAGGGGCATTATTCTCGTAACGTTTGAATTGCAATCTAGTTAAAAGATTCTTAAAATGGCGGCTCGGATAAGGATTGGACCAATCAGAGAGAAAGAGGGAATGTCTACAATACGATGCAGCCAATCGTGGAACGATCATGACACTCCCCCTTTCTCTCTGATTGGTCCAATCCTTATCCGAGCCGCCATTTTAAGAATCTTTTCAACTAGATTGCAATTCAAACGTTACGAGAATAAGGCCCCTGAACAGAAAATCTGTCTCACTTGATGATGTAGGGGAGGGTGAGAGCCAGGGAGTGTTTGGTGCGCGCCTCCCCCTTCTGCAGCTGGTAACTTATTTCCCCAATGCCGTAGTCTGATTCCGCCAGCATCGTCAGTTGGGTCATCAGCCTCGTACACAAAACCTTCAACTGAAACATTAATTAGGGTAAAGTTGGCTTAGATCTATCTCTAGAACACAAGTAGACATTAGCTGTTGGAGACATACACACCTGGGAACATTGCTTACAGTCCCCGTGTCTTGGCTCATCTCGCATCTTGTACAGATGCAGCACCAGCCTCAGCTTCAGAATCTTGATGATGTGTGTGGCGTGGCTAGAACACGGTGAGGGGAACCTCAGTGGGACGGCACAAGGAGCAAACAGGTCTATCACACCAATCAGATGGCAGCTTACCTGATAATCCTGGCCAGAATTCTAGCACCTCTGTTGGCGGGATTACGCGCATTCTGTATATAGCCCAGGAGGGCCATCAGCAGGCGGGGAGAGGCCAAACACTCAATAGCAGAGTCACAGTGGGAAGCCCGAGACAGCAAGACCAAAAGACATCGGACTCGGTGCGATTTACTTTGATGGGAGGAGGTCTCTTCTGCAACATGGCAATGTGATGGGAGTCAGAGAGGCTGCGAGGCACCACTCCTGACTCACACAACATGTGGTCAACACTCACCCAACTGCAGCTCCTTAATGGACAGAGTCTCATCATCCAGCATGAGGTCATCCATCTCCCCCGTGACTGCATTCTTGTGTCCCTCCCTCTGCCGGTCCGAGTCCCTCTCCTCATCGACATCACTGCACACGGGAGAGTACCTCTCTGACTTCTCGGAGTCTGATGTATCTGCACCAACATTGTTACATTCTATTAGCCAACATTGCACCCACCAAACACTAAACCAGTATAAAATGTCCACATACCCTCATCGTATGGTGAAGAATAACACAAACTGTTGGAGCTGCCTGGACTCCACTGTCCACTGCTGTAATAAGAGCAGCCCTCGTTACTTGGAGAGCAGTCATTGCTTCTCTCTTCGTCCAACCTGCTGGACATGCGGGCATACACATGGCCCGATGATCTAACAACATTCTCGGGACTCCTGCCACCGGAGTTGGTTGGAGAGTAGCCAGACAAGGGGCTGAGGCTGCAGTCTGGCTTTGGCTCCCATGATATGCCATTAGAACTCCAGTCATACTTTGCCATCTTTTGTATTCCTGTATTCTGTTTAACAAATGAACAAACAATTAGTAGGAAACAAAATCAATGTCCAATCTTTAGTGACACCCCACCTCCCGTTCTCAGGCATTCTGAATTTTTCTAAATAATTCATTGAAAAAGCATTGCTGTCTGGTTTATGAATAGACATTACTTCCTTGATGTTTGGTGCATGGAAACTTACTGAAAGGATGTCCCCCTCCCCCCAAATGACTCAAACTGTATAATCACCTTGTCCTCTTCGGCTTTTCTGCTTCTTTTCTTGCCCTGCACCACTAACTTTTTCCCTCCGTCACTCTGCTCAGACTCCGACGCACGACCGTCATCGTCACTCAGGGTGAATTCGTCATTGAAGCCTATAATCATGTTGTCCCTCTCTATTTCTATCCGACATCCTTCCTCTTGTTGGGCTGCGTCTGTCGAGCTGTGACCACACTCTTCTGAAACGTACATATAAAGATCAGTGGGAGTGGGAGTAGCCCTCAAGTCACTTGTTAAATAGCCTGCATTCAAAATAAGCACAAAGCCTCATTTTTATGAGTTTGCTTCCTAGTTGTAGATTATCTGAGTCACAGAGCACATCCAAGTGGTAATAATGGAATAATAAGCAATAAACAGGATACCTGGCTCCTTGGTGGGCAGCTGGTGTTCACACCTCATGCAGGACACGTAGTCCTTGAGTTGATCCTCTATGATTGATATCAGACCTTCTTCTATCAGGATCTGAAAACCTAACACACCACACATTGGAAATTACATTCTAAACTCCTCCTATTCTTCCCTCCACCCTCCTGGCAGCAAAACCTGTTGGATGACAGACATAGAAAAGGGCCATTGATGGTTTGATTGTGCTGAATCAATTACATCATTCTTTAAAGAGTCCCGATCTCTCTTCACCACATTGAGAATAGCGGAAGATTTGACATTTCTTCCCGTTGCATGTAGGAAATTCTGATCAAGTATCACAAATTTCATAGATGTAATATTTCTTGCGGATACATGTTATTATTACTTGGTTGCCAGATTCGTGTTATTTATTATTATAGAAACCATCGACTCTAAGCAAAAAAATATTTCTCCAATAATTTTGAAAATATTTATGAAGCTTGGGTGTTTCATAAAAAATATCTTAGATACTGTGTAAGTAGAGTATATAATGTATTTATGAGATCATTGTGATAATACAAAACAATGAGTTATAAAAGTACTCTTGAAAATGGACAAATCCTATGAATGTTAGTGCTCCGACTATACTCACTTAAATCATCAAACACAAACTGCAAGAGAGCCCGGAGCGCAGTGGTGTGTCGGGAGAGCTGGCCAGTGTTCCTCACAGCCTCCAGAAGCACTGAGAGTCCCCCGCACTGCCTCAGCTTAGCCCTGTTGACTGCCTCCCGACACAGCAGGCAAATGGCGTTCAGATAGCACTCGGGATAGTCTGCAACCAAGCAGGTCTCACCCAGTCAAGTATTTCAGAACAAAGAGGGTGACGTGGTGAGGTAATGTCCAATACATACCTGCCTGCCTCCTGGTCAGCTCCACCAAGCACTCCACAGCGCCTGCCGTGCCCAGCACAGGCCTGCAGGGTCCCATGTAGCACAGATTGACCAGACACTTGGATGCCAAGTCTTGGTAGCCCTGACACAGAGCCACCAGACATCTGTAGCCACCACCCTCGCCCAGTATCTGTATAACAGGATATTACTTCAAACTATTTTGTCAACAAAAATATATCGTTCCGTACACATAAGTGTAAGTATTTTTTTTAAACTCACATTGTGTATGGTTTCATGAGCGTATGACATATTTTGAAAAGGTACAAAACTGAACAAAAATAATGTCTACAAAACAGGTCATACATATTTGTATGGTTATGACCCATATCGGTGGTGCATATTTTAATACGTCTGCATATTACTCATTTTATATTTTAAAAATACTGATAGTATTGATATGTCTTGTATTGTAGATTGTGGAGAACAAAGAATATTTTAGCGCAGTAAACCCAATTTTGGTAAAAGTGTCACATGACCCATTTTAAATGCACAACAATATATCTGGTAGATAGAGAGTGGATTACCACATTAGAAAGAAGAAGAAGAACAAAGTATTTTTCAGAAGAGGAGACAGTCTGACTAGATAATAAGACTAGAGAATAAATCAAATTCAATTGCAGTTCTTCAGCTCATTCTGGCCCCACTTCCCCACTTGTTCTGAGGCAGGATAAATAGGAGAGAATAAGAACCTGCTCAGCGCACTTGTGGTGGGCCAGCATTGTGAAATATCCTAAGCACTTGAGGATTCCTTTCAGCAGGTGCTCTCTCTCCTTCTCTCTTTTCATGTCTGCAGCCCCTGTGCTCTCTCCAATGAGACCCAGCCTCTCGCACTCTTTGCAAAGCAGCACGGACACGGAGCGGACAGCACCACTGGACAACATCTCATCTTGCTGGTCGCCATTCAACCACAGCAGTCTGGAACAATTGTGTATTGCGATCTCATATTATTATGATCTTGGCCAATGACAAATAACTACTTAGAGATGGGAGAACTTTTGTGTTTGAAGTAAAGCAGTGACTCACCGTACAGCTCTGACAGCCATGCTGAGAGTTTGGACAGAGGCATTTTGGTCAGTATTACTGATAATAGCCATAAGAGGAGGCACAGCTCCATCTTGCAGTAGCTGCTGTGCATTTGTTTTTTGTTGAGCCAAATTACCCAACAGGCGACATGCTCGCCCCACTAACTTGTCACTAGCCAGGCTCTTGATGATATTTACAAGATGAGGGCAGACTTTTAGCTCGCCAACCTTAAATAATAATAAAACAATACACAAATGATTCAAAGAGAAACAGAGCACTCGTTTGGTTGAAATAATCCAGGGCAGGGGCTACTAACAGCTAAGCTTGTTTGTTCATCCATGCAGCAGTTCCCCAAAGTGCTGAGAGCCAACTCTAAAATATCCTCTTTGTTATGTTTCAACAAAGACACTAGCAGTTCCACTCCGCCACACTCCCTGAGGATCTGAATGCCCCAGCCACTTCTAATAACGTCATTTCTAATAATTAGTAGAGACCGTAATATCTTAGAAGATGAACTAGATTTACAATTTTCCAGCAACTGGTTGACTCTCAGCTTATCGATTGACATTATTATAACCAATATTTAACAGGTATCAGTGAAAATTAATTAAATCCGAGAGGATCTTTCAAAACACTCCAACATGACAGATAAATTTTTAGATCGCAACACAAGAATTATTGAACCGAAAATTTGACCATTGTTTCGAGAAAATTTGCTCACAAATCAATTTAACTGAATAAATACACGTATTAGATATTTTTTGACCGAATTTTATACTGTTTTACTTTTATATTTTGGTTCAATTATTTATCTCTGTTAGACTGCCATTAAAATACGCAATGGCCATCGTAAAAAATATAAAGTTAGCGAATAAAAGTACAACTAAAAAAATAGCTAATAGATTGCGAGGGAAATAAGGTTGTTTTGAAAACATAAAAAAATAATATTAATGTTTTATAATATGTTACATAATAATAAATATCTAAATAGCAGTTGAGAAGAATGAAAAAGATCAGAAAAGATCATTTGACAGGTAGGAAAGTCGGAGGTAGCAGTTAGCGCTATGGCAACAATTCAATGAAAGTGTATGATGGCAGGAGGAAGGAGGAGGTCTTCATGTCAATTACACTGAAATGTAAACTAGGAGTGGATATAGGGACTATTTATCGCGTGTGAAGGTAGTTAGTTCTTTATCAGAGTGTTTGCATTAATCAAAAAGTATCAGTGGGTGTGCCGGCCGAGTGCTAATCGAGGCAATGAAATAATACGGTGACTAGTGTATAAATAGTGAATTCCATGATGAGTGTGTTCGGTGACTTCCAGCGCGTGTGGATGCAGAGGTTCCCCGATAGCGGGCTGCCCGCCGCCTGGGAGGAAGACGTGCGAGCCAACCTCTCCAAACACAGGCAGAAGGTGGCCGAACTCAAGGAAGAGCTAGAGAAAGAGCTCTTTTACGTAGAGTACTTGGAGCGGTTGCTGTCAGACGTGGAGAAGCACAGAGCTGCTGGGCAGCCGAGCAGGGCAGCTCCCTTGCCGCCGGGCTCGGCAGATGCACCCAGCTTGGAGAAGAGCGTCCACACAGACAAGGTAATGATGGAGTAGTTACAACACCGTGTATGTACCTACCTGCTAGATGTGAATAGTTAAGTGGCTATCAGGCTATGAAGCGTGTCATTTATTGAAAATCTTACTCATGGTGAACACAGGAATGCATTTCATGTTCTGCTTCCTCTGCATACTGCAGTCTGCACATCTGCATGCAGTGCATGGCACCTCCCACTGTGGTGCTTGGTGCTGTCAGTGATAACAGCTCTCAGTTGACACTGCCAGGAATGGGTGGAGGTGTGCCTACTAAAGCCTGTGTTTATTGACTGGTGATAATTAGTAGATAGGGATAACAATTTGAAAAAAGGAAGTTCATCTCAAACGAAAGCTCATATAAAATATCCTATAATAATAGGTGCTTCACAAAATAAAAAAGTGTCAGAAATAAGGCATTTTCTTGTGCGAGGTGATGGAGGTCTCTGCTGGCTGGTGATGCAGGGCTTTCAATGAGTTTGGCAGAGTCTGATGAGAATGTCACCTTAGAATATCAGGCAGCGCCATGTGACATAGGACAGGCATCCATTGCCTAGGTGTAGACCTTAGATTGCCTGAATTATGTTTGAGCTAAATATCCAAGTATGGACTATTATATTAGCAGTGCTTGGGCCCCAGACAAATTGAAATTAGCCAAGGACTACAAATGAATTCTTCGACAATGTAGAGTAGGAAGAAAATTAACTGTCCACTTTTTATATTAAATGCTTTGGTTTGGTTTAAATAATTGTTTATATGTTCCAGTGGACAGTTCATTTTTTTGCATTCTATATTGACAAAATCTTTGTTTGTAGTCAATTTCAATTTGTCTAGGGAAAAAAATGTCTAAACCAGTGGCAACACCCTACCAAGACGGGAAATCCGTCTATGATTTTTTGCTGGGAATTTCATCCAGTATTTTGAATTAATCTGGGCCACTCAAAGTAAACACAAATTAATGTGATTTAGACACACCTTCATGCATGCCTTCTTGGTGGAACTGTACTTCTTCTATTAACTTTCCAAAACAGCTGTATAATAGGCCTGTATCCCAGATGGTCACACACACTTTTGTGATTGAATGAATTTATCTAACATACTCCTTCAAAATTTAATTTTGCTTCGAAAATATATTGATAACTTAAATAATTGCATTTATTTCTGAATGTTTGAAGTCTTTGAAATATTTTTTATTATTGGCCACTAACAGCTTTTATCAATTTACAATATTCAGTATAATTTATACATGGCCATGGCATTTGTGATACAAATATCAAATTATTAACAATTTTTAATCTGCAGATTTCAATATACTTTAATAGTATCAATATTATTTTACATAATATAATATAAACAGCTTTCGCCTTTAAACACAAATTCATTACATTTGTACAATGAGATATTATACTGGAGATGCAATTCCATACAATTTTTAGTTTGAAACTAGCATCACGAGTAAATTTGAAGTTGAACTTAAATAAAAATATGCAATCAAGCATTACTGACGAATATTTTTTGTCTTTGTCACACATAATACGCCAAACGACTAAGTGCTGTCACCTTCTACCGGTACACATTAATAGAAATTTCTTTTTGTGCGTGAGATTTGAATGTATTTGTCAGAATTGTCTAAGAACCTTTTGAAAAAGATCTCTCGTCTTTATTAATGCGAGGCAGACAACGAACACTTTAAAAGTACATTCATAAAAAATATTGTTCGAAAATGGAAAAAATGATTCATTTATTTGAATCAAAAATGAGCCTTTTTATAAAAACACTAGTTATAGTGTACTTGCTTCTAAATTTCGTCCGGCTAGGTAAGGGCTCATACACACAGCTTAAACTAGAACCGTCAGAAATACGGCACTGTGGGAAAAACCGCTGGCGATTTCTCAGTTGTATGATGGATTTCGTAAAAAATTTCATTGATAGTGGAAAACCTCTGTTTGCAGAACATCCTTAAATTCCATATATAATTTTAATTAGGGAGCACTCTGTTTAAATATAAGTTGTATTCTTTTTCTAAATAAATTGATAAAAAAAAACCTTGATAGAATAAAAAAAAAATGTAGAAATATACCTGCCTATACCTATGCACTGTTCCATACGCCGCGTACGGGTGTATCTTTTCAAATGAATTTAGGCTAATTAAAAGTGAACACAAATACATTTGGAAACTTGCACACACTATGGAAGAGTTGTGTTGTGAAAGTGGAAATAGTCGGCACAGGGATTCGAGCCCATGACGTATGCTGTAGTAAGAAAGCCGTCGACTGAACCGCTGGGTTATAAATTCAAATAAAAATGTATCCATGCGTTTCATACAGACGCGGTTTTTTTACCCCGCTCGGTATGCCCCGTAGTGTGATGTGGGCCTAACTAATAAAACAAAAATAATTGTCAAATATATTTTTATATTTTAAACATTTTATCACAATAATATGCACTTAGAATATATAAAATACGTCCTTTTTGATAAAAGGATTTTCCTATATTGATTTTTGTTGAGGAACGACTTTTTTTCACCACAAAATCCACCATTTTCAAGAACGCCGTATTCCCGCGGACACAACTGTCAAGTTCGAGCTGTTGTCAACGACTAAAACACGAGCGTGGCACATTTTCGGTGGTGGCACACTTTTTTACATGCCATTTTTTAGACTCGATTGCATCTCTAGTATAAATCTCATTGCATTTGTACAAAAAAATATCTCAAATAATATAGATGATCAAAAAAAAAAACAAGGACAGTCACAATGAAATAAAATTAAATACCACTCAAAAAAAGTCACAAATCAACAAAATCAAAAAAATAAAAAACTTTAAACTTTCTGTAAAATCCATTCATAAAATAATTAAACATCTCAAAAATTCCTAAAAAAAAAATTTTTTTTTACTCTGCAAAAACATAATATCTACCTATATAAAAAAAATTATAAATAAAATAAAATTCAAATTTAAAAAAGACAAGTCACAACAAAATTAAAAATTATTAAAAAAGAGTGACAAAGAAACAAAATTAACAAAAACTTTAAATTTACTGTATAGACATGCAGACAAAAATTCAAATTTGAAAATCAAGAAGTAAAAATGCCAGAAGCCAGCTGATGAAATCCATTCATAAAATAATAAAAAAAAAACAATACAAAAATTTCTTAAAAAAAAAAAACTTTTCACAGACATATAAAAAATAAAAACAAGGACAGTTTCAAAGAAATAAATTAAAATTATTAAAAAAAAAACTAACTTTCTGTAAAGACGTGCAAAAAAAATTGAAATCTGAAAAATAAGATGTAAATGTCAGAAGCAAGTCGATAATATCCATTCATAAAATAATTTCAAACAAAGTCGATATTTAAAACTTTAAAACCCATCAATCATTCCACATAAAATACACACATATGTATATACACACACATAAACATATACACGCATATACACACACATACACACATCACATGATCATATCAATCTATTATGTATAGGTATGGATATATTTTCTATTTGCCCCTCCCTATACACAGTCACAACACAATTGTCTTCTCAATATTCAAAATGGTCAAAAACGCATTGAAGGTTACCTTCAATCGGGTGGTCCGTGGTCCTGTTTTATTCTCCGCAGAAGGAAATATAAAAAGGCGACAATATTTCACTCGAATAAAAATCAATTCGTAAGCAATGATCATCATGAATTTTTTGGACCTCGTAGAAGTCTGATGAACGATGGCTACCACGAATCCCCACACTCCCACAGAAACAAACGTGAATTGAATTTTCTATGTAGAGGTTGGAGCTCTGTTGTGAAAATGTAAAAATGTTTTTGTTCACATCATTAGTGGGAAGGAAAACTGAGTTTGTTATTATACTCTTGAGGGAAACGCGAGTCAATACAGTGGGTAAAGAATTCTGCAGCACCTCCGAAGGAGTTCAAAGTCATGAAATCGGTTGAAAATCTCCTTACGCCAGTATTCTAGAACTCGAAAGAGTTTTTGCTTATTGGCTGTTTCAAATAGGCCAAAGCACTACCGCAGTAGGTTTTGCAAGCACTGGTTTCGTTTTTTAGGAAGCAAATCATCAAGGAAAATTGACTGCCAATGTCTTGCTCCTCGACGGCACGCATTGCGAAGGCGAGTCAATATTATGGTTTCCAAAATATCAATCAACTACCTAGCCTAGCCCTGGTACCTACCGACAATTTTTGTTCCCAAAACTGAGAAAAAAACATTACTGGAAAGCTATTTTCCGACGATGAAGAGTTGATGCTTAAAAAATAATTTAGAAGGCTGTTGAAAAGATACATTAATTGGCGTTTTAAAAAGCGCATCGGGGTTAAAAAAGGCTATATAAAATGGTAAAATTATTATTTTCGATTTTTCTGCCTTTTCCATCATATCCATACCGAGAATACTTTGAAATTTCCTCGTATGCAAATTAAAAAAAATATTGATACCTACATTATATTTAAGATTTTATTATTATTATATAAATATGGCATTACGTCACGTAAAGGACGATTTGTGCCAACTGGCAGCAAAGTAAGACTTACTCACAGACGAAAAATAGACATGGAGAGAAAAAAAAAAAAAAAAAAAAAAAAAAAAAAAAAAAACTAAACAAAAAAATAGCTATCTATAATAAAATCATATTTTTCTCTATGTACACCAAAATATGTTTGTATATGCTCTTCGAAGGAGTGGACAAGAGATGGGTCATATTGATAGGGAGTTGAATATTCATTCTATTGTACAATTCGTATCTGTCTCTTAAAGGACAGTCAAAGAACACATGGTCCAAGCTCTCCAGATCCAGCTCGCACTCGCAATATGGACTGTCGACTAGATTAATTTTGAACAAATGACTGTTCAGTCTATGGTGACCAAAACGCATTCGGCAAATGTTAACGATTTGAGGTCGGGTCAACTTCAAATTATGATACCAGGGTTTTTTGGAGATATTATTTTTGATAGCTTTGTAAAGAGATCCCTTGGTAAGGCTCTCTCTATCCCAGAAGATTTCCCATCTTTTAAAGGCTGCCTCCTCCATAATGCGCCTACGGTCACTTATAGGAAGAACAAATCTCCCAAGAATGGTCCCAGAAATAGATGCTGATCTCGCTAGAGAATCAACTTGTTCATTATATTGTATACCCTTGTGTGAAGGGATCCACGTGATGACTGTCTCCTGGTGGTTATTCATTTGATCAAATAGTTCCTTCTTAATTTGTAATAATATCTCATTATCCATACGAAATGGGTCTGAGAAAGAGAGAGATTGGACCAATGAGAGGGAATCTGTGAATATAACCGTTTTATCGAATTTAAGATCACTGACGATGTCAAGAGCCTTCAGCAACGCAACACACTCCGCCGTGAAAATCGATGCTTCTGGAGGTAACTTGATTAGAACTTTTATGTCGAGAGAGGGGATAAGGACTGCTGCACCCACGCATTCCTCGGAAGTAGTTTTGGAGCCATCAGTGTAAACCTGAATATGCTTTGGCCATTTAGACTCAATTTGAAACTGAAATTCACTGTTTATTTGTTGGGCAGACATCAAACAAGATTTGTCTAAACCCATGTGTGGAACGGTATCAGGTCTAAAGATTAAAGCTTCGAATGGGAGGTTGTATATAGGGGAGGGAAATGGGTATTTTTTTACATGGAAGTTGATGCTCGAAAAACTTTCACACAGATTAGGTGGTTGTCGTTTCAACCAAAATCTATCATTTCTTACGATGTTATTGAGTACAGCAATTCTGCTGGTTAAAGGATGTCCTTCGTACATTATCTTTTTCGAGTAATAACAATCCGACAAATACCGACGTCGAATTCTCAATGGCATATCAGCACATTCGACCTGAAGGGCGTTATTTGGAGTAGATTGCATTGCTCCTAGAATCAACCTCAGGGACTTTGTCTGAATCCTGTCCAATTTAGACTCCAAAGTTTTTGGGAGAGGGTCAAATAGGAAACTCGCGTAATCCAAATGACTTCGGATTAAGGCATTATAAAGTAGCTTTAATGTGGAAGGGTGTGATCCCCAGGATATGTTGCACAGAGCTCTCAACATATTGATACCTATTTCACATTTTTGAGATATATGATTAATTTGGGAATGCCATGATAGCTTCCTGTTTATGAAAAGGCCTAAAAATTTAACTTCCTCCACTTGAGGAATTGGAAGACCTTCAGATTTTAGTACGATTGAAGGGTTGTTATGTTTTCTAGAGAATACTATTGATTGTGATTTATGGGCCGAAAGTCTCAAGGAATTATCAAACATCCATTTGTTGATCTTATCAATAGCAGAAGATATGCACTCCTCAGCAAGGGAGAGATTTTTGTTTGACGTATATATTGCGATGTCATCAGCATATTGGACAATAGAGCAGTTAGGTGGAATAAGAGATTCCAGATCAGAACAGTACAGGTTAAATAAAGATGGGCTCAAAACGGATCCCTGAGGAAGTCCCTTCCACACGCTTCTACTCACATTTTTCTCACCATGATTGACGACGATGGTTCTTTCCGAAAATATGTTGAAAATTAATTTGGCAAAGGGTTCCGGAAAGGAAAGATTTATCATTTTTTTATAAAGAGTGGAAAGACAAACATTATCATATGCGGAATCGATATCGAGGAATACTGCGATAGTAAACTCTTTTTTGGAAAGAGCTATATGTACGTCGGAGATAAGTAAGCTAAGATTATCAATACAAGAAAGGGATTTACGAAAACCGTATTGGGATTTGGGAAGGATTGACTTATGTTCAATTAACCAATCAATTCTATTTTTTAGGAGGTGTTCCAGAATTTTCAAAATACAGGACGAGAGGGCGATAGGTCTGTACGAGGAACCTAAAGAAGGGTCTTTTTTTGGTTTAGGTATTGGAATGATAAGTTGTTTTTTCCAACTTTCAGGAACAGAAGAAGATATGAGAATTTTATTTACAAAAGACAAAAAATATTCTAGGAAAGATGGTGGGGCCTTTTGGAAAAATGTATATGGGATCAAATCTAAACCTGGAGCAGAGTCTTTTACACGCTGCAGACAGCATATTAGTTCCCCCATTACGAAGGGTGAAATAAGAAAAGAGAATGTTTCTGAGCTGGAGTAATTTAAACAAGGAGGAGAAATTTGATCAATACGTGGCGCATATGGGGGAGCCAAGAGATTCACAAATTCAGGTAACCAGGTCTCTACTCCTTCCTTTGGGAAGGAAGGAGAGAAAGAACCCTTAAACCTCTTAATCATGCTCCACACGTATGACGAATGAGAATAGGGAGACAGCGAAGAGCAGAATTTCTGCCATCCCTGTCTCTTTTTTTGTCTTAATCTTCTTTTGACTTTAGCCTGGATAGACTTAGCCGTTAAGAAGGCATCCAAACTAAAATTTTTCCGAACTTTGCGCATAGCCTCCTTTCGATCTCTGATGAGCTCAGAACATTCTTCATCCCACCAAGGGGCATTTCTTCTAGGGCGATTATTACATGCCTTTTTAGGAATGCTTTCATCCGCAGCTGAGTAAATAAACTCTAATAATACAGTATTTTCTTCATCCACATTTGAACATTCGTTTCCTTTTGAAATTAATGATGGAACGTTATTATCTAGATGTCTAGAGAAGGCATTCCAATCTGCTTTGTTCAAATTGTATAATTGTCTTCCGTGAGGAGAATTTTTGATAGGTTTAGTATGAAATTGAATCACAATTGGATAATGGTCACTGGACCGAGGGTCATCCATAATCGACCAGTGGAGGGAAGCCATTAAGTTATTGGTACAAATAGATAAATCTACTGCGCTTTTGTTCTGGCCTGGAGGGGTCATTCTAGTTGGAGAACCATCGTTGACAATACATAAGTTATGAGAATCTAAAAACGAAAGGACAGAATTCCCTGCTCTATCTGAGATAGAGCTCCCCCAAACGTTGGAGTGACAGTTCAGGTCTCCTAAGATAACGAAAGATGAAGGAAGAAGTGCGACAACAGCGTCAAAGAATCCGACGTCGAAGCCGGTGTTGGGAGGAATATAAACTGATACATATGCGATCCCATCGACAAGGATCGCCACTATTTCCAAGTACGGGTTTTGTGGTAAATTAATAACAGAGTGAGGTATTCTATGATCAACTAATATGGCAGCTCCGCCACCTCTTCCATATAGTCTATCTGAACGCGAGCATACATAACCTGGTACATTAAAATTGAAATGAGGAAGGAGCCATGTCTCTTGGATCAATGCGATATCAATGTCCAAGTCATGGAGGAGTTGAATTATTTCGTGTTTATTTGATACGGCACTTCTGCTGTTCCACTGTAATAAATTTAAATGATCTCTTTTGTTTTTATTGTTATCTTGTAAATTTGCCATGATTATTATTTTATTGAAATATAAATGTATAAAACGATCGATTAATGCGTTGTACTAAGGTTGTACAACACATCATTCTCGCTCTCAGACATCTTTTCAAATACTTTTGTAAGCATAGGGAGAATCAAAGGAATAACATCATCTTTAGAACTAGAAATAACTAGTGAGAGAATCTGGGAAAGCATTTTAAATAGTTGGTTTTTTTCTGAATCGTATGAAAGCGTGGAAGGAACGGTTTCTATATTTTTAAGAGCGCAGCCATTTTGGAGATTTGTGGATTGCCCATTGGAATATGAAAGAAGGGCCTCTGTGGCTCTTTTATCTAGATTTGGTTTTACCACAGGACGTGTAACAGGGGTGGTAGGTTTATTTTTTGTAGATGAACCATACTGTTTTTGTGAGGACGAAACCACCTCACTGTAAAATTTTTTTGAAGGGGGAGTTTGTTTGACGGCTTCAACAAAAGAAATATTTTCAGATGCCATAATGTATT
This sequence comes from Mystacides longicornis, assembly GCA_963576905.1. Classification (NCBI taxonomy): domain Eukaryota; kingdom Metazoa; phylum Arthropoda; class Insecta; order Trichoptera; family Leptoceridae; genus Mystacides; species Mystacides longicornis. Next base: position 146,022 of record OY756438.1, read on the forward strand.
TTATTTTCTTTTGCCTGATGAATTCAGGGCAAGAAACATCTGTCGTCAAGTGTTCTCCCTTGCAATGGGAACACTTTGGAGGGAGTTCTTTATCTGGGCAAGATTCACCAAGGTGATTTTCACCACAACGGAAGCACTTAGGGGAAGAGGTACAGTTCTTTTTAGTATGTCCAAATCTAAGGCAACGATGACAAATATAACATGGACGAGCGTACAACTCCACTTTGATGGAGTTATAGAACAAATATATATGCTCAGGCAGGGATTGGCCCTCAAATGATAACAAAATAGTGGTAGATGGTTTCCATATAGTAGTCCCATCTGGAGCTGTAATCCTTCTGTTTAGCCTTCGAAGTTTATTGAGCTTTCCACAAGAAGAGGGAACCTCAATATTCTCAAAGATTTCTTCGTCTTTAAGCTCTGTTGGTATTCCGCGAATGATTCCATGTTTATACAATTTATAGCTTGGAATGAATGCATTCAAATTGTATGTAGATAAAATATCATTAGAAATGAATGAGTTCGCTGAATTTGCAGATGAAAAAGTCACAGCTATTTTATTTCTACCGTCTGAACGCACGCCACCACTTACGATGCCTTTAACGCCATTCTTAGCCACTAGACCTCCAAATACCATTGGGTGAAGATGTTTGTCAGGGTTTTTATTTTCTACTATGACCAAAAATGGAGCATGAGAAGATTGAGGGTACCTGGCCGGAGCCTTTCCTTCGGGGTTAGGTTGGGCCTCGGTACTCGGAGAAGGTACTGATGAAGGAAATTGAGCATCCATGATTGTCCCAGAATCGGACATCAGAGAAGAATCATCCGTTCTTCTTCTCTTGGTGCTAGAGTTTACATCGTCTAATCTGATTTTATCAGGGTCTTTATTAGGAGGGTCTCCCATGATGCTACATTAGTATTGGAAAAAAAAATAACAACAAAAAAAATCTAATTTTAGAATGAAAAAGAGAAAAAAGTAAATGGGTACTTAAACCTACTTAACACTAATAAGTGAAAAAGAAAAAAAAAAAAAAAAAAAAACAATAATATTATTATTAAAGTGAAAAAATAATAAATGGTTTTATAAATATCTGTTTTTTCCCAGCAATGTTTCAATGTAAATAAATGACGTAACCACTGAACACCTGCACAAGAAATAATAATAATAAACGTAAACACACTCAGAGCCAGAGAGACGACCGTCCGCCACGAGAAGCCGAAGCGAAAAAAACATTTAAGATTTTAATTAGAAATACAAACACTGTTCATGTAAATTTCTTAAATATTATGAATATTAGGTATTTCCGAGTTCCCGACATCCGTTTTTTTAGCTCTGCACTTGTTTTCGAGTGATCCGTTTTCTTTTTAATTAACTTTGTACTAAAAATCGATTTTGGTATTCATTGTCTATTGAAATATGTCGCAGGCCGCACAAAAGTCATCCTCAGGCCGCATGCGACGACCAAGGGTATAAATGTTTTCCACTTTACTAGAATTTTGGAAAATAATCTTTACTAAACGGTCGGATGGTGCTGAATGCGTAGGCATTTTCATACAAACGGCTCTATTTCAACAAAAATAAAATTCAAAGCTGCGCTTCGTTATTAACACTAGGTCGTCCAGCATTAGTATGGCGACGTTGAACTGATTTCGCGCCTTCTGATTGTTTAATAAGATGTATTCTCCGAAACTATAGTAAAATGGAAAACATTTATACCTTTTCTGAAAGCTTATTAATTGGGAAAGTTTTCCCTGTGGTTTGTACGCCAAGTAACTTCCTTTGAAAAATTTAAAATGAAAATAACTGACTTGTGATTTTAAAACATTGTAGGTATTTCTGAGGTTTTTAAAATTTTCTTCTTGATTATTTATTTCAACCATTCCTTTATTCTTCAGCTATTGGAAAAATGTATTTTTAGTTTCCAAAATAGTGTTTTGCAAAAGGTGGAAAATTAAAAAAAACTCTAAAAAGTTAAATAACTCGAAAACCACTGGCATTTGACCCCTGGTTAATGGGGACAAAAGTGTTGCAAATTTCCTCTAGTATAACCCCTTTCAAGGAATGTATTTTTACCTGGCACCCTGTATATGAAGCAGACAAGGAGAGAATCACATCCATAAAAATACATAAACCAGCTTATAGATGGACTTATCACAAGTTACATGTAATTGGCCAAACAAATAAAATATTTTAAAATGTTAAAGGGTATGGCCATTGGCCACCATATATTTATGATATCAAAACACAACAGAATATAACTATAAATAATAGAACCAATAATATTTTATTTCCTTAAACTAAATTGTCCTACCATCGAGTCACATGTAACTTCACCCCACTATATGACTTCTTCTTATTTCAGGAGAACAGTGGTAGTTTGGCAGCAGACAGTGGTGCAGCTGAAGATGTGGAAGAGCCGGAGTGCGACACAGAAGAGGTGGTCCTGAGGAATGCGTCCAGCACAGTGGGAGCACAGCGGGCACACAGGAACTCCATCAACCAGTGCATCACGGAGCTGACTGCACAGAGCGCGGGTGGGGCCGGGCCAGCGCAGGTCCGGAGGTGCACTAGTGAGATGCCCCCCTCCAGAGACACCAAGCACGCAGGTAGGCAACTATACCCAGGCACAAGGGATAAGGGCCAACTGAGCTCTGACAACATGCACCTAGGCGGTCTTATTATTTAGAAACTGTTCCCGAATCACAATAAATACTATAAAATCGTGTAACATTTAATAGGCTAAATAAAATAACGAAAACAATTTTAGTAACATTGACTTGATCATAACATTTATAAAGCGTCCTCTTCTGTCCTCTTGATTGTTTCTTCTTTTGAAGTTGCTACATCAATTAAACGACAATATAATGAAGAAATACAATACCATAGACAAGCTTGAAATAGTTGAAAAATGAGCATAAATTTTGTGATTCCTCACATAACTATACCGCCCAAGTATGACATCGGATAATCCTGCCTTCCGACCTGTACATGCAAAAGAGACACAGCAATCACCAAGGTCTCGCCTCTTAAGTACCTTTAGATCTTGTACATACCCAGGTTAGATTTAAATAAAGAAAAATATAATCCAACAGTGTTGCCTGATATGTGCCAGTGGTGAGCAGTGGTCACCTGGACAGGAAGTGATTCATCTGATGGGTGAATGGTTTCCTGGGTTGTATGACACGTCGCATTCTTTTGTCCAAACCACATTTTTATCCTCATCCGTTGCCATTATCCGGTAATCATTTTTGTTGATTCATATTGTGTGTTGTGTAACAGAAGTAAGCTCACCAACGGGAAGGAAGACCCGGCCAACATCCCAGGGTGGTGACTTTGTGACCGTCATAGAGGTGAACGGGGTGAAGGGCTCGGGCAACGGGGCAGCCGCGCCCAGCAGGGACGTGAAGGAGGAGCACCAGCTCCCTGAGATTATACCACCAAAGAAGAAAATACCACCCAGGTACATACCTACTCTCTTTACACTCACCAACATTTTACCAAAGTATGTCATCTCTCACTCTATATTTATTTATTTATTTAGTCATCTACGCAACAAAAGTTGCATTTACATTTCAAAATATAATAAACACTAGCTTATACCCGTATTGCTTCACGTTTTTGATTCCGATTGTCAGGCTTGATCGGTAGGTAATTAAACAGATTCTAGTCTAGCATCCCATTGCTTAACATACCACTTTAACTGACATAAGCACAGAAAAAGAAGAATGACACTTTTACAATTTTTGTTTTACCGACCTCATAATATTATACGAACCTATTCAAACCACAGAGCTCTCTCTATGAAAACTTGCAAATTATGTCCACTATACGAACAACAATATTATACGAACCTACCGACATAATTTGCAAGTTTTTTGCAAGTTTTCATAGAGAGAGCTCTGCGGTTTGAATCTTAGCTACATACATTGCCTGCTTTGATATTAATTGGCCAACCCACCCATAGAGGGTGATTTTTATATCTGTCAAACTTCAAAACCAAACTGGAAATTTTTTCATTAAATCTTTATTTATTGAGAATAATAAGCTTTTAATAACATTTATATGTATAACAAATCAATCTACAATTATTTTATTACATTTTCATACCGTAATACCAAGATCCCATTCAACATTTACATGAGTAATTTTGTTTCCAAAAGTCTTTTTGAGAAATTTGTATGAAGATCCTAAAAAATACAGTTTTTTTAAATAGCTCTAAATATATTAAAGTTAATGCAGCAAATTGTATTTAAGAACCTTCTCCAGCATTTTATACTGCTCTGGGCATATTAATATCTATCTTAGCATTTGTATTTTGAGCGTGATGTTCACATATACGGTTAAAGTATTGTCAAAGGCAAATAAAAAAACATTTCTCAAATATTATGTAGATTTCATAAAACTACGCTTTGGTAAGCAATCAAACAAAAGAAAAACGCTACATACAGAAATATAACTAGGATTAACCAAATCTCACCATACCATCTCACCAGTATGCTATTTTTATGAAAAAGTGGTGTTATTTTTCAATGATTGTTGTTAATCTTAGTTAATATTGAACAGATTTTGGTAGCGTTTTCTCAATAGATTTGTATTTTTAAAAAATACATTATTAGGGTTTCAAAATAAAAAATTGTCATTTTTCTAATGTTATTCTTTTAAATGTGTCCTATGATCAGACAATCAAATCTATGTGAATGGACATTAGCAGAAAGCATCCATACTGTTCTTCTAGCTTCCTCGACAAGTTATCTCTCTTGTAGCCTCACAATAATCAGTGGTTGGTAGACTAGCGGTTACAACGCCGGCTTTCGTGCTGTTTCGTATCGGAGGTCGTGGGTTGACTGTGAAAGAGTTAACGAGTGTATTTGTGTTCACTTTGAGTGAGCACAGATTGATTTTAAAAAAAAAAAATCACTTCCGTGGCTAAGTCAATTGGTCGCCTTTTTCGAACATTGATAACTTTAATTTTGTCATCATTGACAAAAAAGTTTTGATTTTTTTTACTAAAATGTCAATTCAGAATTTCACGAATAATGTTGGGTTTATCGCAAATACATAAAATATCAGGTCTCTAGTCACACATAATGGTAAGTACACCATAGACAGGAGCCTAAGTCACAGCACTCATTGTATTGTTATTTGTTGTAGACCACCTCCCAAAGTGTTTGGTAAACGAGGCAACCTCAGTGGTGTAGAGGATGGCAGTCCACCCACATCACTGGACGGCGCACGCCTGCACAGCGCCGAGTCTAAAGAATCTATTGCCAGCCATTCTTCTTCTCACGGGACACCTTCCATAACAGAAAGGGTAAGCCAATATACAATAGGGACAGATTCTTAGTTAGCTACGTGATGTCATTGGAGCCTCTATCCTATAGTGCAGCTGCTTATAACTGATGGTCTCAACAGAATTGATGTAGATGTCTGATAATATTGCAGGTGAAGTCTTTTGAAAGTATCAACTCTATGGGGAGTGCCAGTGGTGAGCGCAGGCAGGCTAACAGGATGGGCACGCCACAGTCTGTGGAGGAGGGAGAGAGAGAAGGAGAGATGGCCGCTTCGCTGGAGAGCCTCCCTGGAGAGGAGCAGGCGGCAGTGGAGCCCGAGGCTGACCAGACGCACGAGCCCTACTATGACCAGGTGCCCATGGACGTCAATGATGGGGAATATGTTTACATTCAAGCGGGTGGCACCCACTCCAGCACGGACGATGTGTCCAGCAACTCCAGCACTCTGCCTGTGGCTGCAGCCCGGGCCAGGGATACGCTGGACCCACCAGAATCACCGGGAAACAATTCCAATTATGTCAACATCGATTATTTCTTGCAGTAAGTTGATTATGAATAAAGTTCTAGAAATCCTAAAAACTGGAATGTTTGTTCCCAAAATTAATAATAATAATATAATATAACACTTTTCTATACAAAGGTGTCAGTATAGCCGGCGGAACTTATTGCCTGAAGCAATTTTTTCCGGTCAACCGGTCCTGTCCAATCTGAGACAGGCCAACCCCGGGTAGAAATTTCAAGTGAAAAAACACTCTGACCCGACCGGGAATCGAACTCGGGACCTCGAATCTGAAGTCCACGCCAGTACAACTAGGCTACTGAGGTCGGTACGTGATTAGACTGTCTCATACAGATTTGGATTCCCAACTCAATCTGACTAAAAATGTTTTTTCTGTTGTGTTCATTTTCTACTAAATAATGCGTAACGGCTGTTGTCATTTTTTTGCAAAATATTGTCTAAAATAAACTACGGCGGCAATATCTCCCAATAGAATCAGTCACTGGTAAATGGTAATCTAGAAAAAAAAATTGTCTAAAATAATAAATGAAATACTTAAAAGGAGGATGAACTGATATGAGTAGTTTATATAAAAGTTTGTAGATAATAAAATTAGTCCAATGGTTTGATTTAAGACTATCTTAGCTGTTGAGAGAAAACCGTTTAAATATTGAGCATGGAACTCCAATAACTAAAGTGGTGCTATTTGATTGGTTCCCAGAAGAGGTGTTGGCCGCACGGACACTCAGCGCAGTGCAGGCTCAGCTGACAGCGAGGGAGACCTGGATGACGCCCCGCCACTGTTCCGGAGTATCAGTGTGGACACCGAGGCCTCCACCCAGCTCCCTGTGCCCCATCTTCCCCCGCCACTCAAGACTACGCACGTAAGTCACTTCCCCCCTCTATCAACTTTTTTGTCTCATGAACAATCTAAGCAATGCAGTATTTTAAGGCATAAGGGGCCATACAAGTACTTTGTAATACAATTGAGGGGGCTCTTGTAAAATGTTACTGCGAACAGGTAGTCCAAGGCGAAATGCGGGTTCAAACAACGAAATGTATGTGGTTTGCCAGTACCTAGCGCAAATTATTTATTGTGATTCAAACAATATTGTGGGTGTACAATGTCTGATTTTGATGATTTGGAGTTATTGATGCAGCATAGGTACCTACCTTATTTTTGAATGGTTTATCTATCAAAGGGTAGTGAAGCTCTGATTTATATTTCAGAAAACAAAAAGTTTGCGTTAAATCATACACAACTTAAACCATGTTTAATTACCTGTATCTTCATTTACTTTTGTGTGCAAAGTTAAAAAGCATGGTTTCCTGTTATGGATTGTGATTTTTTTTTAAAGATTTTAGTGTTTAATTTAGGTATTTAAAATATTAAATGGATTTGTTGGCCCACAAGGTGAAAGCTAGCTCTTTAAGATTTTATATTTATTTTGTAGCTACATAAAAAATATTATATGAAATTTGTCACATCTTTATTATTCTTTACCCATCCCTGTCTTGATTTTTTTCCATGCTAATGGTCTTGTGTCCGAATTAATTTTTCTCATAAATTAACTCAAACCTGCACTTCCTGATGTACAGTTTTCTAATTTACTCATGGAATTTGCTGAAAGTTTTTAAAACGAAGACTCTGAATGAATGATTGCGGGAATACGTATTTGATTTATTTGTTCAAGTGGTTGGTGACCCAGCGGTTACAACGCCGGCTTTCGTACTGCGGACGTCGTTGTTCGATCCCAGGTGCCGACCATCTTCCTCTTTCACGACACAAGCTTTCAGTAGTTTACTGTGAAAGAGTCAAGGAGTGTATTTGTGTTCACTTTGAGTAAGCACAGATTCATTTTTAAAAAAAAAAAAAAAAAAAAAATGTATATCCTGGTGTCACCTAACCTATAATACAATGATACTCAATCTAAAGCCCGTGGGGCTCATGTGGCCTGGCACACTTTCTGTCACAAACAATATCTTTTCAAATTTGCCTCCAAACCCATTCCACGATGCCTGAAGAGGATTGTCAAAAACAGTATTTGGATAAAATGAAATGGTGTCTGGAAGGGCTAGGACTTGAATAAGATCACAACTGGATTGCATTAAGACCGTTTCATGAATTCCCTCCTGTTTTAGCTTTTTTTATAAATCTAAACATGATTTCTTACAATTGTGTGGAGACCGAGAAAAAAACCATTCTTTAAGTCTTCATTACTGAGATAGTCATGTTGAATTGCTTGTAGAAGTGACTGCAGCTCCTCCTTAGTCTCAGTGAATATTACCGCGTCGTCCACATTATAGACAATATTGATAGAGTTGCTCTCCCAGCCTGTACACATTTCCAATCACTTTTTCTTCAAATGATTTCCAAACTTTGGTACTCAGCCTTATAAACCTTAGCATATATTAAAATTATTATTTTTTACCCATCACGCCGTTTCCCGAAGGGGGTAGGCAGAGAGTACGGAATTCCATTCTTTCCTATTCAAACAAAACTCTTTCGCTTCCTCCAAACGCATAACATTCCGCATCATGCTCCTGCATGCACCCATTCTTTCAGATTTATATGTATATCCTTTTAGTCATTCTCTCCTCGTTCATTCTCTCTACATGCCCAAACCACCTTAATTTATTCACTTTCATTCTAGACACTACGCTAACATCCACTCCACGTTCCTTTCTAATATTATCATTCCTCGCCTTATCAATAAGTCTTTTTCCGCATATCCTACGCAGTGATCTCATTTCCAAAGCATTTATTCCAACTTTCAGATTTTTCGTCCATGTCCAAGTTTCACTCCCATACATCATGGATGGTATCAGGATTGCATTGTGCATCAACTGTTTGGATGTAAAAGATACATTCTTATTTCTTATTAGAGGTCTAAGTGCACCCCCAACCCTTCTACCAGCCAGTTTCCTTCTTTCAATCTCCTTTTCACACCTTCCATCTCTGCTAAATACACGTACTCATCCACTTGTTCCAAGTTCCCATCATTCACTTTCACACAACATTGCGTTCTTACATCTTCTCTTTCAAAAACAAGCACCTTTGTCTTATTGATTATTCATCTTAAGACCATTTATTGCGCATTTTTGATAAACATGCGTCACAAGTTCATGCAGATCACGTTCGCATTCAACCATCAATACTAGGTCGTCTGCATACATCAGAGCGCACACATTCATCCCATTCAGATCAACACCCACTGTACTATTCTTAATATCACGCCCGCAAAAATCAGAGAATAGATTGAACAGCCAAGGTGACATCATGCACCCCTGCTTCACCCCTCTGAATTTCACAGAGATGAGTATCCACCTTGACACAAGCAGAACTATCAGAGTAAAGCGTAGCAACAGCTCGTATTAGTTATCTATCCACTCCATAAAACGATAAAACCTCCCACAATTTCTTTCGGTCAACTCTATCATACGCTTTCTCCAGGTCTACGAAAGCACAGATAAGCTTTTGATGTTTATTCAGTAACTTCTCCATTACCATTTGCAGAGAGAAAATTTGGTCCGCACATCCTCTTCCATTCATAAAAGCACCTTGCGCATCCCAGACCTTACATTCAGTCACATTCCTCACTCTATCTATTAAGATCCTGCCATAAATTTTGCTTACAGCGCTCAGCAAGCTGATGGCTCGATAACTGCCGCAGTCCAGCTTGGACCCCTTCCCCTTATATAGAGGACGTATAACGGCCTTCCTCCAGTCTTCTGGAGTTCGTCCAGTCCTCCAACATTGGTTGAAAAGATCCAAGCACCACTGCAGTGTCACCTCACCGCCCAACCTAATGAACTCTGTAGCCACTCTGCCACATCCAGTCGCTTTCCCATTCTTCATTCAGTCATACCTACTTATTTCCACCAGTCACAAAAGTTCCATTATGGGACGCAGTGACGGCGGCCTCCATGGAGGCTGCAGGCTAGTATTCAAATAATACTTATTTCCTGGCTCTCTTTACTTCCATCGTTCTACGTTTGAACGTCGCTACTACATCCATACCCTGTCTCAAACATCTCTTCAAAATACTCTCCCCATCTTTCAACTATGTCTTCACCATTCATCAACATACACCCATCCTTACTTTTTTGCAGCATACCGCATCGTCACCACCAGATCGCAGTCTTCTGACTTCCTTCCAGAACAGTTTTAGATTACTGTTCGCATTCTCATTTGGTTTCTTACATTCATTCTCTTCCAGCACGTTTTTCTTTATCCGTACTACCTCTTTTACAACTTTCTTTTGTTCCTTGTATACATTTTCCTTGACAATTAGATCAATAAAAAAAACATCACATGATAATGGACGGTAGGGTGGTGCGAAAAAAGTTAAGTTTATAATATCGATTCGCTATAGTGCGGAAAAGTTGCGATTGGTAAATAAGATATGCTCAATAATATCTCATTTACATTTATATCTTAATCTGAGATCACAAACTGACTTTAAATACCTGGGAGCAACCATTACCACCTCTGGCAACCTGGTGAATGGAGACTCACTATTTTTATATCCCACAATACCTAACACAACGGAGATACACTATTTTATATCCCATAGTACTTAACACAATAGAGACACAGTTTTTTATATCCCCCAATACCTAACACAACGGAGGTACACTATTTTTATATCCCATAGTACCTAACACAACGGAGATACACTATTTTATAGCCCATCGTACTTAACACAATAGAGACACACTTTTTTATATCCCACAATACCTAACACAATGGAGATACACTATTTTTATATCCCACAGTATCTAACACAATGGAGATACACTATTTTTATATCCCACAGTACCTAACACAATGGAGATACACTATTTTTATATCCCACAGTACCTAACACAATGGAGATACACTATTTTTATATCCCACAGTACCTAACACAATGGAGATACACTATTTTTATATCCCACAGTACCTAACACAATGGAGATACACTATTTTTATATCCCACAGTACCTAACACAATGGAGATACACCATTTTTATATCCCACAGTACCTAACACAATGGAGATACACTATTTTTATATCCCACAGTACCTAACACAACGGAGATATACTATTTTTATATCCCATAGTACCTAACACAACGGAGATACACTATTTTTATATCCCATAGTACCAAACACAACGGAGATACACTATTTTATATCCCACTAGCTGACCCGTCGAACTTCGTATCGAATTAACTATGTATAGGTATTCAAGGTTTCATGTAACAGAGCTTTAAATTCGGTTTTTAGTTATTTAACACGAATGACCATTTGCTGGCATTAACTTTGGCAATTGGCAAAAACTGTTAACCTTTGTTAATATGGTTTGGGAGGAGGTCATAAGCATTGCGCAAGATCGAGTCCAATGGACAGCTCTTGTTGCCTCTGTTGAGTTTTTATTTTGATTGATTTGATGTTCTGATGGAAAAAAATTAAGTTATGTCATTATATTCGATATTTTAATAGTTATTCTTCTCAGTTAAAATGATATTGATTTATTGATCAAAGTAAGAAATTTCTACATACCGATTCAAAATACGTATTGAACTTTTTTTTACCCATCACACCGATTCCCGAAGGAGTAGGCAGAGCGAATGGACTTTCATTCTTTCCTATCTAAACAAACCTGTCTCACTTTATCCAAACGCATAACATTCCTTATACATGCTCTTCTATTGCTCCTGACTTGGCCCTCCTGTAATACGGCACCGATATGTTCGGATTGTTTGGTCTATGTCATTCGAGGTTGGCCTTGTTTGCCTGCACCCATTCTTTCAGGTTTATATATCATAGCTGTTACCCGTGGCTTCGCTCACAGTCACATGTTACCGTATTTGCTTTCTCTTCCGAAACAGTGCTGAATTATATTCGCATCAAAATTAATTATAATAAGAAACATCTTGTCTCATTTCCAAGACTGTCTGATAAGTCTGAATTATTCTTGTTTTCTAATTTACAATCTAAAATGTCCATTAAAAAATAACCTATTTAAAAAATATGTGCTTCTAATAATCAGCCCGCGAACATAAAAATCACCATATTTGGCTAACTTGACTGACATTGTCCTATTGTTTTTAGCTCTGCCTCGTTCATTGTCCTATTAGAATCCTAAAAGATAACTCGAATAACTTTTAAATGACTTCATTTGTAATCAATTTTATATTGCTGGATATGAAAAAAAAAATGTTCAGGTCTCGAAAAACAATGAAATTAGTGATCTTTAAAACACTTATTTCAATCTGCTTTGGGCATTTTTCAAGCTAAAAACGTTTTTTTAAACATTTCAACCTCACGGTCCTGAGCTGATTTTTCGATTTCCTGCCTCTTACAGGATGCTCAAAAAACCAGCAAAAAATAGCAGAGGTCCAGTAGAAAGTTATAATTTTTAACCTTAAAACAACATTCCATATAGGTACCTATTTATTTATTTACTAGAGGTCCGCCCCAGCTTCGCACGGGTAGATAGATACTTAAAAATAATTTCGTTTTCATACAGATCCCTAACTTTTTCAAAATATTTTATAGCGTATGTTAATCTGGAATAATTGCATTGCAATGTATCGTGTCACGTCACTTTACCACCGTGACTACTTTGCGCGGTATTTCTACTAAACTTGACATCACTCCCCTCACGCCACTCCCCGGCTCCCATACGCACTCAACATCGGATAAGTTGAGATGATAAGAGACTATGCTTTTTTTTCCAATAATCACATTTTTAAACTCGTGATAACTTTCGAATGGAATGTCCGAATTGAATAATTCAAAAAGTTATACAAACATATTGAAGCAGACTTGAATATGAACTAATTTATTTTAATAAGGAGTAATACCAAGATACCAATAAAGAGCCTTTTCTAGAGGTTACATTTTATTGATTTTTTTTAAATAAAAAAACACTTATTGTGGCATAACTATAATAGTTAGACATATGCTGTCGCGATACTTTTTGTAAATAATGATGTCTTCTACAAAATTGTAGTACATTGTTTTATTCTATCATCATTAGTTTTCACAGCGTTCGCGATAAAAAGAATATTTTAGGTAAATTTTTTACACCTTGGGTTACATTATTGAAGTTTTCGTAGGTTACCCACTTTTTTTTGGAAATTAAATATAGCCTATGTTCACCGCCGATATTGTAGCTTCCCAAAAGCGAAAGAATTTTTCAAATCGGTTCAGTAGTTTTGGAGCCTATTCGATGCAAACAAACAAACAAACAAAAAATCAAATCTTTCCTCTTTATATATTAGTATAGATTAAAAATTATATATTTTTCATGTGTAAAAAATCGCATTAATATTATTTATGAGAAAATATTCACAAATTGTTCGATAAAATATCCTTTATGCAGAGCACAAATTGTTTGACCTTGTGCCGTGAGAAATAATCGTAGGTATAGATAGGTAGGTACCTATGTGTTGCAAGGCAAAATTGGCGATACTCGCGATAGGTACCTACCTACCTATGTTCTAACGCTGCTGCAGTCGGCTATTATTGTACTTCATCTATAGGTACGTATTTATATTATTATTCTCACTGCACGCGTTCGAAACATTCGAAACTTTAAAACCCCTTCTTCTTCTCTCAAACTGAATCATTGAGTCTTAAAATTCGTATTTTATTTATATTTTAAAGGAAGAATCTTTTAGTAAATTTACAGCTTTCTAAATTCATTAATCTAAGAGATATGGTTGTTCAATAAAAAGCGCCCTCCACCCCTTTTCCATTAATTAATATTATATTTTGAAAACGAAATAGTATAATTTAACTACGTATCCAAGACCAATCCTAAACAGAAAAAGACTAGAATTGATTTTGATATGCTTAAGGTTAAATTGACTGATGAAACATGGTCAAATACATTAAACTTGCAAGAAGTAAATTGTGCAACGGAAAATTTTATCACTACCCTTAAAAACTACGTAGATCAATGTAGAAAACTTGTTAACCATAGGAAAGGAAGTCGGAAACCATGGATTACGGATGGCATAGTAAGGTGTCTAAATAGGAGAGATGCAATCCATGCGTCTTGCCGGAGAGATCCATTTAATACAGTGCTCTCACAACACTATAAAAAATATAGAAATGTGTGTTCAGAGATTATCAGGAAGAGTAAAGAGAAGCACTATAGACGACAAATAATCGATAACTTGGGAAACTCAAGAGCAACTTGGAAGACTATAAAAGAAGCAGCTAACATAAGCGAAAGAAAACATGGACTTAAGGCATTAAAAATTGGCGATATGGTCAACACTGTGGATTTAAACCCAGAGGGAATCGCCAACCATGTCAATCGCTATTTTGCTACGGTTGGTTCTAAATTGGCGACTAAGCTAAAGGAAAAATTAGGAAAAACTGAGGAGGAAATGATAAAAAACATTCGGGTTCAAACAGGTTTGGCCTCTTTTTATATGGCTCCGGCAACAGAACAGGAAGTCGCGGTTGTCTTGTCCAAACTAAAATCGGGCTGTGGGGGCGGTCATGATGAATTGGGTTCTGATATTTACAAAAGACTGGCGGGAACTTTAGTTGTACCGATAAAACACATTGTCAACTTGAGTATAAAGACTGGAGTATTTCCAAATCATTGCAAGGAGGCTACAGTGATACCTATTCATAAGGGCGGAGATGACTGTGAGATATCAAACTATAGACCAATCTCGCTTTTGCCTGTCTTATCTAAGATCATTGAAACTATAGTAAAGGTGAGACTTGTCAGATTTCTAAATTTAAATGGACTATTATCGACAAATCAATTTGGTTTTAGAGAAAAAATGGGAGCTTCCGACGCTATTCTGACCCTGACACAGATGGTGGCAAGCAACATGGATGTAGGTCTGAGAACTCTAGCGGTGTTCTTGGACTTGGCAAAAGCATTCGACACCGTCTCACATCCACTGCTTTTGAGAAAACTCGAAAGCATTGGTATAGTCGGACCTGCATTCGGCTGGTTCAAGTGTTATTTGACGAACAGAATCCAACGAGTAAAAATAAATGAAACATACAGTGATGAAGAATTTTTGAGATATGGGGTTCCGCAGGGTAGTGTGTTGGGACCTGTACTTTTCCTCATATTTATTAACGATCTCTGCAACTTAAAAACGAATGGAAGAATCATCACATTTGCTGATGATACCACGGTGCTCTTTGCAGGTGAGGCGTGGAGTAAGGTTAGGGAGGAGGCGGAAGAGGGCATGAAACGTATTGGGAATTGGCTCGATAATAACCTCTTAACTCTAAATGTAGCTAAGACAAACTTTATGACATTCAGTCTCACTAGAGCGGGCCAGCCTGAGAGCCTTGATTCTCTCCGACTCCATAGGGAAGGTTGCGTTTCCACTTCTTGCAACTGTGAGCAGGTGGATAGAGGACAGAGTGTTAAGTATCTGGGAGTGAATATTGATTGCGGACTGAAATGGGAACATTATATTGATAAACAGGTAAAGAGATTGAGAAGTTTTATCTACATATACAGAAATCTCCGAGGCGTGCTTGACAAAGACACTTTAAGGCAAGTATATTTTGCGCTCACCCAGTCACTTATATGCTACGGCATGGAGGCTTGGGGGGGTTGTACGGCCTTTGTGCATGATAAAATCGCTAAGACACAAAAATTTATTATCAAGGTGATATTACGTAAGCCAATGCGATTTCCGACTGTGGAACTATTTCGGGCCTTCCCCGTCCTTAATGTTAGACAGTTATTTGTAAAAAGTATATTGTGCAAATATCATGTTAATCTGGCAAAGCATGTGAGATCCCAGCAGACCCGTTTGACAAGATGTTCTGAGAGCAATAACTACGTTGTACCTTTATTTCGAACAACCAATGGGCAAAGGCAATATACTTTTTTGGCGCCAAAAATCTTTAATGATCTGCCTCCCACCATAAAATCAATAAAGGAAGAACAGCATTTTAAGTATGCCATCAAGGCCTATGTTCGCCAACCAGGCGTAATGGAAAGGTTTTTCTCCTAAATACATTTTTTGAGTTTCATTGTTTTTGGACGTTTATTTGACTTCATTGCCTCTATATTTATATTGTATTTTTTATACCATTTTCTTGATATCTTTATTGTTAACTTATTATTGATTGATTTTACTTATTGATTACTTATATTGTTGTAATACATCTATCTATATTGTAGTGTTTACCTACGTGTATGTATGTATGTATGTATATATGTATATAGTGTGTTTTTTTTATTTATTTTTTATAGTTTTTAACTGTTATTTTACATCATTATATTCATTTAAAACTATTTCTTATTGTTAATATTATTTTGATTTTACATTTTTATTTTTATTTTATATATACTACATTTACATTGCATTTTTGTATATACATGAATATTTGCTAAATGATTTGATTTTTATCTTTAATGTTTACCTTTGAAATTCTAATAATTCATTGTGTTATATATGTATTTTGTGTGTTTTTTATTTATTTATTTATTTTATTTATTTATTATTTATTTATTTTTTATAGTTCTTTTACTGTTATTTTACATCATTATGTTTATTAAAGACTGTGTTTTTTTTTTTATTGTTACAATTATTATTGATTTTACATTTTTATTTTTTCATATAGGTACTACATTTCATTGCATTTGTATATAAATATTTACTTTATGATTTAATTTTTATCTTTAATGTTTAACTTGAAATTCTATTAATTCATTGGGTTGTAGGTGTTTTATTTAACCGTTTTGTTCCATTTTGACTTTTATTGTTTTTTTTTTGTTATCATTATTAATATTTTCACATTGTTTGCTGGATTCCATTGATTAATTGTAATTTTTATTAAGTATATTGTATTATTCTTAGGTATAGGTATTTTATTTTATTGATCAATAACCTCCTCTCCAAGACAGGCATTGCCTAGTGGAGGGAGTCACTAAATTGTATATTATTTTTGATGTATTGTTTTTCATTGAATAAATTATTATTATTATTATTATTATAACTCTTTCTGAAGAAATCATTTTTTTGAAATTTCGATAAAACCAGTTTTAAACTTTTAAGGAGCCACTTAAAAATCATCCCTTTTTATATGTGCCCTTTTTCATCCCTTTCAGTAACATTTTGGAAAAATTGCCGAATATGCTAACACTCATTTCTACAGAAGATTTCATATGCCAAATTTCAAGTTCGTACCATGTACCATGTCTAGTTTCCGAGATATTCGAATACTTTGAAAAACATTCAACCCTATTTTTCACCCCCTTTAGGGTGGAATTTCCAAAAATCCTTTCTTAGTGGAAGGTTTTGTATTAAAACCTACCTGCTTTCCAAATTTCACTTCTCTACGATTAGCCGTTTGGGCTGTGCGTTGATGAGTGAGTATGTCAGTCAGTCAATCAATCAGTCAGTCAGGCACTTTCCTTTATTATTATAGATAGTACTTAACACAATAGAGACACACTATTTTATATCCCATAGTACTTAACACAATAGAGACACACTTTTTTATATCCCATAGTACCTAACACAACGGAGATACACTATTTTTATATCCCATAGTACCTAAAGCAACGGAGATACACTATTTTTATATCCCATAGTACCAAACACAACGGAGATACACTATTTTATATCCCATAGTACTTAACACAATAAAGACACACTTCTTTTATATCTCACAATACCTAACACATTCGGAGGTACACTATTTTTATATCCCATAGTACCTAACACAACGGAGATACACTATTTTTTATATCCCATAGTACCTAACGCAATGGAGACCCACTATTTTACAAAATGAACCATTAGCAGTCCATTATCTAAAATGTATCTTAAATATGTACCTAGGTATGTAAGCTGTGCCACAGTTATGTTATTAGAGCCTTTTCACATAAGGCGTTTTGCGCTCGCGACTCAGACACTCGCACTTTCCCGAGATACTAGAGAACTAGAAAGACGGATATCCGGTTACCATCTGGTCTATCTGCCTGCATAAATACTATCCGACCGAATACCGGATAACTACAAGGCCTTTGCGATTGTATTGACAAGCCGGAATGCAAGATCTCTGACGCCACGCGCATTGGCGGTGTCGTCTTTTAGGATTGTGCGCTTATGTATGCAGATGATTTAGTACTTATGGCTGAGTGTGAAAATGATTTGCAAGAACTTGTGTCAAGTGTGTTTGTAAATTGTGCAAAAAATGGTCTAAAAATGAATGTAAGCAAAACAAAGGTGTTGGTATTTGAAAGGGATGAAGCAAGAACGAATTGCAAAGTAACCGTAGAAAATGAATGTCTTGAGCAAGTGAATGAGTATGTGTATTTAGGAAGCATGTTTAGTCGGGATGGAAAGTGTGAAAAAGAAATCGAACGTAGGAAAGTTGCTGGTCGCAGGGTGGGCGGTGCATTAAGACCTATAATGAGAAACAACAACGTCTCACTACAAGCAAAGAAACTAGTGCATAACGCAATCCTGCTACCATCGATGATGTATGGTTGTGAAACGTGGACATGGACGAAAAAAGAAGAATGTAGTATAAATGCAGTAGAGATGAAATCTCTACGAAGAATATGTGGAAAAACTTTATGGGATATGGAAAGGAATGAAAATATTAGGAAAGAATGTGGTATGGAAGTAAGTGTTGTGACAAAGATGAAAGTTAATAAGTTGAGATGGTTTGGGCATGTGGAAAGAATGGATGCAAACAGAATGACAAAGAAAATTCATAAGGCTGAAAGGAATGGTGTAAGAAAGCGTGGGCGACCGAGAATGACGTGGATCGAACACATCGATTCCGTCCTCAAGGAAGGCCAGGTAAGAAGTAAGAGAAATAGGAGAAGCTGTATGAGAAATGGTATGTCGGTGGAAGAAGCGAAAGAAGTATGCTTGGATAGAAAAGAGTGGAGGTCCGTTCTCTCTGCCTACCCCTTACGGGACACGGCGTGATGGGTAAAAAAAAAAAAAAAAAAAAAAAAAAAAAAAAAAAAAAAAAAAAAAAAAAAAAAAAGTCTTTTAGGATTTTTTATAATTCACAATAGACCATTAAAGGATGACGTTTATCGGGCGGCACAATGGCGGCCATGGCGGCACACACACACCACACATGCACAAACCATAGTGATGGGTAACAAACTACTTCGCATAGCGACCCGAACTGCCCGAATCAACAGTGATCGGAATCAGTTGTCTGATTCACTTTGGCCAGTTTTGTGATACTTTCCACCAATGAATCACAATAATATATATTCGTTTTCTTGTAGAATACAGAAATTGTTATTTATTACACAATTAGGTACATATTTTTTTTTATTTTGTTACGCAATGATATTTTGTGGTGTTGGCCAAAATAAAAAGTAAATCTGGTATCACTCACATCAGTGCTTTTTTTCTTAAATTTTGTCAAAATTGGTGTACTGTGTATGTAGTAGGTAAAATAATATGCACTCAATGCAAAATTTTGTGATATTTTCGAGCAATAAAATATAATATTAGAATATGGACCTCTAAACAACGGCACAATACGTTCCTAATTAAACGAGTCGCCGGTAATCTCGAAAAAAATATGGATCTCTGTGTACAAACGGTAAATCTATTAAATTCGTGTACAAACAGATCATTACGTCTCGTACAGATTTGTGAACAAACAGATCATTACGTCTCGTACAGATTTCATACTCTATTTGACTCGTAACATCTATAGTAATCTGTAGATTCACTCTATTCTTGACCCGATAAACACATTCATACTAACCCTATGCCGCCCCGTAAATAAAATATTGTAAAATTCTTTAACATTTGAAATAGGTTTGTAATAATAATGAATTTTATCAAGAAATTTATAAGGCGTCCTCTTCTGTCCTTTTGACTACCGTCAACAATATTATGAAGGAATATTTATTTTTCCCACCATTTTACGGAATTCCATTCTTTCCTATTCAAACAAAACTCTTTCGCTTCCTCCAAACGCATAACATTCCGCATCATGCTCCTGCGTGCACCCATTCTTTCAGATTTATATGTATATCCTTTTAGTCATTCTCTCCTCGTTCATTCTCTCTACATGCCCAAACCACCTTAATTTATTCACTTTCATTCTAGACACTACGCTAACATCTACTCCACGTTCCTTTCTAATATTATCATTCCTCGCCTTATCAATAAGTCTTTTTCCGCATATCCTACGCAGTGATCTCATTTCCACCGCATTTATTCCAACTTCCAGATTTTTCGTCCATGTCCATGTTTCACTCCCATACAGTGGCGTTCCGTGGGTTATTGGCACCCGGGGCGGGAACCACACCCTTTGGCGCCCCCCCCTCTAAGTATATACATTGAAAAACAGGACTGGGTGGGGAGGTTTGGTATCTGGAAACATGACATTTCCTAAAAAAAAAAAAAAAAGGTCATTTCCAAAATTTGGTACATGTCTTTATTCTTTATTCTTTTTTATCATCCTTAGGCCATTAGTTTGGCACTTGGAATCGTCAAATTATACAAAAGCAAACAATAAAACATAATAGGTGCACACAATAAAAACACTATAGGCATACATAATTTCCAACATGCAGGTTCAGATATGAAGAGAAAAAAAAACACACTAAAGATAAAAGAACAATATTAAAGCTGTTTTGAGTGTAAAGGGCTCAAAACAGCTTCACGTCAACCGATTAAGAGAATATACATTGTATATATACATATATGGGCGCCAAGTAACAAAAATCATAACCCAAATATCAAATAGAGTCAACAGTCCCATTTAGCATATCGTCAATATTGTAAAATGCCTGTTCAACAAGATACTTCTTCACCTCTCTCTGAAACCCCACTGAATTTAATGCTCTGACACTATGAGGCAACTTGTTAAAAAAACGTACTGTCTATTTCGAAAACCGGACGTATAGTATAGCGCGAGCATATTTTGCCGCCCTGCTAATAGAGGCGCCCGGGGCGGTCCGCCCCTCCGCCCCCCCCCCCCCCCCCTCTCGGTACGCCACTGCTCCCATACATCATGGATGGTATAAGGATTGCATTGTGCATCAAATTGATGTGAGGGATTTATTCATATCTTGTTATTCAAAATATTGTTAAGGCATTATTTGAAAAATTGGGAACGCGATGGTAAAGAGTTTGAAAACCAGTTGCTTATTTGTTTATGGCGGATTAGATAGTTGGGTATTTTTACGCACTGTATGTATGTCCAGGAAACCATTGTTTACAGCGATTAGTATAGAAGGTAAATTCTCCCGTTTTGAGATGAATGCTTTGATTTTTTTTTTTTTGACTTCAGTTCAATATCAGGTCTCGTTCAGAAAACATCTCTCCATAGTTTATCGCAATTTTGTTTCCTTGTTAATCAATTTATAATTCCCGTCGCGTTTTATAGTTTCTGTAGTAATTTGCGAGTGCTTGACGATTGAGCTATGGTGTGTCACATATCTAGAGTTTTGTTTAGAGTCCCGCGATTGTTTATTAAACCTTCCGTTTAATTGTGATCATTATTCTGGAAGATTCCCTCCGGGGTGGCGTGGCATGAGGTTGGAGAGGAAAAAAGTGATACACCATACCTCATATGTGTGAATGTGACGTGTTTATTTTATTTTGGTGCATTGTGCTAAATATTTGAAGGTATATGCTGAATTTCGGGTGAGTTAACATATTTTTATTTGAGTGTATTTTGTTCCGTCGCTGGCAGCTACCCAGGACGATTATCGGGCACAGAGATATTAGGTATCGACGTAGTATTTTGTACGTTGCTTGGTTGCCCCGCCAAGCATGCTTATCAGCAAGTTGCTCGAAGTGGTTTTAGATGAGAGATGTATGGCCGACGCACTACGGCATATTTATGAATGTTTGTGATCTCTGTGTGCCAATGGATTTATTGTACGAGTATTGCAGCCTGTACCTACCTGTATTGTTTTCACATGTCACCTGTCAAGCACACGTCGCGAATTGTAATCTGTCATTCGCGATGACAGATTACAATTCGCGGGTTACCCCATTGTCCGATACCAGTGGTGTGACCTATCTTAAATGTTTATTTTTGAATCCGGTTAGGAATTTCATATTTAGAACCTTCTAGTAAGCTTAGTGTAGAATTTTCATTTGTAAAAGTAGGTACGTCGGTGTGTTCCCCGTGAGAGTTATTCAGTCGAGCTATGAATGAGTTTACTAAAAGTTCGCGTCTGTCCGCGCACAGATAGAGTTTGTATTTTAGTTTTCGCCGCCGTGATAAACGTAAAGTTATAAAACCGGTATGTGTAGGAGGGCTGTTGGCGCAAGCTGAAGACCTTCCCCACATGACTCTCCAAGAGAATGGGCTGTGGCTGATTTGGACGCTTTTCAGCTCAGTTCGTGAGGTTCACTGGCGAAAAGGTCGCGGGCCAAGACCGAAGCAGTTGAGCGATTTGGAACTCCAATGAGGAAAACTTGCGGTTTAATGACAGCCCGCGGTAATTTGACTAGAAGGTTGATTTGTTCGTCTATAAAGTAATTGAACGTTTATTTTGATATTGAGATCGATAATGATTAAATGCACGCGAGATAGACATTAAAATTGTTAATGGGCAGGAACGTTTTGACTGCAGCTAGAGCCGTGGCATATTTTTCGCGTAGTAAAATCCTGTCCTATTTTGAGTCTCTGCCGGAAGTACGTTTAGGTATTTAGAGTCAAGAGTTAGATGGTTAAAATATAGCTTTCAGCCCCTGTAGTCTGTACACCATCATGGCCTCGTTCCGAAACATCGTCGAGTGACATTCACTCGGCGAAGGAAATGACGTCATTGGGGCGACATTCAATCCGAACGACTTTTAGTGATGTTTGAGTGACTCTGTCAAACATTTCATTTTAGCGTGAATTGTCGTCGTGTGCACAACCCCTATAATAAAGGCACAACCCCTAATATGCTACTTTCCAATGAATGATAATTCTTTCAACACTTCATGAGTCATGCATTACTAACAAATGTATTAAATATGCTATCTTTTTCCTTTTGCAATTAATATTGTGACTCATTGGTATTTGATAGGGTCAATTAGGACTCACATGCAATTAAAAACCAAGAATTATAATAGAAAACACTGAAAGTGATTAATAAATACTAATAAGTTTTATTGCTAAATAATAATACATAAAGGATCAATTAGATTATGTACATACCTTCCAACTTGTTACTAAAACTAAAAATTATACATCGATAACAATAAATAGGTGTTGTTATTATTATAAGCACCTGCCACACTTCAACCAACTTATTCCTTTCGATAATAAGTATTTATTAGCATCATTATAAATATTAGCATCATTTCTATAAAAAGATCATCAGAATAAATATTAGCATCATTTCTATAAAAATATTCGTTGTCCACGACAACAAAACCACAATTTCTATTAACGACAAATGTCAAATTGTGACAAGATGACCGGAAAGGGGCAATAAATCTGTCAGAGCGACATTCACCCTACGCACCGAGCAGGGTGCTTGGTGCGATCGTCGGACGATGTCGTGAACGGCTAGAGTGATCACACGGCGACTCGCCCGACGTTAAAAAGAACGGCTGTAAATGTCAACGGGTGACTCGTTGTTGTTTCCGAACGCAGCCCTGGAACCTTTTTCAGTTGTATATATACACTATATCTGATAGCCGAATTTCGGCCCCCTTTTTGGTACCTATTCGAGGCGTGAGGTCGCATCGAATTGGGCCAGTCTCGGACCTTCGGAGTTTTTTTTGCCTGAATTTTGGCAAGAAGGTTCGTTTGACATGGAAGGCCTTCTTTCGGTGGCTAATTCCTCCCATAGACCTCGATCATGCTTATCAAGCTGTTTGGATTTAAGAGATACGTTCTTATTTCTCATTAGAGGTCTTAGTGCACCGCCAACCCTTCTACCAGCCAGTTTCCTTCTTTCAATCTCCTTTTCACACCTTCCGTCTCTGCTAAATACACATACTCATCCACTTGTTCCAAGTTCCCATCATTCACTTTCACATAACATTGCGTTCTTACATCTTCTCTTTCAAAAACAAGCACCTTTGTCTTATTTATTATTCATCTTAAGACCATTCATTTCGCTATTTTGATACACAAGCGTCACAAGTTCATGCAAATCACGTTCGCTTTCAGCCATCAATAATATATAGGTCGTCTGCATACATCAGAGCGCATACTTTCATCCCATTCAGATCTACATGCACCCGCTGTACTATGTAGGAATACAATTAAAAAATGGTTGAAATAAAAGGAAACAAAAATTAGCGTAAATTTTGTATTCACCGCGCCGACCGGTGCCAAGAATGTTGCTATGCATTTAAATGGGGATACGCACGGCAAAAGCACGAACCCGCTTTCCGGCATGCCCATTTAAATGCATTGAAACCATAGACAACATTCGGGGCGGAATCGGCGTTGTACGTGTTTTCACCCTTTCGCATATTAGAAAGAGTCATGCGATTGGCTGTCACTCTCATTTTGCGAAAAAACAGCCTGAACCGCAGAGACCTCGCCTGGCTTATACGTGTGACGTCTTAGGGTAAGAACACGTAAAACGCCGATTCCGACCCGCGCCCACCGGCGCAAAGAGTTGTCTATGGTTTCAATGTATTTAAATGGGCATGCCGGAAAACGGGTTCCTGCGTTTGCTGTGCGTATCCCCATTTAAATGCATTGAAACATTCTTTGCGCCGGTCGGCGCGGGTCGGAATCAGCTTTCTACGTGTTTCCGCCCATAGCTAGGCTGCCTTTGGGCTGTTAATGCGAAAGTGACAGCCAATCCCGGAGGCCTCGATAACTATCCAATGACCAGATAGTAAAAAAAAATTTTTTTTTAAATTGGTAATAGCTTTATCTGGTTAGTATCATTTAAGAAAATGTATTCAGTAATCACAAGATACCTACAGCTTATAAAGTGAATAAGTACCCTTAAGCCACGGCTAGACTATGGGCCATGCTGGCCAAATAGGGGCTCTGGCCCATCATGGGCAAATAGTGTGGCCGCTCCACCAATGACCAATATCGCCAAATATTTGACATTGGCCGTTACTTGTTTACTTGTCGATCGAATTCGCAAGTATTCACCAATATTGGAACAATGTTGACAGCTGTCATGTCTTCCATGTTGTTATTTTCATAGCGTTTTGTACATTTTTTTTTATAATCCTGATAAAATAATGGAAGTTGACAATGATAATATCATATTATGGCATTAATTGCAGCATCCTATACAGTGATACACGCAGCATCTGCTTTCTGTTATTAAAAATAATGAAAAACGCAAACGGCAAAGACGGTGGTTGATGCTTTCATTAAACCACTCGAGTATTTATTTATTTTATTTATTTATTCATGTGTATACGGCACCACTGTGCCTTTAATAGGTTATAAATAATCAGGCAATAAAAACAATTTAAAAATTACAAAAACGATAAGTTCAAATAAATAGACATAGAGACATTGAGAATCAATACTATGTTTATACATGACAATATATAAGCAAGGAAATGCTGATGGAAAAATTAATATAAATAAAAGGCTGTAGATATATCACAATTGAAAAGTAACAGCACACCAAATTACAACAATCACAAAGCATGGCAATCGTGAAAAAATGGATAAAACAATAATAACAATATTGATAATAATTATAAAAGAATAAAAAAACTATAGAAAACATAGATAAATTTAAATTAACGCTAATTGAGCCGACAGATATATCACAATTGAAAAGTAACAGCACACCAAATTACAACAATCACAAAGCATGGCAATCGTGAAAAAATGGATAAAACAATAATAACAATATTGATAATAATTATAAAAGAATAAAAAAACTATAGAAAACATAGATAAATTTAAATTAACGCTAATTGAGCCGACATTTATCAAAGTATGTACGTAATGTACCCATGATTCTTGTTTTTTTTTTTATCAATATCTTTTATTTTCTACAAATCACTCTTTGAGGGTGGAATGCCTAATTAATAATAAAAAAAAAAATCTTTTATTTTCATTTATGTTATAGTCCAAATAAACCTTTAAGAGCTAAGTAAATATATACCTATTGCAAAACAATTGTTTTAACATCAATAAAAATTGAAGGTTAGGTTTAATAAAATTATGAGTGTTTTTATTGCGTATATTTGTGAATTGGAAATTATATTAAAATATCCTTTTTGCCCAGGGAGATAAACTCTCTTGAAATTCCCCACTCAGATAGGATAGGAGTATACAGTGAATAATAATTGGAGATTAGAATGTAAAATGATGAATAAAAGCAAGAATTAATCAATAAATCAGTGATAGAAACATTGTGTAGCAGTCTAGCCTCGTGCCAGCTGTCAGAGTTGGGCCAATAGTGTAGCCAGGTGTACAAGTATATTTGCCAAATGTTGCTACTTGCCAATGCTTGGCCAGAGCCACTATTTGGCCAGCATGGGCCATAGTGTAGCCGTAGCTTTACTGCAATGAGGGCAAATGTTGGTGAATGAATACTAGGTAACTTATCTGCATTATAGGGTAGTCAGTGATTTCGCTTGTTTCCATAAATTAAGCTCAGCTTTAGGAAAAAGACGATGTACATACATACTGCTTCAAGGTTCTGAAAGCTAACTTTGCTTCTCAGCGAAAATACCGGAATTGGATCGAGTTCACCCATCCCAACGTTTCGGCGGCTGCTTTTGTCGAATATCCGGGATTCGGCGGATGTGTTGGCCGAATATTCGGTAATCCGGCTAAACTGCTGCCCGTTTCATCTCTAGTTATTATTGCGTTCCTCCCATTTGATATTAAGGCCCATTTCCACTTGGTTAAATGCAAGTAAAAGTGATTTGTGCAGGTCTTCAGTGCAAGCAATTTCCATTTAACTTACTGTTATGTTGCTTCGTTTAGTTAAAAGTATTTATACCTTTTTTCGCCACCGCGGTAGCACTGACAAACTCCTTCACTTGCGGAATGCTACCCACGTAGAAGAGCTCGTTACTCGCTAAATAAAATGGAACTCGCCTCGCTCCTGTTCACTGTTTAGTCATCACTAGCACTAATGAGAAGATGTCCAGAGATACTC
Source organism: Mystacides longicornis (assembly GCA_963576905.1). Taxonomy (NCBI): domain Eukaryota; kingdom Metazoa; phylum Arthropoda; class Insecta; order Trichoptera; family Leptoceridae; genus Mystacides; species Mystacides longicornis. The sequence goes on from OY756438.1 coordinate 172,860, forward strand.
TGAATACCTGCACTAATCACTCGCATCTAATTCAGTAGAAATGGGCCTTAATAATTATTATGACTATCATTAGGTATAAGTGAGTAGTTTACGGAATGTTTGTGCATCGTTTGTCCCATGTAGGCAAGCCTTCGCATTATTGAGAATGTTTTGGTATTTGTAAGTCCATTGCAGTACATAGAGAACGGTGTCTGTGTCTAGTCCGTGTTTAGTAACAATATGTTTCCATAAATTGGGTGTTTAGTTCCAGTAGGTCACCGATATCGGTGTATTTATAGGTTATGTAACAACTAATGACTAACAATTCATTACTAATGTTCGATTTTTAAATGGGACAAGTAGATATTTAATAATAAATGAAATATAGAGATTAAAGTTGGAAAGTATTGAGACCAAGAGAGCAACCAAATTTAAAGACTGCGACTGCTGTCATGTATTTGGCGCCAGGATATTTATAGTTTCCACTCAAACTTCTCAATCAGTATGAAGTGGTTGGTAGCCTAGCGGTGCAGTCGCTGACTTTGCTTCTGAGGGTCGTAGGTTAGGTACCAAATGTCAGACATCTGTGAAAGATGTCAATGGTATTTGGAGAAACCCAGATTCATTCGAAAAACTTGACTTAAAGTGTTGAGTATTTACATAGTATACCTACCTAATAGCTACTCACTTTTATTTTAATTTCTGCTAATTTATGACGTAACACTTCCTACTTTACCAGTATTTACAATTAGTTAATCATCAGTTTGTACATACTACACATATTCCCAATTCTCATTATAACTTCAGACGGGAGATCTTATATTTCTCAATTTCTCACTCAGACCTCCTTGCAACTGACTTCTCTGTAAGACAATATTATTGTTTGTTAGGCCTTAGACAGTAATTACACCTCGTCACTTGACTACAACACATCCACATAATTCTTCTCTTTCGACTCCACTTTTTATAACATCCTGGATCACTGATGAACAGCTGAGTAACTGCATCAATCTACACAGCTTCAGCACAGGGGAAGGAATACCCTTACCATCTTCATGATACTCACCGTCTTGTGTTGTTTGTATTCTTGAGTAGGTAAATTATTAAGAATGCAGGTACTTGTTTACAAACTGAATGGAGAGAGGCCTCTACTCATACAGTCAGGCCCAGGTGCTTGCCCGCCTCTGCTTGCACAGCTGCCACTCGCCGTGTTGACCCTCACCGCGCAGTGCCCCACATTGCTTGTACCTCTATGTGTGACATCCCTCCTGAGCGTGACTAGTGCGCCATGCTCTAACTCTGGTTACCCTGGACCCGGGGGAATACTGAGGAATACTCGCACGTGATATTTGCCAATAGTTTATTCTACACGATACATACAAAGGTACTAGAAGTTATGGGCCTGGGACTATACACACACAACTAAGCTAAGAACTAACTCTACTCCTGAAGGACTCCTCGGATTGATTGGTAGTAAGTTGAGTGTTGTCGGTCTGTTAGATGGGCTGGCAGTTTTGTCCGTTGGAATCACAGATGTACTTGGTGCACACCCCGCGCACGCACTTCTTCCTGACGCACACGCCGTCGTTGCAGGACGTACTGTCGGAGTTCCCTCCGCTGGCGTCGGCCGACACGCCGTCTCCGTTGATTGGGTTACCTGAGTTGGCGACCGGTGGCACGAAACCTGGCGTGGTCAATATTATATTCTAGCATTAATTTGGCTCCCAACCTATTGCCGTGTATATTGCATTGTCTGACCCCTCCAACTTATGGTTGGCGGGACTCCTGCACGCAATATACACCGCAAAGCACAAACATGAATGTACATAGCGACAAAGCGTTGGTAGGGTTAGATTAGGCGAAAAGCAGGTGGTCAATTAATAGTTGGTTACTGCGGGAGTAGACGGGGCACAAACCTGGGTTCATCTGCATCATCATCTGTTCTGCAACGCTTTGAGCTGAAACACCAAAAAACACATTAGTATTGAGACAGTGAGAGAGGTGTGGAGTGACTAGTTGACATAAGGGCGGGGCGGGGGCGTGCTGTTAGTGTGGGGTTGGAGCATGCTGAGAGGGAGAGAGAAGAACCTGCGCTAGGCGGCGTCCTCGTGCTGCACGTTGGCCTGGCCCGCGGCCATGTGGAGGTGCGCGAACTGCTGGCACTCGCCCTTCATGTTGGTGTCGTAGATGTTGCAGACCTTCTTGGTGCAGCGGCTGCCGTCTGCGGGGCAGGACGTGGTGGTGCACGTCTGGTCGTTGCAGAACACCGTCACCAGGGGCTCCTCGTTGTCCTTCTCCAGGCGGCTCTCCTTGTTCTTGGGGTCTGTCAGCTGGTTGAGCAGCATCTCGCTCCTCACCGCCGGGGCTGGCTCCACGGGTTTGGCCGGCTTCTCGGGTTCACTTGGAGGGTTTGGATTCGGCTTCTCCGGCTCGGTGGAGTTGTTGGGTTTCTCGTCCGGCTTCTGAGGTTTGGCAGGTGGCTGTTCCGGCTTGCTGGCCGGCATGAGTGGCGTCAGGATAGTGAGGGTGTTGGGGGGTAGCACGACCTGCGGCTTGGGGGGTTTAGGGGGCTCGGGGGTGTCCTCCCAGTCGTAAAAGGGAGAGGTGAGCCACTGCCACCAAGAGTAGAAGAGCTGTCCTCGGGGCTGGGTCTGGCTGGGCCTGCCTTGCACTGCACGTCAGAGTCACACATGTAGGCATATAAGTACACAGGTGTATGTAGGTAGAGGGCTGGTAGGATGTCGCCACACGAAGTTGCTTTGATAGAGGGACTCTAGTGGAACTACACAAGTATTAACAATGTTGTATCTCGGACAATGACATAATAGTGTCACTTTCCGAGTCGAGGATGGTGATGCGTCATGTGGCGACCCCTACACAAGCGTGACAAGTGGACTTACCTGAGGTGAGGGAAGAGCAGGCCAGGGGGCCAAGTCGAAATGCTAACGACACCCTCTAACGTTAACAATTTGCTGTTGTTTCCATAGAGATAACATAAAAACTGTTGATCAACAGGCGTTAAACAATGTTGTTCCAAATTCCGAGTCGAAAAAATATTTCTAACAGTTGTTAAAAATTAACGTTAAACGTTACCTCGAAATCTATGGAAACATTACGACGCTGCTGTTATATCGAAGTCGAAATACATTTTTGACGTAACGTTCGCTGTTAAACGGTCGGGTTAACAGCATTTTGGGAGCGTGACCAAAAGTGGTGCTGTTACGCATATCGTGTATTGTAATAAACGGATAATTCATTAAAAAAATGTAAGTAATTGTTTTTAATGTGTAATTAGGGCTTCTATACGATATTATATAATAGTAGATAATATTATTGTCGTAGCAATAAGTGGAAAATATTATAACTGCTACATCAAATTTGTCGCGTACGCAACGAGGTACCAAATATAGCGCTATTTTTCTTATAAACTGTGAAAACCAAGCATTACATACATCAACAACGATTATTCTAAATAATAAACACCCTAAAAGATATAGTCAATTTGCGCATAAGATTTTTAGACTAATAATCAATACTGAAGAAAATTCCTACAATAGTGATAATTATTTTCAACATTATTATTATTGGGGCTTGTGGATGATTCATGTACACCATTCAATGGTTACTCATTAATTTAATTGTGATAAAACTGTTGTAGTATTATTCTTAATAAGTCTTTATATTGTTTTAGCATAATGCATCTACTTTTATTACTCCACGGAGCATTCTTAACAAGCCGTCATGAAACCCGTTTCCGCAATCGTCGCAGACAAGATTTCGAGAGGATCCTCTCGGATGTCGAATTCATTCGGCACTTCAGGTTAAATAAGTCTGGGTTTCGCCTTGTCTGTGACGATTTGCGAAAACTGGGTAAACTTAAAGGTACCAAGTTGTACCCCGTCGAGATAAAGGTGTGTTTTATTTTAAGTTCTTATACCTACCTATAATTATTACGGTTATTCAAATGTTTTTTTCTCAAAGCCAGCTGTTTTATAAAATATGCGCAATGAATTTCAGGTGCTTCTTACACTGAGCTTCTTAGCTACTGGGTCGTACCAGAAAATTATAGGGCTGTCACATAATATCCCCCAGAAGACAGTAAGTAGGCTTATGAAGCAAGTGGTGGGAGCGTTGAGCTGCGATAAGATGCTCCAAAAGTGGGTTAAGTTCCCTACAACTGCTCAAGAAAGAACTAATATCAAAGCCAAGTAAGTATTATTGCCAACCACAAGCATGATAGTATATGGTAAACATAGAGAAACAACCGTTTTTATCTCCAATATGTCATAACCAAAATTCTGAATTCTTTCAGGTTTCAAAGGAAATTCCTACTTCTGGGGGTTATTGGGTGCGTTGACGGCACCCATATTAATATTGTACGGATACTCACCGGACACTATGGTGTCAATAGGATACTATTTAAAATGGGACTTGTGGAGGATCCCAAGTGCAGATTTTGTAGTGAGTGTGAAGAGTCTATGGAACATCTACTATGTAAACTATTTTTAATGAAGTTCAGTAGAACAGAGGAAGAATGCGGAAATAATAACAATTTTCCCATTTTAAGCTCGAGTTTTAACTAGTAACTTGTATATTGACATGTTCTTTTGTTTATCAATAAAGGTAGGTACCTACATATTATATTATTATTAACAAAGATAATAACCATTTGGTTCAACCATGTCGATAAGATATGGCTGGAGTAAAACGAGTCCTAGAAAGTGTATGATTGATAGCATGGCCGTTGTGGAAGCAAGTAACATCTATAGGGACAGAGAAGTCTGGTGTTCTGTTCTATGTACAAGGAAGTGACGTTAATATATTTTTTGTATTTTAGGCGATTCTGGTTACCCACGACGGCCGTTGGACCACGACGTTGGAGGTGTTTGCTCAAATCCAGGACACTGCACTATGCACCTTCAGTTGCGGCCACGATTGTGTTTGCATGTTCCGTGCTACACAATATTTCCCTGCACCTGAAGCTTCCAGAACCGCCCATTGATCCAAATGCACAAGGAGAAAATGATCCACCAGCACAAGTCGTCCCCTCAACTAAGTCTGATAGAGTTGAAAGAGCCCAAGGATTAGCGGCTCTTGAAACCATCTTGAGGGTCTGCATATAATATTTGCTGTATCAATGCAACACTAGGACATCCTGCTAATATACTTGTGCATATATTGGTAGAAAAATGCATTTATTTAATAAAAATGTATATTTTTTTTTAGTTAATAGCAAAAACACAATAATGATTTCTTTAATAATTTGGTAAAAACATAATTTTAGTTGTAATAAAATAAAGATTAGCCATTATATGAAAACTATCGTTTTCCATATGTCCTACTGTTGCTTTGATCCAGCGAATTATGTAGTAATAAACACTGGGCAATGTGTCCCTGAAGAGTGTGGGGAAACAGAAGGATCTTGGTGTGGTTGTTAGTAGTGACCTTAAATGGGAGGAGCACATCATGGGTATAGTCTCTTGACTATAAAGAGCAAACACACTACTGTACCTGATAAAGAGGGCATTTCACTCACCAGACTCAGCCCTGCTTCTTCGCAAGATTTATATAACTTTTGTCACACCAACACTGGAGTATGCCTTCCAGATCTGGAATCACTAATCAAGGATATTGACTTGTTGGAGAAAGTGCAGAGACGAGCCACCAAAATACCTCGACAGTTGAGAAATCTTCAATATGAGGATCCTTTAACAGAGCTTAAACTGACAACGTTGAAGGAGAGACGAGATCGGGGAGATCTCGTTGAAATTTACAAGGTGCTACATGACCTACATGAAATTATTTATATTACATGTATGTATTTTCATTTCATTCAATAAAACCACAAAATTAACAAATGTTTCATTTAATTTCTTATAAAATTACAAGTATAAGCAATGGTTAGACATTTGGTAAGAAACTTAATACCTATATACAACATTTTATTTATTATTTCTAAAAGAAGAATGATACACAATAATTTATTTACAAAAATTCAGTCAATAATAAAAAAATAAAAATTATGTATTATTTAACTCTCTAAATGGATACAAAAATATAGATGTGAGGTGGATTGTACGACTGTTTTTTTTTTTTTTAAATAAGTTAGCTCTAGCACAGTTGTAATAAAATATATAAAATAAATATCAAAATGACCCACTAGGCTGAGACATGTCACATCACAAATAAGAACTCTTAAATAAATACTATTATTATGTTGGTAGCAAACAATGACAAACAACAATAAAATTCTTTATTGATATTTGAATAAATATATACATGAGAAGAGATCAATAAAATAAAATTATATCAGCGGTTACAATATATATACCCTAATATATTTCTGGTACTAAATCGCCGTTTGGGCTGTGCGTTGATGAGTGAGTATGTCAGTCAGTCAGGCACATTCCTTTATATTAATAGATTATGAAAGTAATGTAGAAGCAAGAGTAGTGAGTTAGATAAGAAGTCCAACATAGTTATCTATGGATGAAATTGTGTGTTAAAATGGCTTTGGTGTGGTAAAATCATGCACAAAAAAAAATACACTTGCGATCACATAGATGGCGTTGATTGTATGAATATTTGATTAACCAGGCTCCTCCGATGAGTTTGTGGGCCTCTCTGAGGACTTCTCGTAGTGGGCAACTCCTACAAGTAGGGCGCCCTCCTTGGAGTTAAGCGCAGGCTCCTCCGAGGAGTTTGGAGGCCTCTGTGCGGACTTCCCGTGATGGGAAATTCCTCCAAGGAGGATGCCCTACTTGGAGTCAAACGCAGGCTCCTAGAAGTATGGGAGCCTCTCTGAAAAGTTTCCTGACCTGTAAAAAATTAATAGACATTTTGAAATGTTAAGATTAATTGAACGTCAACGGGTGGTGTGTTACCCTAAATAATCAAAAGGAATAAAAAACTAAATATACAAGAATTAAATAGTTGCATTTTTAAAGTAAGTTTTCACTTTGCTGCTTTCTATAAAAAAAAATATTCTAAATCAACTATAAGTATAAATAATTATCTGTTCTATTTTATTTGATGCAGCTATGGTTAAATCTTACGAAAGGTGTGAAGCAAGGGTGCGTCATGTCACCCTGGTTGTTCAATTTGTTCTTTGATTTTTGCGTCAGTGGGTTAAAAGATATAAATATAGGGGTTGAACTAAATGGAATAAAGGTATGTGCGCTTATGTATGCAGATGATTTAGTACTTATGGCTGAGTGTGAAAATGATTTGCAAGAACTTGTGTCAAGTGTGTTTGAAAATTGTGCAAAAAATGGTCTAAAAATGAATGTAAGCAAAACAAAGGTTTTGGTATTTGAAAGGGATGAAGCAAGAACGAATTGCAAAGTAACCGTAGAAAATGAAAGACTTGAGCAAGTGAATGAGTATGTGTATTTAGGAAGCATGTTTAGTCATGATGGAAAGTGTGAAAAAGAAATCGAACGTAGGAAAGTTGCTGGTTGCAGGGTGGGCGGTGCATTAAGACCTATAATGAGAAACAACAACGTCTCACTACAAGCAAAGAAACTAGTGCATAATGCAATCCTGCTACATGGACATGGACGAAAAAAGAAGAATGTAGTATAAATGCAGTAGAGATGGAATCTTTACGAAGAATATGTGGAAAAACTTTATGGGATATGGAAAGGAATGAAAATATTAGGAAAGAAAGAAGTCTTATGACAAAGATGAAAGTTAATAAGTTGAGATGGTTTGGGCATGTGGAAAGAATGGATGCAAACAGAATGACAAAGATAATTCATGTCTGAAAGGAAAGGTGTAAGAAAGCGTGGGCGACCGAGAATGACGTGGATCGAACACATCGATTCCGTCCTCAAGGAAGGCCAGGTAAGAAGTAAGAGAAATAGGAGAAGCTGTATGAGAAATAGTATGTCGGTGGAAAAAGCGAAAGAAGTATGCTTGGATAGAAAAGAGTGGAGGTCCGTTCTCTCTGCCTACCCCTTACGGGACACGGCATGATGGGTAAAAAAAAAAAAAAATTATTAAATAAAAAAAAGGATGTTGTTAATATTTACAGTATAGCTACTTATTGTATTAAATTAGGAACAAATACAAAAGGGATAATTTCCAGAATGCTTCAGTTGGCTTATAATACCCCCTATCATATTAAAATTTTAGTGCGAACAAACTAAAATAAGAACGTTCCTTAATTTTAGAATAAAGTTCACCTGAATTAAAGTCCGTATTCTATATAACGGCCTAATAGAAAACGGATTGTAATTCAGGTGAACCTGATTCTTAGATTTTGGAACGTTTTTAATTTAGTTAGCTGTCAAATTGAATTAGAATAGGGGGTATTGTTGTGAAAAGTCTATTTGACAGGTTATTGTTGGACAATAAACACATGATAGTGGTACCTACCATCGTAATATGGCACCACAAACTCCTGATTAGATGGTGCCGGGGACAGTCTCTTCTCTTTCTGGTGTCTAATAAATAAGAAAAAAAAATGCTTATAAAATTTTATGTCAAAAATTTAAATGAATGCAGGCTAAGAACATGCCTCCCAATCATTTCAGTATGTAAGTTTTAGGGTCTCCTGTAAAAAGCAGTTATTCATTTAACAGACATCCTTCTGGATGCCTATTCTAAAACTAAACTCGAACATCGTTCACCATTAGGTTGTAATGTTCAAATCCTTGAAACTCCTAATCGTGAGAATATTTGACATGTTCAACATGCATAAAGTAAAGCATTTTTTGTGATTCTAGAATGAGGTTTAGTCCAGTGAATTGAAAGAAATTTTAATACATCACACAACTGCACTCATTCACCAAACTTTAAAATTTATTACACCATTCGCCAGTTTCTTTTACTTTCAGTATACTGTAATAGTTCATTAGCACAGATAACAAATTGCATGTTTATCACATACAGTTAGACTTCATACTGTCTACGCCGCTTGTGTTATGCCACGATGGTAGGATAGATGAATAAATATATAGACATAGGTACATACTGTTGTTAAAAGGCTATCTTGGGCTTTGTGGTTGCGGTCCAAGCTCCCGCGAATTCCCATCACCCTATCACCCTTTCTTCCAAAGGGGTAAGGGAGAGGGATGATGCACGGCCTCCACCAGTTCCCCCTCTATGGATCTGAATGAATGAAGTCTTTTTTGACCCTTGTTTTCATATCCGACCAAACCTAGAAAAAAAACATCTTTGAGTACAATTTATTCAGTTTTGATTCATTCTATACTGCATAATATGCTTTCAGCATTTGATTCTACAATAAAATGATTATTAAATGAATGACGAACTCTTTTCTACCTATCAGAGGGCCTCGCCGAACCACTTCCTTCACTATTCAGCATTGAAGTTAACTCTAGCCACAAATCCTCTGCCCTCAATCGACCTTGGGCGGAGTTTTTTGTCCGCGACAGATCTCCGTGCCTGTGAAATAGTAATGAGAAACAACGAGTTAAAATAAAACTTAAATGTCCGTTCATTGTAATATTTATAACTAATATTTGATTCAGTTATTTATTATATTGTAGCTTTTGATGACACGCAAGCTGCGTTTTGTTGCACGTCGGAATTACTGCGATTGTAGTAAATATACATACAAAAATGGACACTATGATTTATACAACTGTGCTAAATAAAAACAAGGAAGAAAATGTAGTTACCTTTCCATGTAATCGACCATTACAAATAATTGAGCTTGACTCGACACCGCCTGCTCACCATTTTCAACTTTGTTTTGACAGTTGCAACGCGCAGATGATATTCATGCGCAGGCGCACTAGACAGTGTTGCCATTTTTCTTACATAAACCATAGAAATGCATCTATTTCAACCGAATCACTCAACAATCCGACGCGACGCGACGCCGGCGTCCGAATGCAACAACATTATTGTTAAAATTGCCGGTTGACTACCAGAGTTAAAAAAACTGTTACTGTTAACGTTTGGAACGTTAACAGTTTTGACGTTGAACGTTATTTATTTCGACTTAGCTCCCAGGAGCGCGGCCAGGAGCAGCGCCAGGTGAAGGAATCTCATGGTGTGTCTGTGGTGTGCGGGTTGGCTGGACGATGCGAGGTCAGCGGGTGTACTGCGGTGTGTGGCCCGCTCTGGTCGCGACACGCATTTATACCTGGACACACGGCGATAAGGTGGGGTGACCAGGCGCCGCGCGGGACTTCCGTACTACTCGACTCCACCGTACTGGACAATTCCCATTACCACCCCAGGGCTACTTTCCAGTCGGGGGTTACGTGTCCCCGGGGGTTGGGGGCGGCGATACGGAAGTCCCGCGCAGCGCCTGGTCACCCCACTGCGCGCCATTCTCATGTTAATGTTTCGCCGAAAATATTTGCCTAATATTAGGCTATTGTATCAGTTGTTGTTGGCGGATATCTTTTGTTCTGCGTCGTGTGGTGGAGTGAGGTCACGTGCGGCGTCATTAGCGCTTCTCGGAATGTCTCCAGACACCTTCTGGGACCAGCAATCACACACAGATAGCGGCGGAATGCGGCCCCTTATCTCCCACAGGGGTACCTCTTACCTACACTATTAGTAGTGCTCCCGTGTAGCTAACAGTTGTATGATGACTTGTCCCACAGGAGAGCTCGGGCGGGGGCAGCGGGGGCCCTGGGGGCGCCAGCAGCACTACGGGCGAGGCAGAGAGGCTCACCATGCACAGGTGTATAGTGTCCAGCATCATAGAGAGCGAGACGGTCTATGTGGAGTGCCTCTACGTCATGGAGAAGGTAAGTACCTACCTACCTAGTGCCTAAGTAGTTTTAATGTTATGCTAAATAGTGGCAGATTAGCCACACACAGCCAGAGAAGAACAAACAAAAGCAATTAGGCAGGTTAATTGTAAAGTTGAGTACCTACTCTGTTTGTTTGTTGCAGTACATGAGCGCCATCAAGGCCACTCTGAACTCGTCGCAGCCAGTCATCACGGAGGAAGAGTTCAACACCATCTTCTACAAGATCCCGGAGCTGCACCACCTGCACAAGAGCTTCCTCAAGGGCCTGCAGAACGACGTCAACTCCTTCCACGAGCCCCTCTCCGTGGGGATGCACTTCAAGAAGATGGTTTGTTTAGACAGAGAGAACCTTTGCCATTACCAACTTTGTGTTGGCTCATATTCATCCATCCAAGCACATTTCTCATACAACCATGATTTTCATATGAAATAACAAGTAACATCACTAACTTCCATACCACATTCCTTCCTAATATTCTCATTCAAACCTTTCCATATCCCACAAAGTCTTTCCGCATATTCTTCAGAGAGTTCTCGCCTCTATCTCTAAGGTATTAGTGTACTACTTCTTGATATACCTAACATGTTTAAATGAAACTCAGAAAGTTTGTATTTTAAATTTGCATCTCTGTCACTCACAACCACCCTATCTGAGAATCTGCTGCAGGTCTTGTGTTAACATAACCTCTATTTGGCTCCTACAGGCTGAGAATATCAACGTGTACGGGGCCTTCCTCCACAACTATGGGAATGCCACTGGAGCAGTACGCAAGTGTTGCATCAGCTCTACCAAGTTCCGAGACCTGACCCAGCACATAGCATGCCGTGGCCAAGAGATGAGTCTGGAAGATTTGCTGCACAAGCCCGTGGCCCGAGTGCAGAAGAACGCTCTCGTACTGCATGTGAGTTCCAACACCCTGTATGTCTGTCCTGGACCCCTATTCTGTAGCAAGTGTAGGGTAGTCACTTGAAAAAAAGTGACTATTAGGCGATACATTTTGTATGAAAAACGTCTATATGCGATTCTCGCATTCGATACTACGTATAGACGTTTTTCATACAAAATGTATCGCCTAATAGTCACTTTTTTCAAGTGACTACCCTACACTTGCTACAGTATAGGGGTACTAGAGAGGGAGACCTACTTATATTATATTACGAGGGATGTTTGTTTGTTTGTGGATAGGACCTGCTGAAGTACACGCCCGCCTCCCACCCGGACCACGCCATGCTGACTGAAGCCCTGAACATGACGCAGCTCTTCCTGGATGAGTTCAACTACATGGGGACCCACAGGAAGCTGGTGAAGAACTCCTTCATAGTGGAGTTGGCTGATGGCCACAGGAAGTTGAGGCATCTCTTCCTCTTCAACGACGTTGTGGCCTGCGCCAAGTACAAGGTGAGATCTCTGTATTGCTAGTGTGCCAATTAATGTGACCACACGGGTAAATGAAACTGATATATACAGCCATTAGAGAAAACATTCCCATTTATTGTGAGCAGTGACTTCCGCACCAGTGGTACTTAGATTGTGTTTATTGCTCATTCCGCTCACTCATTTTTCCAAATTTGAATTCAGATATACATAGGTGCTTACCTAATCACACTTGAAAAATTATCCCCAAAGAAAAAACACATGACAGCCATAGAAGATACTGAGTGTAGAAGATTTCCTGATTGGAACCCAATGGAACATTTATTGGAAAGAATAAATGTGGATATTAGAATCCAATGCTGAAAGAAAAATGATGGCATTGGTGGTTCCAGTTTGATTTAATCTGACTTGTTCAAATTAGTTTGCACTCTACTGTAAGTGTATGTCGTGTACACTGAGATAAGAGGCAGAGTCATCCTGGCAGCTTATCTCCTCACTAATGACATGCTTGTCACATATTTCCCCCGTGATAGGACACAAGGAGCCAACCTTGAAACTTGTGGAGTGCCTACTTAATATTTATTACCCAATGTAACTACACACAGCTCTGTTAGGAGTTTGAAGTGGATCACTGTTTGACGCTTTTGAAGTGTTTGCAGGCTTCAGGCAGAGAGAAATTCACATTTGAACTGAAATGGTTCATCCCCCTGCAGGATGCGGTGGTGTGCGAGGGGCAGGAAGCCCCCGGGGAGACCAAGGAGGCCACAGCACCCAACATAGTCAGTCTCAAGTCACAAGCCTGCACTGTCAGGGACCAAATCATGCTGGAGGAAAAGGCTTTCGATGACAAGGCAAGTCATTCTTTATGTCTTTATGTTTTGGTTGAGGAGATATGTGCTGTAGAGACATTGTACCAAATGTTCCATTTCATTGCAGAAGCCCAGTAAGGCTGGAGTGAACAGATCTGCCGACAAACACCGCAAGAAACTGGCTGACCTGGAGGGACAACTGGTGTTGGCATCACCCAACCTTGTGTTGCGCATGTCTGCACGCTCCGCACAGCGCATGTACACATTCTTCTTGAGTTCGGACTATGAGAGGACTCAGTGGATCGACACCATCCATCAGCTGCAGGTGAGTGTCTAGTTGTCTCTCCTGGACTGCTCTTCTCTTCTCTTCTAAACGCCACTCTCATTCACTATTCACTTCCAGGCGTCAGTTCCCCCGACCCCTGCAGGTGGTGGCGCTGGGGGCAGCACCACAGGCTTGACCATGTTAGACTTGCAGGCTCACATCTTGGCCTGTCGCAATTACTTGGAGGCGGATATGGGCTCATACTTACTGCGATCGCGCAGGGACGAGAGTCTATTGCTGGGTGACTTGCATCTGCACATTGGTGAGCTGATGAAATCCCTGGACTCTCCAGCAGGTATGTCCCATTGCTAATGACCCCTTCTAGCATAGCTCCTAAGAGAAAGTACAATGACCCACTTGGTTGCTATTCCAGACATGTATGTTTGTGTGGAAGTTGACTCGTATGGCCATTACTTCCGTAAAGCAAAAAGCAAGTTGGTGTGCAACTCAGCCCAGCCGAGATGGAACGAAACGTTTGTAATGGAGCTGGAGGGCTCCCAGAACGTGAGGGTGCTGCTGTACCAGGACTCTGGCGGGGTGCGGCCCCAGCTGAGAGGAAAGAACACACTCAAGGTATGGTCACACCCTTGATTGATTGACTGTAGTTTAATCCACCAGCGGAGGCCTCATTGTGTGACATGTTTGTTGACAGCTGACCAGGGAGTGGCTGGGAGAGCAGCAGTGCCATCGGACCCTGACTCTGGGGGCCAACATTATGATGACCATCTGGGTGAGGTTTGTGCCTTCTGAAGTGACCCTGCGGCGCGTGCCCACTGCCAAGCCCGGAGCACTGTTTGGTGCCAAAATACAACAAGTGTGCAAGTGAGTAACATTTCTTCCAATATCTTTGTGGCTGACAACCTTGTGGGCACACTCTGATTGTTGACCAACTGTTGTGTCCTCAGGAGGCAGAAGAGAGACATCCCCTTCATAGTGACTTCGTGTGTGAGGGAGGTGGACCGCCGGGGCATGACGGAGGTGGGAGTGTACAGGATATCGGGCTCAGCCTCGGACTTGGCCAAACTGAAGAAGTCATTCGAGACAAGTGAGTGAACATTCAACTAGGTAGGTTTTAAGTAGTTTTCCTGTGGTCCAATATATAACACCAATTGGTGATTGCAGATTCTTACGAAGCGGAGCAACTGCTGAAAGAAGTGGACATACATTCAGTTACCGGGATTTTAAAGTTATATCTCCGAGAATTACCAGAAGCCCTCTTCACGGATATGCTTTATCCCAAGTTCTTCCACGCCTTTAGCCAAGGATCTGGAACTACTACAGACAGCAGTGGAGCCACTACGGATCGACAGAAGGAACTTCAGAAATGTTACGCTCAGTTGCCCGAGCTGAACAAGAAGTGCATAGACTTCTTGCTGAATCACTTCATTAGGTGGGTTACCACGGCCTCGTGCTCCCACAGTGGAGAGTGTCTCTTCCTAGAGGTGAACTCACCTTATTTTCTCCTATTTGCAGGGTGAACCAGCACGAAATGGAGAACAAGATGTCTCTGCACAATTTGGCCACTGTGTTTGGACCAACTCTCTTAAGGCCATCATCAAGACCTGAAAGTATGAAACAAAAGGATCTCCTGGCAGCGGGGACAGTGGACGTGATGGCCCAAGCTGGCATCCTGCACTGTCTGCTGCTCCATAGACAGCTGACCATGCGCACCAACAAGGAGGCCAGCTGATTCAGGAAGCAAGCCTTGCCCATGGAACACTGCTCCTAGAACACACACGTCTCCGGATGGACTGCTGTGCACCAGCAACACTTCATCCCACCTTTTCCTAGCCGCAGAGAGACATCTTTGTGTTGGAGGCGGACACGTCCATCTCTCATGGATCTCAGCCAGTGGGTCCATAGGTGCGCTACTGGACAGCTGTGTCTGAGATACTCAAGTGTTCTCCCCGCAGTTGCACCAACTGACTTGTGCCAAACATTAGTCCCCAGCTCAAGCGTGCGTCCCTCCACTGCACCGCAGGCTCATCCACAAGACATGAAACCAAAATTATCGACTGAAGAGTATTTTACTGTAAGTTAAGTAGTTTGGTGTGTGGGAGACACACCTGGTTGTTCTGGCAGAGTGGAGAGGCTGCCCAGTGCCCCAGGGCCCACGTCCAGTCTTCCACGCCCTGCCAGGGAACTTCCATTATCTGGTAGCAGGCTTATGTATTAAACCATTATTTATTTATGTGTATTTGCATTGAATGTAGTTGGATTGCCCTGGCCGCCCTCCCCAATGCTCCCTTCTCGCAGCTCCCCTGCAACTATCTTTAGATCCTCCTGGTCTTGTGGCACTTTATTCACTAGGCTCTTTTACATTCCGAGAGTATCCTCTTGTATTTCAGGAAGACATTCCACTCCGGGACCAAGCGCCACTGCTATGACCTGAAATATTATTGTGAAAATGTTTCCCACCAGCATAAGAATAGGTCGCCGTGCCGCACCACAAGGAGGCGTCATACTTGTATTGTTTTTCTAGTCACCGCAATATGTTATTCATTTTGTTTGTTTATTGTGAATTGTGTCTATTTCTTTTGTGTTGTGGATAATTTAGACAGCTGCAGGAAGAACACTGCCCACGGCTGTTTATTCTTCACTGGTACCAAAACACCGGTTAAACATCTCTCATTATGGAAATGTTCAACGTGGTGAATGGTGATGTCTATGTAAGTATTAGTGTCTGAGGGCGGAGGCCAGCAGCCCGGGGCAGCTCCCTAGACAAGTATTAGCTCCGTAGGTTTATTCACGTGTGGTGACCCACCAAGTGATGGGAGAGGAGAATATCTAATAAAGACTTGGCATTGACTGTTGTTCTCTCTTCGTTCAGTTGCTACGTTATATTTATTGTTATGCCTTGAGAGCAAACAGGTAGGTGCTTCATTTAGTTAAGAGAAGAACTTACTTCCCTATATCATAGTAATGCATCCTCCACGTGTACGCACTTGTGATCAATCAATCAATAGGTGCTAAATCTCTCTCGAGCCAACAAACCTGGCGTGAGTCCTTGTTTGATCACAGGTGATGTCATATGATTATAAGTTAGTATGGTTTATTATTAAGGATTTGTATAAAATGTATTATACATTATTGGTTACGCTATGTATGAATATACAAATAAAAAAAAAACTTGTAAAATTCACCGTATTTTATTTCTTCTTTTTACTTTGTATAACATAGCACAAATCCACAAATCGAACTTGAGATATCTGCACTGCTGTAGAGTACTCGCAGTACCACTGGAAATTTCTGCAATGATGGGGGGCAGACCCGCAGGCACAGTAAAAACAACCAGCATTTCTTTTCTTGTCCCTTTAGTTCTTTTTTCATTGAATATACAAACAATGAGCAGCTGAGATTAAAACACTGCGAGCAGCTGCTGTGCAAGACATCCAGCATCCCAAGAGGGTACTCCTTAAAATAAACAGACTCTTGAATGTGCAAACAATGAGCAGCTAAGATTAACACTGCGAGCAGCTGCTGTGCAAGACATCCAGCATCCCAAGAGGGTACTCCTTAAAATAAAGACTCTTGAATGTACAAACAATGAGCAGCTGAGATTAACACTGCGAGCAGCTGCTGTGCAAGACATCCAGCATCCCAAGAGGGTACTCCTTAAAATAAACAGACTCTTGAATGTGCAAACAATGAGCAGCTAAGATTAACACTGCGAGCAGCTGCTGTGCAAGACATCCAGCATCCCAAGAGGGTACTCCTTAAAATAAAGACTCTTGAATGTACAAACAATGAGCAGCTGAGATTAACACTGCGAGCAGCTGCTGTGCAAGACATCCAGCATCCCAAGAGGGTACTCCTTAAAATAAACAGACTCTTGAATGTGCAAACAATGAGCAGCTAAGATTAACACTGCGAGCAGCTGCTGTGCAAGACATCCAGCATCCCAAGAGGGTACTCCTTAAAATAAACAGACTCTTGAATGTGCAAACAATGAGCAGCTAAGATTAACACTGCGAGCAGCTGCTGTGCAAGACATCCAGCATCCCAAGAGGGTACTCCTTAAAATAAAGACTCTTGAATGTACAAACAATGAGCAGCTGAGATTAATACTGCGAGCAGCTGCTGTGCAAGACATCCAGCATCCCAAGAGGGTACTCCTTAAAATAAACAGACTCTTGAATGTGCAAACAATGAGCAGCTAAGATTAACACTGCGAGCAGCTGCTGTGCAAGACATCCAGCATCCCAAGAGGGTACTCCTTAAAATAAAGACTCTTGAATGTACAAACAATGAGCAGCTGAGATTAACACTGCGAGCAGCTGCTGTGCAAGACATCCAGCATCCCAAGAGGGTACTCCTTAAAATAAAGACTCTTGAATGTGCAAACAATGAGCAGCTAAGATTAACACTGCGAGCAGCTGCTGTGCAAGACATCCAGCATCCCAAGAGGGTACTCCTTAAAATAAAGACTCTTGAATGTACAAACAATGAGCAGCTGAGATTAACACTGCGAGCAGCTGCTGTGCAAGACATCCAGCATCCCAAGAGGGTACTCCTTAAAATAAACAGACTCTTGAATGTGCAAACAATGAGCAGCTAAGATTAACACTGCGAGCAGCTGCTGTGCAAGACATCCAGCATCCCAAGAGGGTACTCCTTAAAATAAACAGACTCTTGAATGTGCAAACAATGAGCAGCTAAGATTAACACTGCGAGCAGCTGCTGTGCAAGACATCCAGCATCCCAAGAGGGTACTCCTTAAAATAAAGACTCTTGAATGTACAAACAATGAGCAGCTGAGATTAACACTGCGAGCAGCTGCTGTGCAAGACATCCAGCATCCCAAGAGGGTACTCCTTAAAATAAACAGACTCTTGAATGTGCAAACAATGAGCAGCTAAGATTAACACTGCGAGCAGCTGCTGTGCAAGACATCCAGCATCCCAAGAGGGTACTCCTTAAAATAAAGACTCTTGAATGTACAAACAATGAGCAGCTGAGATTAA
Organism: Mystacides longicornis; assembly: GCA_963576905.1. Lineage (NCBI taxonomy): Eukaryota > Metazoa > Arthropoda > Insecta > Trichoptera > Leptoceridae > Mystacides > Mystacides longicornis. Next base: position 191,051 of record OY756438.1, read on the forward strand.
TACTGCGAGCAGCTGCTGTGCAAGACATCCAGCATCCCAAGAGGGTACTCCTTAAAATAAACAGACTCTTGAATGTGCAAACAATGAGCAGCTAAGATTAACACTGCAAGCAGCTGCTGTGCAAGACATCCAGCATCCCAAGAGGGTACTCCTTAAAATAAAGACTCTTGAATGTACAAACAATGAGCAGCTGAGATTAACACTGCGAGCAGCTGCTGTGCAAGACATCCAGCATCCCAAGAGGGTACTCCTTAAAATAAAGACTCTTGAATGTACAAACAATGAGCAGCTGAGATTAACACTGCGAGCAGCTGCTGTGCAAGACATCCAGCATCCCAAGAGGGTACTCCTTAAAATAAAGACTCTTGAATGTGCAAACAATGAGCAGCTAAGATTAACACTGCGAGCAGCTGCTGTGCAAGACATCCAGCATCCCAAGAGGGTACTCCTTAAAATAAAGACTCTTGAATGTACAAACAATGAGCAGCTGAGATTAACACTGCGAGCAGCTGCTGTGCAAGACATCCAGCATCCCAAGAGGGTACTCCTTAAAATAAACAGACTCTTGAATGTGCAAACAATGAGCAGCTAAGATTAACACTGCGAGCAGCTGCTGTGCAAGACATCCAGCATCCCAAGAGGGTACTCCTTAAAATAAACAGACTCTTGAATGTGCAAACAATGAGCAGCTAAGATTAACACTGCGAGCAGCTGCTGTGCAAGACATCCAGCATCCCAAGAGGGTACTCCTTAAAATAAAGACTCTTGAATGTACAAACAATGAGCAGCTGAGATTAACACTGCGAGCAGCTGCTGTGCAAGACATCCAGCATCCCAAGAGGGTACTCCTTAAAATAAACAGACTCTTGAATGTGCAAACAATGAGCAGCTAAGATTAACACTGCGAGCAGCTGCTGTGCAAGACATCCAGCATCCCAAGAGGGTACTCCTTAAAATAAAGACTCTTGAATGTACAAACAATGAGCAGCTGAGATTAATACTGCGAGCAGCTGCTGTGCAAGACATCCAGCATCCCAAGAGGGTACTCCTTAAAATAAACAGACTCTTGAATGTGCAAACAATGAGCAGCTAAGATTAACACTGCAAGCAGCTGCTGTGCAAGACATCCAGCATCCCAAGAGGGTACTCCTTAAAATAAAGACTCTTGAATGTACAAACAATGAGCTGCTGAGATTAACACTGCGAGCAGCTGCTGTGCAAGACATCCAGCATCCCAAGAGGGTACTCCTTAAAATAAAGACTCTTGAATGTACAAACAATGAGCAGCTGAGATTAACACTGCGAGCAGCTGCTGTGCAAGACATCCAGCATCCCAAGAGGGTACTCCTTAAAATAAACAGACTCTTGAATGTGCAAACAATGAGCAGCTAAGATTAACACTGCGAGCAGCTGCTGTGCAAGACATCCAGCATCCCAAGAGGGTACTCCTTAAAATAAAGACTCTTGAATGTACAAACAATGAGCAGCTGAGATTAACACTGCGAGCAGCTGCTGTGCAAGACATCCAGCATCCCAAGAGGGTACTCCTTAAAATAAACAGACTCTTGAATGTACAAACAATGAGCTGCTGAGATTAACCCTGCGAGCAGTTGCTGTGCAAGACATCCAGCATCCCAAGAGGGTACTCCTTAAAATAAACAGACTCTTGAATCTACAAACAATGAGCAGCTGAGATTAACACTGCGAGCAGCTGCTGTGCAAGACATCCAGCATCCCAAGAGGGTACTCCTTAAAATAAAGACTCTTGAATGTGCAAACAATGAGCAGCTAAGATTAACACTGCGAGCAGCTGCTGTGCAAGACATCCAGCATCCCAAGAGGGTACTCCTTAAAATAAAGACTCTTGAATGTACAAACAATGAGCAGCTGAGATTAACACTGCGAGCAGCTGCTGTGCAAGACATCCAGCATCCCAAGAGGGTACTCCTTAAAATAAACAGACTCTTGAATGTGCAAACAATGAGCAGCTAAGATTAACACTGCGAGCAGCTGCTGTGCAAGACATCCAGCATCCCAAGAGGGTACTCCTTAAAATAAACAGACTCTTGAATGTGCAAACAATGAGCAGCTAAGATTAACACTGCGAGCAGCTGCTGTGCAAGACATCCAGCATCCCAAGAGGGTACTCCTTAAAATAAAGACTCTTGAATGTACAAACAATGAGCAGCTGAGATTAACACTGCGAGCAGCTGCTGTGCAAGACATCCAGCATCCCAAGAGGGTACTCCTTAAAATAAACAGACTCTTGAATGTGCAAACAATGAGCAGCTAAGATTAACACTGCGAGCAGCTGCTGTGCAAGACATCCAGCATCCCAAGAGGGTACTCCTTAAAATAAAGACTCTTGAATGTACAAACAATGAGCAGCTGAGATTAATACTGCGAGCAGCTGCTGTGCAAGACATCCAGCATCCCAAGAGGGTACTCCTTAAAATAAACAGACTCTTGAATGTGCAAACAATGAGCAGCTAAGATTAACACTGCAAGCAGCTGCTGTGCAAGACATCCAGCATCCCAAGAGGGTACTCCTTAAAATAAAGACTCTTGAATGTACAAACAATGAGCAGCTGAGATTAACACTGCGAGCAGCTGCTGTGCAAGACATCCAGCATCCCAAGAGGGTACTCCTTAAAATAAAGACTCTTGAATGTACAAACAATGAGCAGCTGAGATTAACACTGCGAGCAGCTGCTGTGCAAGACATCCAGCATCCCAAGAGGGTACTCCTTAAAATAAAGACTCTTGAATGTGCAAACAATGAGCAGCTAAGATTAACACTGCGAGCAGCTGCTGTGCAAGACATCCAGCATCCCAAGAGGGTACTCCTTAAAATAAAGACTCTTGAATGTACAAACAATGAGCAGCTGAGATTAACACTGCGAGCAGCTGCTGTGCAAGACATCCAGCATCCCAAGAGGGTACTCCTTAAAATAAACAGACTCTTGAATGTGCAAACAATGAGCAGCTAAGATTAACACTGCGAGCAGCTGCTGTGCAAGACATCCAGCATCCCAAGAGGGTACTCCTTAAAATAAACAGACTCTTGAATGTGCAAACAATGAGCAGCTAAGATTAACACTGCGAGCAGCTGCTGTGCAAGACATCCAGCATCCCAAGAGGGTACTCCTTAAAATAAAGACTCTTGAATGTACAAACAATGAGCAGCTGAGATTAACACTGCGAGCAGCTGCTGTGCAAGACATCCAGCATCCCAAGAGGGTACTCCTTAAAATAAACAGACTCTTGAATGTGCAAACAATGAGCAGCTAAGATTAACACTGCGAGCAGCTGCTGTGCAAGACATCCAGCATCCCAAGAGGGTACTCCTTAAAATAAAGACTCTTGAATGTACAAACAATGAGCAGCTGAGATTAATACTGCGAGCAGCTGCTGTGCAAGACATCCAGCATCCCAAGAGGGTACTCCTTAAAATAAACAGACTCTTGAATGTGCAAACAATGAGCAGCTAAGATTAACACTGCAAGCAGCTGCTGTGCAAGACATCCAGCATCCCAAGAGGGTACTCCTTAAAATAAAGACTCTTGAATGTACAAACAATGAGCTGCTGAGATTAACACTGCGAGCAGCTGCTGTGCAAGACATCCAGCATCCCAAGAGGGTACTCCTTAAAATAAAGACTCTTGAATGTACAAACAATGAGCAGCTGAGATTAACACTGCGAGCAGCTGCTGTGCAAGACATCCAGCATCCCAAGAGGGTACTCCTTAAAATAAACAGACTCTTGAATGTGCAAACAATGAGCAGCTAAGATTAACACTGCGAGCAGCTGCTGTGCAAGACATCCAGCATCCCAAGAGGGTACTCCTTAAAATAAAGACTCTTGAATGTACAAACAATGAGCAGCTGAGATTAACACTGCGAGCAGCTGCTGTGCAAGACATCCAGCATCCCAAGAGGGTACTCCTTAAAATAAACAGACTCTTGAATGTACAAACAATGAGCTGCTGAGATTAACCCTGCGAGCAGTTGCTGTGCAAGACATCCAGCATCCCAAGAGGGTACTCCTTAAAATAAACAGACTCTTGAATCTACAAACAATGAGCAGCTGAGATTAAAACACTGCGAGCAGCTGCTGTGCAAGACATCCAGCATCCCAAGAGGGTACTCCTTAAAATAAACAGACTCTTGAATGTACAAAAAATAGAAAAGACTCCTCGGAGAGAGATCAACCGTACCACGCTGCATGGGATGTGGCTGGCTGTAGCAGTGCTTTGTCCTCTGAGCCATTATACAAATAATTTTAAGGCGACATGAATGTGTTTTTCCACACACTACATGAAAGGAAATTTGCAAACAGCAGAAGAAAATACAAGTCATTTGAAAAAACATTTCTTTTAACAGGATCGGAAAAATATAAAAATTAATACTTTTTATATGATTTTATTTGTTTTATCTTAAAATAAGCTGTCCATTTTCTTCAAACTAATTTATTAATGTTATCCAGGTATTTAATACTTTTTACAACTATAGAAAAAAAAATGAATGTATCTATTGGTGAAGCAACCTCTTACATCCAACATTGCAACAAAGAGGAGGGTGGAAATTGAATAACGAAAAATAATACAGCCGCTCATTCAAAGTTAACATTTTCACAACTATGCGTACCACACGAAATTATAAATCAGTAGCGTACCACTGGAACTGTAACTGTTCAAAATGGTAAAGTAACAAAAACTGCAACAACTATTTATGACATTATCATTTTTTTATTAATTATAGAAAAAAAAACAATATTCTTAGTGCGAAAAATGGTGCTGTATGTTCGAGACAATATAGGAAATATCCGGCTCAGCTGTACTTAATTTTAAACGCAAATTGGGGTCTACGAAGCTTATTGCGATATTTGTTTTTTATTATCAACATAACGAAAATCCGCTCTCACAGAGATATGTGGTTGTAAATGGAATCAGAAACAGTAATGCTTTTCTGGACAGCGATGGATATTCATTTTTAACTTTTAGCCAAAATTCACACAGCTCTACTTTGTTGAATTCTGCTTGCAAACCTCCATCACAAGATTGTTCTATCAAAGCTACATTTCATCTTTTCGGATACCAAAATTTTCGGAGACTTTTTTTTAGCAAAATTTTATGTTTCCGGATCATCCGGATACCAAATTTTCAGTTGGGCGACTTTGCGCTACCATTTTTTTTTTAAATTGGCGACATGGCTAAAATCCGTTGGCAACACTGATTGATATTTATGTCCATTTATGTCACTGTCAAACACATAGGGATGGGCAAAGTTTTAAAAAGTATCGATGTATAAAGAGGAAAAAATATCGATATTTCGATATATCGATATTTTTAGCCCAAAGCCTAAATACCTATATTAATTATCAAAAGATTTTAAAATCAAAAGAAAAACAGCACATATTTGGTACACAGTTTTATTGGCTTTATTATTCGTATATAAAATGAAAAAAAAATATAGATGCTGGCAAATTTCTTGGAGCAAACGTAAACTGCAAAAAACTTGTAATCAAACCGTTAATTTAGAAAAACGATTTTAAAATATGACTAAAGCAAGAAATTAAATTGAGCATGTACACGATTATCTTACCTAGTAATTAATCGATTTTTAGTCTCGCTTAATATAATTATTGTGCCAAGAAGTTTGTTTTACAAGGCTCAACGCACCCACAGGTTGGCGATATTCAAATTTTGTGCAGTATTTTTTACAAGTTTCAGGTCCATCTACCATTGTTTTTTGCTTTACTTGAGATTTAGAGGCGGCAGTATATAAGTATTTTAGGGGTACTTTACAAAAACTCATTACAACTTAAAATAAATAAATGTAAAAATTTGAATTTTTATATAAAATTTATTAAAGCGCTTGAAAAAATATCGATTGTGATATTCAGAAATAAAAATCGAAAATCGATATTTCCAGATTAAAAAAATCGACGAAAAATATCGATTATTTTCTAAAAAAATATCGATATTTTTATATATCGATATTTTTTGCCCATCCCTACAAACACATGTCAAGTCAACTGTTTACGTTTGTAGATTCGACAGATGTGTTTTAAATTAGAGAATTTTTATTTCGGAGAGTGCCCTTGTTCATATTTATCATTCCATTGGTCGTTAAAGAATCCAAAGAGCAAAAAAAATTCAATGAGCTATAGTGGAGCCAGCGTCCCGTGGTCGTGAAACCTCAAACATGTTCCAGCCTTTGGAGATTGTGTAATGGGACGTGTCAGCACTTCAATAGCTAATCGATGAGATGAAAAGGAAGAGAATAAATATAGAAGAGTTGCTGAAGGAGCACTGGTTCCTGTTAGGTATATTGTGCAGCATATTACTGGCTGTACTCAACCCTTACCTGGGATCCAGAGATGGTAACTCTTCGTTTTTGTCCCTTGCACTCACTCAATCCCAATCATTTTAAGATATTGAGGCAAGACAAAGCTCAACCTATAAAATTAAGAATATATACTACTCTAACCTAGCTGTCCTTCCCATAAAGCCTGCAGTCCACAACAAAGACATCCAACCATTGTAGCTTCGGCACCATAAACATTACTCTCCACAGGTCATTTTAGAATTTTCTTTAACTTCTATTTGCTGTCAAGTTACCACTTGGTTTAAACAGCATTTAGGTTAATAAAATAACCCCAGTAAGCAGCTCCTAAGAGTTGATACAAGAGACAATAGTGTTTTCAGTATTTTGCAACATAACTTTTTTGGAAGGGGACCTGGAATACGTCTTTGCTGTCGTAATAATGAGCCTCCTCCTTCATTGACTTTCCATGCAAACTTCCAGAGTCTGTGATGTTGCGTGGAACACATTGCAGGTCCTCTGAAGACGGAGTACACTGTCAAGTATGGGGCTGTGTTTGTCATCTTCTTCCTGTCGGGGTACGGGCTGCGCACAGACTCTATGTCCTTGGTGCTCCACAGCTACAAACTACATTTCTTCATCCAGTTCTTCACGTTCGTGATTGTACCCTTCATAGTGCAGCTGCTGACATTCTTCTTGTGGTACTTGGACCTCAACATCTGGATACTCCGAGGGTAGGCCTACCTCACGTCCACATTTTTTACCAAAATATTACCTAGCTATTAAGTAAATGGTCTCATGGAGGCCTGTATTATATTTTCTTATAGCCAATGGTGTTGCCTTTAAATAACTTAAACTTATACTACATAATGGCATTTGGAACAAAATTTTCAAAATATGATGTCACATTTTTGTTTATGAGGTATGGGGGTGAAGAGACATCAATGAGAAGGGAAAGTAGTAACAACGTAAAAAATCAATGCCAATGTCTAATTAGAAATTATTTATCTTTCGTTTGTCTCTTTCCATCTTTGTTGTTTTGAATCTATTTTAAAATATTCTTCAAAGTGAAATAGTAATGAAAGAATCAAATAAGTGTTAGTACCTGGTACCAGGTACATCTGGTGAAAGGAAGACCATGCAAGGTGAGAGGCAGTCACTCCCATTTAATGTAGTACAGAACACTTCAATGCCCATGGCTGTCCTTATTTATGTATTTACTATTAACAGATAGGGCATGACCCATTTACATAATAATAATAATGTACCTCAACACTAACAAAACATTCACAAGTTTAGTGTGTGATTGCACCAAGCTAATGCATTGCTCTTGTTCTGTGTTGGTAGTCTAATAACTGTAAGCTGCATGCCCCCTCCGGTCTCGTCTGCCGTCATCCTCACCAGGTCTGCGGGAGGCAACGAGACTGCGGCTATATTCAACAGTGTGATTGGCTCTCTGCTGGGAGTTTTCCTCACGCCCTTCATCCTACTTCTTTCGGTAACTCCTCTTTGTGTGAATTAACAGTGAAACTTATCTATATTGCCTCGCTTGCACTGACTAACAGGGTGTTTCCTTTGCAGCTGGGCTCAACCACGGTGGTTCCCTTCACACAGTCTGCCATACAGCTCTCCGCCACAGTACTATTTCCTCTATTCCTGGGTCATGCTCTACGTCAGCTGGTGGATCCCTCCTCTCCAGTGCACACTCCTTACAAAGGAAGCAACTCGAGGAGTCTGTCTGCCATAGCTGGGCAGGTGGCACTGCTGTATATAATCTACACCACATTCTGTGATGCTTTCCACGCCCACGATATGAACTTGTCAGCTATAGACATCCTGGTAACCATGTTTTTAGGTTAGTACCTACCTATTTAAAACTAATATATTTAAAAAAAAATCTGACGGTACTTTGGGAGCAGCTTTTAAATTGTTGTAGAAGTGACAGCAATTCAGCCAATGTGAAGAGGTATTCTTGAACCAGTCTAAATGCAATCTAATTCAAATCTCAACCCATTCCAACACCATTTAATTTTAACTCTGTTGGTTGTGTATTGTTGGAGGTTCTGCAAATGCCAGCTTTCTTGTATTTTGTTTGGGTTCTGTTTTATACTGCACCACTTAATCGCGTGGTGCCAGCGACTTTCACCCGTAATAATTATGACCCCTCCAAATAAATAAATAAATTTATTTAATTTTATTTACTCCAGAGTGCTTTCAAAAGTACATAAATAATTTTTATCCCCTATTTAGTGAATTACCATGAGAGATTCTCTAAAAGATATGTTGTTGGAAGATTGTGTCAGAATGGGCTAAAACTTCAATTAGATGGCAAATAGATGGTCTTGTATCCCCTATTTAGTGAATTACCATGAGAGATTCTCTAAAAGATATGTTGTTGGAAGATTGTGTCAGAATGGGCTAAAACTTCAATTAGATGGCAAATAGATGGTCTTGTATCCCCTATTTAGTGAATTACCATGAGAGATTCTCTAAAAGATATGTTGTTGGAAGATGGTGTCAGAATGGGCTAAAACTTCAATTAGATGGCAAATAGATGGTCTTGTATCCCCTATTTAGTGAATTACCATGAGAGATTCTCTAAAAGATATGTTGTTGGAAGATTGTGTCAGAATGGGCTAAAACTTCAATTAGATGGCAAATAGATGGTCTTGTATCCCCTATTTAGTGAATTACCATGAGAGATTCTCTAAAAGATATGTTGTTGGAAGATTGTGTCAGAATGGGCTAAAACTTCAATTAGATGGCAAATAGATGGTCTTGTATCCCCTATTTAGTGAATTACCATGAGAGATTCTCTAAAAGATATGTTGTTGGAAGATGGTGTCAGAATGGGCTAAAACTTCAATTAGATGGCAAATAGATGGTCTTGGACCTCTTCACCTCTCCTGACCTCATTTCATGTTTGTTTTTTCATTTCAACCCCACACTTTATTTAAGATTTGTCAATGAATGCGACTGTCTGTTCTTTGCAGTGGTGATCCTCCAGAGTGTGATCAGCATCCTCAGCTTCATGTTGGCCAAGCGACAGTTCTCTCCGCTGGACACCATCTCCGTGGTCTTCTGCTCCACACACAAATCCTTGACTTTGGGAATTCCCATTCTCCGCATCATGTACCACGGCTTGTCTCACGCCTCTGTGACCACACTACCTCTGCTGGTTTACCATCCTTGTCAGCTGCTCCTGGGAGCTTTAATAGCGCCCCCTCTGGCCAAGTGGGCTCGGACCAATAAGAGGCTACCTCTGTGAGAGTAGGCACCTCCAAGTTCTGCCCAGTTTTCAATAAACCCTATTTAGTCTCTCCATTACCGTGTGTTCACCAATACGAGAGAGGAATTGGGCCTGTGGAGTGGCAATGGGAGAAACCATTTTAGTACAACGAGAGGCGCATTCAATTGAGAAGCTGCTTAGCCTGTCTAACATGCACACTTTTAATTTTCAAATGTTATTTAGTGAGAGGAATAATTAAGAATTTTAAATATAATAAATATACTTTCCTATACAGTACTTATTTATATTACTGCCCTCTTAAGCCATAACTATCACAGCACATCAGCCCAGTTCATTTGATCCAATAAAGTTAAGAAATAAAAGGGGAACCGCAAGGTGGATAATGGCTTCTGTCTCTGGAGGTCAAATTGTTAGCGACCATGACAAGTCTTGTTCCCCCAGAAAGAGAACACACATCAAGGGCGGATCCAGCATTGGCGCCAGGGGGGGGTCACGACATAGTAAAAAAAGGTCATTTCCAAAATTTGGTATCTAGAAACTAAACTTTTCCTAAAAAAGGTCATTTCCAAAATTTGCTATCTGGAAACTACCCTTTTCCTAACCCCCCCCCCTGGATCATTTCCATGATCCAGGGGGGGGGGTCATGGACCACTATAACTTATAATAGGAAAGTAGGTATTTTATCAATAAATGTAAGTACTGTACTTTAAAGTAAAGGCGTGAACCCAGCCCAAGGGGGGGTCATGATCCCCCTGGATCTGCCCTTGACACACATGGAGTAGGGTATGTATCACAGAATAAGAATAGTAATATGCCGACCTTGGCAGCCTAGTGGCATAGGCACTGATTCCAGGTTATGGGTTCTGACAGTAATTTCAATGTGTTTTTTCACTTGAAATTTCTACTTGGGTTGGAGTTGGAATCCTACTTGTTAAATTAGACGGGACCGGTTGACTGATAGAAAATATTGCTCCAAGCATTAAGTCCCACCAGCTTTACTGACACCTTTGTATAGTAGAGAGTTATTTATTTATCTATTTCTTTTTTCAATTTTTTAAGTAACAATCTTGGTCAGAAATGGCATGTCTTATAATAGTCGCCACCCAATGGGAATTCCAATACAAAATATACATAATGTATGTAGATAAATAAATGCAGCTGGAATGACATGGGTTAGAAAAGATAATATACCATACATATTATTTGTGACTGCAAACCAATATAGGTAACCTAACTTTCACTATTGCACTCCTCAACCTAGTTTCCAAAATGGCGCATGATCGATTGGCACCACACACCCGCATAGCATAACACATAGTGTATAGTGTTAGTGTTGCAACGCGGAGAGGTGCGCCGATATGGCCAGGCAGCTCCTCGTAACATAAACAAACTGCTGTGTGCACTCTTTGGCCAGGTTATTTCTAATTTCACCGCTCAATAAAACAACCTAACCAACGCGGTGCGCCACAAATAAACAACTCTGGAACTGGACATAGATAATATACTGTAATGAACTGGAGTCGTTATTCAGTTGACCCACCGCACTGTGGTTTGTTGTCGTCCTGTGACGTAATTGTGTTCACTTTAATAATAATATCTTTGTAAAACCACAGTAATGTCCGCTGGACGAACAAGTTTTAATATGTTAAAATGTGACATTTGCTTTGACTAGTTGATCTCCAGATCCAGGCCATCGCAAACAGCTGTGAGCCTTGCAGTGCGCCTAGCAACGTATTCCTTTGTCAGGATGTGACAGCCATAATACAAGTGTGTTAACAAAACCCAATCACTTGGATGCCGCGTCAAAGACAGCCCGACACTGAAACCGAATGAATTGCTGTTCATTTCTGTAAGTTTCAATCAATTTATTATGCAGTTTATAGCTCGCGATTTGTTTTATGTTTTTTGTTTGTTATTTTTGAATCCCCCGCGTCACGACCAGATGAGCCGCGCCGGCAGCGCCGCCACGCGAACAACATTGGAAACACCGTGACATCTCGCTTTGTAGGAAGTAGCAGAAAGTTCAGAGGATTGTAGACGGTAGAGCCCGCGCACCTTGTCTGAGCTGGCTGGATAAACCGAAATACCTATATAGAATACTATTATAGTAGTTCTACCTCTTATAACTTTAAGGAAGTCCAAGAGAACTGAATGAGGATGTTATGTAAAATTGTCAAATCGGCTAGTTACATTTTTTTTTTCAAAAAAGCTCTTCAATGTTGTCGAGCAGTCTTTTTAAGCTGTTAGTAGTAGGTTCAGTTTTATTTTATTTCTTTATTTCACGGCCAGTAGGCCTTTTGCAGAAAAATAATTAATAATAATAGTTATTGTTAATTATTTTTATTAATTGGCATGCCTTCTAATTAGACACATTAAATCGGACCCTAGGAGCTCTAATCCGAAAGAAAATCGACAAAGGCCCAACGCATCAATATGTAGATAAAAGTTCTTGGTAGCCATCTATAAGATAAAGTTATGTAGATGATAAAGTTATGGGAAGAATCTGACAGCCGCATCAATTGAAAACTATCCAATAGATGGATATCTAGAAGATAACAGTGTTGCTATGCTGAAATCTATTGATTTCTATAGCAATTTCTGTGGATTCCATGGAAATTTTAATGGATTTGCTTTTTCGCGCCAGATTTGATGTCAGATGAAGTCTTGTTTTGACAATTAATGCGTATTGAATCAATTTTTTAGGTTAGGTTCTAATCTTGTTTTTTGTTTCGCATATTATAATTTTGTAACATTATTTCTAAAACTTTTAACTGTACAATAATTTAACAGAAAGTTTAAGAATATGACAACATTTCGATCACAATTTACCAGCGATTGAGAAAATTCTTGAGAAATATGTGTGTAACCAACTGAAAAAATACATAGAAAGAAATAATATTGTGGATCCATCACAGTACGGATATCAAGAAAATAAGGGAACTGAGACACTTCTACAAAATTTTGGAAACTTAGTGAATGACGCATTGGATAAAAGAAAACATGTTCTTGTTATTTTTATAGACTACTCTAAGGCCTTTGACACCATCAATCATGAAAAATTATTAGAGTATCTAGAATTAATTGGGATAACGGGTAAATTGTTGATGTTTTTCAGAAATTATTTAAGTGATCGAAGATGCATAGTGAAAATAAACAATACATATAGCGATGTTAAATACATTAAATCGGGTGTGCCACAGGGATCTATAATGGGACCAATATTGTATTTGATTTATGTCTCCATGATCAAGAATCTTTTTAGAAATGTTCGGCATTTTATGTATGCTGACGATACTGCACTAGTGATGGCGCACGAAAACATAGATGATGCATGTAAATTACTGCAAGATGATTACAATGCTCTGATTAAATGGTCACATGATTATGGTCTTAGAATAAATGCAGAAAAGACGAAATTGTTATATATAAGGACTCCACACACTGTTGCATCTAGCCCTCGCATAGTTTCGCATGATTATGACTGTATTCACATTGGTATTAGAAATGATTGTAACTGTAAAAATATTGAACAGGTAAAAACATATAAGTATTTAGGTGTATTAATTGATAATCATTTTAAATGGGACGAACATGTTAGTAAGCTGTGTAGTAGGTTGAGATCGGTTGCGGGACAACTTCATAGGGTAAAATATTTTGTACCTGATTGTATAACAAAAACCATATTCGTTGGCGGAGTCTTTGATACGATATGGAATCTCCGCTTGGGGAAACACAACAAAAACTAATCTAAACAGAGTACAGAGTGTCCAAGACATACTTGTTAAAATAGTTGCCAATTACAAGTCTGTTCCAGGTAGACATTTCAATGCAAGAGATACATATACAGATTGCAATATAATGACTGCTAAGGGAATATTTTTGAACAAATTTTTACTACCTGATATTTTGGACATTAGATATCGAAATAGATTGATACACAACCATAATACTAGATTCACGCAGAATGAGGGATTGCTAATTCCTAAAGTAAATAATAAGTATGGTATGCGAACCCTAGAATATCTGATTCCCAAAGTATTAAATATGCTACCTCAGAATATTAAAGATACCCAAAGACTAGGTGAGATTTTTCAAAATTTGGTATCTGGAAACTACACTTTTCCTAAAAAAAAAAAAAAAAAGGTCATTTTCAAAATTTGGTATCTGAAAACTACACTTTTCCTAAAAAAAAAAAAAGGTCATTTCCTAAATTTGTTATATGGTACTTTTGCTCCAGGGGGGGGGTCATGGCCCACGGAAATTATAATTATGCTAGCAAAATAAAGATTTTATTAATAAATATCACTGCCCTACTGCAGGTTACATAGCCTAGGGGGGGGTCATGTCCCCCGTGACCCCCCCCCTGGATCCGCCGTTGCTTATGAGACAGTGGATTGTGAGTAATATGGATATTAAATATATCCTTAGGCTTTCACGGCCGGCGTTTGAATATGGATTAGCCCTAATAGCCCGGAAGAACCAATTTCTCCATATTCAATATGGATATTATTGATGCAGTGTGAGATATGGTCGTGCTGGTTGTGGGGTTTGGTGAGTAACATGTGTGATTGATTTTATTTTAAAGGAAATAATTAAAAAATAGTCATGAAGAGTACCTATATAGATTCTTTGTACTTATTTCGTTTTGTTTTTTTGTATGATTGAAGAGTATATTTGTTGATTTTATACTTTGTTTTATATATATATATATTTTTTATAGAGTATATTTGTTGATTTTATACTTTGTTTTATATATATATTTTTTATATATTATGTCTGATGAGGATATTTATTGCTTTGTTTTATATTTTGTTTTTTGTATGACTGATAGGGATATTTATTATCTAAATAGTTTGTTTTATGTTTTATTTTATTTTATTTTTTTTTATGATTGATGATGATATTTACTAGTTTTAATACTTTGTTTTATATTTTATTTTTGTATGACTGATGAGGATATTTATTGGTTTAATGCTTTGTTTTATATTTTATTTTTGTATGACTGATGATAATCTTTATTGTTTAATACTTCGTTTTATATTATATTTTGATATGACTGACGAGGATTTTTGTTGGTTGAATGCTTTGTTTTGTATTTTTTTGTATGACTGATGAGGATGTTTGTTGGTTTAATGCTTTTTTGTGTTTTGTATAGCTGATGGGGGTATTTGTTGGATTGCTTGTTGTTTTGTGGAGGCATTTGCCGTGCATTTTCGAAGATAAAAAAATAAGAATTATTTGGTAATGTTTGGCGTGCAATATAATGTGTAAATGTATTATACAATCTGCCTAATGGTATAATAACATGTATGATTGGTTTTGTTTGTATCTATCTTTTGTTTTATATAAATTTATCTATCATGGTAGAGTCAGCAGTATTGTCTACATATCTGGTGTGACTATGATAGAATAATCAAACAATCGAATTATTTTTGTAATTTGTAATAATTGTGTAAAGAACCTGTTGACAAGGCTTGTAAAAGCCTTAACAGGACTTGTATTGTTATTATTTTGGTGAATAAAGAGAAGTTATTATATAAAAAAAAAAAAAAAATAGATTTTTTCTTCCAGATCGTTTGTTTGAAAACCGGCAATTTGGTGTCTTGTCGATCAAAATTGAAGAAAAATATGATTTTTTCAAAGCTTCAAAATGATAATTTATTATATGTATATTTTCTCGTTATGTTTAATGATGATGTATATAATTATCATTTTGGTTTATGGAAAAACAAGTCAAAAGTTCATCACATTCACGACGTTACGGGAGTTTATAAACGTCAGTGAAGGCTATTTTGACAGCCATCCTAGAGATAAATCGTTATCCAACAGAAGGTACCGCACGTTAAAAATGGCGTCAGATATCCTGAATATAAGCGATATCTACACATTGATGTTGCAAATATCTCAAGGAAAGACTTTTCTGTAAGATATATTTATCTATCTACTGATTGATGCGTTGGGCCAAAATAAAGCCAAAAAATAAAGGATTTAAAAAAAAAATTCAATATATCCGTAAAAGTTTTGGATAGGTACCACATTATACACAATCAAATCCATCAGAAATGACCTTATAGTAATGTCTTTTTATATTCAGTAGGTACGACTTTCCCTGTAACCTTTTATTACGACTTTTTAACATCTATACAGCGTTCTTAAATAAGTTATCATAAACCAATATGATTTTACGATCGAAAAATCAACTAATACATAATTTTAAAATTTTACTGTAAATATATCGAATTAATGTAAAAAATAGTAGATGTCAATTATTAATTTCGATCTGAGGAAAGCATTCTTCAAGTATTCACTCAAAACAACTGAATATAAATACAACTGAATCGCGTACGGACGGCATTTAACCGCGCTGCCAGGCTTATTTTCCGCGAGGATAAGGGCTGTCACATCACACCTCTGCTGGAAAAACTACACTGGCTAAGAGAATCCAATACAAATTGTGTTTCATGGTATACAAGGCCATAAACGACATAGCACCTCATACATTTTTTGAACTCTATATAGTCAAGGAACCTGCAACAAGACGTTCAGCTATGAAATCTACAAATATGCTGAATGAGATCAACAGGAGCAACAAGTCGAACTTCCACGACAGGGCTTTCAGCCTAGCAGGACCCGTCACCTGGAACAGACTTCCCGAAGAAGTAAGGGTAAGAACACGTAGAAAGCCGATTCCGACCCGCGCAAAGAATGTTACTACCTATGCATTTGAATGGGGATACCCACAGAAAAAGCAGGAACCCGCTTTCCGGCATCGGTGATGTCGCCGATTAATGGCCGATTATCTTTGTATGTATTTCTCAATAAAATATATAGGGGAAATTCATTAAATAAAAAACTTGATTGTTAACATTTTTTTCATAATAAATATTTTGTACATATTGAAATATAAAGTAAAGTAATCAGTTTTTAAAATGAGTTAATTGTAAAGAACCTAAATTCGCCAAACGCGTCACGGCTATCGCCGAATAGGTACTCCCGAAACCATGATCCGCCTTGCCGACTAATCGTCCGAAGTCATAATCGGAACAATGTTGAGATGTCATCTCTAATTGAAACCATAGACAACAATATTTGAGCCGATCGGCGCGGTTCGGAATCGGCTTTCTACGTGTTCTTACCTAAGAAAGGACCAGCCCATCAGCACATTCAGGAGCAAACTGAAGACACTGCTCTTCCCACAGAGTTTCCCGCGCGCCTTGAAATGATATGGAGATGAAATGGCGCCAAACAAATCATCCAACATCATCATACTAATATGGCGTGCAACAATAGCGAAAACCATTCTTGGGCCGTACATAGATTTCCCAAAGGATATGATTTCACCAGCACAAGGTTCAAATCCCACTGGTTACGGAGAGCATTTCGATATGAAGGTGGGAGTCCACCAAGGTTCAGCTTTAAGTCCTTCGATGTAAAGTAGTGCAATGCCTGACCAAAAATTCACAAAATGAACTGCAGGAGCGTGTGCTTTATGTAGATGACGTTATGTCACTGCCTTCTACACCACTAGTAATATAGAATTGAGTACGTTGTGACCAGAAATAGTAAAATAGTACAAGTATATTATTATGCCATGTTTTTTTATATGTAAGCTCCCAAAAGTCGACTATTGCATTGCCGTCTAGAACTATGGTTTTAAAGGGAATTGTTTCTAGACGTGACGTGAGCATAGGGTATTTGACACTATGAAAAATAAGCTACAGAGTGTGGTCATCCTGTTTGAAAATGGCCCAAGAATGCTTATTTCTTTTATTTTACAACTTAAATAGGCTTATTTTTATAAAAACACGTAATAAAAATCCAAATATTTCTATGGAACTAGTCACCGATGAAAACGCCTTGTGTTCTCTGTGACGTCACACGTCTGTAAATGACAGTCATCAACACGTTAGCAAACGATTCACGACGAGTTCATCGAAAATCAATTCATCGAATGATCAATTCATCGAAAATCAATTCATCGAAAATCAATTCATCGAAAATCAATTCATCGAAAATCAATTCACACACACACAGACAGACACACAGACAGACGGACGGACGAACGTGACAAGATCTGCCAACATCTTCGAGGGGGGGCGAAGGGTACAGACGCTGTTTTCAGCCATTATATGAGGCATTAAAAAAGATTTTAAAAAAAATACTCCAACGTATGTCAAAATCGCCGCCATCTTTAATTTATAGGAGTGACCAAACTGAAGCTTTACCTTATTATTAGTTCATAAACAATTTCTCTAAAATATCTTCATAATAATGGTTTTCGATGAATTGATCATTCGATGAATTGATCATTCGATGAATTGATTTTCGATGAATTGATTTTCGATGAATTGATTTTCGATGAATTGATTTTCGATCAATTGATTTTCGATGAATTGATTTTCGATGAATTGATCATTCGATGAATTGATTTTCGATGAACTCGTCGTGAATCATTATTATTTATCTATGAGAGTACGTTTACAGTATATATTATTTATCTATGAGAGTACGTTTGTTAATGACTACTCCTAATTTTAACGACCTTTTCATAATTACGTTTACCATTATTTTATATTTATTTTCATATTAATACGACTATTTGAGTAAGAAAAATGCAGGTAGTTATTATTTATTTATTTATTTACGGCCTATTGGCCTTTTAAAAATAAAAATATAACACAATACAATCTTAAGAATCTACATAATAATTTAGTCCGTTTATATTTTTGAAGGCGCATCAATCGTAGAAAACAGACGTAAAGGTCAGATATTAATATGCCCAGAGCCGTACAAAATGCTGGAGAAGGTTCTTAAATACAATTTGCTGCATTAACTTTAATATATTTAGAGCTATTTAAAAAAAAAACTATATTTTTTAGGATCTTCATACAAATTTCTCAAAAAGACAGTAAGCCATCTTTTGGAAACAATATTACTCATGTAAACGTTGAATGGATTCTTGGTATTACGGTATGAAAATGTAATAAAATAATTGTAGATTGATTTGTTATACATATAAATGTTATTCAAATCTTATTATTCTCAATAAATAAAGATTTAATGAAAAAAAATTGCAAAATAATTCCTCCATATTGAAGTTTGACAGCTGCCTTCATCACACATAGCACAAATCACCCTCTATGGGTGGAATGCCCAATTAATTATCACACATTAGAGGGTGTAGGGAATGTAGCTAAGATTCAAACCATAGAGAGAGTAAAACTTGCAAATTATGTCGGTAGGTTCGTATAATATTATGAGGTCGGTAAAACAAAAATTGTAAAAGTGTCATTCTTCTTTTTCTGTGCTTATGTCAGTTTTAGAGGTCTGTTAAGCAATGGAAAGCTAGACTAGAACCAGCAGCCCGATTCACGGAAAAGTTTAAGTCTAAGTTTAGTTCGAAGTTCGAACGAAGTTCGATTCAAACTTTTCCGTGAATAGGGCTGCTGGTAATAATAATAATTGTAGGCGGCGACTATCTACGAGGGTGGTCCGATAAGTAGTTAGCCTACAAAAGAAAAACGAAAATTATGGAAAATTTATGATTTATTTTTCAACATAGTCTCCTTTTAGCTCTATACACTTGATCTAGTGATGCTCCAACTTCTTGAACCCGTCTGAAAAATGAGTTTTCTTGGGGTCTGCAAAGTATGCCTCCGTGGCGGCGATGACCTCCTCGTTTGACTAAAATTTCTGCCCGGCGATAGACTTTTTCAAGTTTGGAAACAAAAAGAAGTCTCATGGGCCCAAATCTGGAGAATACGGTGGATTGGGCAGCAGTTCGTAGCCCAATTCGACCAATTTAGCTGTGGCGACAGCGGAAGTGTGAGCCGGTGCGTTGTCATGGTGGAGGATAACTTTTTTCTTCGCCAAATGGGGCCGTTTTTTCTGCAATTCAGCGTCGAATCGACCCAATAATTCAGTATAGTACAGCCCTGTAACCCTTCTGCCCTTCTCCAGGTAGTCAATGTGGATCACACCATGTGAATCCTAGAAAACGACGGCCGTCACCTTTTCGGTCGATAGAACAGTCTTCGCCTTTTTCGGAGCACATTCGCCGGGTAAAGTCCACTATTTCCACTATTCTTGGTCTCTGGTGTGTACCAGTAGATCCCTGTTTCGTTGACGGTCACAAAACAGTGCAAAAACTCTTTAGGATTGCGCGTAAAACAGCATCAAACATTGCTCTGAAGTGATCTCACGGTTGCACTTGTTATCCAGAGAGAGCAAATGCGGCACCCATCGCGCCGACAGCCTTCTCATGCCCAAAATTTCAAGTAAGATATGATCCACGCGGTCTTTGGAGATGCGTACTATCTCAGCTATCTCGCGCACCTTCAATCGGCGGTCTGCCTATACCAGATCGTGGACTTTTGTCATGTTTTCATCCATGGTAGCCATTTTCGGGGCACCTGGGCGTGGCTCATCAAAAACTGACGTGCGACAACGTTAAAACTCGTAAAACCAATTTTTTACAGTCGTTATCGAAGGAGAAGACTTGCCGTATGCAGCATCCAAGTGCTCATTGATTTCGCTGCATGATTTCCCTTCGAAAAACAAGAACCGAATCACCGAATGATATTGCTCTTTTTCCATTTTTCAAAAATCTGCGGACACACCGGCTTCCACAAGCGGTAAAAACAAAACTACTTGTTCAAATTGGCTGAAATTTTGACAGTAGTCGTCTAAAAGAACGTACTATACGATAGGAATTATTTGTTGCGATAATGGCGCTTTAAAGCGGTGAGGCTAAGTACTTATCGGACCACCCTCGTACAGTCTATGTTCCTATTCACGGAAAAGTTTGAATCGAACTTCGTTCGAACTTCGAACTAAACTTAGACTTAAACTTTTCCGTGAATCGGGCTGCTGTTTAATTACCTACCGATCAAGCCTGACAATCGGAATCAAAAACGTAAAGCATGACGGGTATAAGCTAGTAATATATATATATTTTTTAATGAATCTGTTCTCACTCAAAGTGAACACAAATACACTCCTTGACTCTTTCACAGTAAGCTACTTAAAGCTTGTGTCGTGAAAGAGGAAGACGGTCGGCACCTGGGATCGAACCACGACGTCCGCACCAAACAGTACGAAAGCCGGCGTTGTAACCGCTAGTCTACCAACCACTATTAATTTCTTGGTTTTCCTTGAAAACCCTGCTTCAGATTCACAACCAAATTTTTTTTTTATTTAGTTTTAAGACCTTCACCCAAGCTCGAATGGTTTTGGTAGACCTAACCTAACCATGTTAAAATGAAATAGATAAACTAATGCAGGGTGCGTGTAGTCTACTTGTGCAATAATGGGTGAAGGGCTGTTGCAGGGCGGAGAGGCGGGGGGGCAGAGAGACTCGCACCACCACCACGACTCCAGTCAGCTGTCGCTGCGCGCGTCGGTGTCTCGTGTATTTCGCGTCTCTGTTTGTTTACCTCAGCGAGGACTAAACGGCGAGTGATTGTGGTTTACGCGTCTCATCCATGGCGGATAGCTTTATGTGAAATATACTGTGTTGTGCTCCACGCCTCTGCATGGCTGTTTGTTTGTGAATTATGGTGAATAGTGTGCGCCCCTCGGATGCTCCCGAGTTCCGCCATGGACGCTGTTAGTGACCGTCATGTTGAAATGTCGCAGAAGTAACTCGGATTGAAGTATAGGTTCAGTCAGCAGGGCCCAATGTCTGCCGAATGCAACAAACAATATTTCTCGTACGTAAAGACCCATCTACTATACACACACTCCATATCACACCATCATATTTTTGTTTATTTTTTATTTATTGTGAAAGATCGTTGTCCGCTGTGGCGCCACACACGCGCACTCCTCTCCGTGTCTGTGTCCCTCCACACTCCACATGTTGTTTTGTTTTGCTGCGAGTAGTTCGCACTGCTTTGTTTCTTTTGCAATAAACAAACTGCTGAATAGTCGCACAGTTATTTCATCCTTTCTCAACTCAACATTCCTGGTGGGATGTCCCCAGGACGTTTGTTCTGGTTGCAAAGTGTTCTTCGTTGTGTGCTGGCAATCAGCATCATATAAATCAGACTTAGCTATGTCCAGCCAGATGTTAGTTGTTACATGCATTTGAATACTCTTATGGCCTGATTGACTTTTATTACGCGAGTATTTCCTGGATGAAGTCTTGTTCCGTGTAGCTATCTAGGTAGGTACTGCAGCTGGTCTCAGACAAAGAAGATGCTGGCGGCAACACTAAACGCTGTAAATTGGTATTAGACTTGAAAATGTGGTTAATCGTGTGCTGGTTGCCATGGAAGGACCCGATCTTTCAGCTAATTCTTGACACTTGCACAAAATTTCTATCAGTGAGGTGATAGGACCCCTCCTTGTGTATTGTTACATAATTTTAGTATTTAGCCCAATTTGGGTTACTTCCCTATAGGTGGGTAATTTTCCACTCTGCCCACGTTGTCTCCAGCTTATCATAGTAAAGTTTTCTTGCCCCACAGGACTGGCCCCTCACACGCACACCACTATTAGAAATAAACTCGGTTGACACATTAGCTTGTGGGGCTGGTTAGTAGAAGGTCTCTGGGGTGAGTAGAAGCGCACGCTAGCACCACACGCATGTCCAGAAGATAGTGGCGACGAAGACATAGGCCAGGCCGGACAGGGTGGTAAAGAGGCTGCGTTCATCCCAGCAACCAGTGGACATGGAGCAACTGAGGAGGGCCATACAGTAAGTCCTTGTTTGATTACTCAGCATGCCACAGGGGGGCTGGGAAGGACAGGCATCTGAACGGGAACAAGTGTTCAGGAGGCACGAGTCCCTTGACGGTATGGCAACACGTGTGTACAGATACACCACTGTAAAGCTTTGTTTAGGATTAGCGTTGCCCCGAACTCTCCAGCAGGGTGCAGCAACACTTCTCTTGATCACTCGGAACTATTCCGTTGGCACTGCAAGAAGTCGATATTTTCAATCTCTTGGTTTTTCTTAAATATTCGTTTTACTATTTCGTTCATACTCATCTACATCATATTATAGTTTCACGACTTAGCTCTTTAGCCACAGAGCCGAACACATTTATATTAAACTCGTGTACAATTTGTGCCTTGGTAAGGTCAGTCATACTAACAACTAAACGAATATCTAACAACTAAAAACTCTAAGAATTCATTACTAATGTTCGATTTGTAAATGGAACAAACCACTACGGGCTTACGACCCTCTTCTACTGTTATTTCGAAGGCTGGCTTAGTGTGATTACTTTACGTTAACAACGTTCGCCATTAGGTGGTAATGTTCAAGATCTTCGATGTTTTGGGCAGAAGGTGCTTGGTGATAGTCCATTTCAATATTAAAATGAAAAAGTCTTATATAGTTCTATCACAAAATTTATTGTTCAAACATGAACCGGTTTTCGGAGACTACCGTCAATGTACCGTCAACGTAATGTTTAAGACTAAGTCTTAAACATTTGATAATGGAGACGGTAGTCTCCGAAAACCGGTTCATGTTTGAACAATAAATTTTGTGATAGAACTATATAAGACTTTTTCATTTAAATATGGTAATGTTCAAAAGTCTCCGAAACTCCTAATCATGAGAATTCTCAATATGTTCAACATATAGAAAAATCTCATGTAGGTATGCAACAAGTAGATACTTTAAGAACATCTTAACTTCAAGATTTCAAGCCATATGTCGCTGCACGTCCTAGCGATTTTCGATTATTCTTTATTTTACTCCTAGTATCGTTAAAAGACCGGATAAGAAGTACTCGTAAGTATACGAAGTAGCATGGTGTCCCTGACATTAATAGTCAGTTGGAAGAGAGGCAACTGAGATGGTATATATGGGCATGTTTGGCAGAGACCACCAGAACACACGGTTAACAAGGCGATGACTGTAAATCTCCCTCGACCTCCATCAAGAGGGAGACCCAAACATACACGGATGCAACAGTGCGACAAGATCCTGCAGAGAAACGGCCTAGCCGACTCGAGCGGAGGCTTTATCCATCGGCACTAGGTCAAACGACCCGACAACAACACCTTCGTAATACGTGTACTAAGCTTTAGTTCTAATCTAATCCTGGAATAGGATACAAGAATCCATAAATATTTGGGACGTTGTGTTCGATTCTGGTGACATTTGAAGGAATGGATTCTTGTGATGTGCATGGTGTGTCGGTGTGACCACATCCTGGCAGGCGTGAGGTTCTCCTCACCAACTATTAGCTCACTGCCCGAGGAGCTAATAGTTGGTGATACCTTCGCATAGAGGTGCTGGTGTGCGGTGCGACATCTGATATGGCCGTACTATATTCACAGTCGGCGTGCGTGCGCTCCCATTGTGAGCAGCCGGATGTGCCACCAGATACACACCTCGCCTAGCAAGCAACAAACAGACCGTCTTTCCTAAACACTATACGGGCTCTACTGTGTGCCGTGCCTACCTCCAGCTGTCTTCTTCTTTGTTCACCCAGGGTGGCCCCTTTCCAACACTACACACCTATTATATACATAGGCCCATATACCTTCTTGGCTAATCCATCCAAAGCGTGTAATGGGAAATAGTTCCTTAAAAGCCCTCGCATGCCGAGATCTGCTACACCCATATGAATGTATATCCAGAAAGGTTTTTCACGAAACGTTAACGATACTATGTATTTTTTTTTTACCCATCACGCCATTTCCCGAAGGGGGTAGGCAGGGAGTACGAACTTCCATTCTTTCCTATCCAAACAAACCTCTTTCGCTTCCTCCAAACGCATAACATTCCGCATGCATGCTCTTCTATTCCTTTTGCTCCTGACTTGGCCCTCCTCTAAGACGGCACCGATATGGTCGGACCATGTCATTCGAGGTCGGCCTCGTCTGCGTGCACCCATTCTTTCAGATTTATATATCCTTTTAGTCATTCTATCTTCGTTCATTCTCTCTACATGCAGGTATTTTATTTTAACGAAATATATTTTTAAAGAATCAATCCAACAAATTGATGTCTCTCTGGAGTATTGTGCGATATAAAAATGTCAGTGAGAGTTAAGGGTAAAGTAAGCCTGAAATGACATATTATGGCTCTGAATGTTGGGCACTAAAACAAAGACATCAACACACTGCCCAGATACTTGCTTTTCGAGTCCGTGTAAAAGCTAAGCCTTTCCCATCCAATATGTAGCAGCAGCAATTAATTACCTCGCTTCATATAAGTATGTCGTTCAGGTCACACCTACCAGCAGATGCTCATCATTCTGGACCTCTCCACAGTCACACCTTACATCCTCCTCCAAACTTCTACCCCACTTGTGCGGGTTCACTGCACAGATAAAAATGCTCAGATGGGCTGGAGGAGTAATTACCTAGACACGATATAGAGCTGGAAAAGCAGACCAGGCAGACCACCCGCTACATAGTTGTCAAACATCAAGAGGAACCTCAAGGAATGCGAAGTGGAGCCAGAGCTGGCGTTAGATAGAGTCTTGGCGAAGGAGGACTAGGAGGGCCGACCCCAAATAATGAGACAAAGGCGAGGGCGAAGAAGAATAATCAATTCAACTAAATATTATGTATCGTAATCTCCTGACGGTTCTGCAAGTGCCCGAGGGTGTGTCATTGTTTGGTGCTGAGGGCAGGTAAAACATTTTGTGCGGGACTGGAGATGGATATCTGTGGAATTCCCTGGCAGGGTATATCTGTCTATCTAAGATCTCGCTTAGGGGCTAATTTACGTAGAAAAAAGTCAATTCGTGAATAATAACGGGAATTACCCTGCGGTGGAGAGGGATACTGTAGTAGGGAAACCCATTGAGTGTAGTTTAGAGGCACTTCTTGCGAGTCAGTTGCTGTGAGTGCGTTGCTTTGTGAAACAACTTTTCCCATTTCGGCAACCATTTCAGAAATGGGCCACGGAAACTCGTGTATTTCTTTGAAATCTCTGATCAGTCGCGTTGTTGTTGTCGCCTGCAGAAGTATTATCCTCATCGTAATGTCGGCATCTTGAGTTGGAGGATTATAAAATGACATTTTTAGTCTTTCACATATCAGGGACCCCAATGGGTTTTCTACTAGAGAGTTCTAGAAAGTCATAAAAAATCTAGGTATTGTAAAAGATATCGATCGACATTCGAAAATAGGGTCCCTGATATCTCCCCTAGATGCTTTCAAGTTAGCTTTTGATAACTTGCACACTGAGCAAAGACTTGTGTCCTGAAAGAGAAAGATGATTGGCACATTATGACGTAGGTATACTGTACTCCCAACACCACATCTCGCCTTTCCCACTCTGGTCTACTTGTTACAGTCAATCAGGAAGATTCTTTTATTGGGTTTATTATAAAACAATTGTCATGCTCATCAGCTAGTGCTAGTGAATGGTACAATACCTACAGTATGTGGTGTGGTGGCACGTGCGCCACGCTCTCTGTTGATCCCGTCTGACCCGCGCTGTGAGGGGACGGCCAGCTGGTCTTCTCCTCTGTGCAGACTCAGAGGTCTCAAGCTGCGATGATCTCTCCAGATCTACCCTAGGGAAGCTTTTTTGTTTATTTCATTTGAAAATTATTTGAGCCCATAACACAATAATTGTCCTCTGAAGTTAAGACGTGGACTTCTGGTCAAGAATTTGAAGTGATCGGTAGTCTAGCGGCTTAGTCGCCGACTTTCACGCCAGAGATTGTCGTGTGTTTTTGAATTGGTGATGTTAATTGATGTTCTGTGCGACATTTGGAATTATTTAATTATCCATTTTATTATAAGTGTTTTGTATGTAAAAATGTTTCCACCAGATTTCTGTGTTATGTGTTGTGACAATAATATTTTCTATTTTCCTAAACAATGTTGTTTTATGTTTTTATTCAATCTTCATCTACAAAATTCATAGTTTATTGCTCTTCCAAAAGTATGAAGTAGGTAATTTGTAACATGCCATTGATTGTTGTTTCTTTCTTTTTTTTGTAAAACTTGGTAGTAATGACACATTGTCCCAACAGGGAGGTACTACTTTGAAAAAAAAATGATTACAGCGTTTGATCATTAATTATATTAGTATTATAATTTGTACAAATTAAAAAATTATTGGTATAAATTTACAAACGAAGTTAGCGTGAAGTTGTATGTCAAAATATGAGGAGTTGCGGAGCTAACCCAAGACAGAGCTGAGTGGCGGCGTAAAATACTAAAGGTAGACCCCACCATCATGTGGGAATAAAAATTTCCAAGGAGAAGAAGAAGAAAAAGTGATAATTTTACTTCTAGCGGCCCGTCCTGGCTCATAAACTTCCCCAGTGGCCCCTCTTTGCTATAAGTCTGTGCATCCCTGTGTTAGACTAACTGCCGCTTCCTTGTTTGAGTGAGGAAAGGATAAAAATTAAAACCCGACAATCATTTATTCGCGAAATAAAACAAACAATTTTTTAATAAAATTAACGAATTGAACGTGCATTGTTGGTGGAATTATTTTATACGGTAAATACAATTGATTTGTTATTCCACAATATTTATTTACCTGTAAAAATTCTGTGTTAGATAAACAAAGTGTTTTTTATTCATTTACATTCAATTATAAAGGCTGAAAAAGAAATTTAGATGGGCGAAATGAACATATCTAACAGACAGAATTTTTGACAGCTCAATAAGTTGGAAAAGTCGGAGTAAATCTGACAAGTAGTAAACACTAGATCACAGACTACTTATATGACTAGATATTTAGAAAAGTTTAAGTTTAGTTCGAAGTTCGATTCAAACTTTTCCGTGAATAGGGCTGCAGGTCCTGCATGGTCACAGAGGTGACTTAGAAACTAAAGCTTAAAACGAATACAAATTAATATTATTGGTACGCACATAGATAGGCAGAGGTTGTGATAATATTGTATAAAATTTTGATATTTGACTAATGAATTTATATAAAGCAAGATAAAGATTTTATAAGAATAAGTAGATTGACAATAATAATATTTGAATTTACTAAAATTGTTTGTAATATTTTTTTATATAAATAAAAAAACCAACCAACTTTTTATTGCAAAAACATGTTCTCTCGCACGACTTGTTCTCATAACCACCAACTTGGATAACGACTAACTTCCATTAAATGTTCATCCCTCTATCTGCGTATATCAGCCTTCATACACTTCTCGCCTTAGAACTGCCCGCGCTCGTTGTCCCTTTAATTCACGCATGAATCGTATCCTCTTCACACATCCCACATACTCAAATGAATCAATCTTAGAAATTTCCAACAGTTCGGAAGGTCGTGGGTTTGATCCCTGGTGGCGACCAGCTTCCTCTTTTTTTGCTGTCTGTGAAGCAATGTCAAATATTGTGTTTTGTGTTCACTTTAGGTGAGCACAGTTTCATTTAAAAATGATTTATTGATTCAATCAGTTACGTACAACACGGTCAATTTTGGTTATCACAATAAGTACCTACCTGATAGGACAAAGTCAACGAAGAATTATTGTGCCTCTATGGTCATCTCATCTGATGATGCCCTAAAGCAGTGATGGCAAAAGTGCAAAAAGTGTCTTCTCCTGTGATTTGATTGGCAGTATGTTCCTCTGTGGTTGGTCCAGACGCCGCTATGTCGTGTATCGTATGGTGTGGATGGGTGTGTTTATTTAAGTATACCCTCATCTCACACGCAGCGCACCTTCACCAACTCACAGGTTCAATCTCCCTACTACTGTACTGTAATAATACTGTCCCTACTCCAAATATCATTCACCTGTGATTTTGAGTTACCCTAATACAGTAAAAGGCCTTCAATGCAAATATTGATAGAGTTGAGTGTCACACTCATTGAATTATTGCACTACGTACTAGAAGTGGCATTTCTTGTTGACAATCTTACCATAATTATTCAGTAAAATTTTGTTTTAGCGGGTTCTATTCTTTCAATGGTATATACAATACGGTAACACGTGATTTATTTCCTACTACACCGCCATCTCTTGGATTTAAAAAAAAAATTAAAGCAATAATTATAAAGGAATTGTTTTGATTTCAAACCTATGACCCATCGAACTTCATCCCGCATCCGAATCAACGATAACTAGTACATAGTAGGTACAATAAATTATTAGCTAAATTTAATTCAGTGTTTATGTCGTAAATTGCATTTTATTCATATTTTAATAAGTCAAAATTATATTTTTAATCTGGATTAGGACGAAGGTCGACGGACGGGTCAGCTAGTATAAGTCTATGAAAAGGAAGCCGTTTTAGTCCCCCATTCGTTTAGTATGCAAGTGGTTGTCTTTTTCAAATAGGTATTATACCTTCTCTTTCTGATATATTTTTTGTTAATATACAAACAATAAAAGTTTTTTAGTCTCGTGTGAGGTAGTGAGTACGTAACTTTTGCTATAGCACGACTAACCACACATCAATCTAACTACTCATAACCACGACTTAACTACATTAGTAGTTAGCGCGAGTACGTAACGCGATAACGCAATGTAGTCAAGTTTTAAGCCGGAAATAGTAAGGTTTGCCAACATCTAACACAAAAAAATGTTTTTTTCATTGTATTTTTCAATGAAGAAACTTGTGGCGGCCATCATTATTTGACATTTTTCATCAAATATAATATAAAAACAGTTATGATTTGTGGAATTTTAATAATTTTAAGAAGTAAATACACTTGATGTTTTCTGATACTCTTTGAATACTCTTTTATTTTCCCTATAGATTTTTTATCTTAATTATTATTTGTATGTCTTAATTGTTTGTAAAATATTTGCTTGCGAGAAATAAAGAAAGATTTTATTTTTATTTATTTATTTTTTAATAATTTCCATACAAATGTTCAAAATCATGTATTGTTTTCCCTTTCGTCTGCTAATTTTTCTACAAACTTGAGTTGTTCCAATAGGCTGACATAAAAAAAATATCTTGTCGATAACAAATCCCAATTAAAAAAAATATTAACCTAGTTTTATATGTATTACGGTATTACTATTTTATTACAAAATATTTAATTTGGGAAATAAAATAAAAAATAAAATTAATAAAAGTAGTAATGCATTCTTATTTCCAATAAATTAATTATTTAAAACAAACGATGCAAAAATAATAACAAAGCGCGCATAAACTGCCTAACTACTGCTAACTACACTGGAACGCGACCCGACAGATGCTGTTATAATAACCACGCTGAAACACACATCTAACTACATTTGTAGTTAAGTCGGACGTTACGTACTCGCGCTAACTACACTAGGAAGTAGTTAGTTGTGCTATAGCCCTTACGTACTCACTACCCTGGGTAGTGAGTACGTAACTTTTGCTATAGCACGACTAACCACACATCAATCTAACTACTCATAACCACGACTTAACTACATTAGTAGTTAGCGCGAGTACGTAACGCGATAACGCAATGTAGTTAAGTTTTAAGCCGGAAATAGTAAGGTTTGCCAACATCTAACACAAAAAAATGTTTTTTTCATTGTATTTTTCAATGAAGAAACTTGTGGCGGCCATCATTATTTGACATTTTTCATCAAATATATAAAAACAAAAACAGTTATGATTTGTGGAATTTTAATAATTTTAAGAAGTAAATACACTTGATGTTTTCTGATACTCTTTTATTTTCCCTATAGATTTTTTATCTTAATTATTATTTGTATGTCTTAATTGTTTGTAAAATATTTGCTTGCGAGAAATAAAGAAATATTTTATTTTTATTTATTTATTTTTTAATAATTTCCATACAAATGTTCAAAATCATGTATTGTTTTCCCTTTCGTCTGCTAATTTTTCTACAAACTTGAGTTGTTCCAATCGGCTGACATAAAAAAAAATATCTTGTCGATAACAAATCCCAAATAAAAAAAATATTAACCTAGTTTTATATGTATTACGGTATTACTATTTTATTATAAAATATTTAATTTGGGAAATAAAATAAAATTAATAAAAGTAGTAATGCATTCTTATTTCCAATAAATTAATTATTTAAAACAAACGATGCAAAAATAATAACAAAGCGCGCAACTTTGACAGCTCTAAACCACATATAAACTGCCTAACTACACTGGAACGCGACCCGACAGATGCTGTTATAATAACCACGTTGAAACACACATCTAACTACATTCGTAGTTAAGTCGGACGTTACGTACTCGCGCTAACTACACTAGAAAGTAGTTAGTTGTGCTATAGCCCTTACGTACTCACCCCCCTGTCCTGTGACCATGCAGGGCCTGTGCCTGCGAAAAATAACAAATAAATTGTTTTATTTGAATCACATTAATATAAGTTTGTTTTTTGGCTATGCTATCTCGCTTGTCAATTAGGGATTGCAATCCGGTCTCATTTTGAATCCGGCCGGATCTAACCGGATTTTCGTCAATCCGGCCGGATCCGATCGGATCCGACCGGATTGAAATAACCTTGATTAATTGTCATTTTTTACAATAATGAAGGCTAAAAATAAAACAGCACATATACGAAATTAATTTAATTAGGGTATGATTACTTTTAAATAGTAAAAACTATAAAAAATAAGTTTCAAAAGAAATAAAATTCAAAATTAGATTACGTATTAAAAAAGTCAAATTTAAATTTAACGAAAATATTAATTTTGACCTGCCTTATTAATCATGATTTGAAAAGAAAGATTCTCAGAGAACCGACACCACGAAAAAGAAAGATTCTCGAAAACTCTTCAACCCATTGCAGAATAAACCATTCGAGGCAGAGTTAGAAACTCCGGATTCGGAGCCTCTGCGATATCGAGAACGTCAGGCAATGGGGGAGCAATAGAAGGCATTACTGGAATGATCACGTCAACAGAACGGATCCGGTGATTCTGGTAATTATAAGAGGTTGAAATCACATAAACCAACAGACCCTTGGACGAGCACTAAAGAGTTGGATGTGCATGCAATTGGATATTCGCGCCCTAGAAGTAATACCTATAACCGGGAATAATCAGAGACACTCCTATATCGATAATAAGTGTTTGAAAAATTATTTATGTTTTATCCTTGAATATAGCTGCACACACATTATGACAGACTACCGAACTAATCTATGTAACGTATAGTCACTATCACTACAGTCAATACTATCAATACGATAAGTCAACACTACCTAACCCCACGTTGGGCACAGGGAGGCAAAAACAGCATTACACTGCACTCAGTGTGACGCATTTGCCACTTCTTCTCATCGTTTCTTTATGGGTACCTACAATGACCTGTGGAATTGCTAGGGATACGGATTCGAGTCCGGTCCGTGTTGAGTATGACGAAAAATCCCTTAATATATGATTAACCGGATCCGATCTCCGGATCCGTCAATTTCTGCCGGATCCGATATGAGCATTTTGATGCCGGATCCGCCGGAATACCGGATCCGGTTTTCCGGACTGCAATCCCTATTGTCAATAGAATGGAAAGAGAAGAACCGTGCGAATGAACACTGATGCTCCGCGTAATTATTTTCGCCAAAAAAGGTCATTTGCCTGGCATAGTAGTATTATTCCTCTTCTTCGTCCTCGTCTTTGTCCCATTATTTGGGGTCGGCTCTCCTAGTCCTTCTTCACCAAGACTCTCTATCAAGAGCCAGCTCTGGTTCCACTCGAGGTCCCTTTAATGTTCAACAACCGGGTGGCGGGTGGCCTGCCTGGTCTCCTGGCTGGAGTTTCAATGACCATTACTCTCTGGAGTCTGGATCTTGTTGTCCTGTGGTCGCCTCATAACATACCCATACCATCTTAGCCTGTGTTCCGTTATCTCTTCAGTATTGGGTGCGACCCCGAATAGCATAATAGTCATTGCTATTTTATTAAAACTACCTGTGGTAATTTATTTGAGGCAGTCATATTACTGATTTCCCCTGGAAACTTCTGCACCTACGTAGGTATACTATATACCTCTCAAAATGACAACATTTTATCGAAACTCCGCTTCTAGTACATTCAATGCTGAACAATTTAGTGTATGCCATAATTCGCACTTAGGTAAGTCTCATTTCGCTAGTATACATAGATTTTTGCACATCTCTCGTACCTAGTGTGTGTGCACTGTGCATGCCTTGTTGATATAAAGCAAAAGCAAGAGACAATGGAGTGTGTGTTGGTTTACCAGGTGGCAGGCAGGTACCTACTCTCAGGAATAAACATTGCACCAACCTCGGAACAGTGCCGCGCCGCGCCGTGAGGTTTCATTCGATTATTCGTTGATTTTTGTTGATAATTCTTTACGGTAAAAACTGTCATTACAACTTACTTTTTTTTTTACCCATCACGCCGTGTCCCGTAAGGGATAGGCAGAGAGAACGGACCTCCACTATTTTCTAACCAAGCATACTTCATTCGCTTCTTCCACCGACATAACATTTCTCATACACCCTCTCCTATTTCTCTTACTTCTTACCTGGCCTTCCTTGAGGACGGAATCGATGTGTTCGATCCACGTCATTCTCGGTCGGCTACGCTTTCTTACACCTTTCCTTTCAGTCTTATGAATTCTCTCTGTCATTCTGTTTGCATCCATTCTTTCCACATGCCCAAACCATCT
Organism: Mystacides longicornis; assembly: GCA_963576905.1. Taxonomy (NCBI): domain Eukaryota; kingdom Metazoa; phylum Arthropoda; class Insecta; order Trichoptera; family Leptoceridae; genus Mystacides; species Mystacides longicornis. The sequence goes on from OY756438.1 coordinate 224,126, forward strand.
CAACTTATCAACTTTCATCTTTGTCACAACACTATCTTCCATACCACATTTCTTCCTAATATTTTCATTCCTTTCCATATCCCATAAAGTTTTTCCACATATTCTTCGTAGAGATTTCATCTCTACTGCATTTAGTGCATTTATACTACATTCTTCTTTTTTCGTCCATGTCCACGTTTCACAACTATACATCATCGATGGTAACAGGACTGCGTTATGCACTAGTTTCTTAGCTTGAAGTGAGACGTTGTTGTTTCTCATTATAGGGCTTATCGCACTGCCCACCCTGCAACTTTCCTACGTTCGATTTCTTTTTCACACTTTCCATCCCGACTAAACATGCTTTGTAAATACACATACTCATTCACTTGCTCAAGACATTCATTTTCTACGGTTATTTTACAATTCGTTCTTGCTTCATCCCTTTCAGATTACCAAAACCTTTGTTTTGCTGACATTCATTTTTAGACCGATTTTTGCACAATTTTCAAACACACTTACTTGACACAAGTTCTTGCAAATCATTCAACTTACTTTTTTATTACCGTAATTCATCATAAACTGTTGTCTGTTTGCGCACAATAAATGAATAGGTACATTAAAACTGTAATCTGTTAAACTAAAAAATAGCATAATCCCTGGAAATGTAAGACGTGAAGTGGTTGGTAGCCTGGCGTGTGCGATGCCGGCTTTCGTACTCTCTCGTACTAGATGTGGTGTGTTTGACTGTTCGATCCCAGGTGCCGACTATCTTCTTCTTTCACGACACAAGCTCTAAGTAGCTTACTTTGAAAAAGTTTGTATAGAAAAAAAAACAATATAGGAATATGTTACTTCTTTGCAAAGTGGAGATGCTGTCAAGGACGTCTGAAAATACTTAGTTTAACTTTCACGTAAATATTGCTTCAAGACTTTAGAGTCTATACATCTTTCTCACTAAGTAGAGGTTGTGGTGTGGTGTGAATGAGGAATTGGTTGGCTTCGGGATTCGAACCCATGACCGTGAGTAGGAAAGACTGCCCTTACCGCTGGGCTACCAACTTGTTTACTAGTTTAGACTTATTGACATGTATGTGTGTGTGGAGAGTGGGGACAGGAAGCATTCCTAACGGTTCGCCACTCTTGTAGGATTCCATTTTGGGAAGTTAGAGACTCCATGTTGGTTGGTAGGAGAGTGTCCGCCTCCAGCGGCGTGCTGGCTATTCCAGTCCCACAGTGGCGCGCCAGTTCCCCCGGACCTCGTACCGAATCATTCTCACTCTTGGCTGTTACGAAAGCCCAAGCTATCGGTCTGCGGGCGTACCTTGCAGTGTCCAATAACGAGATGCTGTCCCTCGGGTAAATATGACAGCTAGTTAAACGTTCTCCCCACTTGCTGACAGATGTCTGTGCATTGAATAATTAATATATTAATATATATATCATTGCAGTATAATCTACCTACAGTGCTGATATACGCGTATTACGAATGTTGTCTTCGGCTCCGTTGACCCAGTGGCTAGGCGCCTCTGCTTGAGGTGGCAACGGATGCAAGTTCGAATCCTGAGAGACATGAGATTTTTCGATATTTTTAATAGATAGATATGTCGAAGATTCCCTTGATTTGTAATTTCGGGAACTGCAACAAATATAACTGCCAAAATGGCGAACGTTATTAACGTGAAGTGGACACAATAAGTCAGCAGTAGAAAACGTTCATTGGCACCTTTACCTTTCAGCCTTCTTTCTGTGTCCAGTACTGAACAAAGGCCTCCCTCTTGGAGTTCCATACATCTCTGTCGGACGCCACCCTCTTCCAGTGCAGGCCCGCCACTCTTTTAACGTCGTCGGACCATCTTGTCTGGGGTCTACCCATGCGTCCTGTTCTAGCCCTCCAGTCCACTTTCTTCGTCCACCTGCCATCAGACATACGCGCCACATGACCTGCCCAGCTCCACTTCTGCTCTGCGATGATTCTTTGGGTCACATCTGTTATCTTGGTCTTTTCCTTTATCCAAACATTCGTTTTTCGGTCCCTAAGTGAAAAGACCAAGGTCATTGGCACGCAGGAGTTCAAATTTGCATTAAAATTTACCTCTTAAAACCGAAAACTCAATTATTAAATGATAGCATCAAATAGTTGGTTCTACATAGGTTCTACTGGTGTAAATTGTATTCATCTACCTAGGTATATCTTCTATGGGTGAATCTGGAACAGTCATGTATGTAGCACTCTAGGCTAGGTAAGGTTGTCTAGTGCTCCTGCTCCTAGAATCTCTGTGCCTGGAAGAGCTATAAGAGCGTTGTGAGTTGTTGGGTGCAGTTAGTATTTTTATCGGCGGGATTATTATTTGGGGATAAACCTCCTTTGGTATAAAAGTAATCACCGGTAGCTAAACCACCGCCACCTCGCAGGGGAGCTGTACTGAGTCTCTCGGGATTGTTTTCCAGACTAGCAAAGCTCTGTAACTTGCACCGGTTAACCAAATTCCAGAAGATATACAAAGCTGTCACAATAAACAACACCGTTGCCAACACCACTCACTGGCATACTTTTTTGTGTCCACCTTTTTAACTAGTCCCATAGTCTCCCTGATGTGGACTGGTGTAGGTAATATGAGAGGAGCTGAGCTAGCCGCGCCCTGCAGACACCCGACACTGCAGACTGAGCCGAGTCAGGGGCATTGCCTGTGCCACCAAGCTTCAATACCTACAGCACTATTTCATCGTACAGTATTCTGCTAGTTGGGTCCTATACGCCCGGCGCTCTCACTGAATAGAACCCGAGTTGATCTGAATTTGAAGCCAACATTCCCTTTTTTATTCATTATGAACCAAGCTGAATATAGGTACAAGTACACTATTTGGGTAGTGGTAATGTTTCAGTCGACTTCTCAAGTTCTAACTTCAAGTTATTCCTTCGTTTTTGTAATGTCTTCCTTCTTTCATCTCTCGACCCGTGTGTTATGAAAGCAATAGGTAGGTGCCCACATATTAGGAAACAATCGCGACAGAAAATTGGGATGACTAAAATCTGGGGCTGTGAGGAAGACAGATCCCGGAAATAACCACAGTTTTCCAACTATCCAATAAAATAAAAGCCACTTGGTTTGAAATGGTGTACCTACCTGTACCTATATATTATCTTAAAAGATGCACCATTCCACAAGAATTCACAGATTCCCAAACATTTTTCTCTTTCGTAAACCTCTTGTATTGTTTATCGCTTTTAATACTCACATTTCAATCGCAGTAAAGTATACTTGATGAGAAAAACAAACAAAAATGCTCTCATCAAAATCTCTTGCATATTATATGGGTTAGTAAACTAAACAAAAAAAAATCATAGTTTGATACCAATGAGATATTATACTGGAGATGCAATTCCATACAATTTTTAGTTTGAAACTAGCATCACGAGTAAATTTGAAGTTGAACTTAAATAAAAATATGCAATCAAGCATTACTGACGAATATTTTTGTCTTTGTCACACATAATACGCCAAACGGCTAAGTGCTGTCACCTTCTACCGGTGCACTGTGGGAAAAACCGCTGGCGATTTCTCAGTTGTATGATGGATTTCGTAAAAAATTTCATTGATAGTGGAAAACCTCTGTTTGCAGAACATCCTTAAATTCCATATATAATTTTAATTAGGGAGCACTCTGTTTAAATATAAGTTGTATTCTTTTTTCTAAATAAATTGATAAAAAAAAACCTTGATAGAATAAAAAAAAAATCTAGAAATATATACCTATACCTATGCACTGTTGCATACGCCGCGTACGGGTGTATCTTTTTAAATGAATTTAGGCTAATTCAAAGTGAACACAAATACATTTGGAAACTTGCACACACTATGGAAGAGTTGTGTTGTGAAAGTGGAAATAGTCGGCACAGGGATTCGAGCCCATGACGTATGCTGTAGTAAGAAAGCCGTCGACTGAACCGCTGGGTTATAAATTCAAATAAAAATGTATCTACGCGTTTCATACAGACGCGGTTTTTTTAACCCCGCTCGGTATGCACCCGTAGTGTGATGTGGGCCTAACTAATAAAACAAAAATTGTCAAATATATTTTTATATTTTAAATATTTTATCACAATAATATGCACTTAAAATATATAAAATACGTCCTTTTTGATAAAAGGATTTTCCTATATTGATTTCTGTTAAGGAACGACTTTTTTTCAACACAAAATCCACCATTTTCAAGAACACCGTATTCCCGCGGACACAACTACTGTCAAGCTCGAGCTGTTGTCAACGACTAAAACACGAGCGTGGCACATTTTCGGTGGTGGCACACTTTTTTACATGCCATTTTTTAGACTCGATTGCATCTCTAGTATAAATCTCATTGTTTGATACAGTTGAAAACTAACATTCTTCTTCTATTGATATTCCCTATTATGGATCCCCAATTTCATTTTACCTCCAGACCTCCAATTTTTATGTTCGATGTCATAGACCTTTTACAGATACTCATAGACCTAAGGGTGGTCTTTAATTAACACTTTGGGAATCGCTGAACCAGATGTTTCTCACTTTGTGACAATGTCTTTGCTATGACATGTATATTGTGTAATATTTCAGGGGCTCTTTGAAAAAATCTTGTTATGAGTATGTAATGTAATATGTAAGCACCGGCAGATTAGTGAGTGTTTCCTCTGATGTGGTCTGTTGTTTCAGGGCCGGTCTGGGAGGAGGCGGCATGGCGGGCATGAGCTCCACGCTGGTGGAGACGGTCTCCATCAACTACGAGGACTTCAACGAGAGCTTCCTCACCTGCGGCACCTGTCTCTGTAAGTCTCCCTCACCTCACCTTTAGACATTATGTCAACCAACAAAAGTGAGTCAGCAGGAGGGCTACTGAAGAGTGGTAAGACATGTTGGACAAAGCCAAGGCCCTGGATAAATCTGATCACAACACCAGCAGTGAGCAGTCCTAGACAAATTGCATTTGGCCATCGACTACAAACAAATTTTTCCACAATGTAGAGTAGGAAGAAAATGAACTGTCCACTTTTTATATTTTTATATATGTAAGTATCTTTGTTTGGTTTAAATAATTGTTTATATTACCTACTATATTATGTTCCAGTGGACAGTTGATTTTTACGCACTCTACATTGATAAATGTTTGTTTGTAGTCAAATGCTAATTTCAAATTGCCTGGGGGCAGGGCTATAATAGTTTGGGAAGGAGGAGCCTGGGCCAGTCTCTGATATAGAAGACCACAAAAGAAAGTTGAAAGTTGATGCTTGGATTCAGGTGACAAGAAACTAGCTGAAAAAAAATGTTTTTAATACTAGAATTCAAAGAGTAGGAAAACCCCAGAAATAGAAATTTCAAGTGAAAATACCAACCTTACTGGGAATCAAACCCAGGATCTCTTGATCTGAAGCTAGTGCTTATACCACAGTTATACCGAGGTTGGTAAACATGTATTTTCTGAATAAGCACAGCAAAATGTTGAATAAACACATAATATATCTCTTCTTTCACATCCAGGTAAATAGGTAATATGTTAAACAAATTGATTTGATGCAAGGGTGGACTTAGCCAACCCAAAGGCAGTTGTATGATGATGTTCTTGTCCTGTTGTAGGCATGTACGATGGGGGGGAGCACACTCCCAAGCTGCTGCCCTGCTCGCACTCCGTGTGTCTACACTGTCTGGGCAGGATAGCGGCCGCACACACTCGGGACACTGGCTGCTTCCGGTAACTATACTCTCCTATCCACTCCACATCACACCTGACCAAACCCGCGTTAGATGTACCAACTGACTGGCTCTGCTCCATTTCAGATGCCCAATATGCCGAGAGCTGATCACCATTCCTAGAGGTGGAGTGGCCGCCCTGCCCCCTTCCTTCCTGGTAAACCAGCTGCTGGATCTGATGTCCAGACAGCGCAGGGAGGTGGTGCCCAAGTGCAGCACGCACACCAACCAGGAGCTGCTCTTCTGTGAGACGTGTGACTGTGTGTTCTGCGCCCTGTGCACCGGGGGACCTCACAGTGACTTCCCCTGCGACCACACCATCATCCCCTTCTCCATAGCCATCAAGAGGATGTCTGAGATTCTCCTCTACAAGGCCAATGAATGCTTATCGAAGGTGCTTGTTGCAGCCCTGCTTTACTTATTTTTATTTAAAAAAAACACAAATGCACTTTTGACATATTTCAAACTAAGCAAAGACGTTTGTTATAAAAGTGCAAATGGTCCACAACCTCGACTGAACCGCTGGGCAGTACTAACCACTCCTCTATAGTCTGATTCAAACTATTACTTTGCTCTATGTCTGCAAGGAATGTCCAAAAACGAATATGAATTAGAAACTTTTTTACGTTATTACCACTTTTATTTTACAGAAGTGCAACGACCTGCCTTAATTTCACAAACTCTTACCAATTCGAACTTTTTTTTGTCATTATCTCCAGAAATCTAGTGTAGAATGTAATTTGTTTCCATTTGTCATAAAGTTCCTCATTTCTTTGAAAATATTTTTTTAATTCATATGGCGTATTAGATCTGGCAATTACAGATTCAAAGGCAAGTGTCTAAACTAATTAAAAGCGCCAATTGTTACCCTGTGTATATCAATTAGACCAGAGTGGAATCCTAAAATTGGGCACTTACCTATATGGTTCAGTGTCTTGTTGTCTCATTTACTACTGAAGGAATTGACAATGAATGAATCAGGATATGTATGTATTTTATTGATCCATTGAGAAGTTAACTAACTCAACTAACTGCTTATTAATTTTAGTTGACATCGGCTAGAGATGGAGTGACAGAAGAGCTGAGGAGGCTGGAGGCGGCGAGAGAGGCTGGGGCAGAGGCTGCGGGGCTGTGTGCCAGGGAGCTGACCCAGGCCATAGAGAAGAGACACAGGGAGCTGCTGCAGGCCCTCTCCACAGCCGCACAACACAAGAAGGACATGTTGGAGGATCAGCTGCGACTGATTGACCAGGAGAGACAGAAAGTTAGTTTACTTTAGTTGCCAGCATCATAGCTTTTAGTTTGACACGGGCGAAAGCCTAGTGAGACATTCAAACCATTTTATGTTGTGCATGAACTCATGTGGCTTTTAATCTTTCAATTACACATAAACATCATGCATCATGTTTTAAGCTCTCTCTCTCTTCAAGGTTTGTTTGGTTCTCTTTAAGATTTGAAACTGTACAAATTTGCAGGGGCTATCTATTATTAAGCTATATTTTTTGTTGTTTTCGCTCGTTTGCTTGGCTTTATGTTTCATTTTTAACTTGCCTGTCTTTTTTTGTCATGATTGCATGTGTTTGTTTTTCGTGTATTTTGTACTATTTTCCCAGAATAAAGATTATTATTATTTCAAAGAATTCTTTATAACTTTTTTATTTATGCAATTATCAGTAAACCGACTCTTTTTTAAGTGTCTTTGGGTCAGTTATAAAAAAAGAATATCTCACAAGAAGTGTTCATTTTCTGCTCCGCATATCTGAGCTCTTTCCAAAATATTTTCCATAACCTTTCACAAAATATCAGGTTTCATGGCAACATTTTCATCACATCATCTCATACTCTTGGCTCCCTTACTGCTGAGGATTGTAACCATCACTACCCCCCACCATCCCAACCAGCATTCCCCCAAGTCCCCGGTTCAACACCATGTGCAGGGCTTCCCTCTTATCTGGTCGCTCCATTTCATCCGAGCCCGACCCTTAATTCTGGTGTCATTACAAATATTGTTTTTTTAATCACAGGATGGTTCTGGGCTTATTAACATACTTCTTCTTTTAAGTATCCCCAAGGAAACAATTGAAATTGCTTGTTTGCAAATGTTACGTTTGCACACAGAGTCAAATTAATGTAATATTAATTTACAAAAAAAATATGGTTTATCTGAATATTGATCCATTTCAAATTCCCCAAGTCTTCTTCACAATATACTGGAAAAAAATAAGAAAATACAAAATTAAAAAAGTTATTGACAGTTTAAACTATATAGTCCATTCTGGTCCACCCGGTACATTAATATTAACATTGATGTTGTTCAGGTAGAGCAGGAGTGCTGTGGGCTGCAAAACCAAATAGAAGCCAAAGACATTTCCATGCGGATAGCCACCCTGGGGGATATGCTGTCTGGGGCCGCCTGTCTGTCAGAGCCCAGGGAGAACTCCTTCCTGGCCCTGGAGACGCGCCACAACGACGCCCTGGACAGGATACAGGCAGCCCTGCCCACGCTGGGGCGGATAAGGACCACCACCACCTACCCGCCTCTCTGCACGGCAACACTGGGTGAGAATACTGCTATATCATTTATCTGGGCTTACCATAAGCAAAGTGAATATGGCATATGCAATGTACCTATGGTGAAAGTGTATCAAAATAACTGAAGGTGTATAATAATGTGTTCTTGTGTGTAACAGAAGGTACAGCGGTCTCGGGTCTGGAGTGTCACGTGCTGATGAAGACAGTGGACTACCACGGGGACCCCAGGGTATCGGGAGGGGACCCCGTCATGGTGACAGCCAAGTATGACTCGCCCCCTAATGAAGTGGTCCCGTGCCACATACTGGACTTGGATGACGGCACCTACAGGTACCACAGCACGGCAGGATATGTACAACCAATCTTTGATGCAATCATTCAATCAATTCGTGTTTCATTTTAAAAGCTAATTTTTTTTACAAATTTAACAGATTTGCAACTGTGTTCTGCTGTTGTTTTGAAGACTGACTTATGGGTTGTTTTCCTACGGATACGCCGCTACAATAAACGGCGGTGGATATGTCAGTTGAGAACATTGCCAATATGGTTTCCATAGTAACGAAAAACATTGTCATATAATTTTGAAAGACGCCGTCTTGTCAGATGACGGCCGCTCCCTAGGAACCCAACGCATCAGTGTGATCACTGTGAGTAACATCATTCCCTATTTAGGTGGTCAAATTCAACGAAATAATGGTAATCTTGGACGTGTTGACAACATGTCGAAAAATTCCACAATCCCTGCAGGACTCGAAACCTGCAGCTCTAGCTGTCTCAAACGGAGACTCTTTCATCCAACCCAATTATAATAACTTTGTAATGCGTGTCTATATTATGCACTGTAGGTAGTAATTATACATCTATTGGAATGTAAGCAATGGCTACCGATATTGACTATGCCTATTGTGAGCTCCTGTCATGTATGTGCACTAATGGTCTGGGTTCCTATGGATACGCCGCCACTATAAACAGCGGTGCAGGTATATGTCAGTTGAGAACATTGCCAATATCAGTGGGTCGAAACCGTCATACAAAGCACTTTTTGTATGGATGGCGACATGTTTTAGGTACCAACATTGAAAAACAAAAATAATATCATGAATTGCAAACTTGTTGTTGCGACTGTTTATGTTTGAAAAACATCAAACTAAACTGAAATCTTAACGCCATTTTTAGTGGTCTGTTGTGTTATTGTATTATTTTCGAAGAGAATACAAAACCTACGGATTGAGTATTGAGGTCATTTTGTTGATATTCAAAGATAATCATAATGCGCAAAAGGTGTGTCATTTGTCATAAAAGTGATGAGAAAAATACCAATTGTGATGTTTATTTTTTTGACTTTTGTGATGATTTTTTTATCACTTTTTTCAAAAATTTCAAATATTATGTATTAAAAATATGTGTACAACAAATATTATGTATTAAAACTTTTGTCAAAAGTGTTATAAATATCTAGTAGTTGTATAGATACTCTTGTGTAAATTTTTGTAAAACTGCAATAAAGCTATCATTAAATTAAATACTTTTTTTTTAACCAATGACTTATGAGAAATTTAAAATTGCTTGGGTATGACCATGACTGCCCGCTGTCACCGAGCTGTCAAGTACCAGAAAGGCAACATCACCATAATAAAAATTTTGTTTCAATGTTGGCTAAACAAACCATTCAGTACATTTTTCATCTATGGAGTTGCGTCTCTTATCCGTAAGGTATTATATTCTCTTTGGCCAATATTGTTTCCGTAGTAACAAAAAACATAGTCATATAACTTTTAAAGACGCCGTCTTGTCAGATGACGGACCGTTCCATAGGAACCCACTGCATAATTGAATCCATTAATAATAATGTGATGATAGCATCAAATCGTTGGTTCTACAATATAATCCATGAATATTTAGAATATTGTGTTTACTTGTCAAACATTCCAATATGATTCACTGTTAACAGAATATCTTTCCGGCCGCCACACTCTGGGAGTATCACCCTCAAAATACAAGTGGTGGGTCGTCCCATCCGAGGCGGAGGCACTCTGACAGCTGTGGTGAGCAGTGGCGCTGAAACTGTGGCACGTTGGGGCGGCAGGGGACACGCGGCTGGATGCTGCATCCAACCTGCAGCCCTGGCCTACCACAAGGACACAGCGCTGCTCTACTTGCTGGATGCGGGCAACTCTAGGATACACGTCTTGAACTCTGATCTCAGCAGCTCCGGCTATATTGAAAATGAAGGTGAGAGGACAGGAGTGGTTCAACTATGAATATTATAAGATGATTTCCTGTTTAACCAGTATAATGTCACTGACCCACCTTTTATAAACGATTCCATCATCGAACAATTGATGCTTATGTCAAACACCAATTTAAATTTAAAAATAGCAAAGTTTACATATTTCCAAAACACAAAGAAGGTTCCCTATATTCACTTTTTTAATGTTCTGTGCAACTTTCTCAATTTTTTTTTCATAAATGAACCTTCACCTGACCTGACCTAGAAATATATTAAGATGGAATGTCGTGTTTCTAATTAGTGTGTTGTTGGCAGGCTTGCAGGGTAGGAGCTGCACTGGTATGGGTGTCACCGAGAGGGGGCTGGTGGTTGTCAATTGGAGAAGCAGGAGAGTCACTGAAATGTCCTGTCAGGGAGAGACCCTGGCTAGTTGGGGACACGATGCTTTCCAAGAACCTGTAGCAATAGCTGTGGATCCTTCTTACGGACACCTGCTGGTAGCTGATAACGGGGCCAGAGCTGTTTTTGTGTTTGATGCTGTCGGGAAATTCCTCTTCCAGGTTCTACACTTGATATACAAAATGCTAATAGACTAGGTAGGAGTGCAGCAGTGGGTAAAGAGTGTTGTGTGTTCCAGATCGGAGGCAGCAACAGTGAGTTGGGTCTGATTGGGGGCGTGTGTGTCTCCTCCTCTGGGGAAATCATCGTGGCCGACTCTTATATCCACATCTACTCCGCCAAGGGGGATCCCATAGCCAAATATGCAGCCGTACCTAAGAGTAACTATCACACCCTCTGTTGTTTACATTTAGCTTTAGCTAGAAACTTATCATTGCAACAATTGGCCACTGCAGCTTCTGTTTGATTATCAAATTGGAGAGTCAAAGTGTGGATCAATGGAATCTATTGGTTAACTTTTACTTCACAATTTGATTTCATCTCGTATTACTGTTAATACGAGAGTCGGTATGGGCTTGTACTTTAGATCAAGAGGTCCCGGGTTCGATTCCCAATCAAGTCAGAGTTTTTTCACTTGAAATTTCCACCCGGGGTTGGCCTGTCTCAGATTGGATGGGACCGTTGCCTCAGGCAATAAGTTTTGCCGTCTATACTGACACTTTTGTACAGCGAAGTGTTAATTTGTTAATTAAGATGTCACTCAAGCCATCTGAGCCTAATCAGTCTGCCTATAGTCATTATGCACCATACTCTCTTTGAATCAAAAACTGATGGTGTGTGGTTGCAGGCAAAGGGCTGTACGGGGGGATCAGTGTGGACGAGGAGGGCCGGGTGGTGTGTCTGCGTTGGGAGAAGAACAAAACCAAAATCTGTGTGCTGCAACTCAAAGACGGAGAACTGCTAACTTCCAGTCAGCTGTGTGCCAGGCTGCGGAGGCCCGGAGCCTTGGCCGTGCTGGGAGACCATCATGTGGTCATCACGGATCTGGCGGGAGACTGCATCAAGAAGTACAGATACTGGTAGACGGCCAAACAGGGTCGGAGCTGAAATATGTTGATAGGAGAAGTGAGTGTGTGCCATAGGGAGCCAGCTCAGCATTTCATGTATTTTTGTATATTTTTTCAGTATTATTTTAGTTTTAAAATATGTTTCTTAAGTTGGTCCTAGTATTTGTATGGCCACAATTTTTTCCTCTACTGTTATTGCATTCTTTGTATTTTTTACTTTACTAGTAGTGGAGTGATGGCCCATTGGAGCCACAACAAAGCATGTCTGCTCAAATCATCTAATCTGACAAACAACGAAAGTTTAATACTCAAATTGGCCATATTTACTCTAATCTAAATAGGTACTACTTATTTGTTAGCATGTTAGTGTGGCGGGGAGTGGCTTTATTCAGGAAGCACAGCTCCTTGCTGGGGAGAGTCCAACATCTTAATAATTGTGTGTAGTGTTGCATGATGTAAAGAATTTGGATACTTAAGATATTTTTAGACCAAAGATGGAGGCCCATGAAGTGCGGCCATGAATTTCATTAGGTTAGTTTTTTATAAACCTCGCGTGGATGTTCTTAGGGACGGTGTGTGTCGTGCACCAGTTTGAGTGTGACTGGGAGAATAGTTGTAAATAGTGTAGAGTAGTGTAGTGAGAGGGGAGGTGGGAGACGCCTCCTGAGCTGCCAAGCAGTGTGTTCAAGTTCCCTTCCTGTCTCCGAGTTCACTAATTGTTAATATCATCTGCTGGCTGCATATGACACTGGAACAATACATTTGTGCCTATCTGTTTGGAACAGAACAGAGTTGATTGACTGGTAGATGACTCTTTATTTAAGCACTCGAATAAGTCTGCCAGCCCTAGTTTAATATTATAAGAGTCGCAATATTTATCTGGACAAGTATTTTATATAATTGTAACACGTCTGGTTTGTATGTAACAATATATTGTAGATAGACACGCTACAGAATAGCTCCGAGCCATCTTTATTCCACCTACTTCTTCCTTTCCTTCTCAACTCCCCACACAGCGCACATTGATCAGTCCTATCCCCAACCTCCAGAGAGCATAATGTCTCATCTTAGATGAACAATCTAGTCAGGCTCTGTACAGCTGTTGAATTGAAAAAGTTTTGTATCTCTTAAGGTTATTTAGAAGTGAGCTGCCCAAGAAATTTGTACTTAAGCAAGTAATTGTAATCTCTCTTTGCTTAAAGTGGAATGTGAGTGCCTCAAACATATCCTATCTGCCTTAACAAGTTCTGTGTCCCTCTTGTGATTGGGTGACTGAATGTAAGAAAGTGTGCCACCACTGAGACTACATTTCTTTATCGCACCTTATTTAGTTGTTGAATTGATGAACAGTGTGGCCATCTATTAAGTATTTCTTGTTGCCATTTTATTCAAATATATTTACGAGTCAACTGTAGCAATGGTTTTCTCAAAAAAAAAAATGAAATATGATTAAGAATAATGTTCCAAATATTGATGGATTCTTACACCATTTTCCAGGACTAAATCTTACATAATAATATAGAAGCAACTCTTTGATACTATCATTGAATTAAGAGGTTTTCAACTGATTAGTGATTGTTAATAAAATTATTATAGGTACCTACAGTGGTTTAAAATTGTAAAATTTATCTCTTATGCCCCTACCACACGCTCCGTCTTACCTGTGGTCTTGCCTGCGCAAGCCTGGCTTGTCAGGTAAGACGGAGCGTGTGGTTGGTATAAAACAATACACCGCACGCTCCGTCTTACCTGACAAGCCAGGCTTGCGCAGTCAAGACCACAGGTAAGACGGAGCGTGTGGTAGGGGCATTAAAATGGACCGCCAAGTGATATAGTGACAGCATAAATTAGTTGCTTCTATAATATAAGGTTAAGAAATATCTGTACACCTCTATGTTTTAGTTAGAGAATGAACTGCCGCATAATAGTGTGGGGGGGTGCGCCCATCCCAATTCTTAATTGATTGTACTTAAGGGTGTCCCATGTAAGTGTGCATTTATATTGTATTTATTAGTTGCACCGCGTGCGCTGCCCGTGTAGCCGAGGTGAGTCCATTGAGGTAACATCTAGTCATGCTGTGGTATTGTTTACACACTTTTGTGTTATGTATATTGATTATGTTGTATGTAAATGAGTCTATCTTCTCTCTGTATGTTTGTATATACCTAATATTATATGAGTGAGTGTATCCCACACTCATGCTGCAACCTACATTTATAAATGAATATATTTGAAGTATTATCCACATTATTAAACCAGCCTTTTATTTCTACGCCACTATTCTTCTGAATTTCTTTTGGAACGCTTAGCCATGATTTCTTTATCCATGGATGATGGAGATAATATGATATGGAAGACCTCATCTCTACGTTGGCTCTGTGATGACGTCAATAATTTCTAGCAACAAGCAGTGCTTTGTTACGGAAGTTAACAAAGAGAGTTAAGTTTCTGTAAATAGTCAGGTTATTAACAGGTTTATTGAAGAAATGAAACATAGAGATATTAATTACTTGATATATATTTTGTTTGATTAAAAGGTATGTGTTGACATTTATTTATTATAAATAATACTAACTTATTATTTAATAATAATATATATATTTATTTAACGTGCACAATGTCACCTGAAACACACCGCCTCAGAAATGCCCTTACTTTAATGACAGCTGACAGCTCTACTGAAGATACATTACATGGAAGAGGGTTGTAGCTGATGACCCCCGCTAGGTTCCACGTACTCTGGCCAGCAGATCTCAAGTGACATTGTGCTATAACAAATGCAACAGTTGGTGAACCACCAGAGATGCAACAATCAATGTGAATGGGAGTCCCGCACATTTGGGAAACACTGCTCCCTGGGTAGAAAAATAAATAGTATCGAGCCAACTATACAAATATTCCAACAATTATATATTTTATTTTAATCAGATATGTCTTACGATTCAACTTGAATTATTCTCACGGGAACTGAAGAGTTGGCTCCAATTTGTGTTGAGCAAACAATTTGCACAAGTCAAGACATTTATGGCTATCTGGTGAGACCACACCATAAAAAGAGGCAGCTGTCAACACCGTCATATGCGAGTCAAACACATGGCTCGTATTTTACATGCAGTGTTGGTGGGGTGCACCTGATGGTACTGGGAGGGCCAACAGAGGGTGCAAGAGACCTCGCCATGTTTTTACAAAATGGTTCATTTTGGGAATATTGAGCTGAGTTTATCTTACAACTTGGTCCTGTACATATTATAAATAGTATTAGGTAATTATTTTGTATTTAGAAACATATGGACTAACTTACATACATCTAGGTACCTTATTCTAGTAAAAGAATTACTTAAGTTTGGGATAATTTCATGAGAAATATTCTACAACAGAATAGAGGAGGGGGGGGGGGGCTCCGGAGTATTACATCTAGGGGGAAGAGGAGTGACGAGAGTCTGGTAACATAACCTCATACTGGTGAGTGGAGGGTACGGGAGACGGCAGTGGACAAGTTTGTAACTTTCCTCCGCTACTTGCCGTGCCACTCCCTCACAAGCAATGCAATAAATAGTGGAACAAATCTTTTAACTTAATAATATGTACACAATATTCAAATAAATAAGTGGGTGCAGGTCAGGGGGACGATGGGGGGGAGGGGGGTCCTTAAGTAGCTTAGCATAATAATACAGTGTACGTACTTAACTTAGCTGATATTTTGTTACACATTGAAGTGAAGTCTACCTTAGGTGGTTATATATAGACACTAGGAGCTGCAGTAGGGCAGCTGTCCTCAGAGGGTCGCACTTACACCGAGTCACTGGACACCTCCGCACGTGTCCTTGTATAACTTTCGTATAAAAAACTAGTAATAACAGTGTGTGTGTATGTAGTCATATGTCACTTTGCACTGAACTAAGAATCTCTTCTGTCCTTACAGTAAGCTAAAACTAGGTGGGGGCGCTTAGATTCGCCTGCCCGGCTTATGAACCTCACACGCTCCTTCTGCCTCACAACACTCACTCCGCGGCACAGTGCAACGGAACAGTCGACAGAATATAAGTCATCTCGTGTAAAATAAATAATAATTTAAAAAAGGTGACACCATGAGTTAAATGAAGACTTATGGGGGTTGCACTGCGCCCTGTTGGCCTTGATGATGTCTGGGGAGAAGTGAGATGATCTCTTGGCGAGTGGGAGGGGCTGGTGGAACTCTCTTGGTGACACAAATAAGTCAAAAAGTGATTTCAGGTAAAAGTGAACACAACGTAAATCATATGTACAACTAACACTAGAACTAAACTTACAAGACAATATCAACGTAATCTCTACAACAAAATAGAGCTTTGGGACGTTCCAGTCCACACGACTGGTAGCTGCGCTCATCTTATCCAGTGTTAAAAAAATATCACAAAATATATTTCTAAATAAAGCATAGAAAAAATTGAAAATAAATCGTAAAAAAATAATTATAAATAAAGTAATTTAGTAAAAGCAATATGGACCAAGTATCTGTGGTACTTGAAACTATATACAAATAAGGACGGGTTCAAAAATGCAAGTAGCCGCCAGGGCTGACCAACCACAGGGAAACCAAAACACGGAGTCGAGGGATGAAGAAGTGTCAATGGGGGGAGGTGTGTGGTGGGGGGTGGGCGTTGGTTGGTCAAGAGTGTGAATGTGGCGGGCGCGTGTGTGTGTAAATGGTCTATGGCACAAGATCGGGCAGGCGCGGACGCCCCTAGGCGCCCCCCGGAGGCTGAGTTCGCTCCACTTTACGCTCCTTATAATATATCTCCTCGCTTTCCTTGTCGCACAGCAGTAGGATGACGGCTCCAAAGAGGAAGATGGCCGCACCCCAGCCCACTCCATAGGCCCAGCCAAACTCCCACACCGTGCGGTTACCTGTGGACACGCAACCAATATGATGTATTTCTGATACAGGTTATACAAGGGCAGAGAATTTGAAGGGGAGGGGCTCACCTAGATTGAGTTCAGCAGCAAAGCAAACTGGATATATCACCAGAGCTATCAGTATAGATATCACTGTAACAAAGAAAAGGCATTCCTCTTAATTTATTTATTCAATTGCAAACCAAGTGAAGTTATCATGCCAGGTGCATTTACATTGATTAGTCGGACGCATCGGGCCACGACGGTTCATAATTGCAACCGAAGAAAAAAACATTTTAAACAATACTTATAGAGAATTTAATTCAACGCTGAATCAGAAAGTCTCATGTCGTCAACAGAGTAAAAGGCGAGATCCAACCAAATACTCTCTCATCTTCCTCCTAAATGTGAGATTCAGTGATCTCACATCGGAAGCTGCTTATGCTCATACATAGGAAACTCTCAGAGACTTGACAGCCTGTGCTTTATTGTTGGCCCAATGTTTTGAGCATTTCTCGTATCATAATCGAGACAATCTGAATTAAGTGAGGTATTGTGTACATTGCTAGTCACAGTCTCGCAATGGTAAAACTTATAAGTAGGATATTTCTGATAAGCACTCACACGCTAGGGACATGGCGAGGACAGCCAGTCTGTAGTACTTGTACTTGGTGCGGTTGTCCGTGGCTCTGAGGCCCACCGCCGTCAGGATGGAGCCCAGAATGTCTGCGCAGAGGGTGACGATGCAGAGGGCGGCTGCGGCGCGGATGTACCCCGCGTCCCGGGAGGCGTAGCAGCCAGGCTGCTCCACGAGGTTGAAGGGCAGAGGCGTGGGGGCTCCCTCCTCCACGCAGTGGGTGAACAGACCCTGTCTCCAGCCGGCAGCCATCAGCCAGTCTGCGCTGCTCAGGCCCAGAGCCATGAGTATCACCACCAGGATGCCACATATCAGAGCTATCACCTGGAAAAGGACACCAAACTATTAACATCCAGCACATGCTTCATATGATGATCATTTTACATGACTACATAATACAGTATCAATCATCAAATAGTTCATTGTAAAAACTAATGATAGTTCGGAATTCAAAGTGATAAGGTTAGCAGGAGAAAGAGTAAATGCATTCAGATTCTGGCAGAGGGTAAGTATGGAGTTCTTTAGTGCGCCAGTCTCTTACCAAGAGATACAGGGTTTGGGTTTAATTTTCATCAAGTCAGAGTTTTTCTATGTTTTTTGAGAGGCAAAGATCTATTTACAAATTTATACTTGAAAACAAATGAATGGTGCTTGACAATAAATTGATCAATTACTAAATAAACACTTTTCCATACAAAGTTAACAGTATAGAACTTATTTATTGAGGCAATTTTTCTGAACAATTTAGAACTTTTTTTTAGAACTGGTCTCGTTCAATCTGCGACAAGTCATCCCTTGAAATTGTAAGTGAAAAATTCTGACCTAAGCGAGAATTGAACCCGGACCCCTTGATCAGAGATTTGCGCTTACGCAACTAGGCAACCGAGGTCAAAGAATTGTACCCCAGATACCTTTGCTCAGTGTGCTACTTAAAGCTTATCTCTTCTGTCCACCAATAGTGTTTATTTCAATATGGGAAAACATTAGATGCATATTGCATACCTATTAATTAACCTTTGTCCACCGCTCAGAGCTTGTGGCAAAACAAGATAAATCTCTTATTCCCTCGATTCTCGTGGTATGATCATTTTAGTGGACGCCCCTTCTAACCTGGTAAACATTCTGCAACACTCCCAATGGATCTCAATATGAGATGAGGTAAACTATAGCTAATGTCAGTTTCCGCTCCACTGCTTGTTGCATACTACATGCAGATTAAGTGCGCGTGAATAGGCTCTTTAATTCTCTACATGTGTGACACCTCCTATAAGTAAGGCTATCATGGTCTATGGACACTTCAAAGCAATTAGGGCGCCTTATACACGCCAGCGTTCCCCAAACTGTGATAAAAATATTTTTTGGATTTGTGAACAAGGACCTTTCTCTTAGATATATTTGAAGACCTTGGAGCAATAACATAACAAGCCACAAATTACTATTTTTTACACCAGAGTGAAATGAAGATTGTAAAACATTCTATAATAATATTATTTTGTGTTATATTTTTTACATCTGTAACAAGAAACCAAAAGTTCAAAATATTGGTTTATAATGCTAATACGTGTGTAAAGTGTGACGTCATTTGACAGCTTTGCGTTTCACTCTTCCATACATTTTGTATCGAATCAGTTCCAGAAAAAAAAAGCTGCTAACCTAGGGTAGCCCAGAACTCATAGTATATTATAACAGCCAGAAGACAATTATTTACTTTTACTTTACTTTACAGAAGACAGTACTTTACAGTGAAGTTACGGACCTCAAATTTTACGCGCTTGTGTAGGAGCATAAGACCAACCCGTATACCAAATTTTATGAAAATCGAAGACTTTTTTTTTTTTTAGCCGTTTTTCTAGAACAAGTGAAATTTTCTTTGGATACTTTAAGAGGGTTCCGATTTTTTTAAAGTTATGCAACCATACAGGAATTGTTTTTATTACAAACTTGTGGCCCGTCGAACTTCATCCCGCATCCGAATTAACAATAATTATTGCATAATGCATTATAAGTTAAATTTAATTCAGTTTTTATGTCATACACTTTAAGTATTTGTTTAATTCGTGTAATAAAACAAAATATTTTTTTATTCTGGGTTTTTAGGTCGAAGTTCGACGGGCGGATCAGCTAGAAAAAATACGTGAAAGAGTTTACAGAGGAAGTATGCAATGTCTGATGCTGCATTTACACGCTTGCCATGGTTTGAAAAAAACACCACAAACACCAACGTGTAAATGGGGTGTTTGCCTTCCCTTGTGTGAGCTTGCCAACGCTTGTAACAAGTGTCGGTTTTTACACAGATCAAAGGAATTTGCGGCAAATGTATTAAAATATCGACGCGCTCGCCAACGTGTAAATGGCGTCCAAAAGTTTGTGAAGGCTTGGAGCTTGTGGTGGCTTGCCTAGCTATGGCAAGCGTGTAAGTGTAGCATGAGATGAGCCTGGCAGGCGCTGACGAGTGACGACAACTGAAATGTGACTAATCCACAGGTCACAGAGCCGGCGAGCGGAAAGTGATCAAACGGGAGCATGGCTGCTGGATGCACCTCAGTGGCGTGCTGCAGTTGCACAATTTTCCAACCCAATAGGTTAACCTAACATTGCACACATGCACCGTTGTTCATAGCGGGAGCCCCGGAGAGGACGGCGGGCGAGACGTACAACTTTGCTGCAAAGCAACTGGAGAAGAAGAAAGTCCCATAATATAGCATGCCGCGCCGATTACAATAATTTTACCAAAATAATATTTAGATATCACTTAACTATTATTATTTAGTCAAATGGGAAGTACCTAGTTGGTAGATATTAAAAATTTACACCCAATATAATAATATACCTACAGTTTTTTTTTTTTTTTTTTAAATGAATCTGTGCTCACTCGAAGTGAACACAAATACACTTTTGACATCTTTCACAGTAAGCAAATGCTTGTGTCGTGAAAGCGGAAAATGGTCGACACGGCCGGGATTCGAACCCACGACCTCCGCACGAAACAGTGCGAAAGCCGGCGTCGTAACCGCTGGTCTATCAACCGTTAAAGTTATCTACTGATTTTTCCTCTGAACACTTTTCACCGAAAAATCCAAAGCTCCCGACAGGTATCGATATCGAACCTACTAATGTAGCTAGCCCAAGCAAAGAGGCTAAGCTATTTTGGTCAACCGTGAGAACGGCTGGACCATTTTCGCTAATTCTTTTTCTGTTGTGTTTGCTATTGTCAGGAAGAGATTCTTATAAAAAGAAATATATGAGAAAGTTGCGTGGAACATTAGAATATTTAAGAAAACTTAACCGAAGTGACCCCTTCTTTGCACTTTTGACAATATTATAAACTTCTTCATTTTTGAAATTAAATTGACGTTTGAAAAACTATCAGTTGATTGATTGCTGGTGCGATTGTAAGACTGAGCCGTGTAAACATAGTTTAAAACAGGTGCATCTGTCGGAAATATGCAATGAATTTATCATTATGCCAATTTAAATTCGTATAGAGAAAACAACGTAAGTCGGAACACCTAGACAGATTAGATAACAACAAGTTTGTTATTAAACGAAGGTTTCTTAGACACCGGATCTTCTAGCCGCCTCTCCATCCGGTGTGGAGTTGGGCGTCTTCATTTACTTCCCCACAAACCAATCTTGTTCGCGGGTGATTCCTGGCACACCACACTGCACACACGGAGCCCCCAGCCTCTCCGACACGTGAGAGATAAGCGGGGGAGGCAGAGGGAAGATTGGAAAATCAATACCACCCCACAGCCTCCCGAGTTTGTTTAGAGACCATTCCTGGCTGAGGACACGCGAATGAGCCCGTGGTCATGGATCAAGACTGCGAAACTTCGTGGGCTGTGAGAGAGTTGAGAAGAAAACCTGCCCGGCTTGTTCACAGAGAGAGACAACCACACCCTAATCTATGTGCATCAGAATGTTATTGGACGTGCTGTCAAACATAGATTCTTCTTTAAAATATTTATAGATTCTTACGTCCTTCTTAGCATTAGATCTTGAAAACTCACCAACTTATTGATGCTAAACATGCACTTATCAATTTCGAATTTTCCATGGTAAATTTCGACCACTACGGGATTATCACCGTCTTCTATTATTATTTCGAAGGCTGGCTTAGTGTGATCAATTTAGATTAAAAAAGTTCGCCATTAGGTGGTCAAAGCCCAAATCCATTATGAGTCTTTTGAACATAACAAACATGTCGAAGAATGTCCTCGGTAGCATTCGAACCTAAGAGCCTAGAACTGAGCAGTGCAAAGGCGCTAATGTTCAGTATTACAAGAGTCTTCTAAAATCCATTGAATACGTACAGATTCCAGATAACGTGGCGTACAAATCCCAAATAAACTGTCCAAATTCACAGAGTTTCAAAACGCCAGAGACAAGACCACTCTCAAGGTTGATAGGATGAAACTTTTTCGAGTTTTACATATTTCCACGGTGTGGTTTTCAGTTAACATTCTCACAGACGGTCAGTGACCATTTTATTGTTTGAAAACCTCCAGACAAACATAAACTTCGGATCAAAATAGTTCGTTACATCGAGGCAAACTACGAAATTCTGCAGCTATGCTTGGTTTTAGTACATTTTGTATGAATAATAATTTTCGGGGTTAAATTCACTACACTCGAATAAACCCTCATAATCTTTTATGTATGGCATGGCCCAATCCTTTCAAAATGAATAATGTACGGGTGTGAAACGTGGTCATAGATAAAAAAAAAGGATTTTACTAGAGAACTTTAGTAGAATTTATGGAAATACTCTTTAGGTTATGAAAGAGTATACTAGGAAGGAGTGTGGTATGGAAGTTAGTGTTGAATATTGAGTAAACAAATTACTATGGTTTGGGTACGTTGAAAGAATGGATGCTATTAGAATAACAAAAAATATCGGGATGAAAGATGTGTGAAGTCGTGTTCGGCCGAGACTGCCGCGGATCGAACACATCGGGTCAGTTTAGGCGTAAAAGAAATAGGAGAGGCTGCATGAATGAGAAATGTTATGTCGTTGGAAGAAGCAAAATATGTGTGTCTGGGTGGAGAAGAGGTCTGTTCGGTTTGATGAGTACAATATAATACTCAAACTCACTCGTATCTAGCGCGTGGTGTCAAGCCGACCCGAAGGACCCCTGGATTCACCAATTATTATAGCATAGCAAGCACTTGGGTTGCACTTGATTGAGTGATGACATTTTGCACAAGGCTGTGGAAAGGATGGGACGGGGGGTGGAGGGGGGAGCAGGGGAGACCCTTCACGTAGTACATAACGAGGGGCTCGAGTAGGACACGAGGACACTCACGAGTGGAGTGACTTGGGGGTCGTCAGTCAACTGTCGGGGTCTATGTGCACTGCGTGTATACACACCAGAGTCGTGCCACACACTCTTCTCAACTAAGACAATACGCCAGAAAATTAAATAATAAAAAACGTAAATTACATACCCAGTGTGTACATGAATAACTACTACTATACTATACTCCCTGTATGCGAAAAAAGAAAAATCCATGTGGAAAGAATGGATGTAAATAGAATGACAAAGAAAATTTACAAGGCTGAAAAGAAAAAGTGTACGAAAGCGTCGCCGACCGAGAATAACGTGGATCGAACACATCGATTCCGTCCTCAGGCAAGGCCAGATAAGAAGTACGAGGAACAGGAGAGGTTGAGTGAGAAATGGTATGTCGAAGAAGTGTGCTTGGATAGAAAAAAGTGGAGGTCCGTTCTCTCTGCCTAACCCTAACGAGACACAACGAAAGTTCATTTCAACAGATTTTAGGAACTACGATGTTTTAAGAATTAAATTTACAAGAGGAAAATTCCAAGTCTCATTTACGGCAAGAACATATTCAAACGATGGTATAAAGAAATGACAGTCAAAACTATAAATCTCATATCAATGGCATAAGGCAGTACAGTGATAATATACATGGATGTGAAAAGCCGAAATGGACAAAAAATAGGAATGTAGTACCAACGCAGTAGGGATGAAAGCTCCAAGAATTTTGTGAAAATACTGTGTGGGGATATAGAAAGGAATGTGGTATGGAAGGCCAAGTAGGAAGCAAAATAAGTAGGAGAGGCTGTATGAAAAACGTAATATCAGTGGATAGACGAATGGAGGTCCGTTCTCTCTGCCTTTCCCTTTAAGGTCACTTAGGGGACACGGCGTGATGGGGGTGGGGGGAGGAGATATTAGAGATTCTTAGTTGAACAAATAGTATTGAATGCAAGAAATCTAACGAATGTTTTGAGAGTGAGTGTTACCGCACGCCACTGGCACATAAAAGGTACGATGGTTGAAGTGTGGGTGCAAATCATTAAAGGGTGATGAGTGAAGTGTTTCACTTAGATCATGTCAGCCAAACGCGGTACTACAACTACTCATCTGGAGGTGGGGAAGCGAGAATTCCGGGCTTGGGGAGCCGTGCAGACGGTGAGACATTTGGTGGCGGAGTGTCAGACAAGAAGGTTCGAAGGAAGCCTCCATCACACATAAGTCTAGCGGCAGTGAGGCTTGCGCCGCTGCACCAACCGAGGTTACACGAGCTAGAGATGCCCCCGGCCTGGCAGAGGAAAGTTAACTAGTATTAGAGCTCATTGTAGGAACTAGGAAGGTAAGTTTGATGACATTTAAAGACATACATGCACTCTGGTACGAGACTTTTGTGCAGACTCTAAATCTTAATGGTCCTCATTATTGAGTTGCAGATTCTGTAGTCTCTAGCATCTAGCTGGATGTGGGCAAAGAGCTGCAGCTGATGAAATAGGCTAAAGTGATGAAGAGATCGATGAGAGGTGTCACCTGGGCGATGGAGCTGTCCCGCATCTCGACGGGTTGTCTCCGCAGGAGTTGCGGCGGCGCTGGCTGCTGTCTGGACACCTGGAGCTGGTGTTGGTGCTGGACCACGTGCAGGTGCGGGGGAGGGGCTGCCGCGTAGAGCCCCGCCGGGGGCGCCGCGAACTGGGGCGGCGGGGGCAGCAGCGCGGGCGCTGGGGGGCGCCGCGCCCCACCGTTCATCTGGCGACGCCCGCCTCAACCTCCTCCGCCTCAGGCCGCCCGACCATTCGCCGTCACCACGCCGACTGTCCGTGCGTCTCTCTGCGCTGCCTCCTTCACTTCACTTCACTGACATGGGAACTTCACACCCTCTCACACTGGACACGTTATTCCATGCCTGACACGAGATACAGATAGAGATGTGCTGTGCTGTGCTATATGCTGTGGGGACCCTCTGTGTGGGGACTAGTAGTGAACATCTCCCTCACATGACTCAAACAAGACGCGATACCAATACAGTGTCGCGGTGCACGATCAAGAGAGAGGGTTGGTAGCGTGAGACATCCCCAAAACCCAATATGCGAGGTGGTGACCCGGTGCCTACCATCTTAGCTCAAAAGCGTACCTGTCTGCACTTCAGGTGCACCCAGATTCATCAAAATATTCCTGGCGCTTACGTGAAAAATGGCCCGCCCCTGGATGAGCCGAAACGGAAGGAAGTGACAAAAACATAAGACGTTCCTACGGAAAACAAACTGTCACGAAAGACCTTAATTGTGAGACATTGACCAAGTTTTAGCGCTTTACTAAAATATAAGTTTGGAATCACCCTAAAGGAAACATTGTGAGTCCCATTAGCCTGATATATTACAGGTCTTACACAACGACGAAAAGAAAGGGTATTGGATATCTACGTTAGCATCGCCAACTGCATGCATTGCCTTCAAAACTAAAGAATTAATAAAGTGACTATAACTAAAAGTACGGAAGTATTGAAACTCGGGCTAACACCTCCAGAATCAAATCTCCGTAGGTACAATTGAGATGAGAACACTTTCGCTTTATCGCAGGTAAACCCCCTTAAAATGAAGACGACAATCATGTTGATAGAAGATTACCGCATGACTAAGGTAAGGGTAGTGCCAGGTCAGGCAGACAGTACAGTGAAGACTAGGTCCTACCGTTGGGAGTACAAGCTGACCCTCCTGCCCGGATGGCCGACAGCGCACTGTGTGCCCCAGCGGACGTATCGGGACAATAGTGGCAGGAGCATTGTGCCGGCCACGTTCCTAGACACGTGGCCACCCACACTCATCACCGTGTAGGTGTATTATTGAACTTGGCCGTGTAGGTAGCTACCCCAGGGAGACGCCCGTCCTTATTAGGGTGTCTGCACCAGGCCCTCACAAACTTCACAATCATCTCTTGTCTTCTTTTATATAGAAATGATTACGAGTACGGCTGGCACGATTTGTCTGATTTTGGTTTCGAATTTTTGTATTAGTTCAGGGTAGTTATATACGGTGAGAAAATATGAAATAATTGCGAGGAAAATAGAAAAAACATTTTGCTTTTTTATACGAAGAGTTCCTACTTATAAGACGTATCACAACCAAGGATCGCGGAGACCGGAGGAGACGGGTTTATGGTGTGGGTAATAAGACTTTTACCAGATTCTTTACATTTAACAGTGAAAACTAGTATTCTCTTTCTGAATGTAAAGAAAAATTCTCTAATAACGATCAAAATATGGTTAAAAAAACGATTAATACTATTGTCTGAAGGGTTCTAGTGGGTGGTCACGAAAAAAGGACGTGTACGTGAAGTAGCTTCTTGTGTGTTATTGTATGTTATAGGGAAATCATCAACGTTTCATTTCTATCTGAATCTTTGCACCTATTTCTTCTTACATAACCAAGAGAACCATGGCCCCTGGAACATCCAAGGGTATGGGAGGCCGCAATATTAAATGATTGCCAAAGTGAAACTGGACATATCATGGACATGTCTGTGTTTGAGATGATATGGAAGTCAACAAACAGACGAGGTTTAAAAGAACAGCATTACCTCGGAAAAGTATTTTTTCTTCATGAGCATTAAAATACCATTACGGAACTGTTTTTCAGTTAAGCCAATGAAGAACAATTGGTCTCGGGAAAGGTTCAGGGAGACGCAGCGCAGGTTGGGAACCACTGGTCCAGACGCTAGGGAGAGGGTGGAAGACCTGGTGGCGTTGCGTCTGGCAGAGAAGGGTATAGTAAGATCTCGCACGGCGCAATTTGGAGCTGGTGTTTCTGCTGACTGCACCTCTATTATGTCTACATGTTGTAGGTAAGAGACACTATATTGTTCGCATCTCTACAACATACGTCTGTTCTCCCAACCGTCTCGGTGCTTCGAGCCGTGAACACTCAACACGCTGAACCTGTTTCTTTTTCATTCATTGGGTACATGAGGTCTATTTACAATGTCACAATGAAACTAGTACAACAGTCAATCAACTAAGTCATCCAGAATAGCAGGCCATGTTCCCCGAGAGTTTATTTGCAATGTATTTTCTACTTTTCGAATGGGCAAGAAGACGATGCAGGTTATAAGACAGCAGATATATATAAGGTAATGGATGATGCTGTGTTGGCGCAAAATATTGATTAAGCAAGTGAAGGAAACCTACTCCATTTCAGAGTTATGAGTGTATCCAAGAGAAGGAAGGTCTCTTTAATACTTCCGTGTCACGGCACACCTGTCGCTTCACGGTCTACTTGCTTGCTTCTGGAGCGACCTTCATCAGGATGGAAAGCAATGATTCATCCACGGCACACTAGCTCTATCAGACTTCTATATTCCATTATTTTTGCTGTTCTGTAAGCAGTCACTCTTTCAAAATATCCAAACCATTTAAACTTATTAACTTTCATCGTCGTCACTAACTTGTAAACATACCACAATATCATATTCCTTTCATGTTATTTAGCATTACACTTTTTTGTCTACGTTTTACATTCGTTCAATGGTAACAGGAGTGTGTTATGCACTATTTTTTTCAGCTTGTAGCGAGACGTTGTTGTTTCTCATAGCGGGTCTTAGTGCACCGCCCACCCTGCTACCACCCGCTTTCCTACTTTCAATTTCTTTTTCACACTTTCCATCCCTACTCAACATACTCGTTCACCTACTTAAGATTATTTTACAATTTGTTCTTGCTTCATTTTGCTGACATTTATTTTAAGAGCGTCTTTTGGACCACTATAAACACCACATTATAAACACAAGTTCTTACAAATCAATTTCACACTCAGCCATAAGTACTAGATCATCCGCATACCTACGTAAATTTTCTACAATAAATTAACCGTAATTATGGCAACATAATTTTATACTTGAACCCTTTTAAAAACTACAACCTTTATGTTGATAACGTTCACCTTGCGCCCTTGTCATAACTAAATTCCTGCAAAATACTTTCACTTTACTTTCGTACTAAAGGCACGCACCACCACATCATACACATCAGTTTATCTTCTGACGTTCAGAAGAGGATTTTCACTTGCGAGTATAGAGAGAAGAAAAAGGCGGGAGTTGGGTGATCGTCATCTGCTACTTTCCTCCACAACCCTTTTTGATCTACCTACGACCACCACTTCTATTAACAAACATAGATATTTTTGATATTCTGGAGGTGTATTTGTTACGAATTATACATTGGAGGTTTTCACAATACATCAGGATTAGTTTTCAAAACACTGAACACTTTTGAGGAGTGGGGGGCGAATCCTTACGTATAAAACGCGAGGGGGTCTCTATCTATAGAACAACACAATATTATTCCAAATGTATTGTTTACACACTAAACAATCGTGTAAAGCGTAGGGCAACAAAAGAACGCGGAAACAACATACACAAATGAGGATTGTTACGAAACAAAAGAAGTAATCACGGAGGTACACGCGATACTCCGAATAATTTTCGTAGACAAAAACAAGAGTGCGCACAATGGGCAGAGGGTTTGAGTGTGTGAGTGGGGCAGCGTAGAGGGTCCGTCACAGAACAGCAAGGGATCTGGCACAGCACAGCACAGAGGAACACTAAATCTGGCGAGGCTGCAAGGAAACATCACAAACAATCTGTACCTAAACCAATCGATAGCGCGGCACTGTAGCACAGTGGTGGAGAGTGGAGATATATCACGGCGGGAGTTGGACACAATGGTGGCGCTCTGCGAGGGACGTGCGCGCGGCGCGGAGCGACGGAGAGGACTGGCTCAGCGCGGAGGCGTCCTGCCACCCCCACGAGCATGCGTACTAACCACTGTCAACAAACCAACCTTCTGGCCATGTGGGCCACACAGGAGCTAACAGACCAACAGACAGAGACAAGTCCTGACTATAATGCACCATCACCTGGGACAATTGCTTGGAAGGAGCTATGGCCCGTCTGTAAGGGGTTAGTTAATAGCCTTGTCTGTAGCGGGGGCACTCATTAGGGGGTGGGGGGTGGGGGCGATAGAGACGGAGGCTGTGGTACAGATGATACAGAGAGAGAAAGAGAGGAGAGAGGAGAGACATCTCAAGGACTCCGCTGTGCGCCGGGCAATTGGGGTAGGCCTCGGGATGTACCGGGACAAGGGGAGGGGGTAAGCACTAGACTTGTATCGTGACCACGTCCTGACCGGACCAGACCAGATGGTCGCAGGGAGGATGTGCACTAACCTGAGTGAAGGGGGTCGCTGCGATGTCCGAGAGTGGGGGCACCCTGAGGGGGGGACACTTCCACCGCGGCGCCCTCCAGGAGTCTTGTGGCGGCGCCTCCTCAGCGTGCCTCCAGCGCCAGCCAGTTAGGCTCCCCGCCGTGGCTGCACCCGCACGGCGCGAGGGCTCCTTAACATCCATGACAACTCCGCGAGGTATCTCCACGTCCTCCACTCTGGCTCCGCCGCAGGAGGTTCGCATCCTCCTCATGACGCGGTTTATCCACGGAGGCAGCTGCCGGGCAGGCTCCACGTGTGCAGACTGGGCAGGCAGGGTGGACTGTCTGCTGAAGATCTGTCTCTCGTCGATGCAGCTCTTTATGGGGTCCTCGTGGTTGTGCTCTTCTCCCGATGTCTTGGAACGTCCCAGCACTTTTTTAATCAGCTTCATTCGTGATTTCCCCTTTGGGGTGGCATCCGCTGGCGAGGTCTCCTCAGTTTGGGAGCCGACATCAATCTTGAAAAGTGTTTTTATCTTACCGAAGCCATTTCTGGCGCCATTAGTAGTCGAGTTGGATTCCACGATGACCGTGTTGCTGCCCGGATGTTTGTTGGCAAAGAATGTCTTCATCCTGATGATTCGGTCTTCGGACCCGACCACCGTCTCTTGCTGACTCACTAAGCACTCCTGACCTTTGATCTTCTTGTTCAGCCTCTCCTGACCTCCCCCCGCCCCGTCCCCGGTGTTGTACCTCCTCTCTCTGGCGCTGAACAGGTTCTTCATTCTGGTGAGGGCGCCCTCCTCGGCAGCACGATTGCTGGCTGCCGTACACTCGGCATTGTCCGTGACGACCTCCACAGTGCCTCCATCTATCCCCAGAAAGGTCCTGAACCTCACCAGAACATTCCCCGGGGTCTGCACGCGGGTGGTGATGGTGTCCACGCGGCTCTGTTCGGATGAGATGGAAATAGGGAGTCTCTCAGATTGGTTGGTGGCGGGTTTGGGTTCCCTGTACCAGTCCAGGTCCCGGTGCATATATATGTTGGAGTCGCTGACGCAGTGCCTGGGGACGCTGGCAAAGTGCGGGCTCCTGTAGGCGCTCTCCAGGGTGCTGATCTTGAGCTCCGTCTCCCTGAGGCCCGGGGGGTCCGGGTAGGGCGGGCTCACGGTCCCGGAGCCCCCGCACTGCTGGAACATGTTGGTGGTGCGCTCCTTCACTTGGTCCAGCTTCTCCGAGCGGAACACTCTCTTGGCCATGACGATGCGCACAGACACAGGACGCGGCTGGCCAGTCTCCGCAGCCACACTGACCGCAGCACGGCTGGTATTGATTAATGGCTTAGTGATGGACTTGGAGTGATTAGTTGAGGGGCTTCCCAGCCGCCACCAACCAGCCGCGCGCTTTGTTTACACCACCTTACATTGTTTATGTTCTCTACAACAGTTTTTTATTCCTGCCCTGCCTCAGATTGCGCAGAAACTATTGAAGGGTGGTACCTACCTGAGGCATTAAGCACCGGCAGGGTTATGAAAATGTCTAGTTCGAGATTTTCACAATTATTTTCGTAAGAGGCATTATGACTTCCAAAAGAAACCATATTATTATTTAGGTAAATGAGGCAAATTCCAATTCCGTCCTTTTTGTAAGTACGTCCAAGTCGTAAATTATATTCGTACTAGCTTATACCCGTCTTGCTTTACGTTTTTGATTCCGATTGTCAGGCTTGATCGGTAGGTAATTAAACAGGTTCTCTAGCTTCCCATTGCTTTGTAAACCTCTATAACTGACATAAGCACAGAAAAAGAAGAATGACACTTTTAATGTTTATTAAAATTTTGTATGAAGATCCTAAAAATATGGTTTTTTAATTAGCTCTGAATATATTAAAGTTAATGCAGCAAATTGTATTAAAGAACCTTCTCCGGCATTTTGCACGGCTCTGTGCAGATTCATATTTGACGTAGCATTTGTATTTTGAGCGTGATGTTCACATATACGGTAAAAGTATTGTCAAAGGCAAATAAAAAAAACATTTCTAAAATATTATGTAGATTTACAAAGGACTAGCTGGATATCAAAGTTGAAATATAAAAATAGCTTGCCTGGCTGCATTCTACAATAAAACGTACATTTCACTTTCGTATACCTATCAGGGACTCGCGGAATAATAGACTTAGTAAAAGTGTAAAAAATATAAAAATAGCTTGCCTGGCTGCATTCTACAATAAAACGTACATTTCACTTTCGTATACCTATCAGGGACTCGCGGAATAATAGACTTAGTAAAAGTGTAAAAAATATAAAAATAGCTTGCCTGGCTGCATTCTACAATAAAACGTACATTTCACTTTCGTATACCTATCAGGGACTCGCGGAATAATAGACTTAGTAAAAGTGTAAAAAATATAAAAATAGCTTGCCTGGCTGCATTCTACAATAAAACGTACATTTCACTTTCGTATACCTATCAGGGACTCGCGGAATAATAGACTTAGTAAAAGTGTAAAAAATATAAAAATAGCTTGCCTGGCTGCATTCTACAATAAAACGTACATTTCACTTTCGTATACCTATCAGGGACTCGCGGAATAATAGACTTAGTAAAAGTGTAAAAAATATAAAAATAGCTTGCCTGGCTGCATTCTACAATAAAACGTACATTTCACTTTCGTATACCTATCAGGGACTCGCGGAATAATAGACTTAGTAAAAGTGTAAAAAATATAAAAATAGCTTGCCTGGCTGCATTCTACAATAAAACGTACATTTCACTTTCGTATACCTATCAGGGACTCGCGGAATAATAGACTTAGTAAAAGTGTAAAAAATATAAAAATAGCTTGCCTGGCTGCATTCTACAATAAAACGTACATTTCACTTTCGTATACCTATCAGGGACTCGCGGAATAATAGACTTAGTAAAAGTGTAAAAAATATAAAAATAGCTTGCCTGGCTGCATTCTACAATAAAACGTACATTTCACTTTCGTATACCTATCAGGGACTCGCGGAATAATAGACTTAGTAAAAGTGTAAAAAATATAAAAATAGCTTGCCTGGCTGCATTCTACAATAAAACGTACATTTCACTTTCGTATACCTATCAGGGACTCGCGGAATAATAGACTTAGTAAAAGTGTAAAAAATATAAAAATAGCTTGCCTGGCTGCATTCTACAATAAAACGTACATTTCACTTTCGTATACCTATCAGGGACTCGCGGAATAATAGACTTAGTAAAAGTGTAAAAAATATAAAAATAGCTTGCCTGGCTGCATTCTACAATAAAACGTACATTTCACTTTCGTATACCTATCAGGGACTCGCGGAATAATAGACTTAGTAAAAGTGTAAAAAATATAAAAATAGCTTGCCTGGCTGCATTCTACAATAAAACGTACATTTCACTTTCGTATACCTATCAGGGACTCGCGGAATAATAGACTTAGTAAAAGTGTAAAAAATATAAAAATAGCTTGCCTGGCTGCATTCTACAATAAAACGTACATTTCACTTTCGTATACCTATCAGGGACTCGCGGAATAATAGACTTAGTAAAAGTGTAAAAAATATAAAAATAGCTTGCCTGGCTGCATTCTACAATAAAACGTACATTTCACTTTCGTATACCTATCAGGGACTCGCGGAATAATAGACTTAGTAAAAGTGTAAAAAATATAAAAATAGCTTGCCTGGCTGCATTCTACAATAAAACGTACATTTCACTTTCGTATACCTATCAGGGACTCGCGGAATAATAGACTTAGTAAAAGTGTAAAAAATATAAAAATAGCTTGCCTGGCTGCATTCTACAATAAAACGTACATTTCACTTTCGTATACCTATCAGGGACTCGCGGAATAATAGACTTAGTAAAAGTGTAAAAAATATAAAAATAGCTTGCCTGGCTGCATTCTACAATAAAACGTACATTTCACTTTCGTATACCTATCAGGGACTCGCGGAATAATAGACTTAGTAAAAGTGTAAAAAATATAAAAATAGCTTGCCTGGCTGCATTCTACAATAAAACGTACATTTCACTTTCGTATACCTATCAGGGACTCGCGGAATAATAGACTTAAGTAAAAGTGTAAAAAAACAGATGATTTAGGACAAAGGCCCTGTGAGTCTCAAATATTTGACATGTTCTAAATTGAAACTATTTCGTGAATAATACTGCAGTACTACAGGTACTGGCAACGTTTTACCTCTCAAGAGCGTGTCCCTAAAGGGGGAGGCAGACCACCACTCTTCTTTCTAACAAAACAACTTATTTTCCTTTTTTCAACGACATACTATTTCTCATAAGACTGTTAAAAAGCTTACAAAATTAAGTTAACTAAAGATTCAGAACTTTCTTAACTCAACTCACACAACCGTCATCTCAATTTGGTAAGAACACCACAAACTCCATAAAATCAGCAATAATGATGATTTATTTATTCGCAATCATACACCAACAGGTACAACACAAAAATAACAATCAACACATGAACAAATATCAATACACAAATCATGCTGCACCCCAAATGATAAGTGTAATAATAACATGTCGAAGACTTCCATGTTTTGAAATTTGGAGCAATTTAACCACCTAAAATGGCGAACTTTGTTAACGCACAGTCATCACAGTAAGCCAGCCCTAGAAACAGCATTATAATACTGCTGTGAGCCCTTAGAGCTTACAATGTGTAAAACAAATACCTCTTAAAAATTGAACATTAATTAATTTGAAGATTGCTTCAAACTTATTGTGAAAATTGGGGAAGTTTTCTCAGTAGTTTTGTAATAAATAAAAGAAAAATCGTAATTAATAAAAGAAAAAACACCTGACTTCAGATTTAAGAACGTTTTTGAAAATTCCTTCTTGATTTTTTTATTATTTAAAACATTCCTTGATTCATAAACATTTAGAGAAATGTACATATTTTTAGTTCCCAAAGTGAAGTAATAATAATAATATAACACTTTTCTATACAAAGGTGTCAGTATAGCCGGCGGAACTTATTGCCTGAGGCAATTTTTTCCAGTCCACGCTAGTACAACTAGGCTACCGAGGTCGGTGAAGTACTATTTTCACAATTTTCACTTTTAAGTCAAAAGGTGGAAAATCAAAAAAAAATAACAACACGAAAACCGCTGGCATTAGACCCCTGGATAATGAGAACAAAATTATTATTAAAAATTAGCTCTATTTTATATTATAACACCTTTTAATGCCTTTTAGGAATTTGTTGAATTACCAGTCCCCCTGTATACTATCTATTAATAGTTTTACCTAGGTATTTTATGAAAATTTTTCAAATCAAAGTGCCTAATGATGAATGTTGTAAATATAAAGTGATCACGGCTAAACCAGCCATCAATGAGGTTGACGAAGATCATAAGCCTTGAAAAATTGTCTTTGATATAATCCTCAATTTTCAATTAGTGTTTATTTCTATTTTAAAGCAGTGTACGGATGTATATTAGTTTGAATAATTGAAGAAACAGGTAAATGTATGCGCAGTGATAAGAGTTAATGTGTTGGGCACTCCTTATATACAGGTACAGTGTACAGGTAGCGTCCAGTCAACCATATCTTATCTCTCAAGTATTAACTTTAAATTGCATTAAAATCAGCCCAATCTATGTGATTACACAATGTAATAAACTACACAACATCTTGTCACTAATAAATCTATTGAATATTAATTTGGTGAAAGAGGTTTATACTGCTTCCGGATTAAAGACAGATATTTTCCGTAATACCAGCTAATTTAGCCAGTGAAACCTACTGACTGAGACTGTGTCGAATATTATACCGATTCCATACATATGAGAAGAAATTTCAAGTGAAATGCACAAAACTATATAAGATTCTGACATATTGGGACCTCATGGTCAGAAGTGGGCGCCTGTTCCATTAGGGAATCCATCTAAACATACACTGTATCTTTCTGTAGACTTGGGACAGTTGGCCTGACAAACTCAATGTCTAGTGATATTGATTCCAAAGAACTTAACAGTCGTAGGATGCGTTAGAGCCAGAGCTGGGAAATAGAATATATTTTCGTGATTGTTGATAGTGGACAGCACATGAACAACAACTAATCAATGGGCAATGACAGTTCTTTCTCGTTGTTATTTCCTTGGTATCAATATCAACCATCAGGAAAATATACCTACTCTATTTTCCAGCTCTGGCTCTATGTTCATTTGGTATAAAGGCACCTTTATAAATCAAAGGCTACCACTCTAGGTCCATTCTTCATAAACTTACTGCGAGAAAAATCATATTTTTGTAACGTTCAGAAATCAAATGGTTAAAATCCAAAAACACAATGTGTTCGTATTGACACTAAAATTGTTCATAGTATACATTGTGGTATTTTTTAATAAAAATGATTATGATAACATCAAATCTGCACAAAATATATTTTTTAATATGAACTTCAAAAACATAATATGAGGATTTTCAAAATCATTCTAGGCTTACCTTTAGTGGTCTCGTAATGGTCACTGTCTCTATCATTGTAGGTGTAGCCATAGTCTACTTGCAACAAAATATACAACCTCTGGTCGCCAATGTCCACCTATAACCTGGAACAAACACTTTTTTGAGAATGTACTCCAGTCAATTGAAATAGGTTAGAATAATATCACTCACAAATTTTGAACACTTCATTTTAACTAAATAAAATTTAGAATACGTTAACTTTTATAGTTCACTGTCTAAAACAAGATGAGATTCCATAGCACAATACAGTATTAAAAAAACACAAACTTAAGGGAAAGTTTTCTTGAGAATGTAAAATCATGAGAACTATTATTGACAGACATGAAATAATGAAAGTGGAACAGATTCATTTCTAAATATTAAACTGACATACATAATATAAAAGACATTCTAATAAGAATGCTTGATTTTCATTTCTAATAAATAAAATCACTTAAAGTCTTAAAAATGAGATAAAAGAGTTTAATCAAAGTATAGAGCGAGGTCGTGTCAATATGAAAACATTACAAGTTAACCTCATTTAGATTACTCATAGGGCAGATCCAAATGTAGACTATGATATCACTAACACTTGAGACTACAGCAGATTATTTACTAGTTAATGGGTTATGTTCAATAATGATTTCATTTGCGTATTTTATTTGTTTCACTTCTGAAACTAGAAAAGTATTATAATTATACCAAAATGGCCCGTAAATATGAAATTTTGAAAAGCATAACAGTCCAATATATTTGTAAATTTTAAGACAATTGATTACCTAATGCCACTATATTTATGTTCGTCTTCACACATGAATATTATTTTTAATCAAATATAAAGTCTTAAACTAAATACAACTCACTTCACAAAACGTAAACAACCAGAGGCTGCCAAACAATAACTTTTACTCACTCCACTCACCACCGAGTCCAATTTATTCACTACCGCACTACATAGCAAATCCCTCCGTTAACGAGTAAGTAAGTACTTATGCTCCATACTAAAGATA
Organism: Mystacides longicornis; assembly: GCA_963576905.1. Taxonomy (NCBI): domain Eukaryota; kingdom Metazoa; phylum Arthropoda; class Insecta; order Trichoptera; family Leptoceridae; genus Mystacides; species Mystacides longicornis. The sequence goes on from OY756438.1 coordinate 260,536, forward strand.
ATTTTTAAAAATAATATTTTTTGGAATAACTTTATACCTATATATTTTTTTTATTAATTCAGAAAGATAAGTAATGCACCAGAAACAGACATATAATAACAACATTTGAAATCATGTAGGTATTGCGAAAATTATCTTTTCGTTATGGTAGGTATTTACTATTTAGTCTTAAATCATTTTAAGGATTTTCATATATCTCAAAATTTATAAAAATGAAATAATGTATATATTTAATTTGGAACAGTTTTTAAAATATATAATAATAAGTTAATGGAAATAAATATACTTTTTATTTGTTTATAATATTCAACTTTTAAAAATGGGTGCGTTGATATTAAAGAAACCGGGTCGCTAGATGTAAGTATGAACGTACCCATTAATGTTCAATGGACGAAGCTTGTGTATGAGCGCTTGGCTTATTATAAGATTGGTTAGGTTAGTTATTTTCGCAAATTTCATCTAAAATTTCATATTAGAATCTTAAATACAATTAAGTGGATCAAAATATAGTAAAAAAATATCTCCGTTGTTGATATGTGTATGTTTTATTAGTGAATATTGGTTATTATGTGATGTAATTACTACGCCCGAATCTGATAATTGTTTCAAAAGTAGACGTTAAAATAGTTTATTCTTATTCTAGTTATCCATTTAAGTTAACGTTTTATCTTGGTGTTTAATTTTGAAGCAAAACAATCTCTTAGAAAGTCAGATTTGTTTGTTTGGATTCTTCGATGTCCCTTTATTTGACATTTGAATACTAACCTTCTAGTCATGGGCCTAACCTCACACGTCATACAAAGAAAAACAAAAACTGCCTTTACATTTTATTATATGTTCGCATCAAATATTATTTTTTAAGAAATACCACTTTGCTTAATGATTATCGTTTGTTTATTCACTGATAATGGAACCGCAAATGTCTGTTGCAGCTCCTCGTATTGCACAATGTTCAGAATAATATATTCTGCAGCTGCTAATATTTGATTTTCCTTGGGGAAAATGGAAAATTCTTTCACACTACGATGGGACGACCCCAGGGTAAGTCAAACAATTTGTTAAATTTTTTTATTTAGTACTTGTTCACTGCTTAACTCTATCTTCAATGTTTTAATCTCCCTGTTTTGGATGTGCTTTTGTTAATTTTCTCAATCAGCCATGAATACATTATTCTTCATTTCAGTCCCAGGGTAATATTGTCAGTGAAGAGGTGATATGCGACATAGCAGGGGTGGAAACACATCCTGGGAGACTGGTTAGTTTCTGTATTCATGTAGTTAATGGTTAATATTTTGTAGTGTCAGACCACTCTATGGCTGTAATTCATTCCAGACTCCAGATACCATAATTCCCGATGTAGATAGTGAACAGATTGCCGCAGAGAACCTGATGTATTTGGCGCAGGATGTGGTGGGGTACTCGGGCCAAGTGGAGGAGAGCATTGTGGAGGACGGCGAAGTCACCGAAGTTGGAGAAGTGATGGAGATGGAGTGTCAGGTGACGGAGGAAGTCATAACTGATGACTGGGTCCAGCCTGGGGGCCAAGAGAGGTCTGTACTTTACCTTATATTTATGACTTTACTGATAGCACCGTTAGGATTTTTAGACATGCTGAATCCCATCCCATCATTGGGAATGTCAAGGATTTTCAGCCTAATGGCCACTTTATGTGAATGTTGTTAATGTAGAGTGATCAGAAAGAAGCCAGCCTTGGAAATACCAGTAGCAGATGGTTGTAAGCCCCAAGTGATTCAAATTTGTGAAAATATGTTAAGAACTTTCTTATTCCCAGGAATCGTCAATTAAGTTTGTTTCATGTTGTAACATATTGTATACGAACTTGGGATTAATTTAATGATAGCATCAAACTTTTGGTCCTACAATTTTTATTTATTTTGTTTATTGAATATATTAACTTATTTCAAGTATGATACGAATATTATGAAACAAACAAAAATATATCCTTAATTATAATAATCAATCAGTTTTCCTCTTGAAAGGACAAAACCTTGTGTCGAGAGAGGGAGCTTTAAGTTACATCGTTTTATGGAAACAGAAAATAGCATTTTACAATTCAATAGTCAGACAGATAATATAATGGTTGTGTTCCAGGGTGGACGTGCCGCTGGAGACATTGCTGGTGGTGACAACGGAACAGACTGTAGAAGATGACAACATTGATGTTCCTCTTCCCACTGACCAGGTGACTGGCATTTAGAGCAGACAGCTAGGCTCCACCAGTTGTCCTCTTTCATGTCAATCCAAACTAATTTCAAATACCAATTTGTAGGATGAGTACACGGCGATGCGACCCTATCCGTGTGATTTCTGCTCCCGGAGGTTCCGCAAGAAGGCCAACCTAGTGAACCACATGACGGCCCACCAGAACGACCGTCCCTACGGCTGCAACCTGTGTGGTGCCAGGTACGTGAGGCGGTGCGACCTGCTGCACCACTTGAAGACCCACGCCTACGTCCCTGAAGATGAGGAGGAGAGGGAGAATGATTTTGGTGAGTCCTCGCCTCTCTGCCCAGCCCTGTCCTGTCCTCGCCTCTCTTGTGTTCTCATGCCACCACTTGTTTGGTTTCAGATATGCTGAAGGTGAGGAAGAAGCCTCTCACCAAGAAGGTCAGGAGAAGATCTCGTCTCTCTTCAGAGGTGGGTTTGTTAGATTTTGTTTTTTGTGATAATTTACCCTTACAAATATGTTAACCCTTTCTTATTTTTTTATTCAGAATGGTAGTTTCTCATTCTCCTCTTCATTCTCACTGGACGCGGAGACCTCGGTGGCTGCCAGGACCCAACAGTACAGTGGACAGGGCCAGCTGGTCAACAACAACAGCATCAACTCCACCTCCACTGCGGGTTCTTCCAGTAGACACCACAACACCCTGATGCCAGTTGCGGAGGCTCCCATGACTCTCAACAGATTCTCCGTGACGGACCCTCGCAGACCCTTTGTGTGCCAGCACTGTGGTGTTGGATTTGCAAGAGAAAAGGCTTTAGCTTCACATGCTAGGGTGGGTACAAAATGCTCAATAATTATCTTTTTTACTAAGACTATATGGAAAAATTGCAAGGAAAATAGAAAAATAACAATTTTGTTTTCCCAATCAAATTCTTTTTCTTGCTTGTCAGATGTGGCACTACATACGCTTAGGATGTAGGTGGCATGACATTTACCGAGCCATCTTGCAAATTAATAAATGAAAGTGAAAATACGTAATTTCTACTTGTTTTGATGGCAGTCCATTTGGTGAATCTGACGAATCACCTGATAGCCAACATTGTTTACGTAAACACAATCACACCAGGCTGGCCTTCAAAACAACACTTGTAAGCATATAATATATGTAGTCCTTGTATCTATTGCAATTGAATATTTTCAGATTCACGGGGGCGACTCTCCGCTGGAGTGCAATGTGTGTGGCGAGCTGTGCTGGAGCAGGGAGCAGCTGGCCATCCACTACAGGAACAAGCATCCCCACAGGCCCCTGCCCTCAGCCAGCTCCGCTCAAGAGTCCCTGGGATTCGGAGGTACAACTATTTTACCATACTGGGATTGAACTACATGATATGTTGCAACAAGGATCGTGTTGTATAAGTTTCTTACTTCCTTACAGATGGCTATTCCGACGGCTCCCTGCCTGATGGGAATGATATGGGAAGCCCTGAACTGACCTGCAAAGACTGTGGAGCTGGCTTCCAGAGAGCAGACCTTCTCCGGAGGCATGTCAAGGCTGCTCACAGGTATATATTTGAATAAATTTTGTAATGTACCTACGCTCAATATATTTCTTGTAAATAGTAGGTAATGTTTTGTTTTTGTCCAGTTATAAATTGGAGCCTCTGGACGACCTGAATGATGCGGATGGCTCAATGATGGATGACGGTGTTGGAGATAATGACTGGGAAGAGTTGGAGCACACGTGCGGGGCTTGTGGCGAAGGTTTCAAAGATGCTTTAGATCTATTGGCACACGCAGAGAGCCATGCCAGAAATAGAAATAACAGGTTAGTTTAGTGAACGGCAAAATTAGAGGTAGTCCTGGAAAGTAGAGTAGTGGTAAAGAAGCATGTGTATGTTTTCAGATGTGTGCAATGCGGGGAGAAGTTCTCGGATGAGCAGTCCATGGCCGACCATGTGGAGAGCAGCCACGGCCCCATCTCCTCGTATACGTGCACGAGGTGTGGGCGCGTGTGCCGGGACAAAAAGGCCCTGCTGAAGCACACCCAGACGCAGCACTCCTCGGTCCAGTTGTCCCAGCAGCTGTTCTGCTCCAAGTGTGGGAAGAGTTTCCACAACAAGGCCAGGTGAGGCCACACAAGTGTTTCAAACGCAGACAACAAGTTGTTAACATTATGTTGACTGAGGACTGAGAATCTTTGTTTTCTTGAGCTTCTGTTAAATTTCCTGTTTCTAAAGTTGTCTGTTTAGAGACATTGCCTTTCAACACTGTTTCAATTATGTGTTACAATATAATGTAGGATCCCATGTAATCCAACAAGGTAGCAATGAATGTTCATATACTGACTGACATAGTATTTTTCCACATTGTACAGGTTAAAACGTCACATGACCAGTCACCGAGATAAGGCAGTAGCGTGCAATATCTGCGGGGAGAGCTTCACAGACGGCCGCTCCCTGATGAACCACAGACACTCACATTCCACTTCGGCCGCCAGACAGTTCCCTTGCAGGGAATGCGGTACGTGCTCAGAGACAAACTTTTGTCTGCTGCTCTACTCCTACCCCAGGGCCAGTCTGTTTAACACTTGACATTGACATGTTTCAGGCAAAACCTTTGGGTCCCGCTCCAGCCAACAAATCCACATTCGCATTCACACTGGCGAGCGTCCCTACGCGTGTAGGTTCTGTTGGAAGGCATTTGCTGATGGTGGGACGCTGAGGAAGCACGAGCGCATCCATACTGGTACTTGAAGATAACATTTATTCTTGCTTAATGTAATTGTGGTGTAAGTGAGTGGGTTGTGTATAACCTTTTTGCATGTTGCAGGTGAAAAGCCGTATGCGTGCGCCGTGTGTCCACGAGCATTCAACCAGCGTGTGGTGCTGAGAGAGCACGTCCGCTCGCACCACTCTGCCCCTGACTCCAGGCGTGGCGCGGGTATGTCCATGTTCCGTCCACTGCTAGATGCAATTATTTGTTAGTCTTTGTTTGACCCTGTATGAGTGTCCCTCGTTCATTGCAGGTGGGCCGGCCTTCTGGTGCGCCGTGTGTGGCAGGCTGCTGCACAGTTCTGCCGACTTGGTGCAGCATTTGATTCAACACAGTGACGCCAACACTGCACTGAAGAGACAGCCTCAGGTATGTCTGGTACATCGGCACATTGGTTGAGTTGAAACAGATATCCTCCGTATTGACAGCATGTTTTATCTTTACAGACTGGTCCTAGGAAATACAAACGGAGGAGAAAGTTAAAACCACATGAGATGGACATGTTCTTCAATAGACCTCAAAGAAACAACTCGGAGACGAGTCTAAATGATGTGCTGAATGCCAGTGCACAGGGTGATGGAGACAATAATGAAGTTGAGGAGGACGAGGACAATAACAGTATAGAGCAGCAACCAGAAGTTTCATATCGGAATGAGGTGCCAGTACCAAAGAGAAGAGCATCACAGGCGGGGGGGCGCCGGGGCAGGAAGAGCAAAACCAGTGCGGCCAGAGACAGTGCTGCCTCCAACCTCACCCATGGACTGCTTGTCCCTAAAAGAGAGGTTGTAGCCACCGGGAGTGCAAGGACCAAAGGCAAGGGGAGGCTGAAGAAGGAGGCGAACATGCAGACCAGACCCAAGATGATCCACACACAGAAGGTGAAGGGCACCACGGAGGCGACCAGCACACCCACCAGGGGGCGCAGAAGATGCACTGTGGCTTCCACCACCACGGCCACCTCCACCTCCGTATCCTCGGAGGAGAGGCGGCCCAGAACTAAGAATGTGCGCTACCACGAGCCTGGGCGACCACCCACGGCCACATTCCCTTCAGTGAAGATGGAGCCCGACACCGATATCGCTGCAGACTTGAGGGAAATATTCAAAACTCCTTCATCCCCCGACCCTCCGGTGGTTACAAAACGAGAGCGTTCCAGGAGGAGTGGAGAGCCAAACTCTTCAGCTAATCAAACCAAATTGTCAGTGTCAAATTCCAATGGCAGCAACAGTGCTGTCAGCATCAAGATGGAGGAGGAGGAGGAGGGATCCTTCAAGTGTGAGATGTGCTCGCTGGACTTCTCCCAGAGGAGCCAGCTGGTGTCCCATGTGCGCATCCACATATGACGGTCTCACGGCTGAACCACAGTTACCAGCGCTGTACAGTGTACATAGCCAGGAGCAGCGACGGGCAAGAGAGAGAGTGTGGCTGTTACAAGAGTGGAGAAGCTTCATGCTATCACCAAATTATCCAGTCTCGTGAAAACATTTCCTTTCAACTGCTGATGTGTGACTACTTCAGGCTCCCAACCTCTCATCACAATTTATTGACTGTTTGTCATTTCCAGCCACTAGGCATCATCAGACTACTTTGTCTATCCCAGAGACTGACGCACTAACTTATAAATTTATGAAATTGACTAATTTTTGTCTCAAAATCAAATTATTATAAAAGCTTCAACTTTACCAACAAATCGATTAAGGTCTCACCCCTGAGTGTGATTTCTTTCCTCAGACAATGTCATGTTTTGTTTTCTGTTGTACGTAGCTGTACTGTACTGAATATGTAGTCCACACTCAGATTATGGGTTTTCCACACGGACAATTTTGTAAATATTGCATTTAATCTATTTCTTCCAGTCCGCCTTCACATGTTTAAAGCCGTGTCAAATGTGTACAGATGACATGCAAGAAGCAAACTTGATGGAGTTGTATTTATTCAATAGTGTGCCATTTACTGCTGTTCCAGCTGTCAAGGAGATATATTTATTTATTTGTGCCAATTCTTGTTGTATGGCTCACAATCCACTATCCTTTATAGGCCTTTTCCTCTGTTAAGTAGCAAGTGTATGTGTGAGTGTAGGTGCGAGTTGACAAGTAGTAAATACGTGAGAACAGCACTGCATGTTGCGAGTGAATTGCTGGTGCTAACAATAATTATAGAAGTGGGCTATTTTTTGCAAGTAACACCAACCCAAGCTCCTTCCTAACAATATGTGCATTGTGCTGCACCCAGTGGTGGAAAATGAAAATAAATAACCAATTGAATTATACGGAACAACTTTGGACTTACACTTAATAGAACTGGGCACTTGATTTTGGCTTGCAATTTTGAATTGCTACTTAACAAAGTGGAATCAGCCCTACAGATTAGCTGTTCTCTAAAAATATTATATTTTTGACATCAGCAATTAATGTTTCTTTTTTTCTATCTATGGAAGAGAGCAGTAAATTTTTTTTATTGTTTTTACATGTGTAATTGAAAATGAACTAATACCAAGCACCCTGGGTCATACCACTTAATAGTATAAATAAATAGTTACATCTCCTGATTGTGGGGAACAGATGACCTCTTCTCTTGTAAATAAGACAACCATATTGACCAATAATTTAAACCTTAGATTAATAACGATTGTTTGTATACATGAAACCTTCTTTAAAATTCTGAATTGGGCCCCGCCCGCAAGTACCTCGAGTTATATACACTTTTATACTATGAACTTTGTGTACAACTATCTTGATAAAGTCTTTGTATGATATTTTTATGAATATAAATCGTCTAGGTGTTGAGTGTTGTACCAAAATACATTATTTTTCAGATCTCCGTTTTCTATTGTTAATGAAGTGTTTAGTTAAGAATTTTAACACAACCATCTGCGTGTCTTAAGATGCCTGATGCAAAATCATCTATCTCCACACCACTGTGTGCAGAGTCATTTCTAATTAATTTTGAGGACCTAACCTTATGTTGATTCTAAGAGGTTGTTGGCAACACTGGCAATAAAACCTGTCGGATAGCAGGTGTAGGAAAGATTGTCCTATAAAAGAAGTGGTTGGTAGAGTAGCAGTTACAATGCCGGCTTTCGTTCTGTTTCGTATCGGAGGTCGTGGGAACTAGGTCCATTCCTCAACTATGGTTAAGAGTGACCTGCATACGGCTGACAAACTCCCTATTTTCTTTTCCCATATCCCGATTGATTGACCAATTTTAATATGAACTATCAATGTAGCTAAATTTAACATGAAAAATTCGGGTAATAAAAATGTAATCGCTTTTAGTGGCAACATTGCCGTATCATCCCGGTTACTGTGTTAAAAGAGTCCTTCAGATAAGATCGTGTGGCACACACGACATATCAATTTGTCAAACCTTGTTGAATAATAATTAATAATTGCATTTGATGTGTTTGTACAGGTGTATATTTTGCGTAATATATTGACAGAGTATGAATGTGGAGGTGTGCGCCATGAGAGGGTGCGAATGCCACGAGCACCCTCTTTATGTGGCTAGTGTGCGTGTGCTGTATGTTGACTAGATATTGTGTATAACTGCATACATCCTATAAATGTAAAGATATAATAATATATTTGTATGTAATGGTTACTAAATGTATGTATTTTATTATTATTGTATTTACTGAAATAAATATTCAATTGTACAAGACTATCTCTTATTTTCCACCCTTATCTATAATAATAAAGGAAAGTGCCTGATTGACTGACTGACTCATCAACGCACAGCCCAAACGGCTAATCGTAGAGAAGTGAAATTTGGAAATCAGGTAGGTCTCAATACAAAACCTTCCACTAAGAAAGGATTTTTGGAAATTCCACCCCTAAGGGGGTGAAAAATAGGGTTGAATGTTTTTCAAAGTATGCGAATATCTCGGAAACTAGACATGGTACGAACTTGAGATTTGGCATATGAATTCTTCTATAGAAATGAGTGTTAGCGTATTCGGCAATTTTTCCAAAATTTAACTAAAAGGGACGAAAAAGGGCACATATAAAAAGGGATGATTTTTAAGTGCCTCCTAAAAAGTTTAAAACTGGTTTTATCGAAATTTCAAAAAAATGATTTCTTCAGAAAGAGTCAAATTATACTATTTCGTTTTCAAAAGATATCATTAATTAGAGGGGAGGGGGTGAGGGGCACTTTTCCAACGTGTATGTGTGTGTATCCGTCCCCTCTTTATAACTTTTGATTTGCTTGATGCACAGATCCTAAAATTTCAGAAAATATTGAATACTTTAAGCATACAAAATTTGTATACTCAGAATTTTGAATTTTTTTTTCAGTCAGGGGTTATCAACCTTTGAATTTTTATTTAATTTTTCCATATATCTCGAAAACCATAAAATCTAGAACCCTAAAATTGTGTATGTATATAGAAAAATACAATATCTAAAATATAATTTAATGAAGAAGTTCCAGGATTTCTCAAACTTTTTTTATAAAGAAAAATATTTTTTTTATGACAAATTTACGAGTTTCAGTGCCTATATTTCAGAATTTTATAAAAATATCGAAAAACGCCGAAACAGACCAACTAGATAATTTCATTTTCTATAAAAAATACATACATCATAGCAGTACATCTCAAACTTTTCTTAACAATTTTTGTAAAAATTTAATTTATTGACGACATCGTTTCATACAATAAACATACCGACTCAGGCCATCGACAGTTGGATCTCATTCGGCGAGCCGGGCCGGTGTGGTGCCGCGGTGTATGGCTAAGAACACGTAGAAAGCCGATACCGACCCGCGCCGACCAGCGCAAAGAATGTTACTATGCATTTGAATGGGGATACCCACAGAAAAGCAGGAACCCGCTTTCCGGCATGCTCATTTAAATTCATTGAAACCATTGGCAACAATCTATGAGCCGGTCGGCGCGTATCGGAATCCGCTTTCTACGTGTTCCTACCCAATGAATATATACGTAGGTAGGTACCTACCCAGCCCAACCTACTTTCTCCAATACACGTGTCAAAACTATTGCGTAATCTATAATATTAATATAGTTTTGAACTAGCCGACCCGTCAAACTTCGTCCCGTCTTGGAATATAAATAATATGTTCGAGATTTTATGTATAAATTTAAGTTGATTTCAGTTTAAAGTTATTTAACACAGACGACGACGTGGTCCTTATATTATTGAATATGAATTAGTATAATGATACATTCATTAATACCTTTTTAACTAGGTACTGTAACCGATGCATCTGTTATAAAACATATCATTATATTATTTTCTATCAGCATTCCGTGAATCGTATCATTTGATATAATAATAGCAAGTTGCATTGGCGTTCCGTGGGTTATTGGCGCCCGGGGCGGGAACCACACCCTTTGGCGCCCCCACATAACTATTCCTAAAAAAAAAAGGTCATTTCTAAAATTTGGTATCTGGAGACATGACATTTCCTAAAAAAAAAATAAAGGTCATTTCTATAATTTGGTATCTGGAAACATTACATTTTCTAAAAAAAAAAATTTGGTACATGCCTATTTCAAAAACCGGACTTATAGTATAGCGCGAGCATATTTTGCCGCCCTGCTAATAGAGGCGCCCGGGGCGGTCCGCCCCTCCGCCCCCCCCCCTCGGTACGCCGCTGGCAAGTTGATATAATAATATGTTGAAAAAAGGTAAATAGTATTATGAAGTCAATAGGTAAATTATTTTATATCAAATGTAGTCAATGTGCAAAATATTAAATTTTAAAATTATCTACAAAACCTCACATCATTTTAGGACAGATCGTAAATAATTATTTTGAAAACACTGGCAAGTCAATGACCACATCATTTCGTCACTGTATAGTGCGAAAAAATTAACTGTCCACTGGAACGTATAAAAAATAGAGACGAAAGGGATAGCAGTTAGCCGGATATTATGACCTCCTCACACACCATTTCCAGATCCCTCAGCTCTGCTTCGAAGGAGCAGAACACGAGGAAGACCCTCTCGGTATGAGAAGATCTTCTTTGTCTTCGGAACCCTTGCGGTAGGAAGAAAAGCGCTCCCCTTAAAATATCGGTGTTTTTATTTTCAAAAATTTATAAAATTCGCAGAATGCTAAAGAAGTCCTTACTAGAGCCCGGCCAGTGCGTAAATTACCATGGGTACAACGCATGAATTACGCTTACGTAGGCGGTATATACCAATTGGACTGACTCCGTTGCCGGAACGTTATTGTTCCAAAAATCGCGGAAACTATCTGCATCTTCAGCCAGGATGATATATGACGAAACGTTGTTTTATTAAACTTCCCTTACTTACGAAGACCAGCAAAGCTGCTGTTTTCCTCTATATAGTCTAATCTATAATAATAAAGGAAAGTGCCTGACTGACTGACTGACTGATTGACTGACTGATTGACTGACTGACTCATCAACGCACAGCCCAAACGGCTAATCGTAGAGAAGTGAAATTTGGAAATCAGGTAGGTCTCAATACAAAACCTTCCACTAAGAAAGGATTTTTGGTAATTCCACCCCTAAGGGGGTGAAAAATAGCGTTGAATGTTTTTCAAAGTATGCGAATATCTCGGAAACTAGACATGGTACGAACTTGAGATTTGGCATATGAATTCTTCTATAGAAATGAGTGTTAGCATATTTGGCAATTTTTCCAAAATTTAACTAAAAGGGACGAAAAAGGGCACATATAAAAAGGGATGATTTTTAAGTGCCTCCTAAAAAGTTTAAAACTGGTTTTATCGAAATTTCAAAAAAATGATTTCTTCAGAAAGAGTCAAATTATACTATTTCGTTTTCAAAAGATATCATTAATTAGAGGGGAGGGGGTGAGGGGCACTTTTCCAACGTGTATGTGTGTGTATCCGTCCCCTCTTTATAACTTTTGATTCACTTAATGCACAGATCCTATAATTTCAGAAAATATTGAATACTTTAAGCATACAAAATTTGTATACTCAGAATTTTTAAATTTTTTTTTCAGTCAGGGGTTATCAACCTTTGATTTTTTATTTAATTTTTCCATATATCTCGAAAACCATAAAATCTAGAACCCTAAAATTGTGTATGTATATAGAAAAATACAATATCTAAAATATAATTTAATGAAGAAGTTCCAGGATTTCTCAAACTTTTTTTATAAAGAAAAATATTTTTTTTTATGACAAATTTACGAGTTTCAGTGCCTATATTTCAGAATTTTATAAAAATATCGAAAAACGCCGAAACGCTACAACTAGATAATTTATTTTTCTATAGAAAATAAATACATCATAGCAGTACATCTCAAACTTTTCTTAACAATTTTTGTAAAAATTTAATTTATTGACGACATCGTTTCATACAATAAACATACATACACCGCGAGCTGGTCCGGTGCAGCGTGTATGAATATATACGTAGGTAGGTATACCCAACCCAACCTACTTTCTCCAATACACGTGACGAAACTATTGCGTAATCTATAATAATAATAATATAGTTTTGAACTAGCCGACCCGTCAAACTTCGTCCCGCCTTGGAATATAAATAATATGTTCGAGATTTTATGTATAACTTTAAGTTGATTTCAGTTTAAAGTTATTTAACACAGACGACGACGTGGTCCTTATATTATTGAATTTGAATTAGTATAATGATACAATTCATTATTACCTTTTTAACTACTGTAACCGCTGCATCTGTTATAAAACATATCATTATATTATTTACTATCAGCATTCCGTGAATCGTATCATTCATCAAACAACTGATTCCTGTCAAACGCCTGATTTAATTTCAAAATTAGAAAAAATCTAATAATAATATGGAAGTTTTATTTTTATTCCGTGCAACTTTTTTCTTTCATAAGACCCTTCAGACAAAAGCAAACACGACAAAAAAATGGGCGATATAAGTTCAGCTGTTCTCATAGGGTAAGAAACACGTAGAATGCCGATTCTGACTAGCGCCAACCGGCGCAAAGAATGTTACTATGCATTTGAATGGGGAAACCCACAGAAAAAGCAGGAACCCGCTTCCCGAGATGCCCATTTAAATGCATGGAAACCATAGACAACAATCTTTGAGCTGGTCGGCGCGGATCGTAATCGGCTTTCAACGTGTTCTTACCCATACGATGACCGCGCAAATTAGCGTTCCATTTTTATATAAGAGATAAATAATACACTTTCCGTGAATTCAGACAAACACTTTACGTACCTACCTACTTCAATATATTTTTCGTACCATGCATCCTGTACAGCGATTCTGAATTGTTTTTTTTTACGATCGACATTAAAATCATTATGTAGGTACCTACCTATTTTAGTAATTTATTATCTCTACTAAAATAATTTACGGTAAGTTCACGAAAAGAATCTGGATTGTATTGCAATTCTTTATGTCTTGATCTGTCAAAATATTTGAAGCCATTTCATAAAAACACTAGCAAAAAAAAAACTATGTGAGTAATCTTGCTTTGAATTTATTGCGTAAACCATGAATAGCAAGTTGATATAATATTATGTTGAAAAAAGGTAAATAGTATTATGAAGTCAATAGGTAAATTATTTTATATCAAATGTAGTAAAAGTGCAAAATATTAAATTTTAAAATTATTTACAAAATCCTCACATCATTTTAGGATAGATCGTAAATAATTGTTTTGAAAACACTGGCAAGTCAATGACCATATCATTTCGTCACTGTATAGTGCGAAAAAATTAACTGTCCACTGGAACGTATAAAAAATAGAGACGAAAGGGATAGCAGTTAGCCGGATATTATGACCTCCTCACACACCATTTCCAGATCCCTCAGCTCTGCTTCGAAGGAGCAGATCACGAGGAAGACCCTCTCGGTATGAGAAGATCTTCTTTATCTTCGGAACCCTTGCGGAAACTATCTGCATCTTCAGCCAGGATGATATATGACGAAACGTTGTTTTATTAAACTTCCCTTACTTACGAAGACCAGCAAAGCTGCTGTTTTCCTCTATATAGTCTAATAGTCTATATAACGAAATATTATATAGAATTACTCTCCATAATGTACCTTATGCTTGATAATCAATTTTCTAAGTTGTAGAATTTATTTTGTGATTATAAGGTGTATTTCTTAAGTGATACTTTAATAAACAAATCAATGAGTTATCCAAACATGCCTCTTTTTACTATCCGGTATCCGGCAGGATATTATTTACGCCGCCGGACAGACCGGATATCGGATAGTTGCCGATATCCGTTTCATCTAATAAAAAATATAAACAGTGGACAGTTAATTTTCTTCCTACTCTACATTGTCGAAAATTCGTTTATAGTCGAACGCCAATTACTTATACCATTAGAATACTGAGGTTGACCACCTCACTTCCTTAAAACTCAACCGGTTAGAAAAGGCACAATGAGCCTCGGACGACTTCGAGCGCAATGGAGAGTTCTTTATGCCTAACCTATTCTCCTGAGTGGGTCCAAGGCCTCCCGTATTATGGGGTGGTTTGGGGGGAACCGCCACGGGCTTGATTTGTGTGCGGCTGGCTTTTTGGCAATCGGGCTAGGGTTTGGCTTTGTGCGGATCGGGTTTGCTGCGGTTTAGTTTCCTCCGGGCTGGCTTGCGGTGAGCGGGGGGGCTTAAAAGGGAGAATATTACGTTATTATAAAAATGGAGACCTACTTTACGTGGTCATCGCATCACGCCTGGAGGCCAAGTCGAAATATTAACGACAGCTCCAACGTTAACAATTTGTTGTTATTTCCATAGAGATAACGTAAAAACTGTTGTTCAACGTGCGTTAAACAATGCTGTTCCAAATTCCGAGTCAAAAAAATAATTCTGTCAGTTATTCAAAATTAACGTTAAACGTTACCTCAAAATCTTTGGAAGTATTACGACGCTGCTATTATATTGAAGACGAAACGCATTTTTTTTTGTTTGGAAACCATTTTCAATTTGGTAAACGTTAACGTTCGGAACGCTAACAGTTTTCACGTTTAACGTTATTTATTTCGACCTGAACGGCTGGACCGATATCGTTTATTCTTTTTATGTCGTGTTTGCTCAGGATAAGATATTTATGAACTAAATTTCGAACCTACGACCAGACAAACAACAACAAATCAACGTGAAAGATATAAATTGAAATGTTAAAAAAACGTCTGTAGCTTGAAAAATGCCCAAAGCAGATAGAAATAAGTGTTTTAAAGATCACTAATTTCATTGCTTTTCGAGACCTGAATATTTTTTTATTCATATCCAGCAATATAAAAATTGATTTCAAATAACGTCATTTGATGGAATAAAAGTTATTCGAGTTATTTTTTGGGATTCTCATAGAACAATGTCAGTCAAGTTAGCGAAATTTTTAAGTTCGCGGGCTAATTCTATTTGTATAAGAAGCACATATTTTTTAAATACAGATTAATAACGACAAATATAAATAAAAATATAGTAATTTAATGGAAATTTTAGAATATATATTTAAAAAAAGAAATGTTGATGATGTTTCTTATTATTATTAATTTTGATGCGAATATAATTAATTCTGCATTGTTTAGGAAGAGAAAGCAAATACAGTAACACGTGAGGGAAGCCACGGGTATTTAGCTAGTAGTCTATATAACGAAATATTATATAGAATTACTCTCCATAATGTACCTTATGCTTGATAATCAATTTTCTAAGTTGTAGAATTTATTTTGTGATTATAAGGTGTATTTCTTAAGTGATACTTTAATAAACAAATCAATGAGTTATCCAAACATGCCTCTTTTTACTATCCGGTATCCGGCAGGATATTATTTACGCCGCCGGACAGACCGGATATCGGATAGTTGCCGATATCCGTTTCATCTAATAAAAAATATAAACAGTGGACAGTTAATTTTCTTCCTACTCTACATTGTCGAAAATTCGTTTATAGTCGAACGCCAATTACTTATACCATTAGAATACTGAGGTTGACCACCTCACTTCCTTAAAACTCAACCGGTTAGAAAAGGCACAATGAGCCTCGGACGACTTCGAGCGCAATGGAGAGTTCTTTATGCCTAACCTATTCTCCTGAGTGGGTCCAAGGCCTCCCGTATTATGGGGTGGTTTGGGGGGAACCGCCACGGGCTTGATTTGTGTGCGGCTGGCTTTTTGGCAATCGGGCTAGGGTTTGGCTTTGTGCGGATCGGGTTTGCTGCGGTTTAGTTTCCTCCGGGCTGGCTTGCGGTGAGCGGGGGGGCTTAAAAGGGAGAATATTACGTTATTATAAAAATGGAGACCTACTTTACGTGGTCATCGCATCACGCCTGGAGGCCAAGTCGAAATATTAACGACAGCTCCAACGTTAACAATTTGTTGTTATTTCCATAGAGATAACGTAAAAACTGTTGTTCAACGTGCGTTAAACAATGCTGTTCCAAATTCCGAGTCAAAAAAATAATTCTGTCAGTTATTCAAAATTAACGTTAAACGTTACCTCAAAATCTTTGGAAGTATTACGACGCTGCTATTATATTGAAGACGAAACGCATTTTTTTTTGTTTGGAAACCATTTTCAATTTGGTAAACGTTAACGTTCGGAACGCTAACAGTTTTCACGTTTAACGTTATTTATTTCGACCTGAACGGCTGGACCGATATCGTTTATTCTTTTTATGTCGTGTTTGCTCAGGATAAGATATTTATGAACTAAATTTCGAACCTACGACCAGACAAACAACAACAAATCAACGTGAAAGATATAAATTGAAATGTTAAAAAAACGTCTGTAGCTTGAAAAATGCCCAAAGCAGATAGAAATAAGTGTTTTAAAGATCACTAATTTCATTGCTTTTCGAGACCTGAATATTTTTTTATTCATATCCAGCAATATAAAAATTGATTTCAAATAACGTCATTTGATGGAATAAAAGTTATTCGAGTTATTTTTTGGGATTCTCATAGAACAATGTCAGTCAAGTTAGCGAAATTTTTAAGTTCGCGGGCTAATTCTATTTGTATAAGAAGCACATATTTTTTAAATACAGATTAATAACGACAAATATAAATAAAAATATAGTAATTTAATGGAAATTTTAGAATATATATTTAAAAAAAGAAATGTTGATGATGTTTCTTATTATTATTAATTTTGATGCGAATATAATTAATTCTGCATTGTTTAGGAAGAGAAAGCAAATACAGTAACACGTGAGGGAAGCCACGGGTATTTAGCTAGTAGTCTATATAACGAAATATTATATAGAATTACTCTCCATAATGTACCTTATGCTTGATAATCAATTTTCTAAGTTGTAGAATTTATTTTGTGATTATAAGGTGTATTTCTTAAGTGATACTTTAATAAACAAATCAATGAGTTATCCAAACATGCCTCTTTTTACTATCCGGTATCCGGCAGGATATTATTTACGCCGCCGGACAGACCGGATATCGGATAGTTGCCGATATCCGTTTCATCTAATAAAAAATATAAACAGTGGACAGTTAATTTTCTTCCTACTCTACATTGTCGAAAATTCGTTTATAGTCGAACGCCAATTACTTATACCATTAGAATACTGAGGTTGACCACCTCACTTCCTTAAAACTCAACCGGTTAGAAAAGGCACAATGAGCCTCGGACGACTTCGAGCGCAATGGAGAGTTCTTTATGCCTAACCTATTCTCCTGAGTGGGTCCAAGGCCTCCCGTATTATGGGGTGGTTTGGGGGGAACCGCCACGGGCTTGATTTGTGTGCGGCTGGCTTTTTGGCAATCGGGCTAGGGTTTGGCTTTGTGCGGATCGGGTTTGCTGCGGTTTAGTTTCCTCCGGGCTGGCTTGCGGTGAGCGGGGGGGCTTAAAAGGGAGAATATTACGTTATTATAAAAATGGAGACCTACTTTACGTGGTCATCGCATCACGCCTGGAGGCCAAGTCGAAATATTAACGACAGCTCCAACGTTAACAATTTGTTGTTATTTCCATAGAGATAACGTAAAAACTGTTGTTCAACGTGCGTTAAACAATGCTGTTCCAAATTCCGAGTCAAAAAAATAATTCTGTCAGTTATTCAAAATTAACGTTAAACGTTACCTCAAAATCTTTGGAAGTATTACGACGCTGCTATTATATTGAAGACGAAACGCATTTTTTTTTGTTTGGAAACCATTTTCAATTTGGTAAACGTTAACGTTCGGAACGCTAACAGTTTTCACGTTTAACGTTATTTATTTCGACCTGAACGGCTGGACCGATATCGTTTATTCTTTTTATGTCGTGTTTGCTCAGGATAAGATATTTATGAACTAAATTTCGAACCTACGACCAGACAAACAACAACAAATCAACGTGAAAGATATAAATTGAAATGTTAAAAAAACGTCTGTAGCTTGAAAAATGCCCAAAGCAGATAGAAATAAGTGTTTTAAAGATCACTAATTTCATTGCTTTTCGAGACCTGAATATTTTTTTATTCATATCCAGCAATATAAAAATTGATTTCAAATAACGTCATTTGATGGAATAAAAGTTATTCGAGTTATTTTTTGGGATTCTCATAGAACAATGTCAGTCAAGTTAGCGAAATTTTTAAGTTCGCGGGCTAATTCTATTTGTATAAGAAGCACATATTTTTTAAATACAGATTAATAACGACAAATATAAATAAAAATATAGTAATTTAATGGAAATTTTAGAATATATATTTAAAAAAAGAAATGTTGATGATGTTTCTTATTATTATTAATTTTGATGCGAATATAATTAATTCTGCATTGTTTAGGAAGAGAAAGCAAATACAGTAACACGTGAGGGAAGCCACGGGTATTTAGCTAGTCTATAATAATAAAGGAAAGTGCCTGACTGACTGACTGACTGATTGACTGACTGATTGACTGACTGACTCATCAACGCACAGCCCAAACGGCTAATCGTAGAGAAGTGAAATTTGGAAATCAGGTAGGTCTCAATACAAAACCTTCCACTAAGAAAGGATTTTTGGAAATTCCACCCCTAAGGGGGTGAAAAATAGGGTTGAATGTTTTTCAAAGTATGCGAATATCTCGGAAACTAGACATGGTACGAACTTGAGATTTGGCATATGAATTCTTCTATAGAAATGAGTGTTAGCGTATTCGGCAATTTTTCCAAAATTTAACTAAAAGGGACGAAAAAGGGCACATATAAAAAGGGATGATTTTTAAGTGCCTCCTAAAAAGTTTAAAACTGGTTTTATCGAAATTTCAAAAAAATGATTTCTTCAGAAAGAGTCAAATTATACTATTTCGTTTTCAAAAGATATCATTAATTAGAGGGGAGGGGGTGAGGGGCACTTTTCCAACGTGTATGTGTGTGTATCCGTCCCCTCTTTATAACTTTTGATTTGCTTGATGCACAGATCCTAAAATTTCAGAAAATATTGAATACTTTAAGCATACAAAATTTGTATACTCAGAATTTTGAATTTTTTTTTCAGTCAGGGGTTATCAACCTTTGAATTTTTATTTAATTTTTCCATATATCTCGAAAACCATAAAATCTAGAACCCTAAAATTGTGTATGTATATAGAAAAATACAATATCTAAAATATAATTTAATGAAGAAGTTCCAGGATTTCTCAAACTTTTTTTATAAAGAAAAATATTTTTTTTATGACAAATTTACGAGTTTCAGTGCCTATATTTCAGAATTTTATAAAAATATCGAAAAACGCCGAAACAGACCAACTAGATAATTTCATTTTCTATAAAAAATACATACATCATAGCAGTACATCTCAAACTTTTCTTAACAATTTTTGTAAAAATTTAATTTATTGACGACATCGTTTCATACAATAAACATACCGACTCAGGCCATCGACAGTTGGATCTCATTCGGCGAGCCGGGCCGGTGTGGTGCCGCGGTGTATGGCTAAGAACACGTAGAAAGCCGATACCGACCCGCGCCGACCAGCGCAAAGAATGTTACTATGCATTTGAATGGGGATACCCACAGAAAAGCAGGAACCCGCTTTCCGGCATGCTCATTTAAATTCATTGAAACCATAGGCAACAATCTATGAGCCGGTCGGCGCGTATCGGAATCCGCTTTCTACGTGTTCCTACCCAATGAATATATACGTAGGTAGGTACCTACCCAGCCCAACCTACTTTCTCCAATACACGTGTCAAAACTATTGCGTAATCTATAATATTAATATAGTTTTGAACTAGCCGACCCGTCAAACTTCGTCCCGTCTTGGAATATAAATAATATGTTCGAGATTTTATGTATAAATTTAAGTTGATTTCAGTTTAAAGTTATTTAACACAGACGACGACGTGGTCCTTATATTATTGAATATGAATTAGTATAATGATACATTCATTAATACCTTTTTAACTAGGTACTGTAACCGATGCATCTGTTATAAAACATATCATTATATTATTTTCTATCAGCATTCCGTGAATCGTATCATTTGATATAATAATAGCAAGTTGCATTGGCGTTCCGTGGGTTATTGGCGCCCGGGGCGGGAACCACACCCTTTGGCGCCCCCACATAACTATTCCTAAAAAAAAAGGTCATTTCTAAAATTTGGTATCTGGAGACATGACATTTCCTAAAAAAAAAATAAAGGTCATTTCTATAATTTGGTATCTGGAAACATTACATTTTCTAAAAAAAAAAATTTGGTACATGCCTATTTCAAAAACCGGACTTATAGTATAGCGCGAGCATATTTTGCCGCCCTGCTAATAGAGGCGCCCGGGGCGGTCCGCCCCTCCGCCCCCCCCCCTCGGTACGCCGCTGGCAAGTTGATATAATAATATGTTGAAAAAAGGTAAATAGTATTATGAAGTCAATAGGTAAATTATTTTATATCAAATGTAGTCAATGTGCAAAATATTAAATTTTAAAATTATCTACAAAACCTCACATCATTTTAGGACAGATCGTAAATAATTATTTTGAAAACACTGGCAAGTCAATGACCACATCATTTCGTCACTGTATAGTGCGAAAAAATTAACTGTCCACTGGAACGTATAAAAAATAGAGACGAAAGGGATAGCAGTTAGCCGGATATTATGACCTCCTCACACACCATTTCCAGATCCCTCAGCTCTGCTTCGAAGGAGCAGAACACGAGGAAGACCCTCTCGGTATGAGAAGATCTTCTTTGTCTTCGGAACCCTTGCGGTAGGAAGAAAAGCGCTCCCCTTAAAATATCGGTGTTTTTATTTTCAAAAATTTATAAAATTCGCAGAATGCTAAAGAAGTCCTTACTAGAGCCCGGCCAGTGCGTAAATTACCATGGGTACAACGCATGAATTACGCTTACGTAGGCGGTATATACCAATTGGACTGACTCCGTTGCCGGAACGTTATTGTTCCAAAAATCGCGGAAACTATCTGCATCTTCAGCCAGGATGATATATGACGAAACGTTGTTTTATTAAACTTCCCTTACTTACGAAGACCAGCAAAGCTGCTGTTTTCCTCTATATAGTCTAATAGTCTATATAACGAAATATTATATAGAATTACTCTCCATAATTTACCTTATGCTTGATAATCAATTTTCTAAGTTGTAGAATTTATTTTGTGATTATAAGGTGTATTTCTTAAGTGATACTTTAATAAACAAATCAATGAGTTATCCAAACATGCCTCTTTTTACTATCCGGTATCCGGCAGGATATTATTTACGCCGCCGGATAGACCGGATATCGGATAGTTGCCGATATCCGTTTCATCTAATAAAAAATATAAACAGTGGACAGTTAATTTTCTTCCTACTCTACATTGTCGAAAATTCGTTTATAGTCGAACGCCAATTACTTATACCATTAGAATACTGAGGTTGACCACCTCACTTCCTTAAACTTCAACCGGTTAGAAAAGGCACAATGAGCCTCGGACGACTTCGAGCGCAATGGAGAGTTCTTTATGCCTAACCTATTCTCCTGAGTGGGTCCAAGGCCTCCCGTATTATGGGGTGGTTTGGGGGGAACCGCCACGGGCTTGATCTGTGTGCGGCTGGCTTTTTGGCAATCGGGCTAGGGTTTGGCTTTGTGCGGATCGGGTTTGCTGCAGTTTAGTTTCCTCCGGGCTGGTTTGCGGTGAGCGGGGGGGCTTAAAAGGGAGAATCTTACGTTATTATAAAAATGGAGACCTACTTTACGTGGTCATCGCATCACGCCTGGAGGCCAAGTCGAAATATTAACGACAGCTCCAACGTTAACAATTTGTTGTTATTTCCATAGAGATAACGTAAAAACTGTTGTTCAACGTGCGTTAAACAATGTTGTTCCAAATTCTGAGTCAAAAAAATAATTCTGTCAGTTATTCAAAATTAACGTTAAACGTTACCTCAAAATATTTGGAAGTATTACGACGCTGCTATTATATTGAAGACGAAACGCATTTTTTTTTGTTTGGAAACCATTTTCAATTTGGTAAACGTTAACGTTCGGAACGTTAACAGTTTTCACGTTTAACGTTATTTATTTCGACCTGAAAGGCTGGACCGATATCGTTTATTCTTTTTATGTCGTGTTTGCTCAGGATAAGATATTTATGAACTAAATTTCGAACCTACGACCAGACAATCAACAACAAATCAACGTGAAAGATATAAATTGAAATGTTAAAAAACGTCTGTAGCTTGAAAAATGCCCAAAGCAGATAGAAATAAGTGTTTTAAAGATCACTAATTTCATTGCTTTTCGAGACCTGAATATTTTTCTATTCATATCCAGCAATATAAAAATTGATTTCAAATAACGTCATTTGATGGAATAAAAGTTATTCGAGTTATTTTTTGGGATTCTCATAGAACAATGTCAGTCAAGTTAGCGAAATTTTTAAGTTCGCGGGCTGATTCTATTTGTATAAGAAGCACATATTTTTTAAATACAGATTAATAACGACAAATATAAATAAAAATATAGTAATTTAATGGAAATTTTAGAATATATATTTAAAAAAAGAAATGTTGATGATGTTTCTTATTATTATTAATTTTGATGCGAATATAATTAATTCTGCATTGTTTAGGAAGAGAAAGCAAATACAGTAACACGTGAGCGAAGCCACGGGTAACTAGCTAGTATAATATATCTCTAAAGTCTAAACTATTGCTTTCTAACTGGATGTATACTAACTGGTTTCTAATTATTACTAGTATGTACAATTTTTAATTAAGGCACAATATTCAATGTAATTTGGCTCATTAAATTGGAATGCCGGTTTAATATTTCCAATAAAATAAAACAAGTGGAATTAAGATTAGTTAATTCCAATGTCAGTGTATAAAAGTTTAATGATGGTTACCCTTTTTCCAATGTCAGTGTATAAAAGTTTAATGATGATTACCCTTTTTCCAATGTCAGTGTATTAAAGTTTAATGATGGTTACCCTTTTTCTAATGTCAGTGTATAAAAGTTTAATGATGGTTACCCCTTTTCCAATGTCAGTGTATAAAAGTTTAATGATGGTTACCCCTTTTCCAATGTCAGTGTATAAAAGTTTAATGATGGTTACCCCTTTTCCAATGTCAGTGTATAAAAGTTTAATGATGGTTACCCCTTCCAATGTCAATATGTGGTCAGTATAATAAAGGCTGAATGATGGTTACCATTGTAGTGATTATTGAAAATGTATCAACATGTCCCTGAAAACACTAGAGTGTACTGAAAGATATTTCGCTGTAAGAAATCTTACATTCGATTCGTCTTCTACTTTTAATGTCTTTTTTTCTTTAATTATAGTAATAAAAGTTTTTTTTTAATTTAGTTACATAAATAAATTGTATAGGTATATCTTAAAAATATCAATATTATACTACTCATACCTATTTACTTCATATATTTAAACGTCCCTCTTTACAATTTTAAGAATACAGAATACGAGAATGAAAAGATATTTGAATGGGTAAGTAATTTAAAAATGTATAACCTCGTATAGGTACGAGTACATATATTGGTACTTGACGAATTTATAAGCAATGACATATTTTCTTGTTCCCGGTAATCTAGAAAAAAAATCTCTTGTTCCCGTGAATTTTGTTATAACGGGAATTGGTTCACTTATGCACGGGTTCCTAGAGAGCGGCCGTATATTACGACAGCGATCTTTACGGTGACATTTGGAAACTTCCGTGCCCGTATTATTTTCTCCGTTTTTTTAATAACAAACGTCAACTTGTGTATTGTGTCGGAACGTGAAAATGAACCATTTTGATTTTGCTTTAGTTATTTGTTTGGAGGATGACCAGGCTTAAGAGGAGGATGAATATCGTATGGGAGAAGACAATTTATATAAATATCGTAGCACAGAAGGTGCATTTTATCATTTCCCCTAAATCACGCCACAAACCGTTCTTCATCTGCGTTTTTCTGTATTCTTTATTTTTAACATTATAGATAGCTTCATGATTACGTACGAAATCTATTAAAAATTCGTCATCTTCGCTTCTCCAGATGGAGTTGGAACTCATTTTGTGCAGCTCAACAAAGAAACTAAAAGCAAGAATAGATATTTTAATAAATAAAATAATTCAGTGCTATCAATGAAAGCGTTCACAAATCATCTGACACTGACGAAACGGCGGGCGTTTTTGAAAATAAGGACAATGTTTTTTGTAATTACGGTAAAAATAAAAAAACGTTCTAGTGACGCCGTTCTCTGAAACGTCGCATTCTTAGGAAATCAACCCATTGAGACGTACATACATACATGTGATTCATATTGCATACTTCCAGGCGTTACACTTCTACGAACTTGCAAAAAATAAGTACGCAGTTTGTTAAAGTTGATATTTTTGTATTATTGCATACTCCCAGGCGTTACAGAAAGTACGCACTTCTTGCCAAAAATAAGTACCTACGCAGTTTGTTATGGTTGGTATTTTTGTCGATATTAGTAGTTGATAGCATGAGAGGAGTAGGTACTATAGCAGTAATCAATCTGCGAAGGTAGATGGGGCACCTGGTCAACTGGTGTCAGCGTGTCTGTGACCCGTTTAGGCCGGAAGGTACCCGGGTATAACTACGCAGTTGGGTGAGGCGCCAAGGTTCTGTTTGTGTGGCTGACCTACTCCGCTCTTCGATCCATTGATTTCCCCACACCAGCCCTGCCTGTAGGTCAGCCACGCTGCTTGGAAGCATTCTTCGCTATTCATGTTATTACACCCCCAAGAATCAAAACAGTACTGCATGTAAGTAGGAGACTACCTCCATGCATTTTATCGAAAAATAATAATAATTGTTGTAGTTGATTGATCTGTTTAGTGAAACAAAAGCTAAATAAGCTTTTATTACTTGTATCGTTTTAAACGTACCATCTACATGATATCTAGTTGGAGCCGTTATTGTTTTGTTTCAAAATAATAAAAAATTATGCAGTTGAAATTTGAAAAATCGTTAAGTTTGTGGGTTTGGTCGTTTGGCTTTCATTGCAGTTATCTTATTTGTTATGTTGAATGGAAATCGGTGGAGAGAGAAGGAAATAATACTATAATCCTATAATCTATAATAGTTCTTACTCATTCGCACCAATCCAAGATGGCTGAAAAACCAACAGCTGTTGAACATGACAGTTCATACAAATCTTACATTCTAATTCTTTCTTTGGGAATTCTCTTTCTTTTCTTAAAGAATAACTTTCTTTAATAAAGATTTGTGTAATTATGAAAATCAGATTTCTCAAAATAGAAACTATTTAAAAAATATATAGGTATTAAGCTAACTCAGGAAGCTAATAATATTAAGATGTGATATGATTACATTTTGAACTATAATATGTAGGTGATGTTATAAATAATGAACAACAATTAGATCGAAAACTAAGGTACTCCAACTCCATCCTCTTTGTCTATCTTAAGTGACCCAGTGGAATAGATATCATACACAGAATTCTATACAATAATTCTATACAATAACCTAGAATCCCGGGAAAGGAAAGGAAAGGAAAGGTGTAAGAAAGCGTGGGCGACCGAGAATGACGTGGATCGAACACATCGATTCCGTCCTCAAGGAAGGCCAGGTAAGAAGTATGAGAAATAGGAGAAGCTGTATGAGAAATAGTATGTCGGTGGAAGAAGCTAAAGAAGTATGCTTGGATAGAAAAGAGTGGAGGTCCGTTCTCTCTGCCTACCCCTTACGGGAAACGGCGTGATGGGTAAAAAAAAAAAAAAAAATCCCGACTCGCATTCAAAAGTGAGGCGGGGAGGCCGAAATATTGCAGCTTTTGACAGTTCGGTTCCAAAAAGATCGTGGTACGGCGTATATTTATTCAGTTGTTTTCTCGTGTTTTTTACACTAAAACGAATTTTTACGTTGAAATAAGTGATATTAGATCATTTTTAAGTTTCTTTATAAACGTTAACATCATTTTTTACGTTCCGTTTTGCCTACCGTACTGTCAAAATTGCCGTCCAAATCGGCTTCACTTTTTTATTATGAAGAGATATAGGAGTACTCCATCTAGGTAGTTATATATAAAAATCTATGATATCATATGACAAATATTTGGTATACATAAGTACCTATACTTACATACTTTTCACTAAAAATACTTATTTTTTATGCATAAACATTACAACTACAAATCAGTCATATTACTAATTAATTTTCTAGATTATTAAGAAAATCGTGGCATGTTACTGCCGTTAACGAAAATATCTATCTATGTATACTCTATACCTAGGCATTGATATTAAATAATTTATAGATATCGGAAATTCACTTTATTATTCATTTCAATTTGCAATCCAATGGAAATGATGAACTCTTCAATTTTTTAAAAACGATTACATGTCATTGTGTATCTGTCGTGAAAATAAAAAAAACGTGTCCCCGGGTCCGTGTTGGACTGCCCTGCCCGGGTCCGCCCAGCGCGAGTAATGTCAGATTCTTGTGTCTGTTTCCACAACAGTTCGCGATTCTCCGTTCCGTGTGCGGCCGTGTGTACTTGACTTGTGTTTCTTCTTCGCACTGCGGTTGTTCCTATTGAGGACCTCTGTCCAATTTCAATTGAATATTATTTGATATTGCTTGTGTTGAGTGTAGTGAACAGCAGCTAACACCATGTTCAGTTCTATAACCGGTATGTCCTACTCTTATTCCTTACTATGCTTCTCCACTCACTATGTGTTTATTTCTATTTTAATCTGCCACTAGTTCTGCCTGCGCTCGCAGCGGTTGATCTATTTTTAGTGTCCATTTTCATCCATTTCATTTTATTATCAATAATTTAACGATTGCACTGACAGTGGAGAGGTCTCGGCCCGTGACCGCTGCTGATCTCATCTCCTCCGCTTCCACTATCAGATTCGCACAGCCTGCCTACTTCACTGTGGCTCGAGGAATGCCAGGTAGTGTCCAATGCCATCCGCAACATTCCAACGGCTTCTTTGTTGTGTGTCTGGCCACCGTCTTGTCTTACAGCGTAGTTACAAACCACCGGCCAGTACACCTTAGTGTTTGTAATTTAATAATCCTCAAGTTACCAGATGATTCCACCTGTCTACGTCTAGTTCTGTGCCTCTGCAGACAGGAAGGAAGAGAGAGGTGCAGACAGGAAGGAAGAGAGAGGTGCAGCCAGACCTCGTCTAGCTTTAAAGCGAGACAGTCTTAAGGCGTTGTCCTAGTTCTGCCGCCAGCATTACGTCATGCCTTGAATATTTGTGTTGTTGCCGCAGCTACTTGGTTGGGACAGCATCCACACAATGAATAACATTCATACAAAGAATACCTCTCTGTTGATTAATTAACTCTGCACATTAAACGTTTCCTAATAAAATGACGAAGTTCGACTCCTTTGGTCTGGAGTTGCAGACAGATGGGATGACCACCGTGGCTGATGATGTCAACGCATCCACAATTCATTCGTTCCAATTATCTTCCATTGGAACTGAAATATGATAATGTTGAGCAGTTTGCCAAGTGTTACACAAAAAAGTTTCCGTTTCCCATTTCTCCACACTGTAGTCTCTATCATTTTATATGATTGATGTAGTAAATGTTGACCATCCCAATTTAGTCCTCAAATTTGTTGTACTTAATTCAATAATTGCATGCACGCTCGGTTTGCTTTCCCTCTGGAATAAGTTTTTCAGTCTGATAATGTTTTTAGTTAATTTGAAAAATACATCGTTGGTCACGTGTGTGGCCGAGAAGTGAATCAATAAAACATTTTTGGTAATTTGGTCAGATTTAGGCAAATTAAAATCAACCTTGGGTTGTACAAAATGGGCACATCTGTAAATATTATGATTTGTCCGTTAAAAAAAAACAAAACGATTAGTGATACCTACAAACGTGTAAAAAAGTACAAGTGGAAGCGTGATGGACTAGGCTAGACTAGACCTGAGCTATTTCACTTTTTGTAAAACAATCAAGTTTTTTTGCGCGCGATCTATAGCGGTGGAGACCCGCGATAGACACAATGCTATAACCACCGTGGGTACACAGCACACCACACAGACAGGCAGACAGACCACTTTGCAATGATTCACATCCATCGACCTTCAATTCGGGTCTATTGTATTGTTGGGCGCCCATGTGGGAAGCTCTCTCATGGTCCTCCATTATCCAAGTAGGTGTCCGCAACACCATCATAATCTATCAACCGACAGCCTCTCAAGACACATAGGAAAATTGAGGGATTTTACAGGAACTTGTAACTTTGCTTTATACCTACTTTATATAGTCTATTTTAAAACGACGGTGTTCAAAAGTGTAAGAACTTATTGCAAAGGCAAATGTATGAAAGGGGTTTCCACATATTATTAGCTGCACAATGAGAAGTAAAATATCTGTACCTATTCTGTATCTTCCGGAGCTACGGAGAAGGTTTCAAATACTTTCGAAATTGTATTTGAATCGCGCAATAAAATTCAGCTGCAGTGGAAACAGGGAGTATTTTAACACTGTAGCAGAGTCAAATTTCGCTTTCGTTTCAATCAGACCTCATAAAATCTGTCAATAAAATAACACGACAAATGGGTGGAGTAGGGCTGCTAGTCTCATCTGCACAATGTTTAAAAGAAAACAACAACACACATTTTTGAATTCTTGTACCGTACTAGAACTGCAAATCCATTTGCATCATTTCATTGGGTCCATTCCGTTACAGACCCTGTGAAGATCTTATATCCAATTCAGTTTTCCAAGACCGTGCATTTTTCATTTTCTCACGGATATAATCAATAGGTTATCATTGTCATGATATTGTTCCTCGTAGTTATCTGACGTTCTTGTGCATGTGTATTAACTGTAGTACTCCTGGCCTATCCTGCTAATCTCGCCGTTGTCTCTCCATTCTCTCGCATTGTTGTTCCATCGTGTAGTCTGGGGCATCATCCACCCTCTGTACCATCGCAGCGTCCTTCACACTGATGTGTATGTTATAATAAAATAGGATATGAGTGTACCTACTAATGATTGTTTGTCTATTTCACGCTGCTTCCCGCTCTGGCTCCAGACAAAGGTGAGTCCTCAAGCTCAGATATCGACTAAATTCAGTGTCTACAAAACCATACATATCAACGAATTGTGAACAGCTGATCACAAGCGTCCATCTCAAAGAAAATAAACTATATAGGTGGTGTTTTCGTACAAATAGACGTCAGCATTCCAAGTAACACATCGTTATTGATCTCGTCTACAACCTGCTTACATACTTATTGGTCAAGTCGATAACAACACTATTAACGACCCAAACATTGTGGCCTCGATGAACCTTTACTCTGAAGTGGCAACACCATTTTGAACTTTTCAGAAATCTCACGAATTGAGGAAGTTACATTTTTCCGTACTTTTTACACCAAGTGCCAGGTGACACATATCTTCTCGAAGTCTAGGTTCTGTGTGATAGTGAAGCATAGATATTTTTATAATTTATTGTATTCTCGAAAGTAGTCAAGTGTGAATTTTACTTCATACAACCAATGTAGATTTAAGAACATTAATTTTATTTCTGAGGTTTTAAGAGTTCGGGGTGCATTTGTGTTTAAAGAACCATTTTCTAACTGTGCGTTTTTTTCTAATTTTCATCAAAAGATTTGGGAAATTTCAAGAATACTAAATTGCTTGAAAACCAGTTACAAAAATAGAGTTAATGAGAACAAAATAACTGCCAAGTTGCAAATGAGCGCATTTAAATACTTAAGTTGATTTAACAGTTCTACCGTAGAGTCTCGTTAGTTGGAGTATTGATCACGGAATACCCTCAGTAAGCTGAGCTGTCAGGAATGTGCTGGCCGCTGCCTGTTCCCACGCTGGCCTGACATGCCACTCCTTTGTGATCGGTGTTCTCGTGCATCGGCTTACAATTTGCGCACTTTGCAGCTTCTTATGACGATGCACTATTTGTAAGCATGAGACATATTATGAGCTAATTTATTCCTAGAAAATAAAACACGGACTGCACACATACTCGTATTATTAGTAAAAAGAAGATTGGTACTTAATTTTTAATTACATTTTTTTTTGTTAACAAAAATGTTTCCTTTTAAGAATCTTGTTGATGAATGTGTGTTATTTCCAGGGTAGACGTATCGCTACATATTTTAGAATTTCTCGAACATTATTGGTAAAGGACTCTTTCTAATGGTTAGTACCTATTTATGCGCTTGAAAATCATGTTTTTGTGTACCTAAGCGTCTAGCTGTCACTTCTGATTGGTTGATCCTCACTTTCTCTATCTATCCGCAGAGCCCACAAGTTTTACTAACTTGTTGAAAGCAAAATTACTCCCCAGTCTCCATAAGAACTCTTTGCAGTCTCCATATAAATTAATGGTGACCAAATTTGTAACACCGCTAATCTAATATTGATCATGTCTTTAGCTCTGAAATGCTGAAAGCTGTCTATTCTTTTTGTACGCACGCCTCTAATCTTCTATCTGGCACTCCTGGAAGATGATGTACCCCAGCTTCCTTTACCTATTCATGACTTATTATAACCCAGAAAAGTAGGATTGTTCCTTAATTTGCAATAAGCATTTCAGGTTTCAAGGGTCTCCCGAAAGCCCTGTTATTTCAAAACTTTCTCTTATTAGGCGCTGTCTTGTCTTCCGATCCAATGATGCAACAAGAGCTCTCCATTGCGCTCGAATATTTTTGACCTCCTTCCACACCAATCATAACTGTACAAATCCCTCATGCAGCTGGGATGGGATCATGCTTTTTTATTCCTTCCGTCTGCATCCGTAATTAAATTGTACCTTTTACTTTTGAATGGGAGAATAATGTATGTGTGGTTGCATGCCTATCAAGGACCTTGACCGCCGCTACCCCCAGAATAAGCTTAGGTACTGTCACTATATTCTGTATGCATCGCTAGTATCGGCATCTTAGTGCTGAAATAATGTTGCAACAGCACGTTTAAAACTCTCCAATGCTTCTCTTAGAACACTCATCAGGTCAAACTACGGTTTAGTATCGGTTAAAAAATATTGATGTTTAGTTTGTGCGGTTAAAAATCAAGACAACAGCTAGGTTTGTTGGGCGATTATAGCAAATGTAATCGCGGCTGCCCCATGGAGAGATATTCCATACACAGATGGTTCCCATATTCTTGCAAATTAACACACTTGTGTCAAATCGTATGACGACCAACACGAAGCAACGTCTCATTTTTTCGTGCAGTTGCCTTGACAAAGCCAACGTCCTCTTCAAGTAAATAATCCTCTTCTGATCTCTGAAAGAATGCCAACCAAAAATAATAGAGAAATATGAACAACAATGAAATTATCAACTAAAATTGGAGTCGGCTGTGAATGGAAGTGGTGAATATTAGTTCTGGGGTAGAGTTTGTGGGTTTTGTTGGACGCACTGAAAGATTTCAAATAAGCCTTTTACTTCATACTTTGTAACAAACTAGCGTAGCTGTGTATGTAGGCGTAGGCGTGTGTAGCTACGACATGATCGACGCGATAAACACAAATAATTATTGACAACAACTTTTTCATGAGAATTATTAGGTCAGCATTTTTTAATGAAATTCTGTATTATCCGTCAATTTCACATCGTTGAGGTAAAAAAGGATAAAAGAATCGTGCTGATCGAATTGCACAATTGCACGTTAAGTGTGATATGGGAGTAACGCCCTTTGACGAGATTGGAAACCATCAATATTATTTATTGTTTTAGACTTGTAAAGGTTTAAAAACCATATCAGCTACCTGTGTAACCGGTTAGAGTTAGTTAATTATTTTTGTCTTTTATACAGGGTATCCCAAAAAGTATGGATAATCGGTAAACCAGGAATAGAGAACCCCTAGGGCTATTTAAAAACCTCAATGTATGTTCTACGATTTTTTTTCGTTTTCGAGTTATAATTTTTTTTTCGAAAAACACCGACTGTCACAACATAATTGGTCACAGAGACGCTATTTATTGAAATACACCCTTAATTATTTTTTTCGAAATTGTTGAATAGTGTAAGTTTTAGATGTCATAATTTGTTTTATCGAATTTGATACTATAGCTTAAAAATAAAAAAAATGTTGTATCTCAAAAATAGTCAAATCAGAAAATTGACAAAAATGTTTGAGGGCGATTTAAAAATAGAAGGTCACATAAAAAAAAAATATCCAAACATTTTTCAAAAACTTCCTTATTTCATTTAGTATCTATCCTGTCAATTTCATTTTCCTGTTCCTACGGTATCATACTTAAAAACGGTTATAAAAAGTCCAAGAGTTTCTTTCTTATAAAAAAATAAGAAAGAAACTCTTGGACTTTTTGAAAGAATGAATGCTGACAGAGAACAACGAAAATAATATAAGTATAGTTTACTTATATTATTTTAAAGGCACATTTAAAGGCACGCAGAGTGTTTAATCAAATGATATGAGTTTGATCAAAATAATGAAAGATCAGCTCGAAAATGCCACATGAAGTAGCAAAGAAGTGGGTTTATTCGAATAGAAAATCATGGAAGCGTGTTTTCCTGGGACATTTGAATCAATAAACCAATTGACATGAGCGAATAATAACTTTTTTTAGCGTATATTCTTTTTTCTAAATCTATTTTACAGTCAATAGGCTATATTTAATCTTGAAATGTCTGTCTGTCGTCAGTGACTTTGTAGAAAATAGTATTTATGAGGTAAAATAGACTTGAGTCGAGAAACATCTCTACCGTGAAATCAGTTTATTATATCTCTTATATATAAAAATGGAGAGCTATTTCCCGATGTCATCGCATCACGCCTAAACGGCTGGACCGATTTCGCTAATTCTTTTTTTGTCGTGTAGGCTTTTATCAGGAGAATAATGTCCTTTTAGAAGAAAAAATAATAATAAAAATGCATGGAAAATTTAGAAAATAAAGAAAACTCTACGTAGACAACCTCTTTAACAACACAATTATTAGTACTTTTTACCTTATAATTTTTATTCCAATTTTGAAATTTTTACAGAAATTGTCAATTGATGCGATTGACGGAATGCGGATGGAATATACATGGTTTAAAACAGACGCATCGTTCGAAATAACATTGGTCAAATCATAATCAATTCATCACCATACAAATTCGAATTCAATATTCATAGTTAGGAACACAGGACAAAGTCTGTCGGGAAAGCTAGTTTCAAATAGTTCTTTTATTTATTACTAGCTTTCCCGACAGACGTTGTCCTGTTATGTCCTTACTATGAATATTGATTTCAAATTTGTAATTTATACAAAAATAAAATACGTTTAAAATAATAATAATAAACACTTTATTGGTAAAATAATAAACCAAAATTGGGCGGGCTTATTGCCTGGGGCAATTTCTTCCAACCAACCTATACGTTTGAATATTAAAAAAATATTTCTGAAAGCTCGAAAAAAATCCATAAAAAACTGCGTAACAAATTTTTAATGTAAATGGTTGTCAGAGGTAAACAATAATTTTCTTGTTATAGAATTTTTCATAGATGGCGTTGGGTCGCAGGAAATCCATTCCATACTAATTTAATTATTATATTTTATATTGCTTCTTATGCATTTTTAATAGTTATTCTGTTATTCGGAGCAGAGTAGAATCCAATAAATCAAACATCGGAAGAATCTGCCCAGCCGATCTCGAGTTATAAAGTGTTCGCACTAACCCGACTTTCATGTATATTAGAGATAAGAAGATGGCGCGGCTCCTATGGGAAACAAATAATGCATTTTATTTTACAGTTTGATTGAAGCGTTCAATATTAGGTAGCTTAATTCAACTTTTCCGTAAATAAGTAGTGAGTGTGGCGGCCGCAGGTCTGGCATTGGTCGCCCCTGCCTCCTGAGTTGACCTTGACGGGAGCAAGTGTACGCAGTGAACACAGCGTAATATCGATATTGTGTGTGACATCACACTTATAGGTATATGGTGTACTTATACCACATCACATAAGACTGTCCTCTTATTTTGCTGGTGGAATGGAAGCGACGCGACGCATAAACTTGGAAATAAGACGCTTCTAGTGCGTGCGTGCTTCATTACTCTACAACTAGCAGCAGTACCTACCTTATTGGACGACTTTAACATAATATCACTGCCTATAAATCAGTTATACCTTCCCTGAAATGATCCCTATTTTGCTTCACAACGTTGAAAACTGCGGACATTTAGTAATTTCTTCTCGTAGTATGTAGAAATCTTTGACCTTCATCGATATAATAATATTTCCCACGGACACCTGTTATTATTAATTGTCATAGCAATTATCGAATAACCGACGATAAGTAGGTGTGAAAAGTATTACGAAAAATTCGCAATTTCTTTAAGTAACTAAAGGTGGCATTGGTTTTATTTTTATACAATGACATTGTAGGCACATTCCTCTAGTTTTGATGTTTTTGTTACACAAAGCCAGACGGTCGTGAGCCCGTAGTGGTTCGATGAAGTGCATCAAAGTAGTTGTTAGTGTACAGCTAGATTAGAACTCTAATATAAACATTCAGAACACCGTATTTTATTTTAAACTACATATGTTTCCCGACAGAAATGCGTGTTAAGTATGGGCTATTCAAGGATGTTTGACACAGTTTGGTCTTCTCTTCTAGACACAAAGTTGTTAACGTAAAGTGATCACACTAATGCGTTGGGTTCCTAGGGAGCGGCCGTCATCGGACAAGACGGCGTCTTTCAAAATTATATGACAATGTTTTTCGTTACTATGGAAACCATATTGGCAATGTTCTCAACTGACATATCCACCGCCGTTTATTGTAGCGGCGTATCCGTAGGAACCCAACGCATAATGGGTTGTTTTCCTACGGATACGCCGCTACAATAAACGGCGGTGGATATGTCAGTTGAGAACATTGCCAATATGGTTTCCATAGTAACGAAAAACATTGTCATATAATTTTGAAAGACGCCGTCTTGTCCGATGACGGCCGCTCCCTAGGAACCCAACGCATAAGCCAGCCTTCGAAACAACAGTAAAAACGGTCGTAAGCCCGTAGTAAAATCGAACATCAATAGTGAATTGTTAAAGAGTCATTAGTTGTTACAACTTATGATTCTTTTCGGCGGGACCGGTATAGCTACTAGGACTAGGTAGCTAGTATTAATAAATTTAAGATCTTCGATGTTTTGGGCAGAAGGTGCTTGGTGTTGGTGATAGTCCATTTCAAAATAAATATGAATGAGTTTTGGATAGTTCGTAGATATAGATATGTAAGTTTGGGAATGGAGACGGTGGTCTCCGAAACCCGATTCATGTTTGAATATTCAATTTGTGATACAACTACTATATAAGACTTTCATTTTTATCTTATAATATAAATTAAAGTCGGGTTAGTGCGAACACTTATAACTCGAGATCGGCTCAACAGATTCTTCCCATGTTTGATTTATTGGATTCTTCTCCGCTCCGGATAATAGAATAACTAATAAAAAGTCGAAAAAAGGATAATAAATAATATAAAATGTAA
The DNA here is from genome assembly GCA_963576905.1 of Mystacides longicornis. NCBI lineage: Eukaryota > Metazoa > Arthropoda > Insecta > Trichoptera > Leptoceridae > Mystacides > Mystacides longicornis. The sequence continues at coordinate 296,341 of OY756438.1, forward strand.
TATTAAAGTTAGAATAAGACGGATTTCTTGCGTCACTACCTCCATCTGTGAAAAATCTATAAAAACAAAATTAGCCGCTCTTACAGTAGGTACCTAGCTCATCCCACTTACTCCACCGTATTCGAGCGTTCTAGAAAATTGACGTACAACGGTACAAAGTCAACAAAATTATCGGGCACTTTCAAAATGTGCACACGCAGCATCGGTACATCATAGGCAAAGTAGAATGTCTGCGCGCGCATATGTATAGGTTTTCTCGCGTTGTTCCCGCCTGAGTTTGAATATGAATTAATTATGGATATATTATCGGATATTAAAATATTTGAATATTATTATTCTATTAGTTTAACTCAATCAAATTAATTAATTATGTATTTTTGTTTTTGGGGCGCAGTGTACATTGTGCAACGGGTCGGAACGGGCCGCCTCTGGTTAGGACCAAAGGGTCCACAGTCCACAGGACAACGTCTGTCGGGAAAGCTAGTTTTTGTTTTTAAACACGATAGCAACGCCATAGTAAAATATCAGTAAAAGAGATCCATCTATCAACACAACATAATACTGTATTCTCTGCACAGACAGATGTGTCCGAAACAGGTGGTTGTTATCATTCTAATAATAATGATCCATGATTTTGTCCTTCAGAAATCTTCCTCTATCTATTACAATACAAGTACAACATCTAAATTTACAATTTTGTTTTGATTTGCCCACCAATAGGGACAGGGGTCAGTTAGCAGTGGCTTCCAAAGTGGTCCCTGCGATCATTCAGAGGCTCCGCGGAAAATTGAAATTGAATTGGGAGTGACTGATCAACATCATTGAGTCAGCGCAAGGTTTAATATAAAATACCCTGTTATTTATTGAAAATAAGTTATTATCTATTAATTATTTAAAAAAATGACATCGCTAATAATATTATTATGTACCTACTTACTATGTGCTAAAATCAACGAGAATTGGGTGAAAAAAAAAACAATATGAAAAAATGTGTAATATAGCCGGCGGAACATAAAGCTTTCTCTACCAGTCAATTGGTCCCGTCCAATCTGAGACAGGCATCCAACCCCGAGTAGAAATTTTAAGTGAAGAAAATTTGTTCCCACCCAGAATCGAGCCCGGGACCTCTTGATCTAAGTCAGCTCTTCTATCACCAGGCTAACCTAAAGTAAAAAAATTCGGTCGTTGTAAAAAAAACCCACAAACAAATTTTATTTTTCTGAAACATACTTCCGAGCTTACTGGATGCAAGGGGAAGTCCCTGAGCTAGTGTTGAGTTTGAAAAGGGGTTAGGTTGCGCTTATGAGAATTGTTGACCCGGACATTATTTGACCATACAAAAGAGATATTCCAAAAACGACCTTTCTGTCCTGTCCAGCACTTCTTGCTGTAATGTTCCCATACTGAAATAGGTATGTACTTAACCAAATGTTATAAAAAGAGGTTCGTAAATCAAAAGAGTTTCGAAGCCACTGAGTTACTGCACTATTTTCTATGCAAAAGCACTTCTTTCTACATTTCTCATACAACTTCTCACATTTCTTTTGCTTATCTGCTTTTCTTGAGGACGGAATCGGTGTGTCCATGTCATTTTCAGCAGACCACTCCTTTAAATATCACTTTTCTAAATTCTAAGTGTTAAATCCTTTTTTTTTTTTTTTATTTATTCATACATAATAATACAATGATAATGGATAACAAATTTAACTGCTGCCCAAATAGGCCAAGCCTGTACTAGGGCAAACATTATATACAGTTCATAAAAAAAAAAGAATATTAAAAGGAACATACAAACACGAACAACAGCACAACCACCAACTCAAATACGTACAATCCACAAACAAAGCCTAAACCAACAGTCACAACACTCTTTGGTCCAACAAACATCAATCAAATCAACAAAGAAGAAAGAAGAGAGAAAAAAAAAACAAAAACTAAACAAAATACTTTATGGGACAAAACCCAAGATACCCTGCAAAACCTACAACTGAATAGATCCTATTAGCATCCTTTATTTTAACTTGCCCAAAGCCAATCTTTTCCGCATATCCTGCGTAAATATTTCATTTTTACCAACTTCCAGATTTTTCATCCGTGTCCTAAGTTATTTAGGTGGAATAAAAACATAGATGAGTCATTTAGTTATTTGGTGAATGTGATAAGTAGGTACATAGAGTTATTAGCAGTAGCAGTTGTAGATCCTTGATGAAGAATGCTGATGATTGATTATAATTGAGTCCCTGCCCGGCTTGAGTGTGGTGCATGATTGAGGAATTCATGTGGGTGTGCTGTGAAGTATTCCAGGGATCACATATCTGTCACATCCTCAAGGATACATTATGACAACTTGTGCGTCTCTTTACTCCGAGGCGAGGCATGCATTCCATTGCTAACTTAATGAGAATAGTAATTATAGTTTTATTTCATTTTTTTTTCTAAAATAGTTAAGCACTTACGTAAAGAAGTGTCGTAAAAATGTTATTTAATAAAAAAAACCTTCTCGAAGAACCATTGGTAGTCGACTTTCATTCTGAAAGTGATGGGTTGGTTCCCTGATGGTGCCGATCATCTTCCTCCTTCACAACACGTGTTGTGTTTAGCGTGAAAAAGTGCATCTATGTACACTGCGTGAGCTCAGATTCTTATTTATTAAAAAAAGTGCGAACATGCCTCGATGTTCATGAGAGAGAGGGACAGCTGGGAGTACAAGAATGACAAATCTTACCTTAATAATTTGAACAAATTTGGTTTAAATGGAGTCTATTCACTCTATATTACTCTACAGCATATACAATATTGTTAACATGTGACATATTTCCTATTACATCGCCATCTCTTGGATTTTTTAAGTTATGCAACTACTTATTTAGAGGAATTATTGTTTTTATTACAATCTTATGGCTCGTCGAACTTCATCCCGCATCGGAATAATAATTATTTATTACATAATGCAATATAAGTTCATTTTAATTAATTTTGCATGTCCTAAACTGTATTTAATTCATGTAATCAAATTACGAAGAATAAAACGAAGTCAAAATTATTTTTATTTATTCTGGTTTCGACGGGCTGATCAGCTACTTCAGTATAAGACAGTTTTGTTAGCTATCCTGGTTCTTCTTTGATATTCGATTGTTTGGGCCGATGGTGCTTGGTGGTATTTATTCATTGTATTAGAAATGAATTCTTCTTCGATTATTAAAAAAATGGGAAACATTTTTTTTTTTATTTCCTGCCAGTGGAATATTCCACTCACAATTGAGAAAAAAAAATTCGTCTAATCTGAAAACGTGGCCCTAGCGAGAATTAAACACAGAATCCCTTGATCAGAAGTTAATGCCTATGCCACCAGTCTACCAAGGTCCCTCTCTTCCCAATGGATCATCTGAATGTCTACTAGCTATATGTAGAGCAAAATAATCGTAAACAACCTAAGCTGAAATAGTTTCTCCAATCACATTTGTATGTGACACGAAGTAGGTGAGACTATAAATGGAGGTGAGGCATGTGGCATGTGCCATTATCTAATCAACATTCTAGTGGAGCGGCCACTCATCACCTTGGAGGTGGCTTAACAATGGCACATTAATTACTGGACACTTCTCAACCAGGGCACAGAGGTGTTGCAAGAATTTATTAGGATCTGAATGTAACACCTGACGTAGTTGCTGTGAAACTGAAATATCTATTGTTTACATCAATCAATGGTGTTCGGAGACCACAGTTTTCTGGTTCATGGTTTGATAATTAAACCCGTGATAAACTATAAAAACTATGAAAGATTGATTTTTATTGGTTGCTCCAAGTATTAGTCAAATCGAAACACTATTTTTTCTATGCTATTGCAACTTATGTTGTATACACTTAAATTGATTCAACAGCAGCTAATAAGTTCTAAATGGCCCACGATCATTTTACACAATAATCTCACAGTAAGGGCCCTGTGCTGTTACTTTGGTGGATGTTGTCACGCTTTATTAATTAATGAAATATGTATTTCAGGTGCCTTCAAGAACATTGGAGAAAAGACAGCTTCATTGTTTGAGCGCAAGAAAAAGGATGCCGCCGAGGTGGCTCAAGAAAAAGTACAAGCAGCGTCGGCTATTGTAGAAGACCAAGCCAAAAAAACTGGAGATTTGATCCAGTCCACGAGGAGTGATGCCGAGAAAGCTGCAGTCGGGGCTGTGGGCCAGGGTGAATATTAATATTTATATACCTAAAAATATTAATATTTAATAAAGTTAGATAAATTTTAATGTGTTGGAAATTTCAGCTGTGGATAGTAAAAAGTCAGCTATTGACGCCCTGGATAAAGAATTAGGAAACCTCAGTGTAGCTGCAGAGGGAGCCAAAAATACAGCCACAAAGGTAAATTTTCAAGTTTCTAAACACCCACCAATACTTCTTTTAAGACCCCACTCAGGGCCATAAGAAGGCAACAACCACTGCGCTTGATTCTATGCATGTTATGATGACCTCCTCCCACACTATGTCTAAATCCCTCAATTCTACTTTGAAAGAAAGGAACACGGTGTGAGAGACTCTTCCTCATCTTTTGTTGTGCTCTCTCTGGCCGACTGTTGATTGGCATCCGTAACACATGCCCCAGCATAGTTCATATCTTCTCTGCGATGCTGTGATACCATCTAGTACCAGTAATTCTTTGTTTAGAAGGCAGATGTGTTTTGTGGCTGGGCTTTGGTCAGGTGCAGTTGTTAAGTTTATAAAAAAAAAAAATATGAAACTGGGTTGTCTGGCAGAGATCCTTCAGGATAAGTTTGTCTTTTCTACTGTCCAAATGTTTTTATTGCCACATTGAACTAATCAGTGATAAAGCCTTATTTATCTATGAAATTGGAATGAATTGCAGGCAATTGATGATGGCAAAAAGGCTTTAGATGACACCAGGCAAGCTGCAACCACAGCAATTGACTCCACAAAAAAAGCAGTTGATGATACTAAAGGTACGCACACATATTATGTTTCCTGTAATCCTTACTATGAATATTACTTTTGAATTAGTATTTATACAAAAATCCGTTTAAAATATGTTTGAATGTTAAAAAATTATTTATGAAAGCTCGAAAAAATCCTATAATAAATCTGCGTACCAATGTTTTGAAACTAAATGAATGTCAGGTAAATAAAAATTGCGTTGTTATGGAATTTTTCACATATGACGTTGTTGTCAGTAAATCCGTTCCATACTCACTTTAATATTATATTTTGTATTATTTGCCATCCATTTTTCGAAGTTTTATTGGTTATTCTGTTATTGAGTGCGGAGAAGAATCAAATAAACTAAAAATGATAAAAATCTGTTGAGCCCATCTTGAGTTATATTATAAGTGTTCGCACTAACCCAACTTTCATTTATATTATAGATATTCAGTTGGAATAAGATATAATAGTAATTCTAAATACTTGTTATAATATTCCACAGTTAATAATTTATTTATAATTTTCCATAGTTAAAAGAAAATCAATTAAGTACCTCAAGATAAATACCAATCATTTCAAATCCAAAATTGTTCAAAACTAGGTGTAGAGAATTTTATTTTGAAAAATATTTAAAAAAAAATGAATTTTGAATGTCATTAATTTGTTTGACAGCTGAATAATGGGTTTGTTTTTAACATTATAAAACGTAAATGTTGCATAATGAATCAAAAGTTTGCGATAAAAAACAAGGCTTGCCATTGTGTAGCTCTTAAAATGGGTTGCAAAGTCTGTCTCATGGCGATTCCTACTTCTAGTTATTAATATTGTTAAAATGCTTTCAAATTGATTTCAGATTCATTCAATAAAGCTGTTGACAGTACAAAGAAAGCTGCGGAAGATGCCAAGAACTCTGCTGAGGAAGCTAAGAACAATGCCATGAAAGCAGCTGAATCAGCAAAGGAAGAGGCAAAAAAAGCAGCAGAAAGGGCTGCCGAGGAGGCAAAGAAAGCCGCTGGTGAGTTGCTGGCAATTTTAATGTCCACTTGATGCAATGGCGCCATTTTAAGTCGCAGGACTGGTGCGATAATATTTTAAATTTATTTTTCTGTCTCAGTTTGAGATTAAATACAAATGTGTGTTTCAGGATTCAAGTAATATAGTTATTAATTTACATACGCCAACATTTTAAGAACTGAATATTTGACAAACAAAACAATAAAATAAAGAACAAAGAATTATTTATGAAAAACATGAAAAAGAAGAAAATTATGTGTATTCCAATAAAATAAAATCTGTACAAGAACATTGGCCCCCTGTTTAATTATTTCTTTTTATATTACGAATACTTTCTATGGATAAATAAATCACCTTCTATAAAAAGATATCAGTACAGAAACGTATTGCCAAATGCAACTGTTTCTAGTCATACAGTCCCATTAAATCTGTTGCAAACACAAAATTCTGACTAGACTGGGAATCGAACCTGGAACCTCTCGATAATGAACCTAGCGCACAAGACAACTATTTTCCCAGGTCCTATCAAAGGTTTGGAGTATAGCGGTTCGATCTTAATACTGAGGGCGTTTTCTATCAGTCAATCTTTTTCAACAACGAAAAAAACACTTAAAATTTTTACCTACCTGGGAATTCATGCTCAAAGATCTCTCCTAGATCAGTGTTCCACAAACTTTTTGAATTAAAGCTACACCTACCAAATTATCAAAATTAAAGAGGTACCTACACCAAAGAAAAAAAGCAATGTTTGATATTTTAATAATACCTAAATCTAGGTAGTTTTATTAATTTACCTTGCAAAATAAAATAGATACCTCCCTATCATGATTTTTATAAACATTATATTGTTAAACAATCTATAAAATATAGAATTAATTCTAATACACGCATCAAAATATAACTCAGAAATAAATTTTATCTACAAAATATAGATAAAAAACCTTTGTGCTTGTTCAATAGCCAGCAGGGTTGCCAAGAGTTTGGTATTTTAGCACCATGTTTAGTATGAAAAAAATACCCAACTAGAGAGTATTCTGTATTTTTTTCATAATATCGGATACCAATTTTCGGAATGATTTTTTCATTATAGCAAATTTTGAGAATGACCTTTTTGGGGAACTTTTATCCTTTCCGATACCAAGTGGGAACACTGGTTCGTTATTTTTTTGTAAAAAACCTGGCAACCCTGGTAGCCAGTCCTATCTCGTATATTTTTTTTGGTTTTTCCATTCCCCACTGGACCAATTTTATGTCATCTTTGATAGTAAGCAATTTTATTTTGTATAATTACCTCACATGGATCTTCTTGCAGCCAAAGCAGCCGAAGATGCCAACAATGCAGTCAACAGCGCCATTGACCAAGGCATGCAGAAGGTAGAGCAAGCTACAGATGCCGGAATCAAGAGTGTCAGTCAAATAACTGATGCCAAACTCAAAGAAGCTGAGAAGTTTGCTGATGAGAAGAGAGAACAGGTAGATAGATGGACGATAAATTCATTCAATTCCAAACACATTGAATGCCGACTACGTGATATTTTTTTTTTTTTATAAAATGAATCTGTGCTCACTCAAAGTGAACACAAATACACTATTTGACTCGTTCGCAGTAAGCTACTTAAAGCTTGTGTCGTGAAAGAGGAAGATGGTCGGCACCTGCGATCAAACCCACGACCTCCGAACGAAACAGTACGAAAGCCGGCGTCGTAACCGCTAGACTACCAACCACTTCAATATTTTGATATTTTGTTGCTAGTAGATAAAAAAAGTTGAATAAAAAGTGTACCTACCTATTTATGTTGGATGCCAACTATAGAATTCTTCTTTATACTTTTAGATATCACCAATGCACAGTAAAGAATATTAGCCAGAAAGTGTTTTTTAGATAGTTTGCGATCCTAAATAAAACACGCTTTAAAAATATTGTAACTTTGTTGAATACAAAAACTTTCAAAAAAATTTCTAGGAAACACAAACCCAAATCAATTATTAAATCAAGGTACACTTTTCAATAATTTATTAAATAATAAAAAAAAATATATAAAACTAAAATTGATTCTGGGAAACTTGAGGAACAAATTGGGTACAGGAAGGGCAGTAGTGATAGCATTCCTGGGTGCCATAGTAACAGAATATTGTGTTTTATCTCAGTAATGCCACATTACTCCTTTGTAGGTAAGCCTCATACTATGCCAGATCAATTCAATTATTTGGTTAAATTGTAAAAAATTATCTTACAATACTTAGGTAATTATTTTAAATAAAACATTGTTTATTTCACTTTTTATTATTTTATTGGCAGAGACCTTTCGGTCACACAACCATCTTCAGTGCCACAAATACTAAAACAAAGATGGTCGTGTGACCGAAAGGCCTCTGCCAATAAAATAATAAAAAGTGAAATAAACAACGTTTTATTTAAAATAATTACCTGTTCAACAAAAATGGGATTTCACAAAGTTTCCGCCAAAAACATAAATAATGTAAACATATTCTTACAAACTTGTTTTCTTGCAGCTGGTGACCGGCATCTCAACAGCCACTCAGAAAGCAGCCGAGTCTGGCTCGCAGGGGGCGACTAGTCTCTTGGGAAAAGCAACAGGAATGATGAACTTCAAGTAATTCTAATCAACGCCACTTTCGACCTTACGCTTTTTGCTTACAATCTCTCCTACAATTGGTGTGCAATCTCATTCACGTTGTCTACAACAAATTCCTCTTCTCTCGTCACCCCTGGCAGGGTAGACAACACGTCCATGACACAATTCAGAGTCTCATTTTGTTATTTACTTACTCGTGAGCTACTTAATAGTCTTTTCTTCGACACTGCATTTAAATTTTTGTGCAACAAATATTGATATTTTTGTTTAAGCTGTAAATTTTGTTAGTTTAGGTAGTTTTAAGATTTGCCGTGTTTTTTTTTTATTCAATATCGCGTACTTTGTATTTTTTGTTATTCGGAAACTCAATTTAACCAATGAATTTTCATCTCCGGCTTTTTATTTTACACATAATTTTATACCAAATGACCTACAGAAAAAAAAATTTGTACTTTTGTATTTGTTTTTATTTTAATTTGTAAAAAGTGATTTTATTTTTTAACATTTCTGTTTTTATTTTATTGACGATCTTCGGATCATTGTGTATTTTCTAATTTGTTATTTTATAAATTGTGATACAGAATAAGGCGTGGATTATATTTTTGTACTTGCAATGCAAATCTGGATCCTAGACATAGGTCCTGCCTAATCCGTCACGTAATGAGTAGTGTTAAGATGTGGGCTGTGCGCTCGCTGTCCTTTACCTACAAATGGCTTTGAAAACGTTGCCTTGTTAACAACAGTGAACTATTGTGAAATTGTAATAAAATATATATGTGAAATGTTACAACAGATCTTTTATTCCAAACAAATGCAAAAATAACAACTAGGAATGTGATTTTTCAACTCTCAACGACAGTGGTAACTTAACAACAACATAACAATTATGGCACAGTGTTTAGTTAGAGATATGGCTGCCAGCCCGGGAATAACCTGGAGAGGTTACTAACATCCGTGGCTTGATGAGGCGAGCCACCTGTCCCGCTGTGGTTAGCGTGCTCCCAAATTCAGTCCCCACCTATTTTATTATCCACTCGGAGTAAAGCACGCTCCGCTTCACTGCCCGATCCACCCGAACTCTCTACAAATAAGAAAAATGACAAATTAAACAAATTCATTTTGAACAAGAAACATAACACTTTTAATGTATCTTTTTTTTTTTTTTTTTAAAAAATGAATCTGTGCTCACTCGAAGTGAACACAAATACACTTTTGACATCTTTCACAGTAAGCAAATGCTTGTGTCGTGAAAGCGGAAAATGGTCGACACGGCCGGGATTCGAACCCACGACCTCCGCACGAAACAGTGATGAAAACAAGGACACAATAATAGTCTCACTAAAATAAAAAAACATTATGTCATTGTTTTGATTGTTGTTTTCAAGAGAGATATCTGAGAAAACATCACAATGTAGGTGTGAATTTTTTGGTGGTTTTGCATATACCAGATTGCTTTAAAAATAATTACATTATTCAAACATTTTTTTCATCAATGATGTATGGTTGTGAAACGTGGACATGGAGGAATTAAGAAGAATGCAGTAAAGATGAAATCTCTACGAAGAATATGTGGAAAAACTTTATGGGATATGGAAAGGAATGAAAATATTAGGAAGGAATGTGGTATGGAAGTTAGTGTGACAAAGATGAAAGTTAATAAGTTGAGATGGTTTGAGCATGTGGAAAGAATGGATGCAAACAGAATGACAAAGAGAATTCATAAGGTTGAAAGGAAAGGTGTAAGAAAGCATAGCCGACCCAGAATAATGTGGATCAACATACGGATTCCGTCCTCAAGGAAGGCCAGGTCAGAAGCAAGAGTAGCAGGAGAGGGTGTATGAGAAATATTTTGTCGGTGGAAGAAGAGAAAGAAGTATGCTTGGATAGAAAAGAGTGGAAGTCCACATTCTCTCTGCCTACCTCGTACGGAACATGGCGTGATGGTTAAAACAATTCTTCAAGGTGAAGAGTAATCATTTAGCCAAGAAGTACAAAGAAATAGAGATTCTATGTTAAACTGTTTTAATTTTATTGAAATTTGATCACTTATAATTTTAGGTTAATTGATCACAAACCTCGTAAAGACTCCTTCCACTCCCGTAGCTCCGAGGCCGGCCACCATGTCCTGGGTGAGACGGAAGGGGACTGTCTCCGGCGTGGGCTGCACTCTGCCCTGCTCAAACGCCACTCCTGGAATAGTTAACATAGCAATAATTGGACTCCTATGTACCACAGCACAGCACACCATCTATACAGAGTTCTGCTACTAACCCAAATCTATGTGAATGACTTCAGCCGTGCACTTGTCTACCAGGATGTTCTGCACATGCCTGTCTCCCAGGCCCAGGATGTAGCCTATCATGGACGAGGTGGCCACACTGAAATAATCATCTAAACAGCCAAGGGCTTAACACTTTCTCTGCCTCTAAAGTTTAATAATTAAAAAAATTGCCAGATGTCAAAAGGGTATTTTATAACAAGTAAAAAAGTTAATGAAAAACCAAAAAACCCACCATGTTCCGTTCCTTCGAAGCAGAGTGGAAGATTAGGACATGATGTGGGAAGAGGTCTTTGAGGCTGCGCAAGATTGAGTGTGGTGGAGGGCTCTCCTTGCCTCCCTATGCCCCTAAGTGGGGCCAGAATGGGAGTATGTTATGTTTTGATAATTTTAATAAATAGGTATTTTAGAAACTGCTAACGAAAATGTTGGATATTAAGATCCATGCACAAAGGCAGTGCTCAACAACAGTGCCTTAGTCAAATCTACTGACTTCAGTAGCCTAAAAGATTAGGGGCAGATTTTTTATCAAAAGGTCCCAGGTTCCATTCCTAGTCAGAAATTTTCACAAGTTTCTACCTGAGGTTGTTCTGTCTTTAAAAAAATTGCCTTATTCAATTTATTGTGTCGAAAGCCAGAAAACCAATTAAACTGATCTCCAGTACTATGCAAAATGCACAGCACGAGGAGATACGGCAAATACATCCTCCATAGTGCATGTAACAGGGCACAACGGACACTCCAGCAAGTGCCTCAGGTAATTAGCTCCACGGGATATAGAACCGTGGTCGTCATCTGCGGCCCGCGACGCTGTGAGCGATTTCAATAGACAAAATCTATTTTTCGTACTAAGTTGATTAAATAGAAAACGGGGGTCGAGAACACGTAAATAGCTAAAATTCATGATATTTGAGAACGTTTTATGAATAACGTTTGTATTTCTAACAAAAATCTTAAATATAATACAGGTAGGTATCATTTTTTTTTAATTTACATCCAAAGTATTCTCGGTATGGATATGAAGGAAAAAGCAGAAAAATCTGAAATAATTATACTCGCATAAACGCCAATTTATGTATCTTTTCAACAGCCTTCAGATTTTTTTTTTAACCCTGAACTCTTCATCATTGTAAAATAGCTTTCCACTACATGTTTATTTCTCAGTTTCAGGAACAAAAATTAGGGCTAGACTATATTTTGGAAACTATACTATTGGCTCTCCTTTGAAGTGCGCGCCAAGTGAATCGGCACTTTTTCATCGAATAACAAAGCATTGGCGGTCAATTTTCCTTGATGATTTTCTTCGATTGCGTCGTACAAAACCATGCATAGTGCTTTCATAAGCTACTGCGGCTATACTTTGAACTATTTTGAAATAGGTAGTCAATAAGCAAAAACTCTTTCGAATTCTAGAATACTCTGTCGTAAGGAGATTTTCGACCGATTTCATGTCTTTGAACTACTTCGGAGGTCCTGCAGATTTCTTTATCCACTGTATTGACTCGCGTTTCTCTCAGGAGCATAATAACAAACTCAGTAGATATTTGTTCCCAGTAATAATGTGAACAAAAACACATTTAGAATTTTCACAACAGAGCTCTAAACTTACACAAAAAAAAATTTCAAGTCGCGTTTGTTGCGGTAGTTTGAGGGTTCGTGGTTCCAATCTTTCACCAGACTTTTAAAAGTCGTGAACTATTAAGTATTTGATGTCCACGGATAGCTTGATGATCTTTGCTTACAAATTGATATTTATTCGAGCATATTCGAGTACAATGTCCTCGATTTTTTTCATATTTCCTTCTGCACAGGATAAAACAGGACCACCCGATTTGAGGTCACTTTCAATGCATTTTTGACCATTTTAAATTTTCTCTCTCTGGATTGAAATCCATAATGTAAGTTCTATACTTCGATGACGGTCTTTACAAACGAGAGCGTCGATTTTGTCAACGTTTTTCGTTACATCTCGATGTTGAGGGGTGTAGTGAACATGAATGGTCTTCGATTCACTTTTCTTCATTTTTCAAAATTGAAATCATTTTGTTTTTATTAGGGCAAAGTGACCTCATATGTATTTTTTCAGAATTTCAATAGTTTCCGTGTCCGAAACAAATTTTGAAACCCGGGCGTAGCTCTCGACAATCGGCCATCACGTTTTTCGCCGAAATGGAAATAGTTGTTTCACTAAAAAATCTTGATGGGCAAACCGATTTACTCAAAGCATCGAAATTTTGTGCACTAGCTTACAAGACATGTCCGCAAAGAGCACCAGATTGAACAGTAAGTTACCTCGATCCTCTCGACCGCAAGGGAATTCCCGTTTTTTTTGGTTCCCCTTCGTGCATAATATCGAATTCATAAGTATGCGTCCCATGTAGGGTCAAAATATTTTTTCACACTTATAGTAACACAAAGTGGTGTAAAATGAAAATATCATTATTTTACTATTTCCAATCAACACAGTGGAGATGAGGGGGGGGGGGTTGGCGCCCATGATGCGGCCCGCAGTGATAGCTCACATTGTCCTATGTGGCCCTTGACCAGAAAAGTGGGATGACCACTGGTATAGAACATTTTTAATTAATTCATTAATATTTTAAAGCTAAGAACACAGATCTGAGTCACGTGAGCTGTGTCAACATGGTCTGTTGGCTCAGTGAAGAAAAAGTATTATCTTATATAATAGGCATACCTCTGGGTGTAAGCCAACTTCCTCTCGTGCCAAACGGCTGGAATGCGGAAGTTCTGGAAGAAGAAATGATGGAAGACTGGGCGCAATTCACTCAGGAGATCTTTTTGAACACTTTCAACTTTTCGTCATTGATGGACGATTCTCATCCATCAGCTTGTGCGCCTCTCTGGAGGACATGTCGCCGGGACGAAAGACAGCGTGCAGGCCCGACACACTATTGGCTCCCACCAGCAGTCTGCCCAGAGGCTCTGTCCCATCACACCACTCTATAATTCCACTCCTACGAGACAAGGCGACCACCTAGAAAAGTATTTTTATTTTGTTTGAAAAGTTTCGGAGGTAAGCATTGCGGCAAGGTATTGAGCTGAACAAAACCATGACTCCAATATCCCTGGCTGGTTCTGTCAAGTATTGCAGAGAGACCATGCCACTGCCAGAGGAATGAAAAAATCCAAAGCAATCGCCAATTACCAGCTTGTGAGGTTATCTTCAAAACAACTCAAAAAAACTGCCAAGTCCTGAAGAGTTTTATAGATGATAGACAAAAGACATCAACTTGGAAACCAAATGGAAAAAAAAATATTCCACAACCTAGATTCCAGGAGCAAATCTTCCATAAAATGTTTGGGTAAAGCAAAACAGGATAAGAATGGAATACTGGTGCTGTAGCATCTTGCTCTGGAGGTGGGGAAAAAGGGACAGTCCTGATTGTGAGTGTGGAGCAGTCGGTGAGGCATGTGGTTGAGGAGTGCCAAATCAAGATTCACAAAAAGCATTTGGCATATTTGCGAGGCAGTGGCTTTGTTTACAGCGCTGGAGTTGAGATTTCATGTGTTTGAGATGACGCTGCCTGTACAAGGGAAGATAGATCATATGGAATAAAATGCATGAAAAGTAAAGTAGGTAGTGGTTATGAAACCTTGTAAGTCCTGATGGTCAGTTTCTTGGTGTCTCTCTGTGCTGAGGCCGACTCAGGAGTTGGTTCACAATGACAAACACTTGCTGCATCACAGCATCTTGCCTGATGTCGTCTTCTCCCTAAACAAACACAAACGTCAGAACTTTATGCTACATATATTACAAATTAGTTAAGACATTCTAAATGAGTATCATCCTCAAGTTTATAAAATTGTGTATTAGCATTAGGGTCCAAGGAAATGTTAGGCGCAATATAAGAAGCATTTAATGCCTCTTAGCCAGTGCATATCAACTCTACTCTCCACCTACAAACGGTGGACCCTGTTATGTTGGCTGTGGAGGTTAGAGTCAACTAGTCGAAGAGAGTACAGGGCGCCTTGTGTAGCTACCCAACATGCAGGGCATTTCCTACACCTGAATCCTATTGTCCTGCCTTCTATAAGCCCTCCAATCCATACTCACCTAGTCCCTATCATTCTGGAAGGAGTAAACCTTTCTACCCAAATATGCCCAATCTAAGGTATCATTAGCCTTGTCTATAAATTTGATTTCCATTCTAACTGTGCAATATTTTTATTTTGTCAAAATTATTTTAGTATCTTTAGTCTTTTTAGCTTACATTTACAACATTAGTGATGCCGTAACTTTATATATGAGTTTAAACTTTCAACTTTATTTTCAATGCTTAGGGTACTTCGAAAGACATAGTGAACGCTCCTCATGTAATTACATGATTTACTTACTTTTTTTCAAAGTACTGATTTGAAATATTTTTTTTCGGATTAAGAATAGATGAGAGATTGATTTAAATTCATATTTTTTTTTTATTTTGTGGAACATAAATTATCTGTAGCCATTTAATTACGAGGTCCACACACGTGGACCTCAGGTCTTAACGCTTACTAAATGAAATGTACCTAATTCTAGGTGTTTTCTAGAAATTTGTTCAAAAATCTCTTTTATCAGTATCCAAACTTTGAAAGGATCCTAAATAACATAAATGATCCTCAATGACAGATTTATAATCTGACTTTGATGACTTTTTTTAATATTATATGAAAGAGGTAAAACATGGTGATGTGATTGAAAAAAATATAGAATATGATACTCCTTTTTACATTTTATAATAATATTACAAAATTTAAGGTTTGAAAAACTGTATTCTGTTATCATAAGATAGACCAGTTCAAGGGCCGTCGCCAAGGGGGAGCAGAGATTAAAAAATGTAGGCAACTGCAGAGCAACCAAAGTTCTAAGACTGTGCTTTGCCGTTAAATCCTAAAAAATCTTCATACTCTTGACTATACTTAAAATTCATATATTTCTCATCCTCCATAATATAGGATATACGGAGAATAGCCTATGACTGGGTTCAATTGCCCCCCCCTAGGCCATGGGCTGGCGATGCCCTTGGACCAGTTATAAATGTCATGTATTATAGAGGTATATGATATTATGATTTAGTCAGATAATAATTCCAAAAAGTGGCTTGAAAGAGGAGATTGGACACCGGGACCTATGACCTTCAGTACTTTAATTCGAAAAAACTGCAAAGATACGTAGGTATATATTACATTGCTAATATAGCATAAAAAACTGGTGGACTAATTTAGAGATCTCCAAAGTGAATTGACCATCAGCTGTGCCGAAGGCTGTGTGACTAACTAACCGTTGATAGTGCAATAGATATGACAACTAACTTGGAAGAATGGTTTAGGGATAACTGAACTAAATATGACGAAAACAAGTGCTCTTAGCTTCTCTACGATAAGACATAAATAAAAAAAGTAAAATCATTAAACACTATTCTCACAGTTATGGGCCTGTGCTGTTTCTTTTGTGGATGTTGTCACTTTTTAAATATATGTATTTTCATTTTCAGATGCCTTCAAGAACATTGGAGAAAAGACAGCTGTTTGGGCGTCAAAAATATCTGTCAAAATTTATTGCCTATGGCAGGGGTTCCCAAAGTGTGCCCCGCGGCGCCCTGGTGGGCCGTTGAACGTGAAAAGGGGCGCCGTGAGTCAATCCTCTTATCATTATCCGAAACCACCGATCAGGAACCACAAATATTCGCGGGTAGCTTCCTACCTATAAAGCAACAATTCCTATTTTGAGCGCTCGCATCTTCAAAGAACATATATGAATATTAGAGATGAAACGGCGATAGCAGTTTTGCCGGATGCCGGATATTCGGCCAACTAAGCACCGAATTATTTATTTTTTTATTTATTTATTTCTTATCCCCCATGGATCTCATTCGAGGCACTCGGGTTCATATCAAAATTACACTATTACAATGATGGGACAAAATTGTACTATACAGAGAATGGAAAAAAAAATAATAAAAAAAATACAGTCATTACAATATCATAATATATACATCCTTCTCCATTCAATACTAAAAGGGTGTAAAGAGCCCCTTTAGCATTTCGTCATAATACATTTTAAAATGACCAAAGTACAAAAAGAAAATAATCACTAGTATTTGAAAATCATTCAAGTAGAATTATTTTGCTGACAGTGACAGAAGACAAAGTCAAGACAAAATCCGGCCACCCTAAAACTATAAAAAAAAAAGTCATTCACACTACCAAAAACAACAATTAACACTCCCAAAATAAAGTCAAACACCAACAGACAAAGCAATACAAGCAAAACAACCAAAATGAAAGATAAAATAAATTTTAGGCTCAAAAATATAGATGCCAAATTCATCTATTAAGCATCTCGTCGGTAGAATAAAATACATTTTCAACAAGATACTTCTTCACCTCTCTCCGGAAATTTGGCAGCTCAAGAGATCGAAGATTGTCTGGAAGCTTATTATGTAGGCGCACGCTCATACATATAAAACTTTTGGACATTTTGGACAATCTGTGTTTTATAGGTCTTATGAGATTGCCATATCTGGTATCATGCTCATGATGATCTGAATTTAGAAGGGTATTACCCATATTTTTGTGGGCGTAGAGGAGACATTCAAATATAAAAACACAAGGTAGAGTTAATATACCAAGCTCCTTGAAAGGTCCTCTGCAGGAATCCCTGGGTTTCATATTCATCAGGGTTCTAATGGCGCGTTTTTGTAATACGAAGGCTCTTTGTGTACCTGCACCCATGCCCCAGAACATAACACCGTAAGACATGATGGAGTGGAAGTAGGCATGATAGACAGATTTCGCAGCATCACATCCACATATTTCCCTGACCTTCTTTATAGCATAAATAGCAGAATTCAGTCTAGGACATAGTTGGTTAATATGAGGATCCCACTGCAATCCCTTGTCTACTGTAATGCCTAGAAATGTAGTTTTGTCCATCACACTTATTCCTTTTTTTACTAATGCCGTTTGAATAGGGTCTGCATTCATGGATCTTCCCAGAGAGAAGCTCAGAGCATTTGTTTTCGTCATATTTAATTTTAAACAATTATCACTAAACCATTCTTCTAAGTTAGTTATCATATCTATTGCTCTATCAATGGTTAATTTACAATTTTTGTCACCCTTAAGAATTAAAGAGGTGTCGTCAGCGAACATTATAATTTCAGAGTTTTTATTAGATATGCTAGGCAAGTCATTTACATAAATTACAAATAATAGGGGACCAAGGATGGATCCTTGTGGGACCCCACAATCTATTGTGACAGCATCTGATTTGACGCCATTTAAGTCAACACATTGTTTTCTATTTGTCAAATAGGACTGAAATAATCTATTTTCCTCGTTTTTGATGCCATAGTATTCAAGTTTTTTTATCAGAATATCGTGATTTATGCAATCAAAAGCCTTGGAAAGGTCGCAGAATATGCCATAGGCATTTTGTTTTTTATCCAAGGAATTTAGCACAGCATGTAGTACGGAAGCAATGCTGTCGGATGTGCTCTTACCTGTTTGAAACCCCGACTGATTAGAATTAATTATTTTGTGTTTATCAAGATATGTTTTTAATTGTTCGGCAACTATTTTTTCAATTATCTTGCTTAATGCGGGTAGAATAGAAATAGGCCTGTAGTTGTTTGCTTCCATTTTATCGCCCTTTTTATAAATTGGTATGACTCTGGCAAATTTTTGTGTGTCAGGGAAAATACCATTTTTAAGACACAAATTTATAATGTCGCATAGAGCTGGAGCTAAGCTGTCTATAACTTGTTTCAATAAACGTGTTGACATGTGCCACAAATCAATGGAAGGTTTTGATTTCAGGCTTTTACAAATTGTAATAATTTCCTCTTTAGTTACTCTTTTGAATTTAAAAATGCAATTTATTCGTGGAGATTTATCATTAATAATATGTCTAAGAGCGTGGTTAGTAGAAGGTGTTAAGTCTTTTGTCAGTGTGTTAGCAATATTTCTGAAGTAGTCATTGAAGAAGTTAGCTGTGTCTAAAGATGTAAGATGGTTAGTTTCCTTTAGTATAATATTTTTATCATTTGAACAGTCATCACCCACATTTCTTCCAGTTTCCTGCTTTATAATGTCCCAGGTGGTTTTGACTGGATTTTTAGAATTTAATATTTGTGCACTCAAGTATTTCTGTTTTGCCTGTTTACATACTCGTTTAAATATTGCACTATATTTTCTAATACGGGCCTTATTAGCATCTGAATTATCAATATTTTTTGAGTTATAGAGCTTGAAAAGTTTCTCGCGTGAGATTAATATACCCTTTGTAGCCCAGGATTCAAAAGTGTTACATTGTCTTTTTTTTATTTTTTTCAAAGGGAAATGATGTTCTAAACTAGTTAATAATAAGTTGAAAAAATGATCAAAAATAAAATTTATATCATTGGAATATGTTTCCAGGCACAAATCAGATAGTGATTTTTTAAATTCATCCAAACCTTCTTTATTAAAAAATCTTTTATACATATAATTTCCATTATTTTTTCCATTTTTGTCTTCTTGAGACACTATTGATACACTAATGGAATGACCATAATGATCAGATCTCACTAGATTCATGGATTTTAATTTAAAGTTATTCATGTCAGTAAAAATGTTATCAATACATTTAGATGAATTTGATGTAACTCTTGTGGCGCCATATATACATCTTCTCAACAAAAAACTACTCAACATGTCTACAAGGTAGCAACTCTCATTTGAGGTCTTGTTAAAATCTACATTGAAATCACCGCACAAGGCTATATGCTTATTGTTTCTGTCACATATCTTTGTCAAAGCTTCATCCAGAATATTTAAAAAAGAATTGAAGTTCCCTGAATACCGGATACCGGATAACCTAACATACGCCGGATATCCGGCGTATGTTACTGGTTGGTGAATCCATGGGTGTATATTGCAAATTATGGTATCATTGGGCTATGGCTTTGCCCGAACCCTCTCCATGTGAAAGCAAACGCTACGGCCGTGAGTGCATCCCATGAATTACGCTTACGTAGGCGGCATAGACCGATTGAAAAGACTCCGTTGCCGGAACGGAACTGTTCCCCAGATTTGTCGAAAAATATTTCTGCAGGGTATATTACAAAACGTATTTTTATGAAACTGTATTTACGGAGACAAGCGAAGCCGCTTGCTACCTACCTCTATATAAAGAAATAAGTATTCTTTCTCCATAATTTTCCATTAGAGCAGTATGTTTGCTAATCAATTTTCTAAGTTGTAGAATTTTTCTTGTGATTTAAGTATGTATTTCTTTAGTGATACTTACTAAATAAATTAATAAGTTATCCAAACATATATTTTGTACTATCCGGCCGGATAGGTGCTAGTTATCCGGTATTCGGCCGGATAGCATTTTCGCCGCCGGATAGGCCGGATACCGGATAGTTGCCGGATATTCGTTGCATCTCTAATGAATATACTCGTCGCACCGAATACTATGTGGAACCATTGCATCATTCATAGGGAAGTTCTTGCTTCAAAGTAAATGAGCTCTAAACTAAACACTAGAATGTGTCACTGGTGCAGTAAGCTGCATAAAAACTAGGCCTATCTAAAGGCCAGACTTTTTAAAATCTGTGTAAAGACGCGGGAGCTGAACAAGAAGTCCCTGCTGTATTACTGCAATTCACGAAGGCTTTCACATTGAATTTTAATTCGTGTTCGAATTACACCAAGAAATTCGCACACACGAATTTAAATCTTTCTGTTCAAGGCAACAACACACACATTCTGAAACAATTGGAGAAAATTGCATCGTTTAGGAAGAAACTGAATTTGTGGATAAAAAAACACGAGTGAAGGCAGCGGTCAAAATTGCTTCTCGCGATTGTATAAATATGCGGCTTTTAATGAATTGAACGTCTCAAGACCTGCAGATGGCCCTTTTCACGGAATCAAAGCTCACAGAATGGTTTTCGAAGCACTTTTGCAGATGATCCATGACCATTTTCATGTACTAGCTTCTCTAGGATTACATTATAGTCACTATAGGCTATTTGAAATAGCTTATACGTAAGGGCGCCGTGACAAAATACTAAACTTGTAAGTGCGCCGCGAGCTGAAAAAGATTGGGAACCCCTGGTCTATGGAATGTGTGGAACAGTATGGAAGTTTCTCTACCGTCGTCATTAATTTGTTTCACAGCTGAAAAATGGGTTAGTTTTTAACGTTATAAAATATAAATGTTGCATAATAAATCAAATTAAGTACTGACGATTCCTACTTCTAGTTATATTATATTCTTGACATTTTCTCAAATTGATTTCAGATTCATTTAATAAAGCCGTTGACAGCACAAAGAATGTTGCAGAAGATGCCAAGAACTCTGCTGAGGGAGCTAAGGACAATGTCATGAAAGCGGCCGAATCAGCAAAGGAAGGGGTGAAAAAAGCAGCTGGAAAGGCTGCCGAGTTGCCAAAGAAAACCGCTGGTAAGTTGCTGTCAATTAGTACTTATTCTATGGCTGTCAATCACAGAACACATATTATTATTATACTCTCTATGCCACCATTTTAGGTTGGCATGATTTTTTTTTTAATAATTTTGTTTTTATTTTTCTAATATAGTTATTAATTTAAGTACATACGCCAATATTTTAAGAACTGAAAATTTGCCGAATAAAACAATAATAAAACAATGAGATTTATACTAGAGATGCAATCGAGTCTAAAAAATGGCATGTAAAAAAGTGTGCCACCACCGAAAATGTGCCACGCTCGTGTTTTAGTCGTTGACAACAGCTCGGGCTTGACAGTTGTGTCCGCGGTAATACGGTGTTCTTGAAAATGGTGGATTTTGTGGTGAAAAAAAGTCGTTCCTCAACAGAAATCAATATAGGAAAATCCTTTTATCAAAAAGGACGTATTTTATATATTTTAAGTGCATATTATTGTGATAAAATGTTTAAAATATAAAAATATATTTGACAATTATTTTTGTTTTATTAGTAAGGCCCACATCACACTACGGGTGCATACCGATGGGGGTTAAATAAAACCGCGTCTGTATGAAACGCGTAGATACATTTTTATTTGAATTTGTAACCCAGCGGTTCAGTCGACGGCTTTCTTACTACAGCATACGTCATGGGCTCGAATCCCTGTGCCGACTATTTCCACTTTCACAACACAACTCTTCCATAGTGTGTGCAAGTTTCCAAATGTATTTGTGTTCACTTTTAATTAGCCTAAATTCATTTAAAAAGATACACCCGTACGCGGCGTATGCAACAGTGTATATATGTACAAATAGGTATATATTTCTAGAATTTTTTTTTATCAATATATTTAGAAAAAAGAATACAACTTATATTTAAACAGAATGCTCCCTAATTAAAATAATATATGGAATTTAAGGATGTTCTGCAAACAGAGGTTTTCCACTTTCAATGAAATTTTTTACGAAATCCATCATACAACTGAGAAATCGCCAGCGGTTTTTCCCACAGTGCCGTATTTCTGACGGTTCTCGTTTAAGCTGTGTGTATGAGCCCTTACCTAGCCGGACGAAATTTAGAAGCAAGTACACTATAACTAGTGTTTTTATAAAAAGGGTCATTTTTGGTTTGATCATTTTTTCCATTTTCTAAAAATATTTTTATGAATGTGCTTTTAAACTGATCGTTGTCTGCCTCGCATTAATAAAGACGAGAGATCTTTTTCAAAATGTTCTTAGACAATTCTGACAAATACATTCAAATCTCACGTACGAAAAGAAATTTCTATTAATGTGTACCGGTAGAAGGCGACAGCACTTAGCCGTTTGGCGTATTATGTGTGACAAAGACAAAAATATTCGTCAGTAATGCTTGATTGCATATTTTTATTTAAGTTCAACTTCAAATTTACTCGTGATGCTACTTTCAAACTAAAAATTGTATGGAATTGCATCTCCAGTATAATATCTCATTGTAATAAAATAAAGAACAAAGAATTATCTATGAAAAATAAGAAAATTGTGTGTATTCAAATAAAATAAAATCTGTACAAGAACATTGGCCCCCTGTTTAATTATTTCTTTTTATATTATGCCTACTTTCTATGGATACATAAATCACCTCTTTTCTATACAAAGATATCAGTATAACGAGCTCCTATTTGAGCCAACGGACATGGTCGCCGGAAACTGTCAAATCAACCCGAAGTGTAACGAAGACGACTGTATGATTGCATTAGTGTTCAGTGATAATTTGATGCTATTTGTATTACTTTAATTAAATTCGGGGGATTGTCTAAGGAGGTATGGGGGGGCTCTGCCTCCCAAACCTCCCTATAATCATAACCTAACCTAACTCAACCATATTATAAAGTAGTAGAAAGCTTGCTAACGCTAACGGCTAACGTAAAATAAAATTGAACACTAATATTATAATCATACAGTAGTCTTCGTTACACTTCGGGTTGGTTCGACAGTTTCCGGCGACCATGTCCGTTGCTTCAAATAGGAGCTCGTCTTGAACACAGCATGACACAGCGCATAATGCAATGAAATAAGGGTACCTTGAAAAAGAAACCTGTGCGGACCAACACCACTATGGTTTTTGAGGAGTCGCATTCTTTAATGGCCTCAGTGCAGAATTAAGAGGCACCACACATGACATGAATTTAAAAAAATTCAAAAGAGAATTCGCGACTCCTGGAGGGCCTCGGTGAGGGCCCTGGAATGAATGGCTTATTTGTTGTTATCGGTGTTGGATTGGGGTAGTTTTTGTAACGTGTGTCTAGGCGTGTGTGTATCAAGGGCGGATCCAGGGGGGGTCATGACCCCCTGACATTCCCTTGATCTACGCTTGCCCCCCTGGCGCCAATGCTGGATCCGCCCTTGGTGTGTATGCATTTTAATTAGTTAAAAAAAAACATTAAAGAAAAGAATTTGACACTGGTATGGGATATGGGACACTTCTCGATATATAATCATACTTTAGTTACCTCTCCAAAACACGAGTTCTTACTCACATTGGAGAGCAATCATTTAATGATTGGTATTGCCTTATTTTTTGTAAATTGCCATATATTTGTGAACATTTTTTTCTGTGAAATACACAATTTTATTATTATTTCAAATCGTTTATTCGTTAAATCACAATATATCATATAAAGCATACATCCTTGTATAAAAATTAATAAAAAAATTAAATTAAATACAATGCTATATTATACTACCCCCTATTCCAATTCAAATTAAGTGCGCACTAAACAAAGAGTTCCATAAATAGAGCGGCTTACTTGCCTTGTATTTTATGTTCTCAATATGAGGCAGTTAACCGCTGCGTATTTTTTATGAATTCAGTCTGTCACAGACGTTGCTAGGTGACGCATCGTGTTGCTTACATAATAATTGCCCTCATGTGTAATGAGATACTGCACCAATTATGCAATAAGATAATAAAAGTGACAATATTGTATCTTTTAATCCTTAAAAACAATTTATTATATGTTTTTTCATTTAATAATTAATAATATTTTCTACAATATATTTCAATATTATTTGACACATCGATACCTCAATATGCAAATTGGGTAACTCCAAAAAATTAACTTTATTGGATGAAAAAAAACGACATAATTTTGATACATAACGATTATATAATTTGAAAAAAAAACCCCGCAAAGTAGAGAATATGATTGTGGAACGGGGCCCAGGTCTCGTAACCCTTAGTTTAGCAATCACAAGTGAAAGTAACGGAAAAAAATTCTTTCTTTCATATACATCTTCCTTCAAACTTATTAGATATGGAAAAACTCTTCAAGTCATAATTTAATGAAATCGTTGTTCATGTACCCTCATGCCCTTTTGTTTTTTTATCATTCTAATTTGTGATCCAAGGTTTGCTTTTTTCTGTTTTAAGTATAATTTTCTGCCCAAGTATTTCATATTTCTCTTTTTTCTGGTTTAAATTTGAGGTCCATGAAAATTTATGTGCTACATATTTTCCTTCTTTTAATTTTACAAGATTGATATCTCTCAGTTTTCACCAGAATCTGAGTATTCTGTTGACTGTAATGTTCTTGCAATCTCTTACAACATTAAAATAAAAAAAAACTTCCTTATTCTGTGCTTGTAATGATATTCAATCAAACGATTTTCTTAATCAATGTCATGAGTATACAGTTTCATCTTGAATTTATCCAAGACAATTCTCAATCTCAATCAATCAATCTCGGTCTGCATAGAGAATAGAGTTGCGGATTTTAAACGTTGTAATACTAGCAAACTTTTCCCTATATTTCTTAAGGTGTTATTAAGACATTTTATTATTATGTTGGATTTGCCGAAATCACCAAGAATGTGTATTTGAATACAGAATTTTTATACCATCATTAGGTAAATCGTTTTGTCAAAAATGCAGTTATCCATGTTGTATATCAATGTATCGACACCATAGCAACATAATAATAACATTGTTGCTTAGTAAACAGTTTGTTACTATAGTAAACAAATATCTACTGATATAAACAATGCACTAAGTAAAAAGGTTGAATTCCATTACATTCGCAGTATAAGTCATTTACCTATATCGAAAATTAAAATTTTCTAAGTCATCGTTATGAATGTTTTCGGCGCATTATTTAAACACAATTGGAACATCACCCGCACACCTCCCGTCCCTCCCACCAAACTGGACACAAATTTAAAGTGAATTTTCTTCCTATTAGCCCCTCTATTTATGGAACTCTTTGGCACTAAACTAAAATAAGAACGTTCCTATTTTAGTTTGCCGGATTGGTATTCGAGAAATTTTAGAACGTTCCTATTTGTTCCTAATTAGACTTTAGTTTGAAATTAGTTCATTTTGGTATTCGGATTTCGTATTTATTTAAGTCAATTTTAGTGCATTTATCTGTCAAAACGTTCCTAATCTTAGTTCACACCTAATTGTATGCGTCTAAAAAGATATCTGATGATATTTTTATGATAAACGTTTTTTTTAACCAAATAATTATAAAACAAGTTTATTTTTATTAAAAATATTAAGCATTTCCCCCGAATTTATTATAAGTAACACAAATAATAGCATCAAAAATTATTATCATTGAACACCAATGCAATCATACAGTCGTCTTTGGGTGAGAACACGAGGAATGCTGGTTGCGATTGGCGCAAAGAATGTTTCTATTTGGTCACTTGTAGCATGTTCTTCTATGCTTGTAGCTTCACAACATTTTATGCATTGGTCTTAGTCATAGATATAATATACTGTATGGTCTTAGTTACACTTCGGGATGGTTCGGCAGTTTCCTGCGACCATGTTACTTGGAACTTGCTTGGAACATGGAGCTCGTTTGAATTTGTCTTCTCCGATTGGCTGTCCGCTTGTCAGCATCAACCAATAAGGCGCATGCTCGATCCATAGACAATTATAATTCAAAAAAAATATTTATGGTGAATTAATATTGGTTTTTGGAACACGGCATAATTCCGAATACGAATTTTAGTTCGAGTGAACTTAATTCTAAATAATTTAGAACGTTCTTAATAAGAAAATAAAAATATCGGTTTTATCTCTCATGAGTCATGATACATCACGATGTAATGTAATCATGAGAGATCTTCGAACTACAGAGAAGGGAACTTTCTTAACATCCTACATGAGGACAACAGAGAACTGCCTTTTGAATGGCATATCTGAGACCACTATAGATGCCAAGTTTCCCTAGATTCTCTTTAAGAGACTTGAGTTGAAAAAATGGGTTGTGAAGTCTGTTACATGACGATTCCCACTTCTAGTTATATATTCTTGACATTTTCTCAAATTCATTTCAGATTCATGCAATAAAGCTGTTGACAGCACAAAGAAAGTTGCAGAAGATGCCAAGAACTCTGCTGAGAAAGGTAAGAACAATACCATGAAAGCGGCCGAATCAGCAAAGGAAGAGGTGAAAAAAGTAGCTGAAAAGGCTGGCGAGAAGGCAAAGAAAGCCGCTGATGGTAAGTTGCTGTCAATTAAGATGCAATGTCACCATTTTAGGTTGGCATGAAAATATTTTTAATAATTTTGTTTTTATTATTCTGTCTCAGTTAGAGATTAAATATTAATATGTGTTTCAGGATTCAAGTAAAATAGTTATTAATTTACATACGCCAACATTTTAAGAACTGAAAATTTGCCGAACAAAACAATAATAAAATAAAGAACAAAGAATTATCTATGAAAAAGAAGAAAAAAAATATGTGTATTCAAATAAAATAAAATATGTACAAGAGCATTGGCCCCCTGTTTAATCATTTCTTTTTATATTATGCCTACTTTCTATGGATACATAAATCACCTCTTTTCTATACAAAGATATCAGTATAACCATAGATAATATAATATATACTGTAAATTATCGGATTTTACTCATAGTTCAAAAAGTGGCTACTCGCGGCGCTAGTAGTTCAAAAATAAAATGTCACTCCTTGCAAGGAAAATATTTTTGACAAAACCCTTCTAAATGAATATGTTTCAACCTAACAGAGTGTAGTGTTATCATTCGGGGAGGTGTCCGAAGAGGTATGGGGGGTTCAACCCCCCAAACCCCCCTTAAAAACTACGTTCCAACCTTAACCTAACCTATTCAAATCGTAATGTTATCATTCGAGGATGTTATCAAACCCCTAATCTATTCAAATTGACTAACTAAACGACAATGGCCAGGAATATCTTCATTTTTCAAACAAAAACACCAATTTGTGAATCAAAAAATAAAATGTCACTCCATACTAGGGTTCCCAACCCTCCCGGATTGCCCGGGAGACTCCGGTAATAATGATTAACCTCCCGACCTCCCGGGCAGCAACAATTACTCCGGTTTTTCTAAAAATCTCGCTCGCTCTTCGCGATTCACTCGGTCGACGTTGTAGTGAAAAATGGTCACGTTTGTTCTTTCCATTCCTGTGTCTAATAATGCTTCATGCGAGCGCGTATTCAGCATGATGGAACAAGGAAAGAAATGGAATGAGTATCACTTTAGTAAAAGCAGAGTTACAACTACTAACAAACTTTGATTTTTCGCTCTTTTTTTTTCTGCTCGAAAACAACGTAAATATAAATTTAAAAATTAAATAATGATTTTCTTTCAATCTCTTAAACAACCCCCCCCCCCCCCCCTCTTATTCTCCCGGGTTGGTCCTTTCCAGAGTTGGCAACCCTACTCCATACCCATACTCTATGAAAGAAAAGTTTTTATGAGAAAATAGGCAACTTTTAAAATTGATTTTTACTCAAAATTGGTTGATAAAATAACATGTACTTCAAAAATGTAAAAAAAGACGGCCTGCACAGGAAATCGAACTTACATCCATCGGTATGAAAGGTGGCGGTTATAACCACTCGTCCGCTGTGGTCCTAAGGCGTCACGCCGAAAATTGATAATATCAGCTACCTATACATTCCCGATCCGCTCGTGATATGAAAGAACTACTAGCGCCGCGAGTAGCCACTTTTTGAACTGTGAGTAAAATCCGGGGCATAATGCAATGAAAATATGAGTGACTACTGCTTGTTTATGTTTATTCATAATAATATAGTGTTATTATATAATATTTATACAGGGTGACTGGTAATTCAATACATTCCTTGTAAGGGGTTATACTAGAGACAATTTGCAACGATTTTGTTCCCATTAACCAGGGGTAAAATACCAGTGGTTTTCGAGTTATTTAACTTTTTAGAGTTTTATTTTTCAATTTCCACCTTTTGACATAAAAATCAAAATTGTGAACAAAGTACTTCATTTAGGAAAGTAAAAATAAATTTTTCTAATAAGTAAGGAATAAAAGAATGGTTTAAGTAAAAAATCAAGAATAAAATTCCAAAATCCTCATAAATATGACGTTTTTAAATCACAAGTCAGTTTTTTTCAGTTTTAATTTCGATTTTTCTAAGCTAGTTACTCCAAAAAAGTATAATATACTTGGCGTAAAAACCACAGAAAAACTTCCCCAGCTTTGCGAAAAGGTAAAAATGTTTACCAGTGTACAACAGTTTTGGAAAATAATCAATATTATACGATCAGATGGTGCTATAAAGCCGTAGGCGTTTTAATATAAACGACTTTACTTCAACATGAATAAAATTTTTACCAATGTACAACAGTTTTGGAAAATAAATCTTATGAAACGATTAAAAGGCGCGGAATCAGTTTAACTTCGCCATACTAATGTTGGACTACCTAGTGTAGATAATTATAACAAAGCACAGCTTTGAATTTTATTCATGTTGAAGTAAAGTCGTTTATATTAAAACGCCTACGGCTTCATAGCACCATTTGATCGTATAATATTGATTATTTTCCAAAACTGTTGTACACTGGTAAACATTTTTACCTTTTCGCAAAGCTTATTAATTGGGGAAGTTTTTCCTGTGGTTTTTACGCCAAGTATATTATACTTTTTTGGAGTAACTAGCTTAGAAAAATCGAAATTAAAACTGAAAAAAAAACTGACTTGTGATTTAAAAACGTCATATTTATGAGGATTTTGGAATTTTCTTCTTGATTTTTTTACTTAAACCATTCTTTTATTCTTTACCTATTAGAAAAAATTATTTTTACTTTCCTAAATGAAGTACTTTGTTCACAATTTTGATTTTTATGTCAAAAGGTGAAAATTGAAAAAAAAAACTCTAAAAAGTTAAATAACACGAAAACCACTGGTATTTTACCCCTGGTTAATGGGAACAAAATCGTTGCATATTGTCTCTAGTATAACCCCTTACAAGGAATGTATTGAATTACCAGTCACCCTGTATATTATGTACTAGAGGTCCTCCCCAGCTTCGCACGGGTAGATAGATACTTAAAAATAATTTAGTTTTCAGACAGATCCCTAACTTTTTCAAAATATTTTATAGCATAAATATGTTAATCTGGAATAATTGCATTGCAATGTATCGTGTGACGTCACTTTACCACCGTGACTACTTTGCGCGGTATTTCTACTAAACTTGACATGACTCCCCTCAGCCCTCCCCGCTCCCATACGCACTCTGCATCGGATAAGTTGAGATGATAAGAGACTATGCTTTTTTTCCAATACTCACATTTTTAAACTCGTGATAACTTTCGAATGGAATGTCCGAATTGAATAATTCAAAAAGTTATACAAACATATTGAAGCAGACTTGAATATGAACTAATTTATTTTAATAAGGAGTAATACCAAGATACCAATAAAGAGCTTTTTCTAAAGGTGACATTTTATTGGGTTTTTTTAAATAAAAAAACACTTATTGTGGCATAACTATAATAGTTAGACATATGCTATCGCGATACTTTTTGTAAATAATGATGTCTTCTACAAAATTGTAGTACATTGTTTTATTCTATCATCATTAGTTTTCACAGCGTTCGCGATAAAAAGAATATTTTAGGTAAATTTTTTACACCTTGGGTTACATTATTGAAGTTTTCGTAGGTTACCCACTTTTTTTTGGAAATTAAATATAGCCTATGTTCACCGCCGATATTGTAGCTTCCCAAAAGTGAAAGAATTTTTCAAATCGGTTCAGTAGTTTTGGAGCCTATTCGAAGCAAACAAACAAACAAACAAACAAACAAACAAACAAACAAAAAATCAAATCTTTCCTCTTTATATATTAGTATAGATGATTTCTCTCTATACACGAGCCCAGCCCTATTAGAGGGACGGTGATGGTAAAAAAAGAGATGCATATTATCATGTTCAACATTTATATTATGTTTTTTTGTGTTGTGTAATGTATGAATGATTGTATTCTTATAAGTAAACTAGCTGACCCGCCCGTCGACCTAACCCACAATAAAAAAATAATTTTGACATATTACATGAAATAAATGTGATTTGCGACATAAAAACTTAATTAAATTTAGCTAATAATTTATTGCATTATGTAATAGTTATGATGAAGTTCGATGGGTCATAAGTTTGAAATCAAAACAATTACTTTTTTAAAAAATCCAAGAGATGGCGGTGAAGTAGAGAATTAATCACATGTGAAGCCTGTTAACGTTTTGTATATGTTGGTGCAAGAATAGATCCCAATTAAAACAAATTTTACTGAGTTATTATGGTAAAATAAAAAAAATATATTATTATTAATATATTCTTTTTCTTGTAAAAAAAACAGAAATTTGTATTGTTCCTATTAATTATTAGTTATTTTATTACACATGAAATATTTTATTCCATATTATCGATGAATCTTTGAGAAACAGTCATAATAATTATTTTTATAATTTTATTTATCATACCCATATTATTTTGTCATCTGCAAATTGAGTTTTGTGTCCCATTGTTACATTTGATGATTATCTTATTTTATTTTTTCATTTTATTTGTCTTAACCTTGATATTTTCTTTATTGGGCTGTAGTTAGTTCTCGTGTCTTGGAAGTTTCTTATTTCCCTTTTTTGATATTTTTTGTATCTATTATATAATTTATTTATTTATTAACAGTCAGTTAACACATATAATTATTAGAAAATAAAATATTACCATCCCCTCTGACTTCATGTTCCTGAACGAAGCGAAGCCAGCCAAATTTCAATTGACGACACCCTTTAATGGTCTGTTGAATATGTATGCCATTTAAATGCAGAGCGAGGCGTACTGTGTAAAAGATTTAGCTGGAATAAAGTAATTAAAGATAAGCTATCAATCAGAATTAAAAAAAAATTGTGAAAATTTTTTGGTTTCTTATTATGTTACGTAATTATATTTTGTGAAGTTAATATGAAATAAAAAGTAAATATGAAAAATATATCATTGCCTTTTTTTCTTAAATTATAATTGGATAAGAGGAAGACCCTCTCACACTGTGTTCCGCTCCTTCGAAGCAGAGCTGAGGAATCTGAACCGCTATTCTCGTTCTTTTTTTCCTTAATTAAGGACAGTGTTAAGGATATTATCCCTACGTAAGGGTAATTGCTATTCTCGTTCTAAACCTTTTGACAGATGCCATCCTTCCGCTAGGGATAGTATCCTTTAGAGTGTCCTTTATTAGCGCCGCCATTTTAGCCAGCCATAACTAGTAAGGATAGCATCTTTCAATATAAAATCGATAAAAATAAGTGATTTATAAAATATAGTATGCGATATTTATTTTTATCTATCACTTTTTTTGTTTTTTTTTTGTATCGATATCAGCTTTGCGTCGAAAAGCAAGCAAGCGAGCAAGCAAGCGAGCGAGCGAGCAAGCAAGCAAGCGAGCAAGCAAGCGAGCAAGCAAGCGAGCGAGCAAGCAAGCAAGCGAGCAAGCAAGCGAGCGAGCAAGCAAGCAAGCGAGCGAGCAAGCAAGCAAGCAAGCAAGCGAGCAAGCAAGCAAGCGAGCGAGCGAGCAAGCAAGCAAGCGAGCAAAGCAAGCGAGCGAGCAAGCAAGCAAGCGAGAGAGCAAGTGAGCGAGCAAGCAAGCAAGCGAGAGAGCAAGCAAGCAAGCGAGCGAGCAAGCAAGAAAGCGAGCGAGCAAGCAAGCAAGCGAGCGAGCAAGCAAGCGAGCGAGCAAGCAAGCAAGCGAGCGAGCAAGCAAGCGAGCGAGCAAGCAAGCAAGCGAGCGAGCAAGCAAGCAAGCGAGCGAGCAAGCAAGCAAGCGAGCAAGCAAGCAAGCGAGCAAGCAAGCAAGCGAGCAAGCAAGCGAGCGAGTGAGCAAGCAAGCAAGCGAGCGAGCAAGCAAGCGAGCAAGCAAGCAAGCAAGCGAGCAAGCAAGCGAGTGAGCAAGCAAGCAAGCAAGCAAGCGAGCGAGCGAGCAAGCAAGCAAGCGAGCGAGCGAGCAAGCAAGCGAGCGAGCAAGCAAGCAAGCAAGCGAGCGAGCAAGCAAGCAAGCGAGCAAGCAAGCAAGCAAAATATGACACACTCCGTTCAGTTGATGTCAATTTTCATGGTTAAATTGCGGCGTTGCCGTTTATTTTTATCCTTGGTAAAGGATATATCCTTGGAGTGAATTGTAAAGACAATCCTTAATAACTAAAGATCGAGAATACTGATTTATTTAGAGATGTCCTTCGCAAGGGATACTATCCTTTCAAAAGGTATCCTTTACTAGAGACGGTAAAAGAACGAGAATAGCGGTTCTGGACATGGTGTGGGAGGAGGTCATTAATGTTGCGCAGGATCGAGCGCAATGGAGAGCTCTTGTTGCCTCCCTATGCCCCTAAGTGGGGTCTTAAGGGAGTTTGGATTGGATAATTGGTGTATAATTATATTGTAGTATTATTCAATGCAAAGTTATGTGATATTTCCAGCAATAAAATATCCTAATATTAGAATATATTATTATGGATCTCTAAACACCGGTACAATACGTTCCTAGTTGAACGAGTAGCCGGAAAACACGAAAAAAAAAATGGATGTATGTGTAAGCACAAACGGTAATTCTATTAAATTCGTGTACAAAAAATGTACAAACAGATCATTATACAGCTCATACAGGTCTCATTCTCTAATTGACTCGTAGGTAACATCTGTAGATTCACTCTATCCGTGACCCGATAAACACTCATACCAACTCTAAATTTTTCATGCCGCCCTGCAAACATCAAAATCCACTGGCCGTTAATGGTCTATTAAGAAAATTAAAGAGGTATCTACACCAAAGAAAAACAGCAATGTTTACATTTTAATAATACCTAAATCTAGGTAGTTTTATTATTTAATAATAATAATATAACACTTTTCTATACAAAGGTGTCAGTTTAGCCGGAACTTAATAATAATAATATCTTGGCTTTCAACAAAATCTAGTTTTTGACCACAAAATTATTAAAAATAACATTAAAAATGAATTTATTAAACGATTAAAAAAAGTTTTGAAAAGTTTTCTCTCCGGGAGAAATAAAATTATGGCCATTAATTCATGGGTTATACCGAAAATATTGTATTCTTTTGGAATCATTAAGTGGAAACAAACGGAATTGGACAGGATAGATTTAAGGTGCGTGGTTTGCTCACACAATACAGGATGCATCACCCAAGATGTTCCTTGATGAGACTATATTTACCAAGGAAGATAGGTGGTAGAGGCATGTTAAACATCAAAAACATGAATAACAAAGAAATAAACCTCCTCCAGTCTTACTTTATCTCATCAAGGAATAAATTGGGTTATGAAGACCTCATTGCGTGTGATTTGAAGTACACACTCTTAAATTTATCAAATCCTGTTTCGCCACCGATAATTGGGGTACAAGATCGGGTTGATATATGGAAAGGCAAGTCTCTCCACGGTCGATTCTTCGAAACTTTAAATTCATCTCATGTAAGTCTTGAAGATTCGACTGGATGGTTGAGGTTTGGTGAACTACTTAGCGAAACAGAAGGTTTTGTCTGTGCAATACAAGACCAGGTCATCGTAACTAACAATTATAAAAAATATATTATTAAAACACCTGATATAATTGATAAATGTCGTGCATGTGGCCAAACGGGAGAAACACTTAGACATATTTTGTCTGGGTGTTCTCTCCTGTGTGGTTCTGAGTATCTGCACAGACATAACGATGTGGCTAAAATAGTTCATATCAAAAACTAGCCTTGAAATATAGTTTACTCGATTTTGAAGTACCTTATTACAGGTACACCCCGATTTCGGTAATGCAAAACAATAATACAAAGTTATATTGGGATATACCAATACAAACTGACCGAACGATTAACGCAAATCGTCCGGACATTGTATTGGTTGATCGTAGGAACGGGATAACGTATCTCGTGGATATCACTGTACCGTATGACGAAAATTTGAAAAAAGCCGAGCAAGACAAGATAATTAAATATCTTGATCTTGCTCACGAAATCAAGGATATGTGGCATACACCAACCACCCACATAATACCTATAGTGATATCGACGAATGGAGTTATTCCTAAGTCTCTTAAAGACAATCTAGGGAAACTTGGCATCTGTTGTGGTCTCAGATATGCCATCCAAAGGCAGTTCTGTTGTCCTCATGTAGGATGTTAAGAAGGTTCCTTTCTCTGTAGTTCGAAGATCTCTCATGATTACATTACATCGTGATGTATCATGAGAGATAATACCGATATTTTTATATTTAGTATATAGCATTGTATTTAATTTTAATTTATTTTTATTAATTTTTTTTTACAATGATGTATACTTCATATGATATATTGTGATTTAATGAATAAATGATTTGAAATAATAATAACAAACACTTTATTGGTAAAATAATAAACCAAAATTGGCGGGCTTATTGCCTGGGGCAATTTCTTCCAACCAACCTATTATAAATTACATTTTAACAGGTGTTGCTTTTTATATAAATCACCTGAGGCAATTTTTGAGTGTGAGGAGAGGCTTAATCACCTGAGGCAATTTTTTCCAGTCAACCGGTCCCATCCAATCTGAGACAGGCCAACCCCGGGTAAAAATTTCAAGTGAAAAAACACTTAAAAAAATTCTAACCCGACCGGGAATCGAACCCGAGACCTCGGATCTGAAGTCCACGCCAGTACAACTAGGCTACCGAGGTCGGTGAAAAGTTTGCTGATGAGAAGAGAGAACAGGTAGATAGATGGACGATTAATTCATTAAATTCCTAACCCATTGAATGCCGATTACGTGATATTTTGTTGCTAGTAGAAAAAAAAGTTAAATAAAAAGAGTACCTACCTCTCTTTTTATGTTGGATGCCAACTATGGAATTCTTCATTATACTTTTTGAATTATCACCAATGCACAGTAAAGAATATTAGCCAGAAAGTATTTTTTTTAGATAAGTTTGCTATCCTAAATAAAACACGCTTTAAAAATATTTTAACTTTGTTGAAAAAAAATTCTAGGAAACACAAACCCTAATCAATTATTAAATCAAGGTACACTTTTCAATAATTTATTAAATAATAAAAAAAAATATATAAAACTAAAATTGATCCTGGGAAACTTGAGGAACAAATTGGGTAAAGGAAGGGCAGTAGTGGTAGCATTCCTGGGTGCCATAGTAACAGAATATTGTGTTTTATCTCAATAATGCTACATTACTCCTTTGTAGGTAAGCCTCATACTTATAAAAATACTTTGCCAGATCAGGTACATTTAGAATAATTAGTTTTGAACTAAAACAAAACAAACAATTTTTTAAATTCAATGACGGGTGTTTATTTCATGTTTCAATTATTTGGTAAAATTGTAAAGATATTCTTACAAAGTTGTTTTCTTGCAGCGCATCTCAACAGCCACTCAGAAAGCAGCCGAGTCTGGCTCGCAGGGGGCGACTAGTCTCTTGGGAAAAGCAACAGGAATGATGAACTTCAAGTAATTCTAATCAACGCCACTTTCGACCTTATGCTTTTTGCTTACAATCTCTCCTACAATGGGAAGTTTTCTGGGGAGCTTCCGACAATACACACTAGGTGGCAGAACTTCTAATCAGGTCTATTGTCAAATTCAGTGCTGCCAACGTAGAGATGTTTTTTTCAGTGATGCCAACGTTGGGAAGTTTGTTTTCCATTGTGTTGCTAAGAAGTTGTTGATTTTGTTGCGCATAAATTTGAGAATCATAGAGTATAATAATACTACTTAAAATAGAGTGGCAACTCGAGCGTTTTTTTGTAGACTGGGAATACAACGCCATATTTTGTTCATCGTACTAAAATTACGCGCATGCGCGCTTTCAAATCTTATACCCCTCAATATATTCAATTTTATCCTTAACTTATGAATATAAATAGTTTCAAAAATGACCTACTCTATTTCATCAGCAAATATATTTTTATTTTAACGTAACATTTTAAACTTTTTTTTACACATTCAAGATTAAAATGTTAAATTAAAACAAAAATATATCCATTTTAGAAATAGGATAAGTCACTTTAAGAAACTATAAATATTCATAAGTTATGGACAAAATTGAATATTATGTTGGTGAACATTTTACACTATATATTTTATGAAAAGGAATTAAAATTTGAGATGTTATAATCCATTAATAAAACAATCCAATAAAATAAATTACATTTATTTGTTTTTTATACTTAGGTAGTGCTTTTACATAATATTTTTTTTTAAATAAAATTTATATCACGAGTGAAGGCTTAAAGAAAATTATCACAAAACCTCCTATTTCTTGAGATTTGTTCATCACTCAGACCTTCCAATATTTAACCACAGATTTTGCATTAAATTACGAGACAGATCGTTCAAACATCGCTGCACTGATGAAAACAAAACAAAGCGACCTATATCGCAACATTCGCAACACATGAATGAAAACAGGGAATAAAGCGTCCAAATATCATACAACGATACAAAAATAATATATTTACGTAAAATAAAATCACAAAACTTATCATATCAAGCTTCGAAATATAAAGAAACTGACACATGGTGAAAAAAATATAAACTCGCGCAACTAAATCAACAACTTCTTAGCAACTCAATCAACAACTTCTTAGTAACCCAATCAACAGTTTCTTAGCAACAATCAACAACTTCTTAGCAACTCAATAACAGCTGTCATGCGGCTGCGCGGCTGTAGTTCCAATAATTTCCGAAAAAAAAGTTCTGGCTCAAGGACCATGAGGTGTCAAACTTATCTGTCAAATATATTGTCTATGGTTTCTATGGAAGTTTCACTACCGTGTTGAGAATTAATCTCAGGGGTGCTGTTCTGTATTTTTTAATTTGTATTTAGGTAGGTATATAAAAAAAGATGAACATTTTTATTTGTAATAGTATGTAAAAAATGTACAATGATTACTCTAAACCTATTATAAGTTATCATGTATAATAATATATAAGTTGTTTAATTTGAAATAAACTAGAATGATATTTTGGAGGTTAGATTTTGAGCGACCATAAGAAGAGGAAGAAGTAAATAGACCGGATTAGCAAGGGCGCCTCTAGCGGCACAAAAAGGAAAAAAAACATCCCATTGGTGTGCAATCCCATTCACGTTGTCTACAAGAAATTCCTCTTCTCTCGTCACCCCTCGCAGGGTAGACAACACGTCCATGACACCATTCAGACTCTCATTTTGTTATTTACTTACTTGTGAGCTACTTATTACTCTTTTCTTCCACACTGAAATTTTGTGCAACAAATATTCATATTTTTGTTTAAGCCGTAAATTTTGTTAGTTTAGGTGGTTTTAAGATTTGCCGTTTTTTTTTTATTACTCAATATCGCGTACTTTGTATTTTTGTTATTCTGAAACTTAATTGAACCAATGAATTTTCATATCCGGCTTTTTATTTTACACATAATTTTATACCAAATGACCTACAGAAATTATTAATATTATACTTTTGTACCTATTTGTTTTTATTTTAATTTGTAAAAAGTGATTTTATTTTTTAACATTTCTGTTTTTATTTTATTGAAGATCTTCGGATCATTGTGTATTTTCTAATTTGCCTATTTTATAAATAATTGTGATACAGAATAAGGCGTGGATTATATTTTTGTACTTGCAATGCAAATCTGGATCCTAGACATAGGTCCTGCCTAATCCGTCACGTAATGACTAGTGTTAAGATGTGGGCTGTGCGCTCGCTGTCCTTTACCTACAAATGGCTTTGAAAACGTTGCCTTGTTAACAACAGTGAACTATTGTGAAATTGTAATAAAATATATATGTGAAATGTTACAACAGATCTTTTATTACAAACAAATACAAAAATAACAACTAGGAATGTGATTTTTCAACTCTCAACGACAGTGGTAACTTAACAACAACATAACAATTATTACTCTATGGCACAGTGTTTAATTAGAGATATGGCTGCCAGCCCGGGAACAACCTGGAGAGGTTACTAACATCCGTGGCTTGCTGTATGAGGCGAGCGACCTGTCCCGCCGTGGTCAGCGTACTCCCAAATTCAGTCCCCACCAATTTATTATCCACTCGGAGTAAAGCACGCTCCGCTTCACTGCCCGATCCACCTGAACTCTCTACAGATAAGAAAAATTACTTAAGTTGAAAATAATACAATACAAGCTTTGCTTTATATGAAAGATGTCGAAAGTGTATTTGTGTTTACTTTGGGTGAGCCCAGATTCATTTAAAAAAAAAACACATACCTGTCAAGGTGGATGCTGTGGGTGGTGGAAGGTCCTGCTTGGAGTAGGCCTGTCTGGGGGAGATGGTCCACATGTAGAGGGGGTCACACAGCAGCACCTCCAGGATGGTCAGCAGGGTGTCCTTGTTGCTCCGCAGCACATCCATGGTCCTTTCACAGCATCTGTCACACAACATATAACACCACCCTTTATCTTTTTGTCCAATAACTATTTGCATATCGGTTCCACTAAAATTTAGCATCAATTAAAGTTTTGAATTTCACAGGTAATGTCAAGTGATTTCGACCAACCCAAGCG
Source organism: Mystacides longicornis (assembly GCA_963576905.1). Classification (NCBI taxonomy): domain Eukaryota; kingdom Metazoa; phylum Arthropoda; class Insecta; order Trichoptera; family Leptoceridae; genus Mystacides; species Mystacides longicornis. The sequence goes on from OY756438.1 coordinate 335,485, forward strand.
ATAGAAATCGAATATGTAACAACTAATGACTCTAACAAATCATTACTGATGTTTGATTTTTAAATGGAACAAACCACTACGGAATTACGACTGTCTTCTGCTGTTATTTCAAAGGCTGGCTTAGTGTGATCACTTTACGTTACCAATATTCGCCATTAGGTGGTAATGTTTAAGTCTCCAAAACTCCTAAGCATGAGAATTCTCAACATGTTAAAAAATGTCATATATAGAATAATTAATGAGATATAGAGATAAAAGTTGGAAATTATTGAGAACAAGAGAGCAACCAAATTTAAAGACTGCGACTGCTGTCATGTATTTGGTGCCAGGATATGAAGATATCCATTTTTGTTAATGTCTCATCTTTATTGGCTTTGTTGGTGCACAATGTTCTAATTATGTCTAGATTCTTGTGACCATTTTTCAGGACTAGATCTTAACGAATATGTAACAACTAATGTTTCTAACAATTCATTACTGATGTTCGATTTTTAAATGGAACAAACCACTACGGGCTTGCGACCGTCTTCTACTGTTATTTTGAAGGCTGGCTTAGTGTGCAAAAGAAATCAATCCAAGTGAATAATATAGGTGCAGATGCTTTCAAGGGAATTCCAAATTGCCATACTTCTCATAATTGCTGCCAAATTAGCTTTTTCTCAAACAAATTAATTTTGAACACTTTTAACGTAGCTGTAATGATGAAAACATTGCCACGATAATATTCTCACTAAAATCAAAAAACATTATGTTTTGATGGTTGTTTTCAAGAGAGGCATCTGAGAAAACATCACGATGTAGGTGTGAATATTTTGGTGGTTTTGCATATGCCAGATTGCTTTAAAAATAATTACATTATTCAAACATTTCTTCATCAATGATGTATGGTTGTGAAACGTGGACATGGACGAATAAAGAAGAATGCAGTAGAGATGAAATCTCTATGAAGAATATGTGGAAAGAAATTGTGGGATATGGAAAGGAATGAGAATATTAGGAAGGAATGTGGTATGGAAGTGAGTGTTGTGACAAAGATGAAAGTTAATAAGTTGAGGTGGTTTGGGCATGTGGAAAGAATGGATGCAAACAGAATGACAAAGAGAATTTATAAGACTGAAAGGAAGGGTATATTATGAAAACGTGGCCCACCGAGAAGGTAACCGACGAGTTCATCGAAAATCAATTCATCGAATGATCAATTCATCGAATGACCAATTCATCGAAAATAAATATTTTGAAGATATTTGAGAGACACAGCCTTTTTGACAACCAAACTCATGTGTTGAAATATTTGGACTTCAATTTAGAAAATGGGCCTATTTTCATATCGTGCGATAAAATAATATCACACGCTTTCAAAGTATGCGATATTTATTTTTATCTATCACTTTTCTTTGTTTTTTTGTATCGAAAAGCGTATTTTAGTATTTGTCGTCGATAATTAATTATCTATCACATTTTGACCGATAATTATCTAGTGATATTTTTGTAGTAGATAACAGAGAAATAGGAAATAAATAGATAAATAGATAGACGGACAGACAGACGGACGGATAGACAGACGGACGGACAGACAGACGGACTGACAGACACAGACGGACGGATGGACAGACGGACGGACAGACAGACGGACGGACGTACAGACAAATAGATAAATAACTAAATATATAAATAAATAAATAAATAAACAAACAAACAAATAAATAAATAAACTAACAAACGGACGAGACAGACACACAGACAGACGGACGTGACAAGATCTGCCAACATCTTCTTCGAGGGGGGGCGAGGGGTACAGACGCTGTTTTCGGCCATTATATGAGGCACTAATAAATATAATATGTTTCCATATAAAAAACAATGGAGGTCGTAAAAGAAAGCCGGGGTCAGTAATACTCGGTTTCGGTATGAAAAAACAGAAATGTCCAATAAGAAAGCCGGGCACTTCTATAAGTGAAAACACGGTAATTGATTTGTAAATTACCTGTTCATATGCCTATGATATAAAATAAAATTATAATATATAAAAAAAAAATACTCCAACGTATGTCAAAATCGCCGACATCTTTGATTTATAGGAATGACCAAACTGAAGCTTTACCTTATTATTAGGTCATAAACAATTTCTCTAAAATATCTTCAAAATAATGGTTTTCGATGAATTGGTGATTCGATGAATTGATCATTCGATGAATTGATTTTCGATGAACTCGGTTTCGATGAATTGATTTTCGATGAATAGATTTTCGATGAATTGATTTTCGATGAATTTATTTTCGATGAATTGATCATTCGATGAATTGATTTTCGATGAACTCGTCGTGAATCCACCGAGAATGACGTGGATCGAACACATCGATTCCGTCTTCAAGGAAGGCCAGGTCAGAAGCAGGAGAGGGTGTAAGAGAAATATTTTGTCGGTGGAAGAAGAGAAAGAAGTATGCTTGGATAGAAAAGAGTGGAAGTCCATTCTCTCTGCCTACCTCGTACGGAACATGGCGTGATGGTTAAAACAATTCTTCAAGGTGAAGAGTAATCATTTAGCCAACAAGTACAAAGAAATTGAGATTCTATGTTAAACTGTTTTAATTTTATTGAAATTTGATCACTTATAATTTTAGGTTAATTGATCACAAACCTCGTAAAGACTCCTTCCACTCCCGTAGCTCCGAGGCCGGCCACCATGTCCTGGGTGAGACGGAAGGGGACTGTCTCCGGCGTGGGCTGCACTCTGCCCTGCTCAAACGCCACTCCTGGAATAGTTAACATAGCAATAATTGGACTGCTATGTACCACAGCAGAGCACACCATCTATACAGAGTTCTGCTACTAACCCAAATCTATGTGAATGACTTCAGCCGTGCACTTGTCTACCAGGATGTTCTGCACATGCCTGTCTCCCAGGCCCAGGATGTAGCCTATCATGGACGAGGTGGCCACACTGAAACAATCAACCAAACAGCCAAGGGCTTAATACTTTCTCTGCCTCTAAAGTTTAATAATTAAAAAAATTGCCGGATGACAAAAAGGTATTTTAAGACAAGTAAAAAAGTTAAGGAAAGACGAAAAAGACACTCACACACCATGTTCCGTTCCTTCGAAGAAGAGCTGGAAGATTAAGACATGGACATTTGAAGCTGCGCAAGATTGAGTATGGTGGAGGGCTCTCAGTGCCTCCGTATGCCCCTACGTGGGGCCAGAATGGGAGTATATTATGTTTTAATAAATAGGTATTTTAGAAACTGCTAACGAAAATGTTGAAAATTAATACTCTTATATAAGATCCATGCACAAAGGCAGCGCTCAACAATAGTGCCTTGTCAAATGTACTGACTACAGTACCCTAAAAGTTTAGAGGCAGATTTTTTATCAAAAGGTCCCGGTTTCGATTCCCGATTGGGTGAGAATTTTTTGAAATGGTTTTCACTTGAAATATCTACCTGGGGTTGTTCTGTCTCTAAAAAAATTCCTTAGGCAATTTATCGTATCGAAAGCCAGAAAACCAAATAAACTGATCTCCAATTCTGTGCAAAACGCCCAGCATGCGGAGATGCGTCAAATATATCCTTCATAGTGCATGTAACAGGGCACAACGGACACTTCAGCAAGTGCCTCAGGTAATAACCTCCACGGGATATACTGTATAGAACATTGTTAATTAATTAATGAATATTTTAAAGCTAAGAACACAGATCCGAGTAGTCAGCTGTTAACATTGTGTGTTGGGTCGTTGAAGAAAAAGTATTCTCTTATATAATAGGCATACCTCTGTGTGTAAGCCAACTTCCTCTCGTACCAAACGGCTGGAATGAGGAAGTTCTGGAAGAAGAAATGATGGAAGACTGGGCGCAATTTACTCAGGATCTTTTTGAACACTTTCAACTTTTCGTCATTGGTGGACGTTCGCTTCTCATCCATCAGCTTGCGCGCCTCTCTGGATGACATGTCGCCGGGACGAACGGCAGCGTGCAGGCCTGACACACTATTGGCTCCCACCAGCAGTCTGCCCAGAGGCTCTGTCCCATCACACCACTCTATAATTCCACTCCTACGAGACAAGGCGACCACCTAGAAAAGTATTGTTATTTTTATTTTGTTTGAAAAGTTTCAGAGGTAAGCATTGCGGCAAGGTATTGAGCTGAACAAAACCATGACTCCAATATCCCTGGCTGGTACTGTCAAGTATTGCAGCTCCAGATCTGCAGAGAGACCGTGCCACTGCCAGACGAATGAAAAAATCCAAAGCAATCACCAATTACCAGCTTGTGAGGTTATCTTCAATCCAACTCAAAAAAATTACAGTCCTGAAAAGTTTTATAGATGATAGACAAAAGACATCAACTTGGAAACCAAATGGAAAAAAGATGATCCCACAATCTAGATTCCAGGAGCAGATCTTCCATAAAATGTTTGGGTAAAGCAAAACAGGATAAGAATGGAATACTGGTGCTGTAGCATCTTGCTCTGGAGGTGGGGAAAAAGGGACAGTCCTGATTGTGAGTGTGGAGCTGTCGGTGAGGCATGTGGTTGAGGAGTGCCAAATCAAGATTCACAAAAAGCATTTAGCATATTTGTGAGGAGAAACCAGAGGCGGTGGCTTTGTTTACAGCGCTGGAGTTGAGATTTCATGTGTTTGTGATAACGTTGCCTGTACAAGGGAAGATAGATCATATGGAATAAAATGCATGAAAAGTAAAGTAGGTAGTGGCAAGCAAACCTTGTAAGTCCTGATGGTCAGTTTCTTGGTGTCTCTGTGCTGATGCCGACTCAGGAGTTGGTTCACAATGACAAACACTTGCTGCATCACAGCATCTTGCCTGATGTCGTCTTCTCCCTAAACAAAAACAAGCGTCAGAACTTTATGCTACATAATATATTACAAACGAGTTAAGACATTCTAAATGAGTATCGGTCCTCAAGTTTATAAAACTATGTATTTGTACTAGTTGAAGAGAGTACAGGGTGCCTTGCATGGCTACCCAACATGCAGGGCATTTCCTACACCTGAATCCTATCCTCTGGCCTTCTATGAGCCCACCCATCCATACTCACCTAGTCCTATCATTCCGGAAGGAGTAAACTTTTCTGCCCAAATATCCCCAATCCAAGGTGTCATTTAACCCCAACCTAAAGATGCATGACTAACGAGTAGGTTAGTAAGTAACGGAGGCTCCCTGATCCCAGGCAACCTATGAAACACTAATATTACAGTTACCTTCAACAACATAGGTCTCTGGATGCCATCAGAGCCCGTGCAAGCCATCTTTTTGGGCACGTTGATTCCACCAACCAGGAAGAATTTATCAGAGAAAAACACCACACCTGCGAGTCAGACAAAATAATTAGTTTTAATTAAATGGACAGACATTGTTTCACTCCATAACGCCACTAAAATTAAATCTTGGTGCAACATATTGAATGTAAAATACAACTTAAATCAAGTTTGGAGACCTCTGATTTCATTCTTAAAGGGGTGACTTGTAGTGGAGGAAGTAGCAGGTGTGCTCTACCTTATGCAAGACAGCAAAACATCTAAGTGATGCTTATATTACAGGTTGACTATATTCTGTCTTTACCATAGATAAGCTCTCAGTAGAAGTAGATTGTCCTGTTTTTTTATAAACATTTGAGATTCGCCACATATTTTGAGATATTACACCACAAAACTATTTTCCTGAACAGTTACCAATGCAAGGAATATGAAAACTCTAGTGACATGCATCACCAACTATAAAAAGGTATATTTTGAGATATTACACCACAAAGCTATTTTCCTGAACAGTTACCAATGCAAGGAATATGAAAACTCTAGTGACATGCATCACCAACTATAAAAAGGTATATTTTGAGATATTACACCACAAAGCTATTTTCCTGAACAGTTACCAATGCAAGCAGTATGAAAACTCTAGTGACATGCATCACCAACTATAAAAAGGTATATTTTGAGATATTACACCACAAAACTATTTTCCTGAACAGTTACCAATGCAAGCAGTATGAAAACTCTAGTGACATGCATCACCAACTATAAAAAGGTATATTTTGAGATATTACACCACAAAACTATTTTCCTGAACAGTTACCAATGTAAGCAGTATGAAAACTCTAGTGACATGCATCACCAACTATAAAAAGGTATATTTTGAGATATTACACCACAAAACTATTTTCCTGAACAGTTACCAATGCAAGCAGTATGAAAACTCTAGTGACATGCATCACCAACTATAAAAAGGTATATTTTGAGATATTACACCACAAAACTATTTTCCTGAACAGTTACCAATGCAAGGAATATGAAAACTCTAGTGACATGCATCACCAACTATAAAAAGGTATATTTTGAGATATTACACCACAAAACTATTTTCCTGAACAGTTACCAATGCAAGCAGTATGAAAACTCTAGTGACATGCATCACCAACTATAAAAAGGTATATTTTGAGATATTACACCACAAAGCTATTTTCCTGAACAGTTACCAATGCAAGCAGTATGAAAACTCTAGTGACATGCATCACCAACTATAAAAAGGTATATTTTCCCTCTGATTCATCAAGTTTAGGAGATGGTCTAAAACATGTGGCTTTCAACATGACATTTGAATTGCAACTCACTTGGAATATCCTCGTAGTTACAATCAGCCCTGACAGGCAGGGTCACGGTGGGTATCAGAGCATTCCTCAAGTTCTTGATCTTCACCAGCGGCTCCGACTTGGGGATCAGCTGCTCTAGAGACTTGGAGTTACGCACTTTGAAATTTGCCAGGGAAATGAGAGCTGGAAGGAAATTACAATTTATTTTTATGCAACAAAACAGCTTCAATGACCTCCTCCCACACCTTGTCCAAACCTCTCTGTTTTGAAGGAACGGAACACAGTGTGAGGGTCTTCCTCGCCTTCTGGTCAGCGCTCTCCTCATCCAACTGTCATTCAGCATCCTTAACACATGTCCCAGACAAGTCTATCACATTGTTGATAAAATATATTTTGGTCATTGACAAACTTTAGTAATTTTTATGCAAGTTCTTCAAACATGGTCTCCTAATTTCGAGAATCATACTGTTCTCTTGGAAGGAATGCAAGGGAGATTCACCAAACTGGGAGTGGGGCTCGAGGAGTTTACCTATGAGGAATGTCTGAAGACTCGGGCTGACCACTTTAAAGGAGGAGGAGGAGAACACACATAAGCATTACTTTCTGAGTATTGGATGTTTGCTACACACTGCCCCCAAATTTGGTTGTCGTTGCAGAGAGTATAAACACATTTATGAAAGGAGTAGATATAATGCTGTGATGGCACAAAACTGAGGAGCCAAGCCTCGATAATATGTAATCTGGTAGGTTTACCTAGACTGAGTAGCTCCGTCTCCTTGACAATGCTGACCATCTTGGCAGAGCCCTTCTTCACGACTCCATCCAACATCTTCTTGGCCGTCACCACGTACGCATCTCTCACTGAAAACACACCACCTCTATATTAAAACAAACAGTTTTAGATAACTCACTCATTACAAGTCTATGTTGGAAATGATTTACCGAATATGTAACAACTAATGACTCTAAAAAATTCATTACTGATGTTACATTTTTAAATGGAACAAACCACTACGGGCTTACGAGCGTCTTCTACTGTTATTTCCAAGGTTGGCTTAGTGTGGTCACTTTACGTTTACAATGTTTGCCATTAGGTGGTAATGTTTACGTCTCCGAAACTCCTAATCATGAGAATTCTCAACATGTCAAAAAAATCCCATGTATATGTAAAACAAGTACCTACTTAGATATTTAATAATAAATTAATTATATAGAGCTAACTGTTGGAAATTATTGAGAGCAAGTAAAGCAACCAACTGCGACTGCTTTCGTGCATTTGGCGCCAGGATATGAATATATCCATTTTTGTTAAAATCTCATCTTTATTAAGATGTTTAAAATTCTCATGATAAGGAGTTTCGAAGGTTTAAACATTACCACCTAATGGTTAACGTTAAGTGATCGCCCTAAGCCAGCATTGGAATTAACAGTAGAAGACGGTCTTAAGCCCGTAGTGGTTTGTTTCATTTGAAAATCGAACACAAGTAATGAATTTTTAGTCATTATTTGTTATATATTGGTTAAGATCTAGTCCTGTAAAATGGTCACAAAAATCTAGACATAATGAAAAAGTTTTACCGGCTAACGTTTGCGATTGAGATGCCGAATCTTTCAAATATTCCATGTCCTTATAGGAATTCTTTAGAGCCAATAAAACCGGTAGAACATGGTGGGGATGGTCCAGCAGGCATCTCTCTGTAAATTTAGAAGAATAACATGTTATGAGACAAATTCGTTCAAGAGAGCGTTCAAGCTTAAATAAATATGGTGAAAGTGCAACTAAGTATGTTCACTTGAAGTTCATGATGATACTTTGTTCTTAAGAGTTGTTATGGAATTGATTTGTAGAGAGTTCAACATGATTCAACATTTTCTTTGGTTTTTCAGAAAGTTACTCATTGTGTTCAGAGATGTAAAGATCTGTCGAGTTAGCTTACCAATTAAATCAAAGATGATCTTGTGGTGTGGCTGAGGGTCCACTGAGTTGAGTCTCGGAGCCAACTGGGATACCACAGGCAGCAGTTTCCTGGATGGGATACTCTTTAGTAAGTCCGATATGGATTTGCTGTTGGAGGAGTCTTTCTTATTGACCAGCTCCAACGTGGGGTTGTCCAGCCACAAGGATATGACTCGAAATATGCACAGGTCGTTAGAATCTCCTTCTAGCAGAGTAGTCAGGTAATATCTGGAAGTGAGGTTAGAATTTAATATAACCTAATGGTACGATTCCACACCAGAGTGCAGCACAAATAACAATTTCATAAATAAGGAAAGAGACCTGCTGACCACTGTCAAAACACGAAAAGCCGCGAAGTTTGGCCTATCTTCCGCAATGGCAAATATGCTCTCCTATAATTATTGATTGTGAAAGGAAAGATAGAGGGCAGGCATGGACCGTAGAAGAGGCTCGTGGCTAAAGAATCTACAACAGTGGTTTGGTATGCAGAGGTTGCAGAGCTGGTGAGACTTATTCGCAGATGGTCGCCAACCTTTGATAGGAGTGGCACTTAAACGTACTCAGTATTGCTTCAAGAGATTTTATTTAACAATATGAATTGGACGAATGAAAAGATTTTGGTGGAATAAGATTTAAAAGAGAAAAGCAATCATTTTATAAATTCAGGCTCACAAGCACAGATGATTAAGGTATCAGTCCGAAGAAAGAGAAGAGCCATACAGACTTGCGATAATAATTGCGATCTTAAGAGGCCCCCTTGTGACTTAATCACACTCACTCAAAAATCTGTGACTGTACCTAACTCCACTCTACTGCGCAACGAAATGCAATAAGACGTAGGCAATGCTGTTTTGGCACCCTATCCAGAAGTACTTTATTGAAGAGGTTGCTCGCCTAGCAGTTACGATGCCGGATTTTGTGCCTACTGTTTCCTTCAAAGGTCGTGGTGCCCACCACTTTCCTCTTACACGACACAAGCTTTAAGTAGCTTATTGTGAAAGTGTCAAAGAGTGTATTTTATTTATTTATTTATTTATTTCAACAATTTACGGCATTATGCCTTTTACATTATTATAAATTAAATGTGAGTGTATGCAATTAATATAAAGGAGTACAATAGTTGCTAAAAAACATATTGCAACAATTTTGTTCCCATTAACCAGGGGCTAATAATAATAATAAATAATAATAAATTTATTAATCAGAATATTTACAACAAGATATGTAACATAAAAACATGATTGATACAATACTTATCACAGTGAATTTTGTCACCTCACTAGACCTTAGGTCTGTATCGAGGTTGACAATAGGTAATCATGAGAGAATATACCCAAATATAAAATAGGGTCAAATATTAGGTACTAAACTAAGCAAACAAAATAATAGATCAGAATAATTAATACATGCGATCGAACAAATTCATGTCAATTATCAAATATTTCACGCCACTTACATAAAACAAACCAAAATTAACAAAGACAACACAATTACCAGGTGCAGAAAATGATAGAAGCAAGCATAATAAATAATTAAATAAGTAAGATATACAGGTAGGTATGTCTTAAGGACTTGTCAAGCTTATCGCCAAGAACAGCCGACTGGCTTAGTAGAATAAAATGTTAATAAAATAAATCAGATATAGGTAACTAAGATTAATACAACAGTATAGACACCACGAATGAAATAAGATGAAAACTCATGTAGATAAAAAGTCAATAAATAAATAAATCAATGAAATAAGATGAAAACTTGTGTAGATAAATAAGTCAATAAATAAATAAAATAATAATAACGTGAATACTTATATAGATGAACCAGATAATATTAAATAAAAAAAATTAAATAAGATGAGAACTAAAATACCTATAGGTATAAATAAATCAATCAATAAATAAAATAATAAGATGAATACTTATATAAATAGATAAGTCAATAAATAAATAAAACAATTAAAGATGAATTCTTATATAGATAAACAAGTCAAAAAAAAAATAAATAAAACAATGTAATAAGATGAAAACTCATATAGATAAATAAGTCAAAAAATAAATAAAAAATAAATAATATTATGAATAGGTACTTATATAGATAAACAAGTCAATAAATTCAGCGCAATTTCCAATCCCAGTCATACTCACATCAAACAAGTCTCTCGCTCACGCATCTTTCAATCTCTTCCACACCCATCTCAATCAACCATTCAAAAAATTTTCCCCTCTTGAGGTTATCTCCGATATGTGATATCACTATGTTACACAGCCTAGGACCGAGAAAAGCCAGTGATCTCTGCCTAAAAGCTGTTCTGCAAAATGGTACCCGTAAATTCATTCGTCTCCTAGAGAATCCGTTATCATACAAGCATTCTTCCTCATTCAACTTCCTCATAACACTCCTAAAAACGTACATCTGCCTGACACTTAGACAGCGTGTTTCCCTAAATAGTTCAACAGATGGGTAAGTATACCTAAGCCCCATCATTGTCTTGAGAACAATCTTCTGTGCCCTGAATATCGGGTCAATGATAGTTCTAGCAGCCCCGCCCCAGGCCAACAGTCCATAGTTGATCAAAGAGTGACAGAGAGAAAAGTAAATAGTTTTGAGATGCTCGGGAGTCAGTATGCATCTAAGTTGCCCAAACACGAAAATCAGCTTTCTAACCCTATTTGTTAATTGTCCAACGTGATGTCGCCAAGTCAATGTCTCGTCCACTGTCACGCCCAGGTACTTCGTCGAGTCAGCTCTAGCCAAATGTATGCAGCTACAATATGATTGTCCGCCCGTATCGTCATAAAAACAGTCATGGTAAGTGATATTAAGTGAGTCAGGTCCAGGTCTTACACGCTTGTTAATACGGAAGCAAATGTAATTGGTTTTGTCCGCGTTCAAGGTCAGGAGATTAATGTCTAGCCACCTCGCAACTAAATCAAATCCCCGCTGGGCACCAGAGAAGACATCGCTCCAGTCCTCTCCGTCGAAAAGCAGTACTGTGTCATCTGCGAAACTCAAGATCCTGCCTCGGGGAAGGGTCATCTCACATAAATCGTTGATATAAATCAAAAACAATACGGGACCAAGCACACTACCCTGTGGAACACCATACGTGATGTCATGACGATCACTACACAAACCATCATACTGGACCAATTCATGCCTCCCAGTCAAATAATCCCTAAACCACCCATTCATTATCCCCCTCACGCCCAATCGGTGCATCTTACGAAGCAACACCTCGTGCGGAACAGTGTCGAAGGCCTTGGCCAGGTCCATGAAAATACCGATGCATTTCCTGCCCTCGTCCAGAGCGAGTGAAACATAGTTAACAAGCTCGAGCACAGCATTTTCAGTATTTCTACCCCTTCTGAACCCGTATTGGTTGTCAGAGAGGAGCCTGAAATTCTCCAAAAAGGAAACCAGACGGAACTTCATGAGCTTTTCAAGAACTTTGGAGGTAGTGGGAAGCAATGATATTGGACGATAATTGTTTATATCATTGGAATCACCTTTTTTATAAATAGGGACCAAAGATGCCACCTTAGCATTTGATGGGAAAACACCCTGTTCTAGACTAAGATTAAAAATATACGCTAAAGGAGGCGCAACACTTTTATCAACCAGTTTTAGCACTTCTGTTGATATTCCATCAACACCCAGCGAAGCGGACCTTTTAAGTTCCCCTATTACCTTCTCAACCTCCCGTGAATCTGTGGGGGTAGCGAAAAATGAGAAGCTTGGTCCACTACTGAGGGACACCTGTTGTGAAATTACATGCAAATTTTTGCGCATATGAGACAATTTCTTGGCAGCCAGGCTCTCACCCATCGCTCCAAAAAAGGTGTTGATTCTATTAAGGTTATCCTTGGTACTTTGCTCATCGTTCCCCCCCATTAGGTTGCTTAAACCCTTGGATGTCTTTTTACTACTGAGGTATTCTCTAACTGTTTTCCAACAGAGCTTGGGACTCTGTTTACACACATCTATTTTACTCCTATAATATGAGTCTTTCGCTCTTTTAACAATTTTGGAACAGAGATTTCTGTAGAGTCTGTAATGTTCCTTAAGGTTATCATCGAGAGGACGATTCAAAACCTGTCTATGTAGTTTATCTCTCCTCCTAAGACACTTTATGATTCCCTGCGTGATCCATTCCTTGAGACCCTTCCTTCGATCCTCCCTCCTTCCAATACTCACTGACTGACAACTGTTAACATGGCTTTGTAGTCTTTGAATAAAAGCATCGTATGCCTGATTTGTAAATACTTCCCCATAAACACAGTCCCATGCTTCCGCATTTACATATTCAACGAACTTGTCACTATCAAATTTTATGCGCCTTGAATTCGTCCGCGCCCTTTCCCCTGTGTCATTAACAATGCCAGCAATCACAGGATAATGATCCGTTATCGCCGACTGAAAAACAGCAGCCAGTGTCTCCCGCTTAGTTTTGACCATTATGTGATCTAAGCAAGCCTTTCCTCTGGTCGGTTTTTCCACAGCTGTAATGAAACCCATCATAGACATCACATTAAGATATTCCTGAGTTACAAAGGAGTCATTGTTCAATAAGTCAATGTTTATATCACCAGCAAAAATAGTTGTAGCGTTTGATTCCGTTTCCAAAATAGCGGGCAGTGAGTAAACAAATGGCAGAGGGTTCTGGAATGACGGAGGCCTATAGATAGCAACGACCTTAATGTTACCAACCAGAGTTGCAATTAAGCAGTTAGAGTCACAAGAGTCAGGAGATTCCTCCACCCTGATGACCAACTGGTCCCTGATATAGAGCACTATGCCATCATTCTGGTTATAGTGATTTTGTGTATGAAAGACAGTGTAGCCGTCCATTTCTCTCATGAAACTATCCTCCGTTATCCAGCATTCGGTAAGGACAATAATGTCAAAATTAATCTTAAGATCACTCAGCAAAATTTCCAGCATTTCGAAGTTTTTATTAATGCTGCGAATGTTAACATTTAGAATCCTTGGTGACAAATCATCGTGTATGTACTGTTTACATTTCTTGGGGTCAGAGAACTCCATTGTGCAGACACTGAACAACTCATCCAGTTCCGCATGAAAGCCTTGGTCAACCAAATCAGCACATACCATAGTCAGTCTGGTCTCTTAATCTTTTGTCGACACCTCTCCAAATGGGACATTCGTGGCTTGTTCCTGGATGATTAGATTTTAAGCCTCTATTATGGCAATTTATGCAAAGAGGATCACAGTTTTCCACTCGCTTTTCACAGTTTTGTAGTTCGTGCTGTTCACCACAATGGGGACAGCGTCTATCATTCACACAGTGTTGACTTGTGTGTCCGTATTCCAAGCAATTGAAGCACTGCAGAACAGGGCTATAATCAGCCACGTCTATTTGCTGGTAGCCAACATTAAGTTTACCCATCGAAGTCATAATCTTCCACGTTGCAGGCTCCACTCTACATACAAGGTTTATCAGAAGACTGTTTCTATTTCTCTTTCTGGATAACACCTTAACTCTCTCCGAAATTCTCAAACTTCTATTTTGTCTCTCTATGGATTCGTTTAGGTCATCCTCTGTTATACCCTTAATGATTCCTTTCATCACCACAAGAGGCTTTCGTCTCTTTGGTTCTTCAAGTTTGTAATCAGTCAGCTTAGCAATTTCATCCTTCATAGCCCTTTTGTCGTCTGCGGATGAGCACTTAATAAGGACTCTTTCGTTTTTAAGCTTCTTCATGTTCACTATACCTATACCCCTTGATCTGACGTTTATATTCTTCTTCAGAGTTCCCTCAAGCGTATTTGCAGAGACCTCACTGTCATGCGAGCTCACAACAATACAATGAGTCTCCGTCGAAACGTTCCTTGCTGTGACTTGCGCGTAAGATAAATTTCTCTGTGTTAATATTTCACTGATTTTGCAGTTTTGCTCATGCAGTGAGTTCAACCTAGTATTGATCTCATCTAAAGTATCCGACAATTTTACATTTTCTGGCCCCTTATCAATCTTCCGTTTGAAAAAGAGAGTTATGGAGAGCAATTCTTTGATCCTACGCACAATTGATTTCCTTGTTTCCTTACTTATATTCCCAGCCGTGTTCATCATGTTTATAATATCATTCGCAATTACCTCCGGTGAAGCCGAGGAGAATGCAGAGTCCATGTTATCAGCAGCTGTAGGAGAGCCGCGCGCAGAAATACCAGATCTACGCGATGTACCCCCAACCACAACAGGTGATGCCTCCCTAGATGGGGCCGATTTACCGCACTTAGTTACAGTTAATGTCTTCAGTTGTCCTCCCTTCATCATGTGCGTTTGTACAGTATACAGACAAATTAAACCCAAAGAAATTCCAGAAAAATAAATATGCAAAATAAAAGAAACAAACACATATAGTATGAAATATTCTGGGAGATACCTATCCAAAAAATAACCTGGCAAATAAATGCCCACAGCAGGTGTAAAAGAAAGAAAGAAGAGATATTAAAGATAAATGAAATATTATAAATAACTGCAGAGCGAAAAAGAAAATGTAACAAAAAAAAAAAAAAAAAAAATAAATAAATAAAAACACATAAGATTCCAATATTTGTTCTAGACTTGTATCATAAATATTAAAACAAAACAAAGCAAAAATATAATAAATAAACAAAAAATGATTAGAAACAATAAAAATAGAGATAATAGAAATTAGTTTAGTCAATTGTAAATTAGTCAATTGTATAAAAGAACGAATCTCTGTGAACAAGTATACCCAAGCAAGGTGACAACTACAAAGGCCGTAGCTGAATTTTTGTGATGTTAGTTGGATAAACTGATTGACCAAGTTAAAGCAGATAAAAATAACAGTATTAAAATAATAATTTAATAGATATTGAGTTAATAAAGATATGTATTAAAACAAGTAAATATGTCATAAAAAGTAAATAAATAAATAAATAAAAATCTCAGAAAATAATTAGAGTATCAAAATATATGATATGATATAGGATGAAAAACAAACAAATAAATAAGTCAAATAGGTAAAAATATGAACAGTTAGGTACAATTAATAAAAATATATGTAGGTGTTTCAAACAAGAAGAAAAAGAAAACTTGATGTGTCGATTAGAAACAATAAAACAAAAATTATAAACAAATAAGATAAATAGTTAAGAGGTAATAATGTTAAAAGAAAAGGATAGTTAATTATTATAATAATCAGCAAAATATGAAAGATATAGTTGGTTTAAATACGTTAAGTTAAGTTAATAATGTTGATTGAAAAACAAGTTAATATGTTGCTATATAATTATCTATATTAGTAATTAGTATGTATGTATAAAGTAAATGGTGAAATTTTTTCATGCAGATTCGGCTGTTTCTATGGTCGAGTAGAAGTGGCGCGTCTGACAGTTGACGTAAACAAAACAACTCGTGCGCACTGATTGTTCCCCGGTAGTTAGCTAAAGCGTGACAGTGTCTGCTTTACTTCCAATATGACTCTCGATATCCTCTGCCGATAATTCAGGTCCTCGCGATAAGTGTTGTGAGTATGATAAATAGTAATGGTGTGAATGTGTAGCTTCGAGACACCCCAGTCGCGAAAAGGCTCAATGTCCACAGTTCCTTATCAATGTTCAATGCAATGGTGGAAGGTGGAGTGTTTCATAACGTGGATTTTTCGAGTTATCTTGTACATAAGTTGAATAAAGTGTGTTTGTTCAGCTAATATAACCTTACACAACAACAGTGAAGTGAGATGACAGTTCGATGAAATCCAGGTAGGTGTACTTATGTATGTATGTATGTATATGAGTGAGAAAAAAATGAATCGCCGTCAAAAGCAGTGTTGTTATGCTTGCGGGTTCATGTGATATGTTATATATGATAATGTTTGATGCTCTTACCAGAGGATCACTCCACTTTCAGCTCCAAAAGATTGTTGAAGACTATATTCAAATTTTGCTGCGGAAAGTGCGCGAAAATGTTGTCCTCTCGCTCCCCCACACATGCGGCACAAGTAAGCGAGTGAGACAAAATATTCCATAAACTGCACTGTCACCCGCCGTCTCTCAACTTTTCTTTTTTAAATACTTTTGTATTCAAAACATTGGATTCAAAACAATTTCACGGCTTCAGAGTCAGTATTAGTAAACCAAAAAATCGTATAATCGGCCAAAAATCACTTTGAAACCACTTCAAAACAATATTTTCTTTCGTCTTTAACTTTTTCACATTCATCAGCTTACAGTGTTGCCAGATGATGACAGTGGTTTTCCACTTATTTAATTTTATTGAGTTTTTTTTTAATTTACCGCCTTTTTATTTAAAATTGAAAATTGTGCAAAAAAGTACACTTCACTAAATTAAAAATACTTTTTTCCAATAGCTGACGAAAGGGGGCGTCCATTAATCACGTGATGGTTTTTTTTTTTTTGCAACTTTTAGACCCCCCCTCCCCCCTGGTGATGTTTCAGGATAACCCCCCCCCTCCCCCCTGAAAATCACGTGTACTTTTTTAGTACAGAATTATGAAACTTATGATTTATTTCTTGACATTTTTTTAAATTTCTGAAAGTGTAACTGTGCTTTTTAAATTCATCAGAAAAAATAAATGCACGTGATTTTCTCACTAGACCCCCCCCCCTCCCCCTGCGTGATATTTCGTGATTTTTTCCAGACCCCCCCTCCGCCTTTTGGGCTCATGTGATTAACCTGTTAACCGGGGAGTTCCCATTCTAATTACGCAACATGTAACGGGCGCGTATTCTTTCACTAGGACTTGTCAACACGCCACGCTCGGAGAACGTCATTTCATAGTACTGTTTTTTTTTTATTTATACTTAAAATAAATAAAAACTATGAAATATATATTTTATCGTAATTTATATGTATAAAATACAATGGAAAAAAACAAAATTTCTACGAATACAAAAAGATACCAACTATAATTCATCATCGCTGATATCGCTCTCATTCATTTTGATGGACACTGAAATAAAGATATTTTTTAAATAAAAGGTTGGACATACAAATAATATATAATAGGAAATATTTTTATAGCCATTGAATGTATTTAAATAAACAAATAAAAAAAATACGTAAGTAATTATAAGTACGTACCCGTCATTGGTCACACAACACAACCCACCGCTCGCAACAGCGAAATGAAACTGACTCCATCTACGTATTAAATTCATGTCGAGACCCGTATGAATGACGTATTACTATAGTTGTTTGAAAATATAAGTCCCGCACGTTCCAGGGCGCAACATTATTTTCAAGGAGGTATTCATATGTCATACCCGTACCCGATAATTTTTACGTATGACATATTTATACGTTCTGCCCGGTTAACAGGTTAATGGACGCCCCCAATGAGAGAATGGTAGAATTAATAAATCAAAAAGTAAATTTCATAAACCTCAGAAACAAAATGTTTTAAAATCACAAATCAGTTTTTTCCTTTTTTATTTTTCGAAGGGCATTAATCGAAAAAAAGTATGATACACTTGGCGTACATTTGTACTCAAACCTTTATGAACCATTTATCTACTAAAAAAAAAGTGGAAAAATCAGCGACGTACTTGATTGCTAACTGCAGGAAGTAATTTCTTTCCGTTCTGGTGTTGGTTATTTCTATCTGGTCTATCTTGCTCTGCCCGTCATTGATGAACAAAGCCTTTCTTTCATCCCTGAAATCAAAGTCCAGTTACAATCAAAATAGTGAAGAGAATTAAGATTGGAGATACTTAAAAGGTTGGTTGGGAGACTGACTTGGTGAGTTCTATCTTGTTGGAGTGGTTCTCCCTCAGAGAGGAGGCCTTCTCCTTGCACTGCTCCATGCACTTGATCTTATTCAAGAACGCCGTCGACTTCATGTACGAGTTTACCTGGAAATATAATAAAAAACCGTCAGTTGAGGAGTTATTTCACGATACACAGATAATGTTTGAAGTGAGGTGAAGCTGACCTGCTTATATTCCCCGTCGGAGAATTTGGCGATGATGATGTACGTCTTGATTCGTTCTTTGGCGTCTCCCGAGGGACTCAACTCTTGCAGCGACTTGATGAGGTACTTCTCTAAAATGTCTAAAGCATTTTCACTTCTAGACTCCACCATCCAAGATCCATATAATCTGGAATTTGTACATTTTAAAATTAAATAAATGGAATTAGAATTGATAATGATTATTGTCGATGGCAGAGGCTGAGCTCGTACAATATGGAAATTCAGCCATCATTACCTGAGTGCTGAAGAATACAGCTGTTTGTCTGTTTGGTTTTCTTTGTTATTAATGTAGGTCTTCATCAAATGTTGAGCCACAAGATGATGTCCGGTGCGCCAGGCCGCGTCTCCTTCCGCCAGGGTCACCAGTCCACTCAATGTCCTGGAGCTGGCACTTAAAGTGTCCACCATCCGCCTGGCTATGCCGATCCATCTGATCCCCAACTGAGGACATCCCTCCGATGTTGCTAGATCTATTTAAAAATAAAAGAATAGCAGAGTATTTCTGTGGACAACCAACCACTTTTTTAAAGCACTTGCTTAATATTTTAAATAGAAATTATTTACAAAAAGAATCAATATTTCTTATCCAATTTTTTTCTGATTATGATAAGAAGTGGTTTCAATGGATTACTTTCTTCATATGAATCATTATCATGTCACTTTTCCGGTTGACTAATCTGGGAGTCTGTGTTTTGGGTGTTCATTTCATACAGATATTCTTTCTGTTTATTAAATTGTTGGTCGATTATCTATAATTATTATCACATACCGGCATACTGAAGTAGCAAGTCCACAGCCGGTGCAACCAACTCTGCATCTGAAATCTGCGACATGATGTTCTCCAGCATGACACACCTCTGCGAGAGTACGTCTTCAAACAGTCTGAACGAGGAGTACGGGGGCGCGGCGGTGGTGCTCCAAGAGGACAGCAGTGACTGCAGGTCCAGTACGTCTTTAGATTTAAAGTACGTCTGCCGAGTCTGAAATACAACCACTCATAAAACATTTATTTATTTATTTTATTTTTATTTATTTCATCTGTAACATTTTACAATATTTTATTACATTTATTCATAACAATTACAATAAAATTCTTATGTGTGCAGTAAGCTAGTAAAAACTGTGTTTTACGGCACACTTAGTTCACAATCGTTATATTATTATCACATAGCTTCCAAAAACAAAACGCTCTAGTTATCCAGCAAATACAAATAAAACAACATAAAAAGTACTTTTTATATAAGTAGGTACCACATTTTTTAAATTTTCTGATAAGTCAACTTGACAATTATTATTCTTTCTATGATTTAACAAATGTGTATTACGATCACCTGTAACAGTGATTTTTTTTGTTGTTGCAAATGTTACATTTTCTTTATGAATTCACAAATGTTTCTTCAAATTTAATTATGTACACTTATATGGCTTTTTTTCATTAAAGTCTTCTTCGAGAAATAGCATAAGTATCAGATAATTTTTTTTTTATCAAATTAGATATTTCGCAATATTTTTTTTATATTAGTGTATAATTGCAGCCTTGCATAAGATCCATCATGGCATACAACGTCAAAAATTCCAGGCCTCAAGACCTAAATTAAGAGGAAGAAGAAGAAGATATTGCTAATTTCATCAACTGTCAAGTTCCGTACAAAACAAAATTCACTGAAAAATAAATTTAACTCGGCTTGACATATTAAAATAATGCACTGTCATTTTATTCTGAGATATCCTAAAAGTTTGTCTCTAGGTTGGTTAAAAATTCAAGACCTGGGAATGTTTTAATTAATGATTGCTCATGGCAAGGAAGGTCTCACATGCGTGTAGCATTCTATCTCGTGTAAGGCCTGCAGCTTGCAGCACACCTCGTACACGCTCTGGCTGTTCTCCATGGAGTCCACACTCCAGTGAGTGGCTATGAACTCTCGGCAGCGCCGCAGGTCCTCCTGTATGGTCAGGCCCATGGAGCCCACCTCCTGGCAGACGGCATTCTTCAAGGAATTGTAGTGGTAGGCCGACCAGAGATGGTGGCAGTCCGTGCTCTGATGCGAGGACTTAGACTCCATTAGAACAGGATCTACCTGGAGACTCCAATCACCTGGAATGAGGGCAGATATGACGATGAGTTTTTATTTCCTGGAATAGTAGCTTACACGACGCACATTGTCCTGTCCTCTACAAACTATGAATATTGAATTCAAATGTCAGGAAAGCTAGTACAAAATATACTTCTTCAAACCTAATTTCCAACAACATTCATATTTGACAGAGTCCAGCTCTGCGGAGACATCAGACGAACTGAGGTAGTTAGCAGTCAGTCTATAGAGGCCAGCTGACTGCAGAGAGCGTGCTAGACTGAGTTTCGGGAGCAAGTTGGAGCCTGTAAAAGAAGAGAAAGATATTCAGCTGAATTGAAGCAATTCCATGAGATTTAACAAATGACAAGGCATCAATTGGGTGTACATAACTGCCAAGTAACTGGATAAAGTTTTATTTGATTAGTGAAATAAAGAGACATCTTTTGTACTTTGTGAGAACCTTTTAGGCAACCAAATATTTGTTCAGTCACTAGATGGCGCTGGGATATCAGCATATCCATTTTTTGTGATCTCTATTAATTTGGCTATATGGCTTGATGGAATACAACATTGTAAACATTTATATATACTTGTGTTCTTTTCAAATTTAACATGGGATCTTTTAAACTCAAAGACGGAAAGATTGAAGTCATTTTGTTGGTCAATGAAATGAGAATGGCTAACAATTTTGAGGCATGATTCAACAGTTCAACGTTTAAACTCTCTCTTTTGCCTCTAGGAAGCGACAAAATGCCTCTTTCTGTCAAATAAAATTTTGTTTCGTTTTCAGAATACCTGTTGGCACATCTGCGTCACAGTCATGCATGAGGAGAGCTTCGGCATAGGAACCTCCTTTAAGGTAGTGCTGTCTGCGCTGCACGGGATCTAGAAGATGGGACAGTCCACAGCCCATGACGGCCGCCTCGTCGTTCATACTTTCATGGCACTACACAAGATAAAGACATCTAACAGTTGTTATACGGCATACATAATAATATAAAATTGTCAAGTAAATGCTGTTTCTTTACCTTCCTCATGATGGCCAGCATCTCGGTGCCTCTGGGCAACTCTGCGATCTTATCTGGACCGGAGGGCAGACTCTGATCCAGTTCTATCATGCACCAGAGTTCTGCAAAGTAGACAGCGGCCAGATGGTGGCCCACACTGCAGGCCGCCCACGAGCAGGTCAGGAGGTCCAGGTTAAACAGGGAAATGTTGGATGCTGTTGATTTCCTGAAAGAGATACATTCACAGTCGCAACGTACATACTTAGGACATGTTAAATCAGCGGTTCTTAATATTTCTTATGGTATCCATCAGTTTCTAATACGAATTCACTGAACCCCTCTTAATTTGAAGAGGGGTTCAGTGATAAATTCTTAATTTGAGTCAGGTGTGTGTTCTGACTCCGCAGAACCCGCGAGACTGACTCACTGAATCCCTGGTGTTCGATCAAACCCAGGTTAAGAACCATTGGGTTAAATTTTTACATAATATTATATAGCTACTAGCAGCAAAACCTGTCCGATGATTGTCCAGCAAATCAGTTATAACATCATCCTTTAAAAGTGGTTGCTAGTCCAGTGATATCAATTGGCGGCTTTCATGCGTACAGTATATTGGAAGTCGTGGATTCGAATCCCGGCAGTGCCGATTACTTCTCCTTTCACGACACAAGCCTTTGCTTAGTGTGAAAGATGTCAAAAGTGTATTTGTGTTCACTTCGAGTGGGCACATATTTATTTAAAAAAATAAAAGAATCTTAATTTTACTTTATCACATTCAAAACTGCAGACAATTTGACATTTCTTCCCGTAGCAACAGTTGTATTATTAACTAACGAAAATCAACTTACAGTGGAATAATATAAGAAAGAAAAATATTTCCAATAGTTGCAATGGTTTGTCATATGTATGAAAAATATTTTACATGGTGTTAGCAGAGTTACGGACGAACTTATTGATTTATAATATAGGATACTTACACAAAATTAGTATAATGTTTCTTCTGTATAAAAGAGAATTTGAGGATGTCCAGCAAACACTCTACAGACTGCTTGGGCAGGACGTGCGTTTTGCCGCTGCCGTGCACGGGACCAGTGTTCCCCGACAAGTGGAGGGTGGCCTGGTAATGGGCATCCAATAACCCCTGGATCCTTTGGACCAAGTCCCTGATCTGCCTCTCAGAGCCATGAGAGAAAATCAAACCGATCAGCGGAGATATGATTTTTTCGGCAAAAGACGGCTGAAAGAATTATAAAACACCATGACGCAATTTTTTTAAATCTCTACGTATAAAAACAGAACCCTATTTCCCTTTCCCAATTTCACTATTTAACTTTTTTGTTGTTGTTAGTATTCATTATTGTCAGGAAAAGGTTCTTATGAATAGAAAAAAAATCAAGATAGTTGTGTAGAGCATCAGAAAATTTAAGAAGACTGTTAGTTCTTTTGACAACACACATCAAAACTTTTCTGATGTAACCATTATGAGGTTTGACATAGCTGGCAGTTGTGTGAGTTTAACTGGTGTGCGCTGCAAATATGTTTAGAAACTCGTAAGGGGTAGGCAGAGAGAACAATCCTCCACTCCTTTCTACCCAAGCACACTTCTTACATCGACATACCATTCCTCATACAACCTCTCCTATATCTTTTACTTCTGACCTGGCCTTCCTTGAGGACGGACTCGATGAGTTCAATTTACGTCATTCTCAGTCGGCTACGCCTCCTTACACCTTTCCTTTCAGCCTTATGAATTCTCTTTGTCATTCTGTTTGCATCCATTCTTTCCACATGCCCAAACCATCTTAACTTATTAACTTTCATCTTTGTCACAATACTGATTGCCATACCATATTTATAATGATACCAATTCAAATTCAATATTCATAGTTAAGAAGGCACAACATTCGTTGGATCAGCTAGTAATATAATAATTAGTTAATTGGCAGTATAGTATGCTTTTCCTTTATGTATAATCTTTAAATTTCAATATAATGTATTCACTATGGGGAAAAATACATTTCTAATTCAACAAGATAACTATGCCACATCATCCACATATATTATATATAACTGTCTCATTACTGCAGTTAGCAGTTGGTACAAAACAAAGTAAAAATCAATTTAAAGTAGAACTTACACTGAGTTGACAAATGTCCAGAAGATCTGGCAAAAAGCACTGCTGTGGGGCAAACGACTTTAAAACTCCGACTGTCAATTCTCCCACCCATTTGGAATGATCTCGATCCAAGACGTGGCTGCTCCAGAGGTATTCAGACGACAGCAGCTGCTTGTAGCCTTCCGGGTCTAACTTAATTTTAACAGCCAGCCAGGATTTCCTGGCCAACGTGAAGGGCAGAAGGGATTCCTTCAACAGTGCCGAGTCTTCATTTGTAGACAGCAAGTCTTAGAACAACAAAAATTTCAAAATTAGTTTTTAAAACTTATTATTTTTACAATACAACACATTTCTCAGACACAATGAAGAGCTTTTGTTGTCTCCCTATGCCTCTTAGTGGGGTTTAAAGGAAATTTTGATTGAAAGAAGTTGATTGAGTGAGTTTTTAACTTATTCAAAGAGTTTACTGGAATTCACTACCCCACTAAACAAAGACGTATGTAGAGTGATGTGCAATATTGATTATAAACATTCTTGACAGAAGATACATGTTACAATGTATGGAATAGATATGGAGGCAGAGAAATTTTTGAACATTGGAAAAATGTAAAAGATATTAGAAAAAAAGATGTTCACAGTTAGTCAGAGATTTAAATATAAAATGCTAGTCTATAAAGCAGCAGTAGAAGAGGTTATAAGTCCGTATTGGTTTGGATTGTGGTCAGATGGTAAAGTTTACCTAAAGCAATAACACTCTCTTTGTACTTGAGCAGAGAGGTGATGGCTCTAGCTGCAGCCCTGCACACGTCTGCTCTCATAGCCGTGGTGTAGGTGGTCAGGAGAGAGGGCAGGGCATACAGCGGGACCAGGGGCGGAGCGGGCAGCTGCAGTATGTGGGTGGGGTCTAGTGGTGCAGCCACCGTCAGTGTCTGGTAGTCAGATATGCCCAGCACCCCCAGACAACGCAGAGCCTCTACACAACACTGAAATACAACACAATACAATTATGATTTCCAAAACAACTACAAAACTGTATATCAACACTCAAACTCTAGAATAATATGTTTCTTTAATGTGATAAGCATGCTCGATGTCTATGGGAGGAATTAGCCACCGAAAGAAGGCCTTCCATGTCAAACGAACCTTCTTGCCAAAATTCAGGCAAAAAAAAAAACTCCGAAGGTCCGAGACTGGCCCAATTCGATGCGACCTCACGCCTCGAACAGGTACAAAAAAGGGGCCGAAATTCGGCTATCAGATATAGTGTATATATACAACTGAAAAAGGTTCCTGATGGTGTACAGACTACAGGGGATGAAAGCTATCTTTTGACTATGTAACTCTTGACTCTAAATACCTAAACGTACTTCCGGCAGAGACTCAAAATAGGACAGGATTTTACTACGCGAAAATTATGCCACGACTAGCTGGTCAAAACGATCCTGCCTATTAACAATTTTAATGTCTATCTCGCGTGCATTTAATTATTATCGATCTCAATATCAAAATAAACGTTCAATTACTTTATAAACGAACAAATCAACCTAGTCAAATTACGTACGGGTTGTCATAATACCGCAAGTTTTCCTCATTAGAGTTCCAAATCGCTCAACTGCTTCGGTCTTGGCCCGCGACCTTTTCGCCAGTGAACCTCATGAACTGAGCTGAAAAGCGTCCAAATCAGCCACAGCCCATTCTCTCGGAGAGTCATGTGGGGAAGGTCTTCAGCTTGCGCCAACAGCCCTCCTACACATACCGGTTTTATAACTTTACGTTTTTAACTTTTAGTAAACTCATTCATAGCTCGACTGAATAAAATAACTCTCACGGGGAACACACCGACGTACCTACTTTTACAAATGAAAATTCTACACTAAGCTTACTAGAAGGTTCTAAATAAACATTTAAGATAGGTCACACCACTGGTATCGGACAATGGGGTAACCCGCGAATGACAGATTACAATTCGCGACGTGTGAAAACAATACAGGTAGGTACAGGCTGCAATACTCGTACAATAAATCCATTGGCACACAGAGATCACAAACATTCATAAATATGCCGTAGTGCGTCGGCCATACATCTCTCATCTAAAACCACTTCGAGCAACTTGCTCATAAGCATGCTTGGCGGGGCAACCAAGCAACGTACAAAATATCACGTCGATACCTAATATCTCTGTGCCCGATAATCGTCCTGGGTAGCTGCCAGCGACGGAACAAAATACACTCAAATAAAAATAATATGTTAACTCACCCGAAATTCAGCATACCTACCTTCAAATATTTAGCACAATGCACAAAAAGAAAATAAACACGTCACATTCACACATATGAGGTATGGTGTATCACTTTTTTTTCCTCTCCACCCTCATGCCAAGCCACCCCGGAGGGAATCTTCCAGAATAATGATCACAATTAAACGGAAGGTTTAATAAACAATCGCGGGACTCTAAACAAAACTCTAGATATGTGACACACCATAGCTCAATCGTCAAGCACTCGCAAATTACTACAGAAACTATAAAACGCGACGGGAATTATAAATTGATTAACAAGGAAACAAAATTGCGATAAACTATGGAGAGATGTTTTCTGAACAAGACCTGATATTGAACTGAAGTCAAAAAAAATCAAAGCATTCATCTCAAAACGGGAGAATTTGCCTTCTATACTAATCGCTGTAAACAATAAAAAAATCGTAATGGTTTCCTGTACATACATACAGTGCGTAAAAATACCCAACTATCTAATCCGCCATAAACAAATAAGCAACTGTTTTTCAAACTCTTTACCATCGCGTTTCCAAACTTCCAAATAATGACTTAACAATATTTTGAATAATAACATACTATAAATAAATCCCTCACATCAAATGGTCCGTTTCAATAATCTATCTAATGCTAACCCGAATTAGTGTTTCAATAAACAAAGATATGATAGAATATCTATACAAATTTTGTACCAGGAGCTTAGTACTCTATAGAAATCAGCAACAAAGCATTTTATTAGCCTACTTCTAGTAGATTGTGATTTGAGATTACTATTTTACATAGCATCACACATGAACAACCAATTTTATTGTTTTTTTTTTGTTATGTTTGTTATTGGGAAGGTTCATATGAAAGAAAAAAAAATAAAAGTATGCAGAATGTTAGAAAATTTACAAAAAATGGCTTTCTTCCATAATGCTTTTTATATTTTAAACAAAGGATAAGCCCAATTGAGAGCAGACCAAGAAAATATAGGTTCTTGTATAGAGAAAAATAATAAAAGTATGCAGAATGTTAGAAAATTTACAAAAAATGGCTTTCTTCCATAATGCTTTTTATATTTTAAACAATGGATAAGCCCAATTGAGAGCAGACCAAGAAAATATAGGTTCTTGTATAGAGAAAAATAATAAAAGTACCGTCGTGACCCCTAACTTCGCCTGTGGTACCTAACTTCGCCTGTTTTGGTAAAATTCAATATTTTTGTATTTTTATCTATAATACGATCTTCATTTAATATTTGAATGAAAGTTTTATTCATAATGGCAATACTTTTCCTTAAATTTGGTGCTAACTTCATGCGAATACGTCAGATGATTGGTTTCAAGTTGGCGCGAAGGCAGCGTTCATTGTATTGTTATGCGAAACTTTCACTTTAACAAAAATCTGTCAAAGATAGGTTCCTGTATTGGAATTTAATAGATTACAAAAAGAATCTAATGTTTATAATAAAAATCGGTAGAACACTCTCTATTATAGTTTATAATTTGTTTAAATAAATATTCACTGAGGCGGGTTACCTCCAAAAATGATCCAATCTTCGCCTACCTATAGGGTTGTCACAACACACTTTTTTTTGGAACATGGAAACAAAAATTTGGTTAAGTTGTAATAAAATGTCCTAATAAAATGTATAGGATAGCCTCATGATAACAAAACTGTTTTTTCATTCTTAAATTTTTAAGAATAACTGTTCTTACAATTTGCGTTGTAGGTAATGTATAAAAAAATGTAACATGAATTCTAGTTTTTTTTGACAACCCTGACTAAAGTTTGTCAAATGTATGGAAACAGATTTAAATGTGTACCTAACTTCGCCTAGTGGAAATATATTGCTAAAAAAGACCTTATTGTATTCTCGTTATGGTTCATATTGCTTTGTATGATGTTCACAACACAACCGTATTATTTTTACGTGTCTGTGGTGCACACTTTAATACTTACACGTGGTAGGCGAAGTTAGGTAAAAGTTCCCTAACTTCGCCTGCCGTCTTTAAATGCTAATAAAATGGTAATTATTATAAAATACAGGTATTTATCATGACATTCCTTTAGAATTCTTCTTATTGAATATTATTTTCAATACTAATTCGTCCAGTACTATTCTATTTTGGAGCTATTCAAAAAAAACTTCTGAAAACCAGGCGAAGTTCGGGGTCACGACGGTATGCAGAATGTTAGAAAATTTACAAAAAATGGCTTTCTTCCATAATGCTTTTTATATTTTAAACAATGGATAAGCCCAATTGAGAGCAGACCAAGAAAATATAGGTTCTTGTATAGAGAAAAATGAGAGATGTCTGATTTCAATAATGTTTGTTATAGTGAAATTTTGTTATACTGGATATATAGGAAATGATACACTTTAAATTTTTTGTGTCGCCATATTATACTTACTGATGTCAATAAACTATTATTGCTATTATTAAGGGGGAACAAAAACAAATTTCAAGGATTTATCAATCATGTGAAGGAAATATGTTAGGCAAACACTTGCAAACTCGCCAATGCCAAGGACAAACTGAAGTCGGAGAAATTTTATTGCCTAATTGTAACATGATTTTAAAATTTTAAAACAAAAAAGTTGCCTATATTGAGATCGACATTGTCACAATGAATTTTGGTTCAGTACATTTTATATGGAAGTTTTTCAGGGACAAATTGAGGATTTGTTATACTGGAAATTTAATTACTTCGGTATTCGCTATAAAGAGATTTGACCTGTAGAATTGTGGGTAACGGTAGATCAGTAACCATGGTTAATTGCTGGATAACAGATTGCTGGGACCGGCCAGAGCAAATAACAATGTTAAGGAGTTTGGTCCTACCTGCATATCCTCTTTGTTGCCAGCTATTTGCATCAGCATGCAGGCCAGCTGGTGCAGCAGGCTGCCAGAGCAGTCTTCCGAGGAGTACTTTGCGGCCTTCAGTTTGGTGAACAACTGGTTCAGTTCTGTTCGGTGCGCTGTCAGTTTGTCATGCAAGAGTCTCAGTCCTTCACATCTGAACAAAGGAAAATCTCCATTAAGATACACATATCTTATAATGGTGGGTCTTTTGCGGTCACAATCCTTGGCATCGAGGGACCGACTGAAGAAGAAGATCTTATAATATAAAGGAAAGTCGGGTACTAACCCGAGAATAATAATTATTACTAGTTATAAGTGTTCTCACTAGAGAACACTTATAACTCAAGCTTGGCTGAACAGATTCTTCCCATGTTTGATTTATTGGATTCTCCTTCGCTCTGGATAACAGAATAACTGATAAAAAGTTGAATAAACAAATAAGAAATGATATGACATACAATATTAAAGTTAGTATGGATCTGATTTACTGACGACAACGCCATCTGTAAAAAATTCCAAAACAAAACAATTTTTATTTACTCGACAATCATTGAGTTCCAAAACATTGGTAAGCAGATTTTGGACAGAATTTCTTTCAAGCTTTCAGAAATATCTGTTTAAAATTCAAACATATTATTTTAAATGTATTTTTGTATAAATTACAAATTGGAAATTAATATTCTAGTAAGGACTACAGGACAACGTTTGTCGGGAAATCTTGTATGTCAAGAATAAAAGAAAATTGATCAGATCAATAAATCCATCCCCAGGGCGATGAGCAAAGATTTCAATTTCTACTTTGCGCAGGTCACAACCTTACAACATGGAGAATACAACATCAGCCAAGCTCACCTGCCCACGGATCCTCCTTGAATAAAACCCTTGATGTGCTTCAGAATGGAGTCATTCTTCCTACTGGATATCTTCTTTATGACGTTGTTCAGTTTGGCAAAGCCCTCTTCATTGGGTAGCGGGTCCAAGTACTGCGTGCCGGGCAACACGGAGTTCATGTCGATGATCAGATAAACCAGCAGACTCATGCCTGCCTCCCTGATGTCCTCGTTGCTGCCAATGGCTCGGGCCACCGTGTAAACTATAGACGGTAGCATTTTAGAAATGACCTGAGCAATATCAGGTAAGAACTTCTTCATTAAAGAGAATAACATTCTACAGGAGGCCACAGCCAAAGGTTGCAGCTGGTCCACACAGTTATATTTGTCCATGAAGTGAAGAAGTGTCTGCACCACGTACTGGCACAGGAAGGTGTTCAGCTTGGTGGACAGTGGCAACAGATGACAGAAGGTCCAGTACTGGTGCAGGCAGAAGAATTTGGACTCCGAGTTGTGTTGCTTCTCGACGCTCTCCCACAAACGGAGAAGGAGCTGCTGTATGGCTGCGGGGTTGTCACAGCACAGGTGGAAAATAAAGTCCAACTGTGTTTTTTCCTGCAAAAAGTAAAAAATCTATCAAATTATATTCTTGATTCTATTCACATTTCATTCCGTCATATTTATTTATTTATTATCCTTTACTGTACATTGGTTACATATAAACATAAAACTTAACATAACAAAGACATCACAGAATCAACATACAGAGGGCGAGCTTACCACAACCAAGTTGTGCTTTCTAACAACTAACCCCGATATAAAGAAAAAAAAGAATACCAAAAAAAGAAATACAATAAGATTGAATCTAATACGCACAAAGTTGCATACAAAAATTAAGTGTTTTCATACTTACAGCTCTTGTTGTCAATATTAATTTTATATAGGGTGGGGCATAATGGACTGCCTAGTTTCAAACCTAGATTCATTTTGAAAAAGGACACATAGAAAAATTTGAAATTACTGGGAATTGAGCCCAAAAACTCTTGATCAGGATTCAGCACCTATGAAACTAAGCTACTGAGCAAATCACAGTTTCTATAAGAAGGTTTGAAATAGATTAATGACAAATTTATTTAAAAAAATAACTTACATTGATCCAATTCGAGATGGTGGTCAAATCTTGAGTGGTCAGTAAGGGCCCATCCACATGGGGCAGGGGGCCACTGTAGTGCATGGTGGTGCGCATGTCCTCCTCGTCACAAACATAACCCAGGAGAATCATCAGCACATCCACCGGAGACTCCGTCACGCTCTCTATCACGCTGGCCTCCTTGAAGGTCTTGCAGAAGAGGGAGTACATGTTCTTGGAGGCTAGTATCAGTCTCTTGCTGGGCTGCCATTTGGAGCCAACGGACTTGTCATGGAGCATGAAGGGCAGTGCGAGGGCCAGGGCAGTGGGTAAGCACTCCTACAAAGACACATACAGTTTTTAAAACAAAAACATTCACCCTTGCCTAAACACCTATGTGGCTAATGTAATTTTACCTACCGCAATTTGCGTAAGTAGGTTGTGGCGAAAGGTAATAGAATTGCACCACACGCTTACTAAGGTTTAGGCTCTTATTTTAATATCCGATCGGTGTCCAAGAGAAATGGTAAGTATTTTTGTTTATTTATTTGTGTCATAGGTTGCAGGTCACACTTGGGAAATTAACAGTTTTCTGCTAATAGATAGATCCAAGAGTTTCATTAGCAATAGCGGCACCTTTTTTCTGAATTGGTAGGCATAACGTTTGGAAACATTTTATAAAGAGCCTACCTACCATACTATTGACAGCGTGCCTGATCTACAACAACTTTGCGCAAAAGCTTTCAATTTTGTCTAGAGTCTAGCGACATTAAAATCTTAGAATTCCTGTCCTGCATTTTCTGTTGAGCTCATTTAAATGAGCGAATATGTCAACCGGTTTTACTACTCATTCTTTTCTTTTGAACGCAGAAGCTAAATCTGAACCATGAGCCTCTAAAAACATTTGGGCCTCATTTTTTCGCGCCACACCAACTGCAACCTGTTTGTCCAAAGCTGAACATAAGAGTTAGAAGGTCTTAGTTTGTGACACGTAGCGTCTTCTGTTTGTTTACTAACCTTTTATTTCCAAACCTGTATAAAAGTGGACACAAAATATAATCATCACTTAGTTCACGGCGATTTGGATATTATACTTTTTTTTAAATTTCTTTGGAAACGTCGATGTCTCTTTAAAAGAAAAACTGTTTTTGATCAATTTTCTGTTATACCTACTGTACTTATTTTTGTTTGAATATAACGTAAAAGGAACTTCTAGTTCATTTTATCTAAAGAAATAGTACTGAAAATTTTTATTATGTCCCTGTTTCATTCTTCTCATACATAAGAAAGAGACAGAACACCTAAATAAGATTTATGACTATAAAATGCAGAATAAAGAATCACCTTGTAGAGGGCATTCAACGGTAGGCTGGTGATCTGAGACACATTCTGACAAACCTCACTCTTCTCCACATTCCCCGACCACAGCATATCATGAGGAATCAACAGGGTCTTGTATTTCACCAGGAAGTCTTCCTTGGAGACGCACAGGAGCAAGTAGTAAGGGAAGTTGTCCAAGGAGAGGCCGTCGCTCAGCCACGAGTTGACGAAAAATGGCAAGTTGTCCTCTACCAGGGTCTGGGTGGAGTCCACATTCAGATACTTGGAGATGCACAGGAACACTTTACCCAGCAGGATGGGACTCAACTTCTTCTTGTGAGATATCTTGAGGATTTCAGCCAGAGCCGACTTACCCCACACGGGACTTAGGGTGAAGACCGAAGCTAAACAATGCAGGACGGTGGACGCCCGGTTGGCACACTCGTCAGATATTATATTCTCGGATAAATCGCGTTCCTGAAAACAACATTATCAATTGAATCACACAAGAAAATACTGTAATCTGGAATGTGAATTACTTTATACTGGAAGCCAAATCTGTAGGATCACTAATAGTTTGATTGTTAATTGTTAAATCAGTTACATCGTCCTTTAAAGGGTTTAAAATACCCTCTGAATAAGGGTACTTGTTATTATAGAAATGAACATACATTCTTTGGGTTCTTTCAACAGTTTTTTTTCTAAATATCTTTATGGAAATTTTGGAGTTGCATTATTTCTATAGTAATGAATATCAACATATAGAGGAATAATGTAAGTATGAAAAGTATTTCCCATGGTGTTAAAGTGTTTCAATAAAAATACTGAGTTAAGAACGAACTAAACAATTACTATACAGATCTAAATTCAATCCAAATCCCACTTAGGGGCATACGGAGGCAACAAGAGCTCTCCATTGCGCTCCATCTTGCCCAATATTTATGAGCTCCTCCCACACCATGTCCACATCCCTCAGCTCTCCAAAGAGTGGAACACGGTATGAGAGGGTCTTCCTCGTCTTCAGGGCCCTGATGGGAGAAAGAACTTGCCATAATGATACGTATCGGCAGCTCAGCCCCGAGGTCACCAGTTGTGGTAATAGTTGCTCCCAGGTACTTAAATTTATACACCCGGGAAACCTGGTGACTGTTGATGGTTATCGGTAGCTCTTTATACTCCATGAGCTCCGTCTTACTGGCATTGACTCGAAGGCCAAAGCGTGCTGTTGCGCTGTAATACAGAGATACTCACATCAATAAGAAACACATCAGGCAGTTTGGAGAGGAGAGAGTTGAAATGAGAATAGCTGGCAGTCTTCATGTCCAGCCCGATGCACAGGCACCCACACAATCTCACGGAGTGGATAGTGTTGGACAGGTACTCCAGGAGGTCCTTGTCCAAGCATTGGTCCCACTCCGACAGGTTGGAGTGCAGTTGGACCCAGGAGAGGCACTGCAGGGCCTGCCCCATGGTGGTCGTCGTATAAAATTTATTGTTACATCTCTTCAGGAAGGAGTTGAGCATGATGGCGCAGTTCTTCTTGTTGTTTGGCGTGCCGTGGCTGTGCACCACGGGGAGTGTGTGATGAAGCAGGGTCAGGATGGAAGACACCGAGGAGTTGTCCTGGTACAGCTTCATGCACATACTCTGCAGAATGTTCAAGCAACCACCTGGAAAACAGAACAATGCTACAGTGGAACCTCTCAAAATTAGCAATTTGCTACAAAACAAAAAAATGTGTGCTCAACATATACCGCACTAGTACATTAGTCTGTGTTTAATGCTCGTTCTGTTCACCAATTTTGTACTCTTTCACTTGTATGGGTGTGAGTCCTGGCACCTGACTTTGGCCCAGGCACAAAAAGTATCAGCATTCAAAACAAAGTGCCTCAGGAGAATTTTGGGTATAAGATGGTACCACCGCATCACGAACGACGCTATACGCCGGCGCACCCAGCTTGAGCCCATCACCTCTACTATTATGTGGAGGAGATGGACTTGGCTGGGACATGTGTTAAGGATGCCGAATGACAGTTGGCCGAGGGGAGCGCTGTTCTTCCTCCCATCAGGGTCCCGGAGACGAGGAAGACCCTCTCATACTGTGTTCCGCTCCTTCGAAGCAGAGCTGAGGAATCTGGACATGGTGTGGGAGGAGGTGAGTAACGTTGCGCAAGATGGAGCGCAATGGAGAGCTCTTGTTGCCTCCCTATGCCCCTAAGTGGGGTCTAAAGGGAGTTTGGATTGGATATTCCATACTGTTCTGTTCAGGGTAGAATCTTACCATAATAATTGGGTGAAATTTGGCTTTGGTGGACTTCTGTTCTTTCAACAATATACCTATAGAATATCCTAACATGTATCACATTTGATTTACTTCCTACTACACCGCTATCTATTACATTTTTTTACAACTTAGGCATCTATAGAAGAATTTATTCTTCTGATTACAAACTTATTTATTTATTTTATTTTATTTTATAAAATTACAATATAACACCATCAGCTGACAGCTTTCGCCTTTGCGCTGATGGTGTTCAAATATTATTACAAAATCAACAATTAATTTACCATTAAGAAGACAAACACATAACTGAAACATTATAAATAGAATAGGTTCAACTGAAAATAATACAAACAATGCATACATGACAAATGACAAGTACGCCTTTTTAAGTGTTGACATTACATTGAGTCATAGACAAAAATATTGTTAGCCATCATGATACCCATACCAGTCATTCGCCGATAGTGATGGGCAGTGCGATAATCAATACCACAAACATATTTGAAATATTTACGAGAACATTATTTTTAAAAAAAAAAATAATCAATAGAAAACAGTACCAAAAACACAAATATGGCACAAACAAAATATAATAAGAATAATAAATCAGAGGTTGTCATCAAGAAACTTAACAAATTCCTTATATGTAGCATTGAACATGTCAATATTAGGCTCCATTTCGTTAAAACAGCGGACCACCCTACTGATCTGGGAATATCGAATAATATTCGTCCTTCCGCTTGGAGTATGAAACAGCAGATGTGAACGCATTCGGCGTTATGACCCGTCAAACTTCATCCCGCATCCGAACCAACAAGAACTGTTACATACATAATGAAATAAATTATTAGGTAAATTTAATGCAGTTTTTATGTCATAAACTGCATTTAATTCATGTACCTAATAAGTCAAAATTATTTTTTTATTCTGGATTAGCCTTTTGTTGATTAGTTTGACTACCCTTTTCATAAACGACATTGAAAAATCCATAAAAGAATCGAAATTCCTACTATATGCTGATGATCTAAAAATATACAGAAGTATTTCATGTATTAACGATGCGAATTTGCTGCAAAATGATATTGACTCGGTTGTTAAATGGTCAGAGGCGAACAAATTGCCTTTCAGCGCACCCAAATGTAATGTCATGACATACACCCGCAAGCGTTCGCAGTCTGATTTTGAATATACCATGAATCAGCAAAAACTTGGGAAAATTTCACATATTAAAGACTTGGGCATTGTGTTTCAACCAGATTTGGCGTTTCGCTTGCATATGGAGGAGACAGTTAACAAATCGTATCGAATGTTGGGATTCGTCTTAAGAAACTCGAAGTTCTTCAGGAACCCTATTACACTGAGAACTCTTTACGAATCTCTTGTTAGGTCGATAATAGAATCAGGATCAATTATTTGGAGTCCTTCCGATGCATTCCACATCAACCTGGTTGAGAAAATTCAGAAAAGGTTTTTACGACACCTTTATCGGGTTGAATATGGGTACTACCCATATCTATACCCTTCGTTATTCTTAATGGGTTGTTTAGGCTACTCTTCTTTGGAGTGTAGACGTAATGAATATCTGTGTCGACATTTTTTCAAACTTATAATGGGAATAATACATAACCCTTACATTTTATCCGCCATTCAATTATATGTGCCAGATTCCTATACTCGTTCTAGAGGACATAGATTATTCTACGAGCCGACTGGGAGAACTTATATAATAAGTAACTCACCTATCGGCAGAGCAATGAAGTTGATGAACGAATTATCCGAGCATGTCGATATATTTAATGTCACATACGAAAGTTTCATATTAACTTTGCATGTTGTAATGGGCACTCGGATTCTCCATCATTAACAAACTTGCCTCCCTGTTCTTTACAAGTTTCATTTTGTATATGTAGCATCTGGGCTCATCGAGTTTTCGATTATTGAATTTATCGATGTACACGCTCGCATCACTTATTTGATGAACAATATTAATGAAGTGAAATGACACTACGTACCGTGTTTGAAGTGTGTCTGTGTGAGTAATGTTCATATTATGATCTAGCTATATTATTGCATCGAAGGGTACCTACCTGCTCGGTGCTTACACTGTTTATATTTAATTCATTGTCTTTATGTTTTATTGTGTTGTTTCTTTTGCATTTTGATTTTGCCTATATTGTTGTTATTGTTATTTTGTGCATTATTGTAATGTTCTCACTGTCCAGCGCAAAGGGTGCAAACCTGTGATGCTGGATGGTGCTATTTTTAAAAAGTAAATAAATAAAAATAAATAAATTAGGTCGAAGTTCGACCGGCAGGTCAGCTAGTATTGTTAGATCATGAACAATTTATACGTAATTTATTTGCATAGGGTTGCTAAAAAATGATTTTTTTCAACATAGAAAGTAATATCTTATTATTTTGTTTAGTTTAAACAGATAAATCTTACAAAAACAACTTGTTACTTCAAAAAATTTAATTTAAATAAAAAAATATGGCAGAGGCCAATCGGTCAATTGACCATTGTTGCTGCAAATAAACTGTAGGTAAATTGACCAAAGGCTTCTACCATATTTTTTTATTTAATTTATTTTTTGTAAAGTTTTTTTTGTGTCTATATTCGACTGTGCTCAGGTAAAAGGCTTCAATCCACATTTATAAAATTTTACACCAGAAACAAAAAACATATGCGAACCGATGTATTATTGAAAATGCAAAATAATTATATTTATCGTGTGTAAATATGCTTTCTTTACCACATTGAGCAATTTAAGACTAAAAAATTAATAAATAATCGAGATATTAGAAAAAACATGATTAAAAGGTGGTTTAAGTCCTTTTACATCACCACTGACATTTGTGTCCGTCATAAAAAAAACTATCGTTTTCATACATCATGCGTCATGTGGCTTAATGCCTTTTACCTGATCCAACTAGATTATTGTGGCTTAAGTCCTTTGACATGGTTGCGTTTAAGTCCTTCTTTTTGCAATCATTTGCGTTTTTATGTAGGAAATAAGTGTTTGCGGCTTAAATCCTTTTACCGGAATGTGTCTGAGACACACATTATTAGTTTAAAATAATAAAACCAATTTTGTAAAAAATGTGGATTAAAGCCTTTTACCTGAGGACAGTCGAATATTATACAAAGAATTTTCACAAAGCTACCGTCGACAAACCATCACAATTAGAAAAATATTTTTACCTATGGGCACACTCCCAGGATCCAACTTCTGAACAATAAATGTTAGCACATGGAGCGCCGTTTGGAATTCAGCCGGAACGCTCACATTGTAAAGATCACAATCCAAGATGAACGTCAGGATTTGGTCTCTGAAGGGAGTCTCCTGGGTACAAAAATTCACCAAAACACTCAGTAGAGACTTTTTAAAATTGACTTCGGCATCGTCCTGGTGGTCTAAGTCCGTGTCCATAAACTCCATGCTGTCCTGCATATCCGTTTCATCCTGATCCCCCAGCAATGAACAAAAACACTCAATCACTTCTTTTGTGGTTGCTTCACAAATCACTTTGTACACATTTGCTGTGTAATCTTGACTGCTGTACAGACAAGTCAAGTTTTCCAGAAGATCTCTAGAGTCCTTGGACAGTTGTGGGATGGCTTTGATCAGAGGCGGAAGACGGACGAAGATACAAGACATTTCTTGATTAAAATCGGTGGACAAAGCGGAATTGCACACTTTATATTCATCCAATAAACTGATCAATTTTAAGGCAACAGATAAACTTCTAATCGACACATCCAGGTTCTTTGTGTCTTTTGTTAATTCTAATAATCTTTTGAGTATAGATTCTGAAACTGATTTATAGAATGTCAGACATTTGTCCATAGACAATGGGGCCGATTGTGCGGCCTGTTTGTCAAACAAAAGTCCATCTTCAAAATCACTCTTTAGAATCAAAAATTTCAAATCATCAAATAAGTGACGAAATACTTTATTCTCCCAACTAACACCCTGTCTGTTGTTGAGTGGAACATTTTCATTGACACACAGTTGAAATAAGAGTTTTGGCAGCACGTCTTGGCATTGTGTCGGAAGACACTGGTCGATAATCCATGCGACCACATTCTGGCGTACGGTTTCGTCAATCAACCCCGAGTTACAATATGTCAGAAGGTGATAAAGGGTGCAGAGCCCCTCGTACGCGTACTGCCCAGGAATATTTTTCTCAACGTACATTTTGAGTAAAGTCTCGATTGGTAAATCAATTGACGAAATTTCTAAAAGTGCTTGTAGAACATTTTGACATTTTTGATATAGAGATACTTCTGCCGATTTCCTGCAACAAGCAAAAATGACAAGATTACCATTCGTAACTAATGATAACTTTTTTCTTAAATTTGTTTTAGGTCTGTATGTTTAAAATTAATTGGTTGAGGTAGACTTTTTTTATTAGATTTCATAGTTTAGTTAATCTACAAATTTCCAAAAACAAAAATTGGTCTATTTATTTTTGTTCTCATGATATTCAGTACCAAAGTAGATGAAATTGAAAAATCTTGTAAGTACAAATGCAGTAGAAAGATATCCCTATCTATCTATTATAGAAAGATTTTGCGAATTACAGAATGTGGATATTATGCAATAAAGAGAAAGAGTAACAAATGTTGATAGTTTGGGCATGTTGAAAGAATGAATGATAACTAATAAGAAAGTATTAAGAATGAGAAAATAGGTCCGACCTCATAGATTCCACTACGTTCAAAGGAAAAAGAAGAAACCGTGTTACCTTACACACGTGTTCCAGACAGACGTCAACTGCGGAGTGAGCTCTACTAGCTTGGTGTCATCTTTAGCAAGCCCTCTGCAGATCCCTGCAATACTGTCAAGCAACGCCGATGCCTTGATGATGTTTGTAAAGGTTTCACAGTTCAGTATGTTAACAAGGATATCAACTGTGGCTTTTTTATCCTTCCAGGTAAGCGAGTCTCCGTGATGACTATAATAGGCCGAGATGATCAGGACCCTGAAATAAATTACATTTTTATTTTCACACGATGAAACACTACAGGCTTACGACTGTCTTTAACTGGTGCTTCTATAGTTGATTTTGTTTGATGACTCCATATTAACCTGAATTGGAAGTTGGAATGAATGCCGTGGAAATGAGATCACTGCGTAGGATATGCGGAAAGAGAATGATTGATAAGGTGAGGAATGAGAATATTAGAAAGGAATGTGGAGTGGATGTTAGCGTAGTGACTAGAATGAAAGCTAGTAAATTAAGGTGGTTTGGGCATGTAGAAAGAATGAACGAGGAGAGAATGACAAAACAGATATATAAATCTGAAAGAATGGGTGTACGCAGATCATATCGGTTCAGTCTTAGAGGAGAGCCAAGTCAGGAGCAAACGGAATAGAAGAGCATATATGCGGAATGTTATGCGTTTGGAAGAAGCGAAAGAGGTTTGTTTGGATAGGAAAGAATGGAAGTGCATACTCTCTGCCTACCCCCTTTGGGAAACGGAAATGTTTGATAAGCTACAGGTTTAACTCACCATGGAAATGTTTGATAAGCTACAGGTGTAACTCACCATGGAAATGTTTGATAAGTTACAGGTTTAACTCACCATGGAAATGTTTGATAAGCTACAGGTGTAACTCACCATGGAAATGTTTGATAAGCTACAGGTGTAACTCACCATGGAAATGTTTGATAAGCTACAGGTGTAACTCACCATGGAAATGTTTGATAAGCTACAGGTGTAACTCACCATGGAAATGTTTGATAAGTTACAGGTTTAACTCACCATGGAAATGTTTGATAAGCTACAGGTGTAACTCACCATGGAAATGTTTGATAAGCTACAGGTGTAACTCACCATGGAAATGTTTGATAAGCTACAGGTGTAACTCACCATGGAAATGTTTGATAAGCTACAGGTGAAACTCACCATGGAAATGTTTGATAAGCTACAGGTGTAACTCACCATGGAAATGTTTGATAAGTTACAGGTTTAACTCACCATGGAAATGTTTGATAAGCTACAGGTGTAACTCACCATGGAAATGTTTGATAAGTTACAGGTTTAACTCACCATGGAAATGTTTGATAAGCTACAGGTGTAACTCACCATGGAAATGTTTGATAAACTACAGGTGTAACTCACCATGGAAATGTTTGATAAGCTACAGGTGTAACTCACCATGGAAATGTTTGATAAGCTACAGGTGTAACTCACCATGGAAATGTTTGATAAGCTACAGGTGTAACTCACCATGGAAAGTAATTGGTGGATGTGACTGACAGAACCAGCTCTCCGTAAGTATTTGTATCTCCTAGCTCCAGCTTCATTTTCTTGGACGGATGCGCCGCTTCTTCCTCTTCATCAGCTGGGGGTTGCAAGGAACCATTGAACATCTACAATCACAACAAAATATACAATAACTCTCTTTGTCCGTCCATGGTTTTGTTAATTGAAGACTCAGGAATGCTGACTCACTTGATAGTAAAGTTCCACAGCAAAGGGAATGAAGGAGGAGCCCCATTCCGAGGTGTGGGAGTGCTGCAGCCTCTTGACACTGCTGCCCACCAGGGCCACCTCCATGCGGACTATCTGCTGCATGTTGTACACGGCCTGCATCCACGTGCTCCAGTTCCCAGCCAGGCTCTGCCCACTCTTCCCAGGGTGGTGGATCATAAGACACAGGCGGAGGAATGTGAACAGATGTTTCTAAAATTATACCAAATCGCAAAAAATCTACTATCTTATAATATAAATGAAAGTCGGGTTAGTGCGAACATTTATAACTCGAGATTGGCTAAACAGATTCTTCCGATGTTTGATTTATTGTATTCTTCTCCGCTCCGGATAACAGAATAACTAATTAAAAGTTGAATAAATGGATAAGATATAATATTTTTTTTTTTTTTTATATATAATAACTTCTCTTTATTCACCAAAATAATAACAATACAAGTCCTGTTAAGGCTTTTACAAGCCTTGTCAACAGGTTTTTTACACAATTATTACAAATTACAAAAATAATTCGATTGTTTGATTATTCTATCATAGTCACACCAGATATGTAGACAATATTGCTGACTCTACCATGATAGATAAATTTATATAAAACAAAAGATAGATACAAACAAAACCAATCATACATGTTATTATACCATTAGGCAGATTGTATAATACATTTACACATTATATTGCACGCCAAACATTACCAAATAATTCTTATTTTTTTATCTTCGAAAATGCACGGCAAATGCCTCCACAAAACAACAAGCAATCCAACAAATACCCCCATCAGCTATACAAAACACAAAAAAGCATCAAACCAACAAACATCCTCATCAGTCATACAAAAAATACAAAACAAAGCATTCAACCAACAAAAATCCTCGTCAGTCATATCAAAATATAATATAAAACGAAGTATTAAACAATAAAGATTATCATCAGTCATACAAAAATAAAATATAAAACAAAGCATTAAACCAATAAATATCCTCATCAGTCATACAAAAATAAAATATAAAACAAAGTATTAAAACTAGTAAATATCATCATCAATCATAAAAAAAATAAAATAAAATAAAACATAAAACAAACTATTTAGATAATAAATATCCCTATCAGTCATACAAAAAACAAAATATAAAACAAAGCAATAAATATCCTCATCAGACATAATATATAAAAAATATATATATAAAACAAAGTATAAAATCAACAAATATACTCTATAAAAAATATATATATATAAAACAAAGTAAATAAATATACTCTTCAATCATACAAAAAAACAAAACGAAATAAGTACAAAGAATCTATATAGGTACTCTTCATGACTATTTTTTAATTATTTACTTTAAAATAAAATCAATCACACATGTTACTCACCAAACCCCACAACCAGCACGACCATATCTCACACTGCATCAATAATATCCATATTACTCACAATCCACTGTCTCATAAGAATCTTCATCTCACCTAGTCTTTGGGTATCTTTAATATTCTGAGGTAGCATATTTAATACTTTGGGAATCAGATATTCTAGGGTTCGCATACAATACTTATTATTTACTTTAGGAATTATCAATCCCTCATTCTGCGTGAATCTAGTATTATGGTTGTGTATAGGGAATCCAATCCCGCATCAAATTCGCGATCCCGCGGGATTTGCGGGATCAGCGGGATTGACATTTCTTTGTTTGAAGTAGGTTATTATTATTAAGAAAACAATGAAATAAAAATAAGCATGCATTTTTTTAATTATTAGAAGTGTTAGCAATTGAAAATAATGATGTTTTAGAGGTAGTTATAAAAAATCCGCTTCTTTTAAGAAACAATATAATACTTGAACGTTTGAGCTTTTAGCATTGTGATTCGTATTGACAAATGAACACATTTTATTGATTAAAGAGGCACAAAAACTAGTATTTTTTTCTAATAATACTTCCGAAGAAATCATAAAGTGTCTAAACGTTGTAGACGGAATTGACTTTACATAATTGTAAGCAGTTTCCAAGAAGAGGTGAGCGTTATAACGAAAGCTGATAAAAACATTCGATAAATAAAAATAACTTATTCTCGTTATTCGTATTAAGCGATATTTGTAAATATATCAGAGTTATGACTTTACTGAATGACTTTTTTGCAAAATCATACCTTACCGCCAACGGACATCAAATTTTCGGAATGATTTTTTTTTTTGTAGGAAAGTATTTCCGGATACTAATGAAAAAATAAGCTTTAAGCCTTTAAAAATAACGTTATTTAAAATTTATGAAACTGCTATAAAATTTATGAATTTATGCCAATATTCCCACCTCTACAACATCCAAGTGCTTTCCTCTATTCCCTCCACATCAGATCAAGAGAATTATCTCGAGTGGGTACGGATACAGGCACTACAGGTCTAGACTCAGCTATCCATTTGGTACGGAGACTACGTTCTCATTCATTTTCTAGTGTAACCGAAGGACCATCATTTAACAGATTCGTTAAAGGTATGCCTTGCTGGTGTTCAGTTTCTTGTTGGACCCGCGCGTCTGACAGCATTCTCTCTATTCAACACACACATTTCAATTCTTACTTTTCTCAGATAAAAGAATGGATCGTCCACCACAGTTGTAGATCCTGAATCTTTTTCTAGATATTTTTACGGCAGTCATTGATTTACATACTTACTTAATCCACGATCGCTCCCAGTGTGGAGCATGTGGACGCCACGAAGTTCCTCCAAGCCTCTCTCCAGTTGCACAGCTTCATCCCAGCTCAATCCAGCATCTCGTAGAACCGCAGTGAATGCCTGCATCATTGTTAATTTCGGCCTGCCTCGCCTTCTTGTCCCATCCGGATTGTAGTAAAGACTTGCATATTCAAGACTCTCGGGGGACATGCGGAGAACATGGCTAAGCCAGCTCAATTTGCGATTCTGGATCACAGAGGTGTTTCGCTGTTGTGACATAGTGGTACCATCTAATCTCCAAAATCTGTCGCAGAAATCTATTCTTAACACTAAAGATCTTCTTCTGTTGAGGCTTCGTCAGATGCCAGGATTCACAACCATATAACGGCCAGTGATGTACGGCGTTCTTTTATCCGACGAGATAGCGACACTATAAGTTCCTGACTTATCCTGGTATTTTGTCGATCAATTTGGTTTTTGCATTAACTAACATTGCATCAAGCAATAACCTTATTTGACAATTTACTACGCTCGATACTGAATCTCCTACCGTTGGAGAATCCCTAGCCATAGAGTAATTCAAATGACATTGGTTTTGTTCCGTTCCGATACAGGATTCACACAACACAAAATATAAATTCAAAACTTACTTAGTTGTAACTTAAAAACTGAAAGTATAATTATTTTCCATATGAATTTCAAGGAAAAGTCCCGATTTTCCGGCGAAAATTGATA
This sequence comes from Mystacides longicornis, assembly GCA_963576905.1. NCBI lineage: Eukaryota > Metazoa > Arthropoda > Insecta > Trichoptera > Leptoceridae > Mystacides > Mystacides longicornis. Next base: position 379,803 of record OY756438.1, read on the forward strand.
AATCTTTCATTAATGAGGTTGTACAGGATCTAATAAATAATCAGAACTTCATCTAAGCCCATTCTTATTGTTTATTATTTTTTCCTGTTCAGTCCCGCAGACGTGCGGGATCCCGCAAAAAAGGTGCGGGATCCCGCATTTGCGGGATCTGCGGTTTGCGGGATTGGATTCCCTAGATGTGTATCAATCTATTTCGATATCTATAAAAATTATCTATAAAAATAATATTAAAGTTAGTATGGAACAGATTACACAATTTTTATTTACCTGACAACCATGGACAATAAAAATCTTGGTATGTTTGATGGAATGTTTTTCAGGCTAATTTGTTAACATTGAAATGCATTTTTTTGTAAATTAAAATGTGAAAAGTGAATAAATCAAATTGTCGTTTGACACAAACGGTCAGTTGTTTGATAGTTATTGCGATTGACAGAATTCGAATGGAAAATATGTGGTTAAAAACAGATGCAACTGTCGGAATGACATTGGTTATATCTTGGTGGTTGCATCTTCCTTTTTCACAAGACAAGCTTAGCTTTCTTTGAAAGAAGTTATTGTATTTATGTTCACTACAAGTGAGCTCAGATTATTGTAAAAAAACATCTGACTTGTTTCAAAACTTTTTGTCAACGCACTGGTGTGCTGTTTCTTTTGTGAATTGACAAAATTATAATTGACTAGTTTTTGTGCCTCTTAAATCAATAATGTTCATTTATCAATACGAATCACAAAGCTAATGGCTTAAAGTTAAAATGTTGTATTATATTTTCCTTAAAAGAAGCTGATTATTTATACCTACCTCTTAAACATAATCTACATAATAATTCAGAAATGTTTGTCTGCTTTCTATCGTATATGTGAACACCACGCTCAAAATACAAATGCTACGTCAGATATGAATTTGCACAGAGCCGTGCAAAATGCCGGAGAAGGTTCTTGAATACAATTTGCTGCATTAACTTTAATATATTTAGAGCTATTTAAAAAACCCTATTTTTTAGGATCTGCACACAAAATTTTAATAAACATTAAAAGTGTCATTCTTCTTTTTCTGTGCTTATGTCAGTTATAGAGGTCTGCAAAGCAATGGGAAGCTAGACTAGAACCTGTTTAATTACCTACCGATCAAGCCTGACAATCGGAATCAAAAACGTAAAGCAAGACGGGTATAGGCTAGTTGTTAATAAATAAGTAATAACACTTCTAATAATAAAAAAATACCTACTTATTTTTATTTCATTTTTTTCTTAATAATAATAACTTACTTCAAACTAAGAAATGTCTAATTATAAGTAATATAGTCGTAGCACAATAATTATAAGTAATATACTTACCTACAGTAACACCTGGTGGCAGGTATTATAATCACAATGTATTAAACTGAATGAGAGATTTTGAAAGTACCTTTTTATTGGATGCAACGTCTATTTGTTGCTCGTACAACTTGATGACACTGGCCAGTATTGCCTCTGTGAACACACACGTGGCCAGTCTACTCTCAGCCCCCACCTGGAAGACATCCACATTTCATGGTCACACCATTACACTATTATTAATCTATGAAAATTCAACAAGTCCTAACCGTTCCAGACAAACGAATTCCTTGCACATTATATTAAAACATTTCTGTACTAGAGTAGAGAAAAACCAGAATTGAGATGGCGAAGTTCACCTTCTAAAAGGCCTCTATGCAATTGCAATTTGAGTGGAAGGTTGGGTTGTCAAAATTCAGGATGTGTTATAGACGAATGCTGCGCATCTCGTGGGTTGACAGAGTGTCTAACAAGAAAGTCCTTGGTTCAAGAGACAAAAGGCCCAATTCTCCCTCCTTCTTGAGCCGGCCCCTTGATACCGAGGATCGCGATAGGGGAATGTAGAGGGCAGAAGGGGGTGAAGCGGTGGAAGAGAGTCACGTGGCTCAAGAATATTAGACAGTGGTTTGGATAAAACCACTGGATGCTACAATGTTAATATAAGGTTGAGTCAAGATTACAAAGAGTTCGGAGTGATGGTTCTTAGGAGAGGTACACGAATAAGAAGAATGGAGATGACCTATGTCTATGACGAGGGTGATTGGCATTAAAATAGCACACTTATCAAGCGAGTTGGAGAGTATATCCTTAGCTTTGACACTTGTTACATAAACAATAAACATCTTACTGTATTGACACAACAAACAGCTATGCGGAGCAGATTCTCCTGCATGTGATGGTGTCTCTGGGAGTCTTGCAGTAAGTACAGTGCCCCCAAAGATTGGAGATTGTCTCTGACAGCCAGAGTCAACTGGCATCTCTTGGTGCCCTCCTCCAGTACGCAGCACACCAGTCTCACCACTGTGGAGGTGTCTGCAGAGGGCCGCTCGTGTAGCTCCATGGTAGCTTCCAATAAATCTGCAAAACCAAATATCATAGATCCTGGCACTGACCTATATTTGTACAAAATACACAGTTTCCATTACAACCAGACGGCTACTGGATAGAAATCCTATCTATCTTTAATTTTTGTTTATGGTAACCATGGCTAATTACCAGATAGCATTGAACAGATTACTACAGATACATTATTAAAAGTGGTCATAAGAGGAGTGCCCACCTGCCCACTCGTAGGGAGTAAAGAGGTTGAGGTAGTGAGACACCTGCAGCACTTGCTTGCCCAGCAGACTAGTGTAGGTCTCACTGAAGTACTTCATGATCCTGTTGCTTTTGAAGGCCTCTACCATGCACTCCAGGATCTTCTCCGAACTGATGTAGCATTTGGCTGCATTCAAATAAATAACATACAGTTAGTTAGGGCAGATATGATTGACATTATATTTCTACAATTTCAAGCCAAAGCATTAATGTTTTAATGTGTTGAAAAATATGACGAATACTTTCACAGAGGAATACAAGATTTGATCCAACAGAATAGCATTTGACTTGTAGGCACTCACCTTTGTTGGCACCAGTGACCACACTGCTTAGCAAAGAGGAGCATTGCACCCTCACTGTCTCCTGGGTAGAGGCTCCTTTACCACTGTCAAATTTTTCTACTTCCTAGAACCAATTATTTCATGTAAGTACTCAGAAACACGAAATTGTATCATTGCATACAATATTCCCTTACCTTGACGATAAGATCGTGAACTTTCATAAATAATTTCTCCCAGTTAATTCCGGTATTTCTCTTATGATTTGCTGACAAGATCGATGGCACTCCGCTCCCTGCCAAGTATTCCTTCAGTGAATCTGTACATTTTTTTCTTTCGGTTACCTTATCTGAAGTTAAGCCGGCATATAAATTGGACAAAATATCCTCCAACGCCATTGCGATGTAATCTTTCTCCTGACGTTGGAATTGTAACTCTTATGTTTTGAAGAAAAAATAATAAAAATATAATAAATACTAAGACATGCCTTGCCCCGATCATAACAATAACACAATCTTTTCCGCGATTTTCATTCATGGAGGGAAAATGTCAAAACAAATCTGTCAGTTCAAAAAGTTTGAAAAAATGGACAGAACCATAGACAATGAAACATTTTCCATAAAAAAAAACTCAAAAGATTTTACAAATATTGTAAATTTATCAATTTAAAGACAAGCTATTTAGTGAATATCTAAATTTGAATACTTTTTAAATTTATAAAATTGTTTTTGTATTACTGTATGAGGTATTCTTTTTCTATTAAAATTACAAATGTTCATGTTTATTTTAGTTAGCAACACTGTATTATCTTATCTCCATGGTAACGAAATTCAAATACTACTGCAACTTGGAAGTATGCAGAATTGTGATAGAAGTGAAGTGGTTAATAACAATATTTCCAGTTTTACCAAAATGCTTTAAATGGCAGAGTTATTCGTAATAGGAGAAATATCTGGTGCTGAAGGATTTGGCAACGATAGTTTATTTTGTAGATACACAGTGCAAGCAGGTTTCAATTATTATCCTAATTCTATGATCTCTTATAATACCTTATGATGTTTCAAAAACCAAAAAATGAAAATTATTTAAAGTTTGTTTACCTTCAACTACAGCTAATAGTGTTGCTATATACATAAACATTTATCCTGATATTTTTATATGCCTACTATTGAAAATATAAGCCTAATGTTTCTATGTTGTTGATAGGCCCTAATTGGCGAGTAATATCCGGCTATACAGAAGGTCAGACATTGACAGACAGTCCTCTGTACGAAGGTCCAGTTGTATGGATGCAGCCACTTGATATCTTTTATAAAACCAAAGGAATACAGGGTAGGTATTTAATTTTCATAGTAACATTGTAATCAAAAATATCCTCTTCAACTCCAGCCATACATTTTTTTATTGCAGGTTGGCCTAAAATAGCCATTCAGGTCCATTGCGTGGACAGTGCTGGTCGTTCTTGGCTGAAGGGCTATGGAGTGTGTTGCATTCCCACCACTCCAGGGGAACACTCTATAACCGTGCCTTGTTGGATCCCAGAGCCGACTTCCATTCACCAGCGGCTGCAGCAATACTTCTTGGGTGGAGCCAACCAGCTTACTACCCCGGATGTTCTCCTAACTGGAAAGGACAGGTACTTGTACCACTTTATTCTTTGTGAAGAAAGAAATTTAAACAAAAGAAAGTGCATAATGCAATCACATCATTGATGGTTGTGAAACATGGACACGGACAAAAAAATGAAGGATGTGGTATAAATGCAGTCAATCAAGATGAGAGCTCTATGAAGAATATGTGGCAAGATTTGTATGAGAATATTAGAAGGGAACGTTGTATGGAAGTTAGTGTTGTGACAAAGATAAAAGTTAATAAGTTGAGATGGTTTGGACAAATTGAAAGAATGGATGCAAAGGAATTTATGTGAAGAATGATGTTAATATAACACTTGGAATTGGCCAGGTAAGAAGCAAAAGAATTAGGATGTTGTATCAGAAATAGCATGTCGGTAGGAGAAGCGAAAAAAGTGTGTTCGGATAGAAAGTAGTGAAGGCCTGTTCTCTCTGCCTAACCTTTAAGCGACACAATATGGTGGCTAATGAAATATCTTTGTTACAGATGTAGACTAAGCACCATTTCCCAGGGTTCTGTGAATTTGAAGGTGGAAATTATTCTTAAGGATTTCAAAAAGTTTGGCGTAGAATATAAATAAATGCAACATGCAGACAGCTTATTTGTTTGTTGTGTTACTAATACTAGATGTGAGTTCATCTGCAAATGAAATGCAGAGTTTTCATGTTCAAAATGACATGAGTTACCCGGGCAAAAGATCCGTGTCGTCAGGTTTGGGTAATCTATCAAGATCTCAGCAGTTCAGCATCGGGCAAATATTGAAGAGGACCAAGAAGAATAAGACAACAGATCCCACCACCGAGATGTCCATAGAAGAGGTCACCATGGTAAATGAAATGCCCGATCTGACGACTCTCGGCTATGACAACAGCACGGAGGATATGACAGACTCGTCTGTCAACAGCACCTTTAGTGTGACGGACACAACAGTGGAGTACACCAGCACTCCGGCCAGCATAACAACGGAGATGGTGAAGCACCAGCATAAGAAGCACATCCCTGCTAGAAGGACCACCTCCTCTTCGTCTGTATGTCTCTGTGATTTGACGGTGAGTTGGTGTTGGTTTTTAATTAAATACACACCAATAAATTCTCATTAAAAATCCTATATTATAATTAGTTAAGTTTGTTCCTAGCTCAGTATTTTTGTTGAAAAATTCTAACCCAATGGTTTCCAAACTACGACAACCCTGGTCTTGTCCAAATATGGAAAACATTTTTCATACTTAATTATACAATTTGTTTGTAAGTGAATAGTCGCCACAACGATAAGTAATAACATTATATGTCTGTTGGAAAGATTATATTTACGAAATATGTGATACTTGATCAGGGGTTCCTACATATAACTGTTGCTAAGGCAAGAAATGTCAAAATGTCCTCAGTCCCTAACGTGACAGAGTAAAATAAAAGACAATCAAACATTTAATAATTGACTGACCTTTTTTATGCCGTGATTTCAATTTTATCCTAAATTTGTTAAAGAATGTACATAAAGTATTTTTCTTATCGCTGGGAATCATAATGTGGAGATTAGATCTGTTCCAACATCCAAATAATATGACTTAGATAAGACTGACAACTATTTGTTGTAAATGTTTAGAGATCAGCCTGCGACGTCAACTGTTGCTGCGATAGGGAATGTCTGGAGACACACAGAAGCGTCTTTGGTGAATGCATTGACGAGAACGGCAGCTCAGCTTGGCTCCAACAATACAACACTATGCTGCAGAGCTGCCACACTAAGGACTCCTTCTATTTCAAGAACAACACAGAATGGTACAAGACATACCAGGAGCACACGCTCATGTCCCATCTCTTCTGTGTGGTCAAAGAGAACTTGCCTCCACGCCTGATGAACACTGAACCTAAGGTATTGAGCTTGGAGTATGATGAAGTGATCCAAAAAAGCACTCAGCTGTCGGCTCAGGGTCGTAGGTTGGAATCCTACTAGGGGGTGTGGGATTTTTTAATGTGTTTGAAATCTTGAAAACACTTATGATGGGTTTATGATTTGATATTTGGCCACCTAATGGCAAACTTTGTGTGATTATTAAAGCGGCCACACTTTGGCAGCCTTTGAAACAACAGTAGAAGACGGTCATAAGCCCGTAATGGTCTAAATTAACCATTTAATATTGGAACATGATAAGTTCATGACCTATCATTTTGCAAAAAAATATTATGTGTTTTTTTTTTAAATGTTAGATTGTAGAAACAATGGATGAACTGAGCAATTTAGCTGGCCGTTACCATATGTGGCCCACATCCAATGGCGATAATCCTCCGATGGATTGGTTTGACGGCAGTAAGCAGTACTCGTATGGAGACAAAATATGGGTGATTCACAACGCCACGCTACAGCCTCTCGGTAAGTTCATTGATATCTCTCAAAGAATAATCTTGAAGATAAGTTATTTGAGGTTGTTATGTTTTAAGAACTGCCGAGAAACACGTTCAACACTCGCTGTCAATCAAAAGTGACCGTCAAGTACATGGTGGAGTTTAAGAACAGATGCAGTGTTTTGTACAAAGAAGACAATTATGTGCAGTTGTTGTACGAACGCATAGACGACATGTACGTGGTCTCCTCACCACACAAACTAAACGAAACATGGATAGCCAATGTGCAGGTGGGTAGCATTCAATATAGTGTGATTGCCTCTCTGTCTATAAGTTATTATCTTTTTATTTCTTGTTCTTCAGGACTGTCCACAAAATGTTTGTATTCCCGTGGCTGCATACATCTGCGATGAATACTCTTGTTTGTTTATCAACGAAACAGAAGACGTGACATCCCCCCAAAGATTCACATCTCTGAAGGTGCATTTGTATGCAAACGGATCGAGTGGATACACAGAGGCCAAAGTGTATTTCGGAATATTAACTATTAACAATGATGACTACGTGGAACAAGATTTCGAGGTTCGTCAGTCGTTTATTGGAGAAAATAACACGACACTAGTGCAGAAGTTGAGTGGAAATCCTGGATACCTGAGTGGCAAACCCATCATTTTTGCTCGACTGGTGCGAGGGAACGACACTGACGCAGATCTATTTGATTTCTTTTCTACCTCCAACGTTTTTCCATTGAGGAACATACTATCATACCCACAGAATAAACGAGGCTTCTGCACACTGTCCAACAATACGTATAACCAAATAAACTTTCGCGAGAACGTCAAATTCAGTTGCGCCTACGTACACGATATATCCCATCTTATCAAAGAAGAGAATGCTACTAAAATTTGTTTGAAGTTACAAGATGATTTCAATCGGCTTTTTTCTAACAAATTAGATGATAAACGATATGCAGCTAAACTCGGTAATCCTTCTCCAACCCCCAGTGATTGGTTCAACCTGTTGGATAAGAAGATGAACATGGCTGTCAAAGGAACCTTTCCAGAAGGGGCGTCGGGCAGAATAGTCTGCACCAATCTTGTGTTGGAAGTGGACTATGTGTTTGTGTACGCGCTGGTGGAACAACCTAACTCCTTCAGAGAAATGCACTTAACCGGGGCAGGAAAAACTTTGAATGTAGGTGAAACGGTCTTTGAAATAAGCAACAACAGCACGGTCACGAGTAGGATGCAAATGAGGGTGAGGTTTGTGGACTCCGCCATGCCAATATCCCCAAAGTATGCTCGGGGTCCTCATTTCAACATTCATCTCCCGCAGGACTTCTTTTATCCTTTTGGATTCAGTGGAGGCTCTCAACTCGACATCCACAAAATACTTCTGGTTCAATCAATAATTTTCATTGCTTTTATAAAGTTGTATGTGGTTTGAAATTATGAATATTTTAACCATAAGATCTTTTTAATAAATAAAACATTGGGACAATTTCACAAATATCCCAAAAGTGTGGCAATCAAATCAGTGTGTTGTTTTCTCTTGATTGCTGTAACTCTTGTCTTGTAACTTTTATACAAAATTACCCGTAGCATACTGGTTAAATGTTAAAAATATTATTTAAATGTAGTATGCAAAGATGTATCATAACAAAGTTGAGTACTAACTTAATATTCAGTTACCTTAAAAAAACGCTTGGAGATTGTGGCATATTGAAATGGTTACACCTAACTTTGGTTAAGAAAGAATCGTCTTTTGATACAAGTTTGAGTTAGGAATAAAGAAAATACAGCAGCGAGGTTATTACATTTCATGTTTATTTCTCACTACCAACAGTTTACAAACTTACAAGATAATAAATAAAAATATATAACTTTGACAAATTTGTTTGGTATCATTCCTCCATATTATATCATATTACATAACTAGTTTCTACTAAACACCCGTAACTACTATCATCCTCCTTATTGTACGGCTTCTACATGTAGAGCCCATCAAACTTTATTCCGGAAGAACTAAAAGGGGACTCTGTGAAATAACAGTAACAGTCAATTTGTGTACTATTCACATAGTGATACAGTAGTTAATTATAATGTTGTTAGTTTAACAGAAACACGGTTGCACCCTAAAATTTTATAGAATGAGTGTAACCATGTTTCTGTCAATCGAATCATGTCAAAATGGTAGCAAATATAAAAAATAAATATTTAGTGTGTGTACAAAGGAGATGTTTGCTCTTACTATACATATGTTAACGTCTTATTGAATACTCTTAGAACAATATTTCTATATTACAACTATGGACTTGAAAAAGCAGTTATTTACATAGTTTTATTTTTTACATATTATCTATGACGGAAAAAGAAAACTAGATATTAATTATTTATTTATTAGGTATTATCAAAAGTAAAAAAAATGCACAACGCGGCGTCGTCGGTTGAAAAGAGATATTGTGTTGCTTCAGCTGGAAGTCGGACACAGTAGTTATAATATTTGGTGAATGTTTATTTATTGATAATTACTATCAGAGTGATAAAAACTAATATACCTACATACAATGTTACATAAAACTATGCATTAAATATTTCAAATAATAACACATGACTGTGGGACTGACAGATATAACTTATAATCATTAGAGACCGGATTATATGCGACGAAACAAGTTTGAAATATGCACTCAAAATGTGCAAAATTTAATTCAAACACACCACAATAAAATTGTAGATTAATTTTATTTAAAAAGTATCAGAAAACGGTACAAAAAAAAACAACTGAATATTGATCTTGAAAAAAAAATTAAAACAATATTCCGTGAGCATTTTTGGCATCGAAATAATCTTGTCCATTTTTTTGTTCATCATCTGGATTGCTTAATTCAGCTGTAAGCCCTGACATATTACTTTCTGAATGAATCCAAGAATGTCAAAAAAGTGCATGCTTGTCATTGTTTTATTGTTTCTGACATATTCTCTAAATTAAAATATGGTCTCGGTAGATTTTTGCTGACATTTGCTATATTCGTAAAGAAAATTAGACGAAATAAAAATTTGCATATAATCCGGTCTCTCCTAATGATGCTTCATAGACTATAACAGCACATAGATAATTGCACAACGGTTTTGGAAGAAGATGGAGACCAAATGAGATAAAGCCCATCACTATTAATTATTTAAATAAAAATAATACGCCTAGAATTACTTGTAAAACAGTATTTTTAATCTTAAACGTTTAAGCAGTCGATATAAGTGTTTTGTGTATGAGGGACACACGAAAAACACTATTTGATATAACGCAACTAAACTTAGCCTAGCTTGCAGGGATTACATAGCGGAGAAAGCATTGATTGGTGAGATATAATATCACGTCATTACACACAAAATATTAAGCGTGGGTAAATTTTACTACGCATATAGTTAGACCATTGAATACAATATGTAATGTGTACCAGATAAGCAAAATTTTATGACATATTTTGGTGCATAAGGTACACAGGGAGACGAGAAGTAGTACACTTTCCATTCCATCATTTTAAATTAGGTATTATAACAAGCTGGAAACTAAGTTGTATCTTAGTATCTAATTGAAAATATCCCAGAAAAAGCCACATGCTTTCTACGCAAAGCATCATTTCTGGGAGAGAAGACGTCATTTCTGGTGCATTGTACAATAATTCAACTCAAGCGTGCAAAAAATTCCCACATAACTCAATTTTTGTGCGTAGAGACGATAAGAGGTGCTATGTATATTATAGAAACAGCGGAGTTGACAAACCAACTCATATATATTATATTCTTCTTATATTTCTACACAAGATACAAAATTCAAGGTACGTGATTTCTTTTCCTTCATTAACTACAAACTATAATAGGTACCTATATCACTATTAAAATATTTTACAGTTAGTATTAGGTATTTATTTATGTAACACGAATGTACAGTAACATATATTATACGGGCCTACCTATAAGAAGAGCTGATGTGTCATTACTGTAAATACTGATAGAGCTTGACACGATCATGAAACAATAATATCAGAAAATTAATATAATTTCCTTTACGAAAAACTAAACTAAATTTTAAGTCATGACCATTTCTACTGAGGAAATAAGACAATATTGAGATCATACAAAAAAAGTAAATAATATAATTAAAAATGTCAACCATTCGATGCTAACATTACAGTATTATTTAGTTGTTTGATTTTTAATAGTTCAATTTGCTTGGAACTTAATCGGTTGCCAGTAGTTACGTAAGAAAATGAACCATCCGTCTATTTCTATGGGAATTTTTGGACTGTCATTGGTGTGAGTCATTTTGTTTATTTTATAGACATTAATTTGAATAAATCCAATATAACATTATCACAAGATGAATGTTGGTACTACAACGTGCTGATTTTCTACTTTTCTTTATTGATTTTGTGGAAATTGGGCTAATCCATTATTGTTTTTCCACAAAACTCTCTGTTAAATGGATAGTAACATTTTACGGTTATTTGACTGATGGATGTTTCCAAAAAACTAGTAGGTAGTTATATTAAATTTTGGACCAATTTATGACAACATTCGCCGTCAGGTGGTCAAATAGATTGAGTATAATATGTCAAGATCTAATTCTGTAAATGGATACAAGAATCTATAAAATTTAGAATACTGTAAATAATATGGTTCACAGATATTGTTGGTGGAAACTAAATTAATGTTCCTAACACTCCAGCTTCACCCACGAGTGTCCCGGCTAGACTGATGATGGCACGTCCGTCGCATAGATGACTCCCTTCTGCTGGAGGAGAAACAGGCGTTTTTCCACCGCGTCTTTATCTGGAAGCAATGGGAAAATATGTAAAAATGAGTATAGATAAAGTAGTATAAGACATGAAAGAGAAATGCAATGATGGTATTACGGGGACAGATGGTTAGGGCATCGGTCAGAATGAGTGAGTCACACGGACTTGTCACGTTCAAGGTGGCCACCCTTTATAACTTAAGTCACACTAACCTTTCATCCACCAATTTCTAACTGACACTCCACTCCCCTGCGCAATCAAAACCAATAAGATGCGGACATTGCAGTTTTTTAAAACAATGTCATTGAATATTTGCACATCTTCTAGTTCCAACTTTTCTTAATTATTTACTTAAGGGCAGTTATAATGCTCAAAAGAAATCATGTTTAGGTAAATGAGATAAATTCTAATTACACTCTTTTGTGTAACTCCACCCCAGCCGTAAATAATATCAACAACTCGCGGAGTAATTGATTTAGTAAATGTGCCAAAAACGGGTGTTTTAGTGCAAAGCCCACTTAAGTTACAGAAGACTGTTGGGAATTTCCTGGAGAGATCACATTACTAACGAGGAGGTTCTCTTCTTGTCCGAAAGGCGTGCAAGATGGATCGGCCATATAATAAGACAAGAAGGCCATAATGGAGGGTATGACCGAGGGGACAAACTCCAGGGGACGTCTACGCCGAGAATACCTGAAGGAGCTGTTGGTGGACGTGCGATGCCAGTCATATGGAGAGCTTAAAAGAGTCGCACAAGACAGGGAAGAATTGAGGCAATTGCTGTAAACCAATTTTAGGATTGAAACCGGAGAAGAAGATTTGACTTGTTCTAAACTTAAGCTTTTTCGTGGATAACCCCACAAAAGTTCTTTTAATTTAGTTCCAGGAAGACCTAAGTTGTTAAAGTAAGAATATTAAATTTTTGCATGTAATATCCCTGTACTTAAGCTATTTTCATTCACTAGTTCCTTGTAACTACTTGTTTAGTTTGTACAGGTGGTCTTTTGGGATATTTGTGTCTCAAAGGACAATTGTTAGCTCCACACAAAGAAGTCTTAGTATATAAAGTCCCACTTACATTTGGTCAGCAGCATCTTGTCCTGTTGATGTTTGACATGCTGAGCAAGGGAGTGCAGCAGTATCTGGGCCGTTTGGTATCTCTGGAAGCATATCTCCGGCTTCCCAAACAGCTCGTCTAGGGCTGCGGACTGGCACTGAAATCACACACAGCACACCCCATTATAGACATTGCACACAAATCACATTGCGAAGCAGAGCGCAATCAATAGAGGACAGACTCACCATATTGATGGCGTGGTTGTACAGAATCTTGTCGGCCATGTCGGGACAGGCTTTCTTCAGTCCTAAGCTGTGGAGTCTCTTGGATTCGGCTAGAGTGTTCTTGTACTTTTGGTTCATCACAGATAATACTGCAATCAAATGATTCAATTAAATAACCATTTCACAAGAAGTTGAACATTAAAAGTTAAGAACGTTAAACAAAGCGGTTAGGTTACCATTTTTGACAGTGGCCGAGGGTTGCAGGGTCCTGGCCCGCAGGTGCCTGGCCGCCAGAGCCAGTCCCGCCCCCAGCAGATGCAGGGCCCTCATCAAGAGAACTAACTTCTCACTGCCATTGTCAGCTACATTGCTAATCATCTCCATATCGCCACCTGGAACAATATTGTGAAGATATATTGATTAAGACCAACAATCGAATTTACTAATAGCCCCTATGTATAAAATTGTATCTGCATTTCACTAGGTTTACAAGAAAAGAAAATTGTTGTTTTATTTCTGCACTAAATGAGTTTATTATTGTTTTTGACTATGCCAAAGATGATAGTCCCATTTCAATCAACTTTCAAGAAGACAAAAAGTTAACGTATTTCACTTTCAATCACATGAGTTGGGACCGTCTATACACTTTTTTTTCACAAATACACTCTTTGACTCTTTCATAGTAAGCTATTTAAAGTTTGTGCCATGAAAGAGGAAGATGGTCAGCACCTGGGATCAGGGTTGCCAGGTTTTTTCCAAATATATACCGGTGTTACCACTTGGTATCTGAAAAGAAAAAAGTTCCCCAAAAAAAAGGCCATTCTCGAAATTTGCTGTCAGCAAAGTTATGAATTCACTACAAAAAATGCGAACACTCTATAGTTCGGTATTTTTTTATACTGAACACCGAACATGGAGCAAACACCTGGCAACCCTGCCTGGGATCGAACCCACGACCTCCGCACGAAACAGTGCCAACATCGTAACCGCTAGTCTACCAACCACCTTGAAAGGATATCTTTAAGTTCCATTTGCATCGGTGTAAAGTTACATAACCAATTAACTTTGTATGAATTTAAGTGAAAATTTTTGTAGATATTGCATTTATCCTGTTGAGGAGACATTTAATGATGCATCTTAAAAAAATTCAAAATGTCAAAATTACAACTAACAAAAATGGTGACAAAGAAAGTCTTACTTGGTGGCGAAGAGGAAGAAGTGTCCATGAGGGCTGCTAGTGGCGCCCCTCTGGCTGCGGCCAACTCCAGCACACACTCGCTCAGGGCTAGGACAAAGTTCAGTTTGGCCAAGGTCTCATTGTGTTCTTTCTGCAATACATCACACACATCATCAGTAAGTATGACGGAAACCAACAATCTGTTAGGACAACATCTACACAGCATCAACTACTCACATCTAGTAATGTCTCCTGGGGCAGGTCTGGAGCTATGAAGGTGAAGGGTTGTGGGAAGACTCCGGGGTTAGAGTGGAACGAGTCCGATATGTTGGGCAGCGTGGACGCTCTGGATGGACCATTGTTGTTCTCGGCGACGCTTCGCAGGGCGGCCAGTATGATGGGAGATGAGGTGCCTGCAAAGTGAAACACCAGTCAAAAACACTTCTAAGATAGGACAGACTAATAATAAAATATACAAGATAAAAAAAAACACAAAACTAACCAGATCTTCTCAAAGGACTTGCATTGGTCGGTGAGACTTGCCACGTATTCGGTGGTGAGCTACCTGACGCACTCCTTCGTCTTCCCGAAGGAGGTGTGCCCATGATGAACTGGACCTGGAGACAAATGACACAATCATTTTAATCAGATTGAAAGTTGAAAAAAAAACAAAGGACAGAATTCTTTTCTCAAAGTGTAAACGTACCGAAGGTGGTGAGAGAGAGCTGATGTCTGGCTGCTGGGATCTCTGCTGCTCATTCCTCTTCATTGTGATTGGCTGAGACCTGGGTACAGGGTTGGCTATCGTGTTGACCGTGGTGCAGGTGGAGGTAGGCACATTTCCATTCTGCTGTTGCTGTTGTTGCTGCTGCTGTTGTTTCAACTTGGCTGAGAGCAACCTCTGTGATGGCACTGGTATGGGTTCAGAGATAGGTAGGGTTGAAGGACGAGATTGGGGATCGACAGCGGGCGAAGTATTGGCACAGACTGGAGGAGTAGGGTGTGGAGAACCGGGTAAATGCAGATCAGCCGTGAGTTCACTGGGCAGCTGACTGGGGACTAGCACGAAGTCCTCCTCAGGACTTGACGATTCTGGAGACTCGGCTGTAAATACAAATGGTTAGAGAGAAAACATACAAAGAGAATGCGGAGTTATACCAGAGCGAAAGGACTAGTGACATACCAATGGGCGGCGTTCTGTTCTGTAGATGAAAGGGCGCCGTCTTAAGGGCCACAGGCTGTGTGACAGCAGGGAAATCTCTCGTCAAAGGAAGAGGAGCTGGTGGACTTAATTGCGGGAGATCTGATCAGAAAAAAAAGTTTATCAACAAACTACTTTTTAAGCCTCCACTCGTTTGCGAGTAAACTATTTAAAAAATATAAATGATAACTTTAAGTTGACATACGCAAATAAACAGTACCGTTGGCTGGTGGCGTTCGTGGTCTTTGTAAAAAAGGATGATTGAAAAAGACATCAAAAGGCATCCTGTTGAGCGAGTTCCTCCTCAGTAATCCCATCAAGAGATCTGTGAGTTCGGCACTCGTTCCCGCTGGTATCCTGACAACAAAGTTAACAATTAGCAACCTCATCCAGAGAGACACGCTCAGCAACGTATAGGCAGGTAGGTACTTACTTTGGTGAGAGGTTGACATTCTTCTCGTAGAAGAGCTTCAAGGCTGGAGGGGTTTGTGCCTGAAAGGGAGCCTTCCCCGTCAGGCACTGGAATATGATAGTCCCTAAGCTCCACAGGTCGGCCTTGGCGTCGTACTGCAGGGACATGATGACCT
The DNA here is from genome assembly GCA_963576905.1 of Mystacides longicornis. Classification (NCBI taxonomy): domain Eukaryota; kingdom Metazoa; phylum Arthropoda; class Insecta; order Trichoptera; family Leptoceridae; genus Mystacides; species Mystacides longicornis. The sequence continues at coordinate 395,733 of OY756438.1, forward strand.
CGGGCGCCATGTACATGGGGGAGCCGCAGAGGGTCGCGGCCATGACGCCGTCCTGGAGGAACCTCGCGAAACCAAAGTCGGCTATCTTCAGACAGATTTCACTGGGCTGGGGGTGCGGTTTGGAATGTGACAGGAGAATGTTCTGTGGTTTGAGATCTCTATGGACGACCCCCTTCGCGTGGAGGGCCTTCATGGCGCCAGCTAGCTGTCTTACGAATAGCCGGATGGTGTCCTCGCTAAGGGTGCCCATTTTCATAAGGTAATCGGCCAAGTCTCCGCCATTGCAGTACTGAAACAAGAGATGATTTATATTATTGCTATTTTTGTTTATGTGGCGTATCTATACATTAATACGTGAAGCAAAAACTTTGATACCATTTTTACGAAAATCGCGCGGACGGAGGAGTATGAAATTTCGCACACTTATAGTTTATATAGGAGAAAGAGTGGCGAATGCTAATATTTTTTTTTAATTCAATAAAAAAAACATTACAAACACTACTGTAATGTTATGTATTTGATACTCACCACACTTTGTTTTTGACATTGACACATACGCATATATTCTTTTGTTTATCTGTGGTCAAATTGAGAATAGATTAAGATGGTTTGTCTTGAGGCTCTCAAATGGAAGGCATTGGACATAAATTCTATAGTAACCCGAGTTCATATTATACCAGCAAATTAACCGCCCAAGTAGAATCTTAGCGCAGCGAAATGGTCTCTAACCTAACACATCAATGTAATACATATTGAGATTAAATAGTCAATATTTACATACAAAGGCACCAATGCAACATGCAACCCACAAATAAGCGGAACTATCAGTAGTAAACCCACAAACGTATGCATGGATCAGAGGGGAGGGAATATTGGATAAAGAAGCATAAGGATGATGTGGAGAGAGCCTCCGCCGAGGGACAAGAACTTGCAGCTCTAGAGGAGACTCTTTCAGTTCCTGTAAACCATTTCGAACTAACGATTCGGAGAAATTCACCCTCAAAGCTTCAAAGACCCACAATCCTTTGAAACAATCCTAATGTACCTACTTTTATTCGGTTTTTTTATGGTTGACCATGAAAGCGCCGTGGGGACTGATGTTCCTACCGTAACCTTACGGGAAGTCGTATAAAGCTATTCTTTCCCAGATATCGATTGACGATCAGCAATCTCTACGAGACAACTCTTATTTGCAGAATGGGTATGTGTTGGTAGCGTCGAGGCAAGGGTTTCGGGCCGAACCTTGAGTAATGCTTCGTCTCGGACGCTTACTTAGAAGAATGCGTAATGTAAATACGCGGGTGATTAAAGAGAAATGATAAAACACACTGATACCACTCGACTCGAGATAGATACAATATCGATAAGGCGATTCGGTAGGAAACGATTCATTTCAATTCCAAGAAAGCGGCGATGAGTGAGGTCCGCTGAGCCCTGACTGGGTGGTCATCGCCACCTGCAAAGGTCCATCGGAGGTCCAGTAGTTCTCGTCTTTGGGATATCCGTGTGAAAAAAACAACAGGAGTTCTCTCAACAATATATACACCCGCTATGCCGGCAAGCGTTAAAATGTGTAAAGCCCCAGTAAGAAAAAAAAGGCAGAAATATTAATCCTTCTTAGCATTGCGGAAGTGGGGGAAGAACGGAACTAATTTGTGGGAGGTCAATATTGTTCCTACTTCTATAATGCACCCGATGGATTAAAAAAAGAGAGAAAAGAATCCAAGAAAGCTGGCAAAAGAATAGGAAAGGCGGGCAAATAACGCATCGTCATTAAAAAAGCTGAAATGATTTGGATGCCGGTGTGTCCCCTTATCAGCGGGCGCCGTTATCGGGCGTGATAACACGATAGCACGATTACACACGGCGCGGCTTCTTCAGCCCAGTCCGAAGGGGAAATCGAAAGAATAAAGAGTGTCGATAGCGTTCCTAGATCGCCAATGGCTCCAAGAGTTGTGCACTGCTAGTCACATCGCCGCGCAGCATTCACCAGTTAGTCGTGATCAACCTATTGTTAAGATTATTCCTTGAAACGAGTGTGGACCTACAGAGGTGAGGATGCACCGCCCGCTCAGGATCCTAGTCTTGGCACTGTTCGTCCTCGCAGTCACGTAAGTGTTTCAACTCCTCTAACATCGCTTACGCGGGTTCTGTAAGGGTTTCGACAAGTCGCGCCCTATGTGCGGGTGTTGCAATCAAACGCGTATTGGAAAAGAAAATGCATTTGCTATCTATCTACAGAGGGCGCGGAGATAACGACTGGCGTGTAGCAGCGTCCTGCGCTGTACGCAGAGGAGGGGCTCACTACAGAGCCCTGCAGAACACCAAAGAGTGCTTAAATAGCGCCCAACAACTCTTCATGATTAAATCTTGTGATCTTAATGATCTTTTCTGCTGCTGTATACTTGGGTGCTGTGTTGCAAAAATCATATCCATTACAATTATAATGTAGTACAGGTTGAATAATTTGTAAAGGGGTTGCTCCATGTAACAACTGGTATCTGGTTGACTATTTACTCAGCACAAAATTTACACGGTTTGTATAATTTGGTGGACAAACACCGCCAATGTTACATCAGAGATAACGAAGAGTATTTTTCTCTATTTGGTTACCTATCTTCATACCTGCGTTATGATACTGCCTGTTTGTTTTTAGCGGCGCAAAACATTATTTATTGTAATATCTATGTTTATTTAATCAATCTATGTTCGATGATTGCAGGTTGGTCAACGCACAAGATGAGGCGCCTCCCACGGACGAATTATTGATGAAAATCCCTTTGGATAATGACGACACAGGTGCAGTTGAAGCAGACAAAAAACTAGAAGAAGACAATAAGGACGAAGAAGCATCAGACGATGTCCCATTTGATGTAGCGCTAGGAAGCGGAGAAGGGGAAGTTAAAATTGAACTGAGATCACACTCGGAAGATAAAGCAGATAAAGGAGAAGGTACCAATACCACCACAATCTATGATGTCATCATAGACTGGAGCGAACGACAGATATCAGTGGTTTCGGCCGCAATGTTTGAAGATCATTCGAAAGAGGCCGAACAATTATTACTCCAAGACAACAAAATCATAACCATAGAAAGCGATGTAAGTTAATCCACAAATCTCTTATCAAATAACAATTGATGAAAACAAGAACACATGTATTGTTTCTTCGAGATATCCTATACAGATTTTTTTGAAAATGTTCCAGGCATTCTCTGGTATGGAAGGTCTGTCACTGATAAACCTGTCCACCAACGCACTGAGCACACTGGATCCAGAAACATTCTCCGATTTACCAAACCTCAACGTACTCGACCTAAGTGGCAACCCGTTGGAACTACCGTCGGAGTCCCTCTTTCTAAATCTGCCAACTTTGACGAAAATCTGGATAGCCGGTTGCAATCTCAAAGAAATCCCAGTGAACACATTCGACGGAATGACTTCGCTAGAAGAAATCAATTTGGATGGAAATCCTATTGACGCAGAGAAGGTAGTCAATAGGTTTTATTCACTCATTATTTACAAGGATTAATTAGGTTCTTGTGCACATAATAGACAATAGAGCTTTGTTTATAGGTGATTGCGTAATTGCTACTTAGCTACAAAAACAATAGAGAAAACATACAAGATTTGATGAGGCCTAATATAGTGATGCCTTTTCTGACCGGTTGAGGTTTAAGGACGTGAGGTGGTCAACCTCACGGCCCCGATCTGATTTTTCGATTTCCTGCCTCTTATAGGATGCTCAAAAAACCAGCAAAAAGAGTAGAGGTGCTATTCTTAGCCGGCAACCCCACGGCAGAAAAGGCATCATAAGCCTCGGACGCCTTCGAGCGCAATGGAGAGCTCTTGATGCCTCCCTATGCTCCTAAGTGGGGTTAAGGCCACTCGCATTGCGGGTTGGTTTGGGGGGGGGGGGGGGGGGATCCGCGGCGGACCTGATTTGTGTGGGGCCGGCTTTTTGGTTTGATTACTTCGATCTGACTAGATGGTCGGTTTCATGCGCGACGGGCTTGCTTCGGATTTGTCTCCTCCGGGCTGGCTTGCGGTGTGCGGAGGGCTTTAAAGGGAGAATGAATATAGTGATAGTGTCATTTATGCTTGTTATTTATCCCCGTTAAAAAAATCTAGCTGTTAGGCAAAAAAGCTGACGTGATAATTGTGCATAAGAAACCTCTAAACTGCTTCCTTTATATTTCCAGCCCCTCACGGTGGCCCACTTCGCTCCGCTGACAAACCTTAGCTTCCTGAGTCTACCAGAATCCAGCATCAACCCTACGGTGGTGAGACAACTGTGCAAGGAGCACGCCCTGCTGACCAAGGTCTGCTCACAGGAGTGCAGTATCAAGTACGAGTGCGCGGCTACGGACGAAGTGGCACCACCAGACACTGACGAAGAGCGACTACTTCGAGCCGGTCCATCCATCCTCAAGGCTGAAGAGGCGGCCCCGCCACTGGAGATAGCCCCTATGGGAATACTGGTGATGGCAGCTCCCCCGACGGAAAAAGAATCGGAAAAGAAAATAGAGAAAATGGAAGGTATGGCAATCCATTCGTTCATTGTTTTACACAATCTCAAATAAACACCTGCAATTTCTTTTCTTGTCATTCCATGTTATGCATAATAACGTGCTTGCCGATTTAAACTGTGATTTGTTAATGGTTATTATTATCGTTTGGCACAGTCGGAAGACAAGAAACAAAAGTAAAGCAACTGTGCTACTACATCCGGGAAACACATAAAGGGCAACTTCCAAGTCATCCAGCCATTAGGACTGGCGTTGACTTGAGTATTTCATTATGTTACGCTCTCATGTCTCTCTGCAAGTCTCTACGATATTTTGGATGCTCTGCACAGATTCTCCATACTCGTAGTTAGGGGGTTCTCGCATCTGCCACCTGTGGAGCATCTGGCAACATCGGTCGTGTCTCGTGCGGATCCGATTTAACGATATCCATTAACGTCTGGGAAGATTGAAACCAGGCAGTGGCAATCCCGAGTGTCTCTGAGGCTCTCCGTTTCCCCTCCCATCGGAATTGCCCATTGTTCTTGGTAATGTAATAATACAAACGAATTTCTCATTTTAGATCCACCACTACCAATTGAACCCGCGGTTCCGGAAGATATATCTGATAAAGAGCAAAAATCCGTGGTGCCCATCGCAGAAACCATCCCGGAGTCCTCAAAGTCGGGTGTGACGGGAGGCGGAGTCAATCAAACCATCATCGGGCTGCTGATTGGAGGCATGGTGGCCGTGGTGGCGGGGGTGCTGCTGAAAAAGAACTGGAAGAAGATCACGGGGAAGAGAAGCGAGGAGGGCAGGAGGAGCACGCCCAGGGCGGCGCAACAGGACGTAGAGCAGGGGGCGGAGATGGTGCCCCTCAAGAACAACAACGACAAGAGCCCCCCGGCGCAGTGATCCCAGGAGTGCAGATCTCGACCCCGGCAGATGCTGGGCCCAACACAGTGGCGCGGGGTTGCGTGCCACGAGGTGCGTTAGTTTCTACCACAGGATATGTTTACGTTATTCGGTTTTTACAATAAAATATTTTCATAAACACACAATTTGCTCTTTCTTTTATTCGGTGCTGCTTGTTCAAGTACCTTTGTAAAGTTGGCTCGTCTTGTAGTACTCCAGGTTATATATAAAAACACCAAAGCAGTATTATCAGTACCTAATTAGTTGGAGACGAAGACGAGAGGCGACGAAGTATCTTGTCGCAAAAGCATTTTACAACGTTGACAATGTGCTCAATGAGATTGTATACTCTCTTCTATTCGATTCCAAGTTCCAAACAATTAGTTTTAAGATGATAAGAAAAAATAAAGTATAAACAAAGAAGAGAGGCAGGCAGACTGGAGATGTGGATAGGTGTCCTATGCCAGATAAAGGGCAGCACACTACCATCACAAACGAAACATAAAAGTTTGCAAAGATATTTTAAAGGTTGACAGTGCTTCCAAACAATCCGTCATACACGAGTTAGTAGATAGGTAGATAATATCTTATATTAGTCAAACATTCTTATCGTGTGAACAAACCAACAACACGATATTAGGTATATTGTGTCTAGTCTGTAAACGTAGTTGCATAGTAGGCAGGTAGATGGCGTTTTAGTTAAACTGAACTGGGAACAGTTTGAAACAGATCTATTTGAGCATTTCCTATATCCACTCCTTCTGATCCGATCAATTCATACTGAACATAATATAACCTTCCAATCGTCTGAGCACGTGTGCTTGGTGGCAGCATTCATTCTCTACCTACTTGGCTCGGTCATAAGATAATTCTACTTTGTAACAAACGAAACCGTCCGATCACGAACGATGCAACCTCTAGGACTAGGATAACGGTTATCCTGAATCGTAGACTGAGCTGGCTCGGCCATGTCCTACGTATGTCCCCCGAGTCCATAGATTGTGGGAGCTTATTCTATACACCGGGTGGTACAAGAAGACGCGGCAGACCTAGACTCACCATCTAGAGAACGTACGATGAAGAACTTCGGGATGTTGGCTTACATTTGAATGTCGTCCGTCTTGAATCTAGATGCTTGACGAGGCTTTGGGGCGCCACATGCTCCACCTAGGGAGTGAACGTGGATTAGGGGGCTTATTCAGACCATATTTCCCTGCTGTTACAAACGCTGTCTTTATGTCATAACTTTTGCATTAGTAAATATTCAAATCGCCAAATTCTCATTACGGGAATCCTCGATAATAATATGTGGAAAAAGTGCATCGGCGGCAGGACTCTGGCCTGCGTACCAAGCCGACTGACGCAATTTTTTTTCGTTAATAGTTGTGATTTGGAATTATAAGGATTTCTTATATCTACATTTTGAATTCTGCTTTTAAATAAGCACTTCTCTATTCCTGGTGAGAACGTATAATATCTCATTGGTGAGAACGAACAAAAAAATATACTTTCTTTTGCATAATTTAAAGACTTGTGGTTGAAATTTCATCCAATAAAAATGCCTCAGTCAAATGTCAATACTGGATGTGTGATAAGCAGGTGGGGCCCACCTTAATTTGCTCAAAAAGTTTCAACTTCGTATATTTTTTTTTTGTTATTCTCTCCAGGAATAGAGTATAAAAAGAATGTAGGAGTTCAAAAAACTTAGCGCATAACAAGAATTATTACAAACAGATCTGACATCAATAGGTACAGTAGCATATCTTTGTCACACATAAAATAATAGACATGTGTTATTTCGCATGTAATAATATACATGATTCGTATTTTACGTGCAACAAAGACAATAATAGTAACTCGGGGACTCAGCACTCTTGTCAGCTATATTTACTTGCGTGTGTGATTAATATAAATATGTGGGTAAGTGCATCATGCAGGTTAGTTAGCTGTTAGACAGCGTGTTGCCCGATGCTGTATTGTGATCCATTGACAAATCCAGTGGGGCAGTGGGGGAGAGATGAAGGCACGTGGAGCGGACTAGAGCTGGGGGCCGTGTTCCAAGGGCAGCACGTGCAGTGTGCACTCTAGACTAGTCTGGTTGCATTGCAAATTACAAGTTACGCCGCGCCGGGTAGAGCCGTGACAAGGAAGTCTGCACGCAGGAAATAACTGCTGCGATAGTGAGGACATCCATAACGAGAAGAATTACAGCGTATACAGGCTAATAAACACCTCAAACTTCTTCTTCTTCTTATGGTCGCTCACAATCTGACCTCCAGAGATCGAAGCCATTGGATCGCGTCATCCGTCAGTGCGTGCAAGTCCTGTAGTCCTTTTTCAAATGCGTACATGGGGCACTCGTTAATCAGATGGTCGATTGTTTGTGTAATCCCACATGCACATGCTGGTGAGTCCATCCATCCCCATTTATGTAAGTTGGAAGCGGTGCAGCCTACATCACATCTTATTCGGTTAACTCTACACCATATATTTCTGGGTTGCGTTGAGCCAGGCAGTTCTTTTGTCAAACTATTTGAAATGTATTGCCATCGCATCCAAAAAGGAAGAAACAGCCAGCTTCGAATCAATAAGTCGAAGTGGTTGGTAGCCTGGCGGTTAGCGTACTGGAAATCGTGGGTTCCTGTTTCACGACACAAGCTTTAAGTAGCTTACTGTGAAAGAGTTCACTTTCACAAAAATATCCAGCACTAGCTTAAACCCGTTTTGCTTTACGTTTTTGATTCCGATTGTCAGGCTTGATCGGTAGGTAATTAAACAGGTTCTAGTCTAGCTTCCCATTGCTTAACAGACCTCTATAACTGACATAAGCACAGAAAAAGAAGAATGACTTTTTTACCGACCTCATAATATTATACGAACCTACCGACATAATTTGCAAGTTTTCATAGAGAGCTCTGTGGTTTGAATCTTAGCTACATTCCCTACTTTGATAATTAATTGGGCATTCCACCCATAGAGGGTGATTTGTACCTGTCAAACTTCAAAATAAAACTGCAAATTTTTTCATTAAATCTTTATTTATTGAGAATAATAAGATTTGAATAACATTTATATGTATAACAAATCAATCTACAATTATTTTATTACATTTTCATACCGTAATACCAAGATTCCATTCAACGTTTACATGAGTAATTTTGTTTCCAAAAGATGACTTACTGTCTTTTTGAGAAATTTGTATGAAGATCCTAATAAAATAGATTTTTTTAAATAGCTCTAAATATATTAAAGTTAATGCAGCAAATTGTATTTAAGAACCTTCTCCAGCATTTTGTACGGCTCTGGGCATATTAATATCTGACGTAGCATTTGTATTTTGAGCGTGATGTTCACATATAAGGTAAAAGTATTGTCAAAGGCAAATAAAAAAACAAACATTTCTGAAATATTATGTAGATTAAAGTGTGACCATTATCGATGGGAAATAATGCCTAAAGATTTTTTCTTCACATCAACCGGTCCTATCATATCCGAGATAGAATATTATCAAAATCGGGGAGAAATTTCAGGTGAAAAACCCTAGGGAAAATTCTGATGACCACGTCTCCGAAATCGGAGGTTTGCTATCTGAAGAGCTGGGGCACGGGAGAGTAAGCTAGCAGTGCATAGATACACGAGTGATGAGAGGTGTTGAGAGCTGTCATCCACGCAGTGGGGACTGGGGACACAGTCCGCTTGGCGGCGTCCCAACTCGAGTTGGATGGCACGCCGCCTCTCCCACCAGAGTGCACTTGACAATGTCCGGGCGTGCGGCGGTCCAGACGTCACTCAGTCCATTGTCTTAAACACACGGAGATTAAGTACCTAGCAATCAGCTGCTGACCAATAACAGCGAGGTTATACTAAAAACATACTTCTTCCATCATCCAACTGAACAATAACGAACCCTTTCCGAACCTTTATCATTCGGAGTCCCAAAAAGTCTTTTACTTCAACCAGCTTTTCTACTGGACATTCCATACTTCTGGACATCATCTTCCATTTCTCTACGGGATGCTATAACATTGCACTATTCAGATTTTCATTGGTCTTTTTTTAAAAATGGGGCAAATCCACCAACATTAATCAATCTTCAGTGTCATCTGATGGCGTCCATTTCATGTGCCACATTGATTCATTTATTGCTATTACCGACACCGTACGTTTTAAATAATCTTATTTCTAACCTAGAAGGGATCGAAAAGATCTTCATTCAAACACAAAATGCATCTTTATTGCATATATTTGATACCAGACTCCCTGTTATTGTCAATGCGCAAATTGTCAACGTTTCACTTCCGTATAGCATTGACGGTAAACGGTAATACATTTAAATCTACTATATAAATTAAAGTCGGGTTAGTGCGAACACTTATAACTCGAGATCGGCTAAACAGATTCTTCTGATGTTTGATTTATTGGATTCTTCTCCGCTCCGGATAACAGAAAAACTAATAAAACCTTGAAAAAAAAATGGATAAGAAATGATGTAAAATACAGTGTTTAAGTTTGTATGGAAAGGTTACCTGGGACGCGCCCACCACATCGCGGGTAGTTCCCTCTCATTCTCGCATACGCTCTTACAGTAGCCCATCCCACTTACTCCACCGCACCGTTTCGATAGTTTTAGAAATTTTTCATACAAAGTCAACAATACTATCGGGCATATTCGTGTTGGTAATAGGCGAGGTAGGGTGTGTGCGAGAGCGCATTTTTCTCAAGTTGTTCCCGCCAGAGCTTTGAATACGAATAAAATAGGGATGTTTCGGAAATAGTTTAATGTTATTATTTTATTAGCTTATCTATTCGAATTAATTTTGTATTGTTTAACGGGGGCGCAGTGTACATCATGTACATATTAACGGGCCACTTCGGGCTAGAACCACAGGACAACGTCTGTCGGGAAAGCTAGTTATCAATAAATGCTTAATTTTTTTTCTTTTTACCGTTTTTTTTTTTACCCATCACGCCGTTTTCCGAAGGGGGTAGGCAGAGAGTACGGATTTCCATTCTTTCCTATCCAAACAAACCTCTTTCGCTTCTTCCAAACGCATAACATTCCGCATACATGCTCTCCTATTTCTTTTGCTCCTGACTTGGCCCTCCTCCAAGACTGAACCGATATGATCGGACTATGTCATTTGAGGTCGACCTCGTCTGCGTGCACCCATTCTTTCAGATTTATATATCCTTTTTGTCATTCTTTCCTCGTTCATTCTCTCTACACGCCAAACCATCTTAATTTATTAACATTCATTCTAGTCACTACACTAACATCCACTCCACATTCCTTTCTAATATTCTCATTCCTCACCTTATCAATCAGTCTCTTCCCGCATATCCTACGGAGTGATCTCATTTCCACAGCATTCATTCCAACTTCCATATTTTTCGTCCATGTATCGTATTCGTGCAACAATACGATTGACAGCTGTGAAAAAAATTTGCTCTGTGAAAAAAATTAAAATATCTGCAATAATTAGTGATTGTTTTTGTAATTGAAGTAAATAATACAAATGTTTTGAAGTACAGTGAATGAATAAACATTTTTTTTTTCTTTTTTCTTTCTGTGCATAACTGTTTTTGTGCTTGTAAATAAACTGTGTCATAAAGGATTCTTGATTGTGTTTGTGATTAGTCGAGCCATATAAAGAGTGTTTTATTGGGATGTCTGGACCATTTGAAAGATCCATGATCACATCTAGATCCCCAACAGCTGGATCTACGGCAGACACAGATATTCAGCAGGGTGGGGTCTCCCTCGCTGACATGAGCTTGACGCGCACAGAGGCGCTGACAAGAACAAAGGACCTCATAGATAATATAACATTAACGCTTAATGATGCCAAGGGAAGAGTGTCAGCGTTAAATAATGATAAGATCTTTGATAGTATGGAAGAAATATATAGAATAATGGCTGACCTATGTTCGGAAAATGGAGAGAGGAATCAGAATCTGAATGAATGCATCGGTCCAATTATTCGGGAATTGGCGCATGATATTGGACAGGTAAAGAGTGCTGTGTGTGGTGATGGACGATCCCCGGGGAGTGACGGACAGTCATCGGGAAGCTTGCAGATTGCGGACAAGAGGTACTCTCTGATTGTGTCATCTGTTAAAGGAGATATGTCTCCTGAAGATATTGAAAAAATGTTAAAACAAAAATTGAAACTGGCCCCCTTGGGAATCGCGGTCTGCTTTACCAGAAAATTAAAAGAGAAAGGACTACTGATATCATGTCCTAAGCTCAGCGATGCCCAGTTGACTGTAAAACTAATTCAAGAGAAATTTATTGAAAAACTGAATGCAACATTGCTAAAAAAGAGGAGGCCTTGCATTGTGATAAAAAACATAGCGGCGGACTACGAGATGGAGAGCTTGTGTGCTGATATTATCCAGCAAAATGTTGACCTGAGAGAAAGAAGTGCCGATGAAATGGAGATTAAAAAGGTCATAAAAATAAAAAGAACAGGAAACCAAAGCCACGTTTTGCTCGAGACATCCCCTGAGTTGAGGCGCCGCCTGATTAGAATGGAATACGTCTATGCGGGCTACCAAAGACTGCGGGTAATGGACTCAGATCCTGTGGTACAGTGTTATCATTGTCTGGCCCATGGGCATACATCCAGGACATGCATCAACAGGACGAAGCCGTCTGTTTGCTCTCACTGTGAGGGTGACCATCGATATGAAGTCTGCAATAGAAGAGATGAACATCCAGTCTGTTCCAACTGTCGAAGACTGGGGCCTGGCGCATCTACTGCACATAGCGCAATGAGTAAAAAAGAGTGTACGTCGTATAAACGAGCATTGATAAGTGCACGCCAAAGGATTGAATACTGACTAGTGAATTGTTTTCGGTTTCCCAGATTATATTTTAGGGAGCAATCAGGTTTGGTTTTCAAGTGTTGTAAAAAATATTATCATTTTCTAAAGGTAGGTGGGGACTTTGTGCTTGTTGTAAATGTGGGTGCCATATCATTGACTTATGAAATTAAATCTCCAAAAGATGCAATATGTTGGTTTGGTTCAGGTGATACAAGGAAGATTTACAAAATGGGTATAGGGACACTTAGAATAAATGATAATAATAATGTAACTGATGAGTTTTGTCTCTTCATGGACATACTTATATTTATGTGTGGAACATGCTGTTGCTCATTTTTGCTCAACATGCTATTGTTTTCAAAATGAGTTTGGAATATATTGACCAGGATAATGAAATAGATTATCAACGAACTAATAATGTAGAGAATTGGATAAAAAATATGGAATATGACAAATATAGTAACAACAGTTTAATGTGTGTGCATGTAAATATTAGATCTATATGTAAATACTGGGATACTTTCTTGATACAAATGAAAAACTGTATTGATATCATGGACATTGTTATATTGACAGAAATTGATGTTAAAGAGGAATGTATTAATTTATATAATATAGATGGATATAACAAATATTATTTTTGTAGAAATAATAGGCGGGGAGGCGGAATATTACTATATGTAAGTAATAAATTTACTTTTGAAGAAATAAAATATGATGTTAAGTTTTGTGAAATAGTATTAGGAAGAGTATCATATGGGAAGAACTATAGTATTTATATTGTGGCGGTATACCGGCCACCAAATAAAAATAAACAAGGTTTTGTTCAAGAAGTTAAGGAATTGATGGAGAAAAATATGAAAGTGACGGATAACTGTGTGTTTATAGGTGATATAAATATTGATTTATTGGCTGATAATGATGCTTTGGTGGTTGCATATGAGGGTGTGATGTGTGATAATTACATGGTTAGGTGTGTGCATGATGTGACGAGGGAGGCGGTGGTTTCCGGTAATGTAACAAGGTCTTGTATTGATCATATATTCCTTAGAATTAAGGGCAAATATAAAAATGATAACAGCTGTGGAGGGGGCATCTTTGCTTGTGTGAGTGAGTCGGCTCCGGCTGATCACAATATGACGCTAGTGAGAATACCTATCGAACATACTGAAACGGGTGGACGGTGCGGGGACACGGGCAACCGGAATGTTAGGGTATTATCAGAGAAAAAATTATATCAGTTAATTGCAAGTCATGACTGGAATAATTTATCTTTGGAAAGTAGTTCAGAGGTTATTTACGAAAGTTTAAAGAATACATTGAATTTACTATATAATAAATCAAAAATTTGTCTTAAAAATGTCAATAAAAAAAGACCGAAAATTGTGTGTGAATGGATGAATGAAGAAATATTGGAGGAAATAAAGAAGAGAGATAGACTTTTTAGGACATGGAAGAATGCTCCGTCCAACGTTTCTTACAGAGAAGAATATAAGAAGTGTAGAAATAGAGTGAATAGGTTAATATTGAACTGTAAGAAATTATTTTATAGTAATAAATTTAATAGTTGTTTTGGTAATGTTAAAAAAACTTGGAATAAAATTAACACGATCTTGGGACGAAATACAAAAAGCGACTGTGATGAAGTGTTGAAAAAGTATTTTCTTACGGGTAGAAGCGTTGATTGTGTCCTGGATGAATTTGCAAGTCATTTTTCAAAGAGCATATCTGATATGTTGCATCATTGTAACTACAGAGCGCTTGATATGAATTATGATACACAGCAACAAAGTATGTACTTACCCTATGCCACACAAGTGGACATAAGGGACATTATTGGACAATTAAATAATTCTAAGACCACTGGAATCGACAACATTCGTATGAGCGATATTAAAACACACGCGGAAATTTTTGTTCCTATAGTGACTAGCTTAATTAATTGCATGATAAGGGAAGCGCATATACCGGGGGACCTAAAGTGCAGCATTGTAAGACCTATTTATAAGAGTGGGAAACATGCCGATGTAGGAAATTATAGACCGATAAGTATTCTTTCTGCGATAGAAAAAATTTTGGAAAAATATATATCAAAGCATCTGAACAATTACTTACAAAAATTTAATTTGATTGATCCAGCTCAGTACGGTTATCAGAGAAATAAGGGGACTGAAATTCTTCTTAGAGATTTTAGTGATTTTGTCAATGAGGAACTGAATAAAAGGAGACATGTTTTAGTAGTTTTTATAGATTACTCAAAAGCTTTTGATACGATTGAACATGAAAAACTAATTAAGGTACTAGAGACAATAGGAATTGGGGGAAATCTGCTCAAGTTATTTAAAAATTATTTAACAGAAAGAACTTTCATGATTCGCATAGGTGATAAACTGAGTGAAAAAAATGTTATAAAAGCGGGTGTACCACAAGGATCAATTTTGGGACCTACGCTGTATTTAATATATGTCTCCATGCTAAAAAATATATTTAAACATGTAAAGCATTTTATATACGCCGATGACACAGCATTGGTGGTGTCACATATTAATCAGAGTATAGCTAATGAGTACTTACAGGAGGACTATAATACGTTAATTAAATGGTCGCATGACTTTGGGTTAACTATTAACGCAAAGAAAACGAAACTCATGCACATTAGAACCCCACACACAGTTGTGGACAGTAATCAAAAAATTAAGTCTCATAATATGCAGTGCGTACATCGAAATATTGAGAACTTTTGTGATTGCAGTGCCATTGAGTTAGTTGGGGAATATACATACCTGGGTATTGATATTGATAGCTTTTTTAAATGGGACATTCAAGTTAAAAAAGTATGTAACAGATTATACTCCATTCTGGGTAGGTTGTATAGAATTCAATTTTTTGTTCCAAAGTCTATTCTTAAAATCATATACAGATCCTTGGCAGAGTCAGTGATTAGATACGGTTTGTCTGCCTGGGGTAAGACGACACAAACAAACTTAAAGAAAGTTCAGCACAAGCAAAATTCAATAATCAGATTGATTTCTGACTATGTACCAGGACCGCATAGACATTTTGACACGTACAAATATTTTGGGGAATTGAAGTTGCTGACTGTTAGGGCTATTTTTTATTACAAATTGGGTATGGAGAACTTTTCAGACAATAAATTTAAAAAAAGATTAATACATGCACATAACACAAGGTTTACTAAAAATGAAGGATTAAAGGTACCAAAAACTAACAACAAGTATGGTGATCGCACTCTAGAGTGCTTAGTTCCGAAAATGTTCAACTCATTGCCAATGAAAATAAAAAAATGTAAAAAAATTGGAAAATTGAAATTGTTGCTAAGGGATTGGCTGTGTAAAAATAAAACTATGTATGTATAACCAAACCATAGTATAATTAGAATTAAATAGATATGTAAGTGGATATTATGATGCGGTAAACTGAGGGTGCATGGAAGTGAGCGGTACCTGTTGACAAGTCATTTAAATGACTTAACGGGTTCCGCTCATTTGTTGCACTGTTTCTGTGTGAAATATTGTGTAAATACTGTAACTGTTTGCATGTGTATATTTATTTATTTAATAAAAGTTTAATTTCAAAAAAAAAAAAATGTCCATGTTTCACTCCCATACATCATGGATGGTATCAGGATTGCATTGTGCATCAGCTGTTTGGATTTAAGAGATACGTTCTTATTTCTCATCAGAGGTCTTAGTGCATCGCCAACCCTTCTAACAGCCAGTTTCCTTCTTTCCTTCAGTTTACCGAGTATGGTTTGGATATAAAGGTACAGCACCCTTTATTCTATCGCTAGCCACTCTCTTCAACTCCTCAAAGAGCATATAGGCACTCTTTTTAAACGCTACAACAAAAGCGACAAATTAGGTATTCCTAAACGGCCGGAAGAATATGTGCAAAAAGGCTTGATTATGCCCTCAAGAAAGAGCTGACCAGAAAGAAAAGGAAGCATGTGAGGTTGTATCCGAAGACGAAGACCATCTGGACGGATTTCAATAGAAAAATTAGTGTATTGAGGGTTATTCAAGGAGGATTTAGAATTGGGGGTTTTGGAGGAGGAATACGGAAACATCTGATCAGCGGGGAAGAATTAATATTATGATAGGTACCTTACCTATATGTAGATAAAGATAAGTGGTCGCGCTTATGCCCCTACCACACGCTCCGTCTTACCTGTGGTCTTGCCTGCGCAAGCCTGGCTTGTCAGGTAAGACGGAGCGTGTGGTGTACTGTTTTATACCAACCACACGCTCCGTCTTACCTGACAAGCCAGGCTTGCGCAGGCAAGACCACAGGTAAGACGGAGCGTGTGGTAGGGGCATTACAAGACATGTTGAGTGGATGATGAAATTTAGACTGGGATTACCTCTCACTGCTGGCGCGACACTCAACTACACAACGCTAGCGACTGATCGCCGCTAACTGTAATGGGTTCAACTTGCACATTAAAAGATGTAAGACAAATGTACATTTTTCATTTAATCATATAAATATCTATAACAATAACAAACCACTTGAATAAGGCATCTACCGCCATCTGTAGGGTTAGGTAGCAAGCACGATGACCCGGTTACACAGTGTTGCACTACGAATGTTGGCCTCAAGCGAGTATAGTCTTTCGTTAGAAGGTGTTTGACCAATATACCAACAATAGAAACAATCATCGAAATAGGGCGAAGCAAAAGTCTAGAATGGAAGCTTAGCACTACTTTTCGCAGCGCCATTACAAACAGACTTAATACTAGTGTTGGAGCAGTATCTTACCTGTCTTCAAATGACACAACTGTCTGCCAATAAACTGCAAGAAGCTCTAAGAAAAACGGAGAGAATGATGACTGGATACGAAGCCAGATTAAAGTGATCCGATGTGACCGAGACGATAGCTGTGCAGAAGTGGATATGAGTGGAGCACATTGCAATGAAGAAGACGATGAGACTGCTTAAGGGGTGATAAAAGACCACAGGCGTACCCAAATACCAGATAGATGAACAACATTACCTACGAGGTTCACGGGACCCCAGTGGATGGTGATCGCACAGAATGTCTAAGTTCACCCACATGCCCTTTAGGAGACGATAGATTGGACAAAATATCGGCCATATTGAAATTTCGATCTAATCAAGTTACCGACCAAAATGTGCGTCGCAAAAACAAATAAATAAGAATGCTAGAAGTGAAGATAGGAGAAGGGACTCACCTCCATGACTAGGTAGACGTAGAGAGGACTCTCCTTGCAGTCCAGCAGGGCCACCACGTTCTCATGGTGCAGCTCCGTCAGCTCCTTCAGGATCTTGATCTCCTTGCCCAGCAGGTTCTGGGACTTGGCCAGCGACTTCTTCGTCACTGTTTTGATGGCCACCGTCACCGACGGGTTCTGAAACAAACAATCGATCGTGCTTTAGTTCCCGTGCGGTAGGTACACCAACATGTGTGAAATGAATCATTGTTCTGGGAAAATATCTATATATCGACGGAAAGTATTTCCGAAGAACTTTCTAGTAAAAACACATAAAAAAATCATCCGCATTTTGTTGATAGCTCGGATCAGATAGTTCTTATAATTTTATGTGGTTTCAAAAAATCAAGTTCGCTTTAAATATTGAGCAAAATAAAATTTTTTAAGCAACCGAAACTGCGAATCTCTAATATAAATGAAAGTCGGGTTAGTGCGAACACTTATAACTCGATATTGGCTCAACATATTTTTCCGATGTGTGATTTATTGGATTCTTCTCCGCTCCGGATAACAGAATAACTATTGAAAAATAGAAAAATGGATAGTAAATAATATAAAATTAAAGTTAGGATGGAACGGATTTTATGCAACGCCATCTTTGAAAAAATCTAACAACAAAATTATTGTCTTCTGCACCTGCACCCTCTCATTTTCGCATACGTAATTGCCACCCTTACAGTAGCCCATTTCACTTAGGTATTCCACCGTCTCGGGCGCTTTAGAAATTTTTCATACAAAGGTAATCAAATTGCGAGCATATAATTATAATCTAGCGTTGATCCCGTCTGAGCTTTGAATACGAATGAAATATGGACGTTTTAGAATTAATATTTTAATGTAATTATTTAATTAGTTTATTTTTGTTTCTGGAGGCGCAGTGCACAATGAACGGGCCGCCTCTGGTAAGGACCAAAGGGTCCACAGGAGAACGTCTGTCGGGAAAGCTAGTAATCTATATAAAACTTTTATTAGATAACTTATCTACATACATATTAAGCTCCCAGTATAGTGTATGTATGTATAGAATGGCCGTGGAGAGCGCTGTTCTTCCTCCTATCAGGGTACCTAACACGAGACGAAGCAGAATTAAGGGATTTGGACATGGTGTGGCAGGAGGTCGATAAAGCCGTGCAAGAACTAGCCCGGTGGAGTGCTCATGTTGCCTCCCTATGCCTCTAAGTGGGGTCACAGAGGGAGTATGTATATATTCATTGGATGTATGTATACGGAAGCAATGGTGCATTAGCGACGCTATCGATAACAAAATGGAATTAATTGACGCGTGGTGTTGACACAATCACCAGATTATGAACAGGGTGCTGTGCTATCTGCAGCTGTGGTTAGGTGTGAAACTGTGTGGACGTTGGAACACAAAATTATACTTTCACTGGGTAAATAAATACACAATAATAATGTACCTAATTGGTCACTTTCAACTTGAACCTCGGCCAGCGTCTCTGAGCAACACAACATGCATCTACCTATCTATCAACGTACAAGTAGGTATATAGTAAATTGGCGATATTTGTGTCTGTCCGGAATTGCGAATAGAGCAATTAGGCCGCGATTGTGTGCTAAGACGATTGTCAAAACAAAGGTAAGTAGCTAATGATGTCATGCAGTAAACAAATGTTTTTTTTTTACCCAGTATAGGCAGAGAGAACGGACCTCCACTCTTTTCTACCCAAGCATACTTCTTTCGCTTCTTCCACAGACATAATATTTCTCATACACCCTCTCCTATTTCTCTTACTTATTACCTGACCTTCTTTGAGGACGGAATCGATGTGTTCGATCCACGTCATTCTCGCACGGCCTCGCTTTCTTACACCTTTCCTTTCAGCCTTATGAATTCTTTTTGCATACACGTGCTAAAAACATCTCAACTTATTAACATTCATCTTTGTCACAACACTCACTTCCATACCACATTCCTTCAAAATATTTTCATTCCTTTCCATATTCTTCGTAGAGATTTCATCTCTACTGCATTTCTATCTCGTTGTATGTTGAGTATTGTGAGAAATAGTTGATAAAATTTCGATTGCTTATATTTTATCTAATTTATTTTGACTTCTTGACTTTTTGCTAATTTAGTGTTTTATTTTTATCTAATTTGACTTTTTAACTTTTTTAATGTTATGTATTTAATTATTTGAGGCGTTTGTTGTACCTATTATGAGAAATAGCGCATAAAATTCTGATGGCTTATTTTTTATCTACTTAATTTAACTTCTTGACTTTTTACCATTTTGATGTTCTGTATTTATTGTTTGAGATGTTCTATACATTGTGGGTTATGTTGGGGTCTTCACTGGTCCATAATCTGTTTCTTTCTTTATTGATTTTTATGTATTGTCATGACTGTCTGACCTCTCAAAAATTGTAAAAATAAAAAAAAATAAAAATACTACATTCTTCTTTTTTCATCCATATCCACGTTTCACAACCATACATCATCGAGGGTAACAGGATTGCTCACTTGCTCAGGACGATTGAGTGTACTTATTTATTAACAATGCATTAATTAAAAATGAAATAAAACTGGCGTTACAGATTCAAATGTAGATTATTTATCTAAGGCCAATCATTGTCTTCGTTAGCATTTTCTACGTGAATTTCAGTAAGACGGCGCTGGAAAAACAAAAATGGGATATTCCACTATGTGATCCATCGTCTGAAGGCGAACACCCCAAACCGGGACTCGGGAGAAAAGCCACCACCCAATAATGTTAACCTTTCCCATACTGTGCTAAGAAACTTCCGCGCGTTACGGTGCTGTGTAGTCACTACACATTTTTTAAATTAGCTATTTTAGTCCCAAAAAACAAGGGAATCATTTTCAAACCATGATAATTATATTCTTTATACTCTTAATGAAGGATTAAAATGATAATAATTGTTCTACAATTACTGAAAACATCAAAAAAATTAAAAAAAGCCAAGATGGTAATTCCTCATAATATTTTGGTGGCGGGACCGCACTACATACAAACCATACGTATCCGATATCCGAGAACTACTAATATTATGTTTCATTGTATTAGTGAGCCTCGTGCCAACATCGCTGCGACAGTGGTTGCAAACATAACAGTATTTTTTATTATAAAATAAAACATCATTTTGAAGAAAAAATGTATTTATAATATTCATTTGCAATGTATTATTTTGACAAATTTTTCATTGTAATAAATTATTTTAATAGTTAGGTAAATAAATGTTTATAAATTAAATAAAATAATACCCACGAATATATAAATAAAAAAATTAACTCTTTTCGCAATTGCTGCAGGTGATGATTTTTTTTTGCATTCTATGGCTTGTGCATACAAATTTTTTGCATATTTGGCAAACTATTGTTGTTCTCTTTTTTACGTCATAGGGACAAAATCGGCACGTTCTTGCAGATGCTCGGGACTCTAACTCAATTGCTGATTCAAGATGTGGTTGAGGAGCTTCGTCACTTACAGCTGTGTTTGAGGGAGAAATTTGCTTACAATAATTTATGACTGAATCAAAGGCATCTTGGTGTTGTTTATGAAATTTTATTTGACTATTTTTTCGTTTCAAAATATTGGGCATTGCCAATTGTATGCCCAATTCTCTTATGAAACATTTCCTCTTGCTTCGATTATTTTTTTTCCAGAGGGGAAACTTCTCCAGCCACAACAAATATGCATTCAATGCCGCGATGTCCACCATTTCCATAAATAGGCGAAATGGCCATCTTCTAGTTGAACGAACACACGAATACTCGGCGGTCATCTTGTCGCCTGTGTCGACGGCACCTTTGGTTTTATTGTAATGGAGAATTACTTCTGGTTTTTTTGTTTCATTATCGCTAATTTCACTACCGAGAAGTTGAGTGGATAAAAGAATTACTGCTTTGTTGATTTGCGGCACGTAAGACACAATTGATTTGTTTGCTGTAAAACCAAATAAACTGCTATACAGTGCCCTATCCTTAGAGGGTAAAAATTCTTTAGGGATTTCCCTTTTATTTTTCCTCAGTGTACCAGTAATCGTTAATTTTTTGGAGAGTAGATCATCCGCTAATGGTATCGACGTAAAAAAATTATCCGTTGTTTTGTTACACCTCTGTTTGTACCGTATTGCGGTTCTAAAAGTTGCATAACAACACGATTTCCCTGATTAACTTCTCGCTTGTTATTTATCATTCCGGTATACACTTGCATGTTGCAAATATATGCATTTTTGGCATCTGCTGCCACCCAAATTTTTATCCCATATCTTGCGGGCTTTGATTTCATATAAACTCTAAATGGACAATTTCCTCTATATGCTGCCAGTCGTTCATCCACAGTTACATCAGTCGATGGTGAGTAGTTTGATACACACGCATCAACTAATTTTGTAAAAATGGACTTTACTGGCTCTAACTTATCTCCAGATACTGCAAATCTCTCCTGCCTCGTCTCCCTATTGTCAAAACGTATTTGACTATATATACTTATAAATCTATCTCGCGACATAGCTGCTGTGAAAAACGGCTGACAAAATGGTTCTTCACTTGTCCACAATTCATCCAAGCTTAATTTTCGTGTTCGATTACGACCGGAAACAAGCAGTATACCGATGAATGTATATAATTCGTCTTCAGATATGTCTTCGATCTTTTTTCCATTCAAACGTCGTAATTGACGATTGGTTTCATCGCAAATTTCTTTAACAATTTCCGGGCTAATAAATAAAGTAAACATTTCCTTTATAGTGTTCACCAATGTACCTACTGGCGTTTCTTAGGCCGGAAGATTCAGTGACAATATTGCATTGTCTTCGTCTCGATGATGCCGCTGGCAATGAGCTCCACTCATAGCCATGTTTTGAGACTAGTGTTTCTCCTTCTACTTCATTTTCTAATTCAGAATCTGAATCTATTCGTTCAACAACATCCTCAGTTTCTGATATATCATCGTTTAATTCGAATTCTATATCGCTGTCGTATTCTGCTTCCAATAAAATTTCTTCATCTGTTAAATGTTTTGAAGTCATTTTTCTTCCTAATATGAACAAAATTTGAAAAAAAAAAATTGAAATAACCAAAAAGTTTTCCAAATCCTAACTGTTAAAAAAAGGATGCATAAAATATATTTAAAAATCAAATAAAAATAGAAACAAAGTAGGTACATATTATTTCGAATCGCTCGAAAACGATGGCAGGGACTAAAAAATATTGAGGACAAGGGAACAGGAAAAATTAAATCGTTCGTATCGATATAAGTAAACACGCTTTTAAAATTAGATGTCAATAAGTATTAAAAACTTACCAATAAAAATGTTGATGAAACTATAATATTTATGTGTATTGTACTTTCCAATATAGAAATTAATATTGAATAAATAATTTTACTATCGATAGGAAATAATAAATCAGTTTGCAACCACTGCAAAAATTAGTCGAAGTACGTAACAGCACAACGGATGCAAAACAACTGAGAGAGTTTATGGTTACTTCGTCACTCTTAGGGTTGTGAAATGCGCGAGAATGAGACGTGTGCAGCTGTGCTCCGCTACCCCAAGGACTCGTGGACAGAGCGTGTTCCAAGAGTGGGACCCCGTTGGTACTCCTCGTTGGATTGTGTTAGTAATACGTTTGAGTGTATATGTGTCCTCTTGTCCGATATTCACAAAATCTCTTCTATGTACCCAATTAGTTATGATAATTCTCAATATTATTTTTTGATTCAATACGTAAATATATGAAGAAGGAATACCTATAATCTTAGCCTCGTAATTATTATATTTATGGAGATATTAAAGATTAACCGAGGCAATGCGTAGTCACTACGCATCATAGGGAAGGAAAGGTTAACGCCGAACGCCGAAGGAAGAACCCGTCTGTTTCCGAAACTCAGACCGCAAGAAGCAAAGGTAGAGGAATGCAATTCCCTACATCCGTGTTGATGTCAGTTTGGTAAATATATTTAGTACAGCTCACCTGACACACACCACACATATTGTGTTGACATTTCTCCGACTAAACGAAAACATGTTGACGCACTTCGCCAGCGTACACCTATGTCAACAATAACACCACTAAACTCATGCAACAACAGTATCTGGATTCCTTTTTCCAGAAGACGGGAGAAATGGACCCTGTATAAAAGATACAAACAACTCCATGGTGCGGAGGGCCTCTACAACTGTACAGCATTCACCACACCACAATCCCATAAGAGTCTAGACATAATAAGAACTTTGTGCACCAAAACAGCCAATAGGCATAAGGGTGAAACATTAAGAAAAATGGATATATTCATATCCTGGCGCCAAATACACGAAAGCAGTCGCAGTCTTTGAATTTGGTTGCTTTACTTGCTCTCAATAATTTCCAACTGTTAGCTCTATATCTCATTATTTACTAAATATCTACTTGTTGTATACATGGGATTTTTTTGACATGTAGAACATTTTGAGAATTCTCATGATTAGGAGTTTCGAATATTTAAACATTACCACCTAGTGGTGAACTTAAAGTGATCACACTAAGCCAGCCTTCGAAATAACAGTAGAAGACGGTCGTAAGCCCGTAGTGGTTTGTTCCATTTAAAAATGGAACATCAGTAATGAATTGTTAAAGTCATTGGTTGCGATATATTCGTCATCAGAGTACAATCAACAATGGTACAGAACTGAAGAAACGGTCAACTATTGGTGAATACTTATGAGAAGTAAAGAAATTGATGAAATAAACATGAAAAAGGCTAAGAAAATATGAAAATGGCAACGACAATCTGTAGTTAGGTCCTAGGCCGGGTACACAGTTGTCAGGAAGAGTCCGTCACTCCCCTAGAGGTGTCCATGATGGATTTCCCTCTCAACAAAAAACGTCAATCAACAATAACAAGCTGCGACCATTACATTTCAACGTAATAAATGCACTTTCACGATAATATTCAACTGCAAAGTGCAATTAATTACGTTGTAACATACTAATACTTAAGACGATAATAAACCGTGATGCGACTTATTTTATTCGTCCACTGTCATTTGTAAAATCTAAAAAGAAACAACCATTTCATCACAAAATAAAAGTCAGGTATAAAGTTTTTGTCCATCATCAGTAATTTATTAATTCTAAACTTAAAACTAAAAAGACAGTACAAACTAATTGCTGCTGAAGAAGTGAAGTGCTGAACTTTTATGACCGAGAATTACTCAGGTAGTACATCAAATGAATGACCCGTTTCTTATTATATTGTGAGCCGACAACTCGGGAATTACTTGTAAAATTGTCAAAATATTTAATACTAGCGGTCTGTCCCTGCTTCGCACGGGTAGGTACATAGGTATTTAAAAAAATAATTCAGTTTTCTTATGATCTTTATAGATCCCTAACTTTATCAAAATATTCTATAGGCTATGTTAATCTGGAATAATGTAGCATTCCAATGGTCCCCTACCGTCCGGCTCGTACCGTACCCCAGTGACGTATTTCAATAAAAAAAAATTAAATAAAAAAATAATTATTGTGGCATAGTTATAAAAGTTAGACGTATGCTGTCGCGACACTTTTTGTAAATAATGATGTCTTCTACAAAGTCGTAGTACATTATTTTATTCTAGCATCAATAGTTTTCACAGCGCATGAGATGTAAAGGATATTTTAGGTAATTTTTTTACACCTTGGGTTACATTACTGTTGGAGTTTTAGTAAGGATCCCAAATATTTTTGAAAATTCAATATAGACTATGTTCACCGGGGATAGTGTAGCTTCCCAAAAGTGAAAGAATTTTTCAAATCGGTCTAGTAGTTTCGGAGCCTTTTCAATGCGAACCAACAAATAAACATTCAAACAATCAAATCTTTCCTCTTTATATATTAGTATAGTCTAGTATAGATGTTGTTCCGCACTTGTACTTATTTTTCTGGCCTCAGACTTAAGGGAAATAACTTCCTGATTAAGTCTTTATCTAGCGCTAGCCTCTGTGTCCATCGGTCCAATCCATAGAATTATAATATCGTTCATAGAGAGTTCTTTTATATTTGGAACATACGCCACCAGCACCACATCTCATATGCGTTGTTTTTCTCCGATGCTTATTGTCCATGTTGGCGTATAGGGGTCTGGGGTCGTCTTTGAACCTTCTTTGAGGACGCTGTAGGTCCATCACCTCCGTTCAGGAGACAGGGTATGCCTAACATGTAGCTATGGATAGGATGGTCCCTAGTCGCCACGAGCGAGCGCACAGAGACAAGGCCGGTAGCTAGTAAGGTCTGGTAAGGTAACACGACACCGCTGCACTCGGCTGAGGAGGGCCATTCAATGGAGCGACCTCAACGCAACGCTAGAGTTACACCTCGCCACCAGACTAGTTGCTGGAGATGGACATATTGTCACTGGACTGACTATTTAAGGAAATGACTAAATAGTCATCTATATTAGTGTGCGTTTCTACAAAACCAACATAGAGCTGAATAAAGAAACAGAGCATACTTTCTTTTATGCTTGTTATTGGACACCATGGAAACAACAACGAGCAAGAAAAAACAATCAATGGGCGATGACAGATTACGCACGCCAAAATTCTGTTTTTTTTTCACTTTTTTATAGTTGTTGTGTCCAGTCCATATTATCAACAATCAAGAAAATAATACGTACATAATTTCCAGCTCTGACATGGTTGATATTGGACACCACGGAAACAAGCAAGAACTTAATAATGGGGGATGACAGATTAGTGTCCATATTATCAACGATCAAGAAAATATACTCTACTTCCAGCTCTGGCTCCATGTTCGTTCGGTATAAACGCACCCTTAGAATAGTCCAAAGCCCTGACTGATCGAATAATTTGCCACCTAACAACGCCTATTTATTGAGAGATTCCCATATCTATGTATGTCATTGTATAGTGGTGTGCGAGATCTGTTGTTTGAAGATACACGCACAATTGATTCCTCCCGTTTGTAATCTATGACTGAGCTTAACGTCCCTTCCAGGAACACACGTAATTTAAATTGGCACATACTCTGATTGCACCCCAATCATAGTTGTTATCAATTTTGTAGATAAGAACTTTAGGCTCCTAAAGCCATTAGCGGCTCACAACCACCCTTGCAACGAGATAATCTATACTAATATATAAAGAGGAAAGATTTGATTTTTTGTTTGTTTGTTTGTTTGTTTGTTTGTTTGCTTCGAATAGGCTCCAAAACTACTGAACCGATTTGAAAAATTCTTTCACTTTTGGGAAGCTACAATATCGGCGGTGAACATAGGCTATATTTAATTTCCAAAAAAAAGTGGGTAACCTACGAAAACTTCAATAATGTAACCCAAGGTGTAAAAAATTTACCTAAAATATTCTTTTTATCGCGAACGCTGTGAAAACTAATGATGATAGAATAAAACAATGTTCTACAATTTTGTAGAAGACATCATTATTTACAAAAAGTATCGCGACAGCATATGTCTAACTATTATAGTTATGCCACAATAAGTGTTTTTTTATTTAAAAAAACCCAATAAAATGTCACCTTTAGAAAAAGCTCTTTATTGGTATCTTGGTATTACTCCTTATTAAAATAAATTAGTTCATATTCAAGTCTGCTTCAATATGTTTGTATAACTTTTTGAA
Organism: Mystacides longicornis; assembly: GCA_963576905.1. Taxonomy (NCBI): domain Eukaryota; kingdom Metazoa; phylum Arthropoda; class Insecta; order Trichoptera; family Leptoceridae; genus Mystacides; species Mystacides longicornis. Next base: position 422,835 of record OY756438.1, read on the forward strand.
TTATTCAATTCGGACATTCCATTCGAAAGTTATCACGAGTTTAAAAATGTGAGTATTGGAAAAAAAAGCATAGTCTCTTATCATCTCAACTTATCCGATGCAGAGTGCGTATGGGAGCCGGGGAGGGCTGAGGGGAGTCGTGTCAAGTTTAGTAGAAATACCGCGCAAAGTAGTCACGGTGGTAAAGTGACGTGACACGATACATTGCAATGCAATTAAGTATTCCAGATTAACATATTTATGCTATAAAATATTTTGAAAAAGTTAGGGATCTGTCTGAAAACTAAATTATTTTTAAGTATCTATCTACCCGTGCGAAGCTGGGGAGGACCTCTAGTCTACTATATAAATGAAAGTGGGGTTAGTGCGAACACTTATAACTCGAGATTGGCTCAACAGATTCTTCTGATGTTTGATTTATTGGATTCTTCTCCACTCCGGATAACAGAATAACTAATAAAAAGTTAAAAAAATGGTTGATAAGTGATGTAAAATATAACATTTGAGTTTGTATGGAAAGGTTACCTGGGACGCGCCGACGACATCGCGGGTAGTTCCCTCTCATTCTCGCATACGCTCTTACAGTAGCCCATCCCACTTACTCCTCCGATTCGAACGTTATCATAAAAAGTCAACAATATTATCGGCAGTGTTGCCAACTTGGCGAATTTGTCGCCAGATCTAGCGACTTTTGGACATGGAAAACGACTTTTCATTTTCATTTAGCGACAAAATATTCTAGCGAATTTTCTAGCGCCTTTTAGGTCCATGGTGCTTTTCGGTTTCGGTTGTAGTATTTTGATAGAAGCCAAAGTGAGCAATATAAAAAAAAACGCGGAAACGAAAAAACATAAACTAAAAATGAATATAATATGCTTTTATAAGTGATCCAATGCCACAACCTTCTTCTTCTGCTTCCAATGTACCATAGATTTCTAGAAAAATGGATTTATAATGTCATATTAATTTTAATGACTTTCTAATTTTTAAGTAGTAGGTACTTTTCATTTTTTTGGGAGCACTATTTCTTACTTTAATACAAAAATATCGCCTAAATATTTTCTTTGCTCCCCCCGACCAATTTTGGCGACGTCTGGCGACATATGGATGTTTCAGAAATATTTTAATGTTATTATTTTATAAGCTTAACTCTATCGAATTAATTTTGTAATGCTTTACGGGTGCGCAGGGCACATTGTGCACATATTAACGGGCACTTCGGCTGGACCGATTTTCATGGTTTTTGATTTGTTGTATTCGTCTCCGTCTCGAATAGGCTACTAGCTATTGAAAAATTGATAAGGAATAAAAATATTAAGAAAATAAAATACCCATACATTTTGTATGGAACGGTTATTCCTTTCTGTGATAAATTTCTTGACAGCGCAATTTTATTTACGTAGGTAAGCAACCATTAAGTTTCGAAACAAACATAGGTACGTTTATCAAGATAGGTACACAATATTCGATAATTGCGTATTAAAACAATATGATATGATCAAGAAAATATTTTTTTGAAAACTTTATCACTTCAGTATGGCAATAATTTGCCTAATTTCACTGAGTAAATTTTAGGTGAGGAAACTAACAAGAGGTTAGCTCGAATATACACGCATACTTTTAGTTTGATAATTCTTAAAAATGCGGACAACTATTTGCTACGATGATCGTCAATCGACGTATCGCATGGAAGAACGTTTTATATGCATACTAAATGTATCGAGAAAAGAGCCTACAAAGATTTTTAGAGATTTCTTTGCGGTCCATTTAAAATTCCACGAAATCTTTCTTACTCTATAAAAATCTAGCCGTTTTCTTTGTTACCTAACTCCTCTTTTATTACTGGACGGATTTCGATGAAAAAAAATGGAGATGTCGAGGGTTACCCAAGGATGGTTTAGATGAGCAGGGGCTTTCTAGATACTATATTTCTGTTTTAATTAATGTTTTTAGTTTTTGCGTTTTTTGCTCCCATTTCAACTTTTATATGTCAAAACAAGATCGAGTAAAACAACTACGTTCGTAAAAAGGGTGATTTTATTTCTAAAGAGCGTACATAATACCTAAGAATCGTTTGTGTTTTTGATCAAAACGTCATAAAATTGTCGTTCTTTTTCTAAGCAGGTATTATGTTAAGGTTTTTTCTTTATATTGATAGAAAGATATAGGTAGGTACGTACAAAGTACGGTTGGCTATTTAGATAAAGTAATACATCGATGCGCGTTGCATTGGAACTATACATCAATGTTATCCGATGCATCGGATAGAAACATCGATGTTTTCTCTATTTTTAAAGATTTTTTTTTTAAATATGAATTCTATTTTCGATTCGAGAAAATTTTGGAAATGTAGGTATTTATTTTAACTTGAAATATATATTTATTAGGTATGTTCTACAAATATTTTGTAAACTTACAGAGATTTTGTTAGGTTATAATTTTTTTTTTTATTTATTGATTCCACGCAACAAGGTTGCTTTTACAAAAACATATTAGGTACCTACATAAAAATTTAAACATTGACAATATTTCTGAGAATAACAAAATAATCGCATGTTTGAAGAATCTATCTATTCTAGATATAGGTAGGTACGTTAATATTTTAAATGAAATTATGTTTTTTCAGTAACTTAATCCCTATTTTGGCCATCAAAGAGCTAATAAAAACACTTTTTTTTTCATTTTCGAATTTATTCTAATAATTTGTGGGATCGATAACATCTCTAATATAAATTAAAGTCGGGTTAGTGCGAACACTTAAAACTCGAGATCCGCTAAACAGATTGTTCCAATGTTTGATTTATTGGATTCTTCTCTGCTCCGGATAACGGTTGGTAGACCAGTGGTTACGACACCGGCTTTCGCACTGTTTCGTGCGGAGGTCGTGGGTTCAAATCCCGGCCGTGCCGACCATTTTCCACTTTCACGACACAAGCATTTGCTTAGTGTGAAAGATGTCAAAAGTGTATTTGTGTTCACTTTGAGTGAGCACAGATTCATTTAAAAAAAAAGTTGAATAAATTGATAAGAACTTATGTAAAATACAATATTAAAGTTTGTATGGAACGGGTTCGGTATCGGTACCGCCACCGACATCTGTTGAGGGAAATAGGGAGATGTCTGGTGGATTAATATTTTGATAGAAACATTCAATGTTTTCCCTATTTTTCTACAGATGGTGGTATAATAATGATTGAAATTAAAAATATCGTTTTTGATGGTACTTTTCAATCTTTTTTATAATTTGTTCACATCTATAATTTTAAAAAAGTCGTGTTAAAGCGAACACTTATAACTCGAGATTGGCTGAACAGATTTTTATCGTGTTTAGTTTATTAGATTCTTCTTCGCTACAGATAACATATTATTATAACAACTATTAAAAAATCTAAAAATGGATGGAAAATAGTATGAAATAATATACCTAATATTAAAGTTAGTATGGAACGGGGGAGTTTCGGTGATTTTGAAATAACTGATTCATAATTACCACATAACTTTTGATTTTTTTACAAATTGTAGTCATGTATGTTAGCTATGTTATGTTACCCAGCAATATTTTATTGACTTTTGATTGAAGGCGAGACGAAGTTCGATGGGTCAGCTAGTATTGTTATAAATAAAATGTATGGTATTATAATATTATAAAACTAACGCCCTGGTACGTGGTAAAAAGTGAACTAATGCAAGACAATATTTTGATTCAAAGTTCTTTATAATAAATGCTCACAATAAATTTGTGTAAGTACACATACATATTATTTATTTACACCTCGAATCTAAAATTTACCTAAAAACGGGTGATTGAGTTCATCATATTTATATGGTGGTCCCTGTTGATCTTTTTGATTGCCACGCTCCTATGGGGTATTTGAAAATAAGCCCATTGTAGGTAGATATGTATATAGTAATTAGAATCCTAGTATTGTAACAAAAAAAGCGGCCTAAAATAGGTAATTGAAATAAATAAATAGTTAAATATCTACCTAAAGGTGACGATTTGAATGTATGATAAGAATATCAATGTATTGAGCGCAATGCAACAGAACTATCTTTATGGGTCAGTACACGATAGCATGTATGTATGTTGAGTTATACACCTAGTTGGTGGCGAGGAGTGGCTATAGTTGACTTCTCGATAGGGGTGCAACCCTCCAACTCACCCCAAAAGAAAGTGAAAGTTCCTCAAGCGGCGCACGGACACTTTCCACACCCTTCCGTGATAGGGAGTACCCACCTACCTGCTGTCTTGCCACCCAGGTGCTGTGCCTGCGAGCGATAAACACGAAGCACCTACTCCAAGATAATGAAGTAGGTAAGGAATCTAACCAGGCATACATTTATTCTACATGAAGGCGTCACTATATCCGATGTGGAACCTAATCCACATAGGCGGATTTATTTCAATCGACTGAGATGCAATTCCAAAAACACTGGTTGTGGGTTCGTATCCCGGTGCCGAATATATCCAATTTCTCGACACAACGCTTTGGGTGGTGTGAACGATATCGAAAGTGTATTTGTGTTCACTTTGAGTGAGCCCAGATACATTTAAAAAATACATATATAGGTATATCACTATCGTTCATCTAATGGTAGCTCACAATTTGACCTCTTGAATTGTTTTACACACGGAATACGTGACATGCGTGTAAAATTTTGCGCAAGCAACATCACGCATGCACTTCGGTGTATTTAACACAATATCAATATTTCTAACAGGTGGTCAGTGTGGTCACCCATCATTATGTGACGATCTAATGGCTGTTCAAGTTATTATCTACAAGCATTGACCATACCGCAGTATAGTGACGCGGTGTCTGTGTGTGTGTGTATCCGCCCTTTTCAAACAACAGAATTCACAGATAGGTTTGTGTATGCGAAGAACGCTTAGGGTATGTAAAACTATTACAAACCTGATACTTTCTATAGCATTTTGATTTTTAAGTAAAATAATGGTAAGGACAAACTCTTGCTATGGAGAAGGTGAACACTCTCCGAAGGCGGACGCATCTTTGAGTCAACGACATACGATGTGGTAAGCAACGGGGGACTACCACATTAAAGGTCCAAGCGGCATCCCAAGAACCAGCAAAGAAATGTGAACACATGTCGAGGTAGTTAGTATGCAAATCTGTCTTTTTTTATTTGAATTGGGCTGAAGACGTCGCGGTATTGTTTGCAGTGTAAAGACCCGCGCAGTATTGGGAGTGAACCCCGGAAGGGGGCAACGCACCGCCGCGGCGTCGAGCCGTTGCCCCGGTGCCATCTGATCCCCTTATCTCGGGCACACACCACGCCGCCTGCATCGGACACAGACCGTTATTCAAACCACATACATTCAAACAATAGGCCGTTGGTTGGATCGGCAAATAACACGCCTCATCGTCTGTTGACAATCGCAACACACTCAATTCTCATTGTTGGTGATATTCATTATGTCGTGGATAGGTTAGGTTATTAGAGATAACCTCGTCTAAGTTCACTGGTTCTTGGGCGACTAGCATCAAAATCGGGATAGAAATTGGTCATTAATCGTTTGATTGTCCAATAAATGAGTTGGTGCCTCAAAGGATCCCAATTTTACTTCCAATACGTTGAGGACTGCGGATAATTCTATTATTATCTTCCAGTTGCCGGCAAAGAAAGGCACGCCTGCTCCTTTTGCTGGTGTCGTTCGACAATCATGTAAGAGGAAGAAAATCGAAAATCAGATCGGGACGGTGAGATTGACCACCTCACGTCCTTAAACCCCAACAGGTCAGAAAAGGCGCAAGAAATAAGCCTAAACCGCATATGGTTGTTTCAGGCAGTTGGTGTCCCTCTGTGAGAGATAGAGAGCTCTTTTGTTGCCTCCCAATACACCTAAATTGTGGTTTAAAGGGAGAATGAATGAATGAGAAATTGTTGTAAGTATGAAGGAAACTCTCATACCTATCAATTATCGACATAAAGACTATAAATGAATCTGGACCCAGCCAAAGTGAACACATAACAAATACAAGTTCGACATCTTTCGCATGAAGCAAAGCTTGTGTTGTGAAAGTGGAAATGGTCTTCATCGCGCGGGTTTCTAACCCGTGCACGACCTACAGCCTACAGTACGTACGAAAGCCGTCGACTGGATACAGCTGGTCTTCCAACCACCTCAATAAGAGAAGTTATTTCTCAAAATTGGATCGGCTACGAACGAAAATACTGAGTTACGGACGAATATAACCAATTTTTATATTTGATTTGATAGCATTGCCCGACTCACATTTAAATCGCGGTATACTTTGTAGCAGAAACTACCTACCGCATAATACCACATGTCCTAATACTGATTTGACCTTGGAGCAAAAATCTGGGTTTGTCTCGTTCTACACAGTTAGTAGGTACCTACATTACTTCCCATTAATTGAGCGTGTGAACTCATATTATCTATTCTTCAATAGGCAGAGGTTCAGAGGGTAAGATCGATTTCACTCAATGATTCCGAGAATCCTTAACATACCAAACTGAGAGTTGTGTTTTAAAAAAATAACTTTAGCTAGTTTAGCGTGCTTTTTGAGTAGGTAGTTTTCTTTTTTTTCTGGAACGTCTGTGAAATTAGTCTCATTTACCTAAACAGGTTAAATGTGATGTCTTTTGAGCGTTGTAATGTCCCTTAAGGAAAGAGTTGACTTTGGTTCGAACTAAACTTGGTGAATACTGAAAACCCTCTGCAGGAATTGAAAACGGACGTAGGTGTGTGTGTCGGTCATTCTTGAATAAAGATACATTACTAATAATCTTTATACAAACGCAAGATAACGTGATGAAGATTGGAGTATTTCCGGGTGGGAACGGTTCCATTTCAGTCAGAGTCCACGTAGACGGAGATACGGGTCCGCTCGTTGAGGCGCAAATCTGACGCAACAGTCAAGTGGTGGCCTACAACTAGGGTTGCCAACTCTGGAAAGGACCAACCCGGGAGAATAAGAGGGGGGGGGGGTTGTTTAAGAGATTGAAAGAAAATCATTATTTAATTTTTAAATTTATATTTATGTTGTTTTCGAGCAGAAAAAAAAGAGCGAAAAATCAAAGTTTGTTAGTACTTGTAACTCTGCTTTTACTAAAGTGATATTCATCCCATTTCTTTCCTTGCTCCATCATGCTGAATACGCGCTCGCATGAAGCATTATTAGACACAGGAATGGAAAGAACAAACGTGACCATTTTTCACTACAACGTCGACCGAGTGAATCGCGAAGAGCGAGCGAGATTTTTAGAAAAACCGGAGTAATTGTTGCTGCCCGGGAGGTACTTGTAACTCTGCTTTTACTAAAGTGATATTCATCCCATTTCTTTCCTTGCTCCATCATGCTGAATACGCGCTCGCATGAAGCATTATTAGACACAGGAATGGAAAGAACAAACGTGACCATTTTTCACTACAACGTCGACCGAGTGAATCGCGAAGAGCGAGCGAGATTTTTAGAAAAACCGGAGTAATTGTTGCTGCCCGGGAGGTCGGGAGGTTAATCATTATTACCGGAGTCTCCCGGGCAATCCGGGAGGGTTGGGAACCCTACCTACAACACGCGTCGCCCCAAGGCCAATCGCGAATTAACACCGCGACAAGGAGACGAATTAAGTTATGCGCATATTTGATAAGAAGCACGCCGCGAGGAGATGATCTGGATACCTACTACTTGGCTGCCCTCGATTCCGAGTGGGCGGGATCCATCAGGAGAGCTCTCTAGCAGAGCAGAGGGGGTCAACAACCGGCACAACCTACTTACAGCCGGATAATGATCTATGGATCCAAATTGTAAACAGGTTTGGCCCGCGAATATCACAATGAGTGTTAAACACTCAAACAATAATAGGTGTGCTGGTGCTGGTAGTCGTATATAATACAGTACAGATAGACACACAACCAGATTGTCTAGACTAGGAACATGCTACAAGAAGAGGCGAGTCTTCACTCCACCTCTGACATTTAGCTCAAACTGTATTTGGCCATGGAGAAGTGGTCTCGTTCTAATCATAAGCGAAGGATTGGCCGACTACAACAACGGACTGACTTCTCCATTTTCGCTCCTCTTGGATTTAATTTGTTCTCAGTTGTTTCTGTCCTGGATTGCAGCTGATGTCCGGCTATTCAGTCTTTCGGGATTTCCCCTCCGCAGGATCGCATACTGATTGTTATCGTGTCACATCGCATAACATCTTCAACATCACAGGTTCTACTTATTTGAGAGTTTGATTTTTTCCCAGAGTATTCTTCCTTCTTCCAATTCCCAGAAGATTTTTCATGCTTCTGTTCATCCTGTTTGTTTTAGGCCCTGCTCATATAATAGATAATATGTTGTGTAGCTCTTACGTTGTCTTATCTTGCTTTGATTCAACGACGTGGTATTCTTCATACTTTACGAGTTTTATCAGACGATGTCTATATAAGTAGTTCACCTACTTCGTCCACAGCGAGCTGCGTTTCAGCTACTGACAGATCGAAATGGTCGGGAGGGCTCGGACCTTGACCTCCATAACGTTTGTTTTGTTTTGATAACCTCACCTCATCGCCTCTGGCCGTGCGACGATCCGTATTACTTACACCCTAGTACTGAATTCATTACCTACTTGAATGAATTAATGTGACTCAACTGTCCCATTGCACATCCTATTAGCCCTAATCAGATGATGAAGATATGAAATTTGTACGAATATGTGGAAAAACTCTGACTGTAGGTAGGACATACAAAGGAATGAGGATACTAGAGAAAGGATTACTAGAAAATAGTATTATTACAACGATGAAAGTTAATAAATTGAGATGGTTTTGGCAAGTTGAAAAAATGGGTGCAAATAGAATTACAAAAAGATTTATAAGTCTGAAAGAAAAGGAGTAAGAAGGTGTGGTCGACCGAAGAAGAATGTGGATCGAACACTTTGATTCCATCCCTAAGGAAGGCCAGGTCTGAACGAAAAGAAATACGAGAGATTGTATGAGAAATGGTATGTCGGTGGAAGAAGCGTGCTTTGATAGAAAAGAGTGGAAGTTCCTAATGGGACACGGCTTAGGAGCAGATTAGATTGTCGACGTACCTATACTCCCATAGGTCCACGTGGACTATTGTATACACGCACTCTTATGTTGGACTCCATCCAAAAACCTCGTGATGCGCTTGAGAACGTGGAAACATGTCGGCTTACATCACACTGAGACTGACGAACAAATTTAAATGGTAAAGTCTTACAACTACTTAACACATTGGAAGAAGGAGCTTAAGGAAACCTGGCATTAGATGCCTCAGATAGAATTGAAGGGAATTTACAGTACGTTACAACAACTCATGTCTAACGAAGAATGTGGAAGCAAACATGCAGTTAATCTTAAATGTGTGGCTCTTATGGAGAGATGGAAGACGCAAGTGAAACATGGAGAATAAGACTGTCGCTTGGGACAGACCAATTTATGGATCGTGACCCGAAACCCGAAAGACAAACGCTGGTGATGTGTTATTGGACTGCAGACCTCTATTCACTCTACATACAATGACAATTAATTAATGAATGCACAAGTCACTGAACTGTTTCCAAACAACACGAGGTTCTCCTCCCGCGCCCTCTCACTTTAGGGGTGACAGTCTAGCCGAGGCCAGCCACGCTGCAGCACTGCAGGTCATAGCACTGTCACTGTCTTCGCACCCACAGCCAATTAGGTACGGTAGATTGTCGGAAAGATAAGGCTGGCAAGATGGCACTCAATATGGAATGAAGGTCTCCTACATACCATCGTCGAGGGGATGACCGAGGGGACAAGCTCCCGAGGAAGACCAAGTCAAGAATACCTGCAAGACGTGTATTCAGACATAAGCATATAAGGAATTTAAAAGGACTGCTACGGAAAGGGTGAAGAAACGAAGTGGGGAAAATTGCTCCAAGCAACCCTGAGATTATATAAATTTGTTTAGCATACACCAGGGTTCGGGAGGAGCGGCTCTTTGTCTAGACATTTGGCTAATGGAAATTACACATTTACGGCTCTCTATAGTTCCTTTGTTATCCAAATTCCACGACGATTTGGCTCTTATCACCAGACAAACTGCCGACCCCTGGGATAGAGGGACACGCAACATAGGGTAGCCAGATGCAACACTTCACAGCTGATTCAAGGTGCAGACATAAACAAAACGACGGAAACTAGCTGGAACCAGTCTCAACTGGACGTGATCTATTTCCGTCTCGCGGAGCAGCACGTGGTCCGGCCCTATACACGACTCAATCAATATTACTCCGCGATATACGCAATGTGGTGTGGTCTGGCATTGTACTAAACTCCACGTGCAGACTATACCATCAGGAGTCGAATTCTGCGACGGGCTTGAACAACCGGAATAGATTGGACATGGAAATCGATGCTCGAAATCCCTCAGGATTATTTGAATAAGATTACTGTAGAGGAAAGACACCACTCTGGTGTGCAACCATGCATATTGTGTGATTAATACGCCTAGTGTTCGCAGTATGCATCATATTATTACAGTACCTACACTAGCGGACTGATTTACGAACAGTATAGACTGGATTGCGAACACTTGCACGAATGAGAAATAAAACGTGTCCTGAAAACGAATTGTACCAAACGCGTATTTAGCGGAGTTGGCAGCACTCGACGCAGTCCAATAGTGCATGGAAACTTGGAAACCAATAAAGCTTCAGCCGCACATTGGTCATAAGGGACTCATCAGGTCAATCACATGTCACCAGCACCATTAAATTCCATATTTTTTTAGACAGTCCATAGATTTAACCCGTCTTAGCCTCAACGATAACACCATTATACAAGGCGGGGCTTTACTGGAGAACTTATGGGGGTTATAGGGCCCATCCAGTGGAGTCTCGTAGGGTTATTTATGTAGAGGGAAATAAAAATAAATCTGTTGTGCTCATTCAAAGTGAACACAAATACACTCTTTGACTCTTTCACAGTAAGCTACTTAAAGCTTGTGTAGTGAAAGAGGAAGATGGTCGGCACCTGGGATCGAAGCCACGACCTCCGCATGAAACAGTACGAAAGCCGGCGTTGTAACCGCCAGTCTACCAACCACTTTCTTCTCCATCTTCCAATATTTTCTGGTGTCCTCTAACAACTTCCAAAATATATGTAGATTTTATGAACTTTTAAACTTTACAACAGCGTGTACCAGTCGTTATCCGATCATCCACTGTGTGTCTATATGAACGCACGCGGATATATCTTTGGCAATAAGTCCAAGAGTAGACATACATTGTATAGTACGTGTATAGGTAATTCAGTCTATTTACAGCAATCCCGCACACTCGCTTGTGACGAAGGAAATGCCTGTCTTTACCATACACTCATATCTAGGTACCATAGAAACATCATTTATTTTTATTTCAATTATGAATGGGCACACTCCAGGAATACCCTAAGCTCTTATTGTGTTTTTAAACTCATAATGGGCGAAATTTCGATACCAAATAAATATTTTTTATGAAAATTATTAGGAGAAACAAAAAGGTGTTTCAGATAAAATAACCTCAAATCATAGGAGCTTTTAGTGTAAAATGTATGGCACATATATACAAAACACTGAATTAGGGATGGGCAAATCAAAAAAATATATCGATATATATCGTTTCGATAGTTTTAAAAAGTATCGATGTATGAAGAGGAAAAAATATCGATATTTCGATATATCGATATTTTTAGCCCAAATTGTAACTACCTCTATCCATCCTACCTATACCATCAAAACATTTAAAAATTAAAAGAAAACAACACATATTTGGTAATTACATAGTTTTATTGGATTTATTATTCGTATATAAAAAAAAAATAAAATAAATACAGAAATGCTGGCAAACTTCTTGGGACAAACGTAAATTGCAAAAAACTTGTAATCAAACTTTAATTTACAAAAACAATAAAATTTTAAAATATGACTAAAGCAAGAAATTAAATTAAGCATGTAGGTACCTAGTACCTACACATTTATCTTAAAAATCGATTTTTGTCTCGCTTAATAATTATTGTGCCAAGAAGTTTGTCTTATAAGGCGAAACGCACCCACAGGTCGGCGATATTCAAATTTTGTGCAGTTTTTTTTACAAAATTCAGCTCCAACTACCTTTATTGCTAAAAAGTGATATTTAAAAGCGGCAATATATAGGTATTTTGCTAAGACTCATTACAACTAAAAATACATAAATCTGTTCTGTCAAACGTGTGATTATGACCTAAAAAGATTACTTAATTGAAAAAAAATCTGTGTGGAACACGTGTATTTAAAGTTGAAATGATTATTATTTTTTGGCTTTATTTCCACTATTGGAAGATCGTGCTGAAATAGTGAAAAATTGCAGAAATTTTGAATATATCGCTACGAATAATTTCTAAATCATTACAAAATATTTTGTTAGCTGAATATATACCTGTTTTATTGTCGTATTTTCATATGTTTTGTAAATGCCAGACAGGGCCGTAGAAAAAAAGTTTTTGGATGCGTTCATAATTTATATAAAAATTTGAATTTTTATATAAAATTTATTAAAGCGCTTAAAAAAATATCGACTCCGATATTCAGAAATAAAAATCGAATATCGATATTTCCAGATTAAAAAAATCGACGAAAAATATCGATTATTTAAAAAAAAAAATCGATATTTTTATATATCGATATTTTTTGCCCATCCCTACACTGAATGGCACATTAAAAGCCAGTCTTTGCAAGTCATTGCAACATTGACTGTTTTAGATGCATTTTTCATATTACAATCAGATCCCTAATCGTTTTGTTATGAACTGTGACAATAGTACATTTTTAGGGCGACATATTTTTGAAGTGGTAAAACGGCTGAGATAATATTCTAAATTGGTGTAAGCAAAAAAAAATAGAAGATACTGTTGAGAGATTTGAAATCAAAAACAGCCAAAGCACACAAACAAATTATCTCACGGCCAATCAAGAAACTGATGAAAGTGAGATTTCTATATCAGTTGTCAGCTGATCAGCAACATTCATCAGACAGCTGATGCAAGTTGCAAGAAAAGCGCGTCAGTGCATACATACACGGACAACAAACTGCATACTGCTGACTACCTATTATATTGTGATTTGTGATAAGTCCACCACGCTAGTCCAAGAAACGAATAATATCTTTCATTATTGTTTACCCATGTGAGAAAAATACGCATATTTATATTGTGTGATATGTGAAAACATAATATAAACAACAGACGGCATTGATAATAAAATAATACATTTGATTACCTGACCCACTAAATTATCAAAGTGAATGTCTTCGGCTGTTATAATTACAATAATATGTCCGATAACAAACTGGATATTGTCTTGTTTATGATGTTTGGTTATGTAGGTATACTTTAGTAAATCGACGCATTTTATTTGTATCGACTCACGAACAAAAAATAAAACGACGCATATAATACAGCTGAAGACGCAAGAATAATTATATTAACATTATTTTGTTGTAATGAGAAACACAACACCATGATGTGTTTTCATTATGAAATCAGCTGTGTGAATCATTTCATTTTCAGCACGCTTATATCACCCGAGATTGTAAGAATTATCGCGATTCATACTCTTAAATGTTTCAAATTAATATAGTTTAAAAGTGTATGCAATATAAAGGGGAAAAGATCAAGTCTAAATTGGAAAATTCATCAAGTACTCACCTTCCTAAGTCTTCCTTTGTAGACCACTGCGAATGCTCCATGGCCAATGAGATGTTGGCTATTATACTCGTACTCGCCTACAATTTCCATTGTTTTAGAATAAACTTAGATAAACTACAAATTGTAAAAAAATCAAAGAATCACTAAATTCACAACAAAACAATCCATAAAAACGCGATGTTGCTGTATTATTTATATTGTTATACAGTGCGAGGATCGATTGAGATGATGATATTTTCACGCTACATGTTCACTCATTGTATTAGTAACAAAAATAATATAAACACTTAAAATAAAACAAATAATCACAGTTATTTTCTCACTACTACCATTGTGTGGTTTACTTATTTGCAAATAAATAATATGACAACATATTACACTCCCGACATCTCACGCATAAGTTGTTGTACTGATTGATGTTGCCATTAGCAGTGATGCCCTACGTAAAAAAAACTACATTTTCCGTATCTCTGAATAATGTTGATATTGTACCTATTTAAAAAGTGAATTATAATTGAAATTATATAAATTTACCAGAGAAAGACTTAGCAAGTTATTTCAAATGGTAATTTTCCTTTTTATGATAATTTAATTACCAATTTGCTTGTATTATCATTAATTTTTAATAATTGCAACATTGTATTGATTTTCTTTTTAGTCCGCGCCATCTATGAAAATATCTTAAAAGCCTGAACATAAACAAAGATAAAATTTTATAATATGGTAAATGTCCGCATACTAGCGGTAACCTTTGTTCCAAATATTAGAATCAACAATATTGTATAAATAAACCTCCTATATTTGCAGAATATTGTAATCGGAATTATCTTACAGCTAGGGATATTCTCAATATATTTAAAGTGGACTTTAAACTGTAGGCAAATGATAAATTTTATGGGTAAATAAAACAACAGTCAAGTGGTATTATTAGAAAACAAAGAGTTTATTAATAATAATTATTATAAATTTTCTGTACAAATGAAAAACACATGTATGAAGACCTCAATCTTCGCCCCCAAGGGGTTTACAGGTTTTTTAATTTTCTGTAGAATGAAGAAATGAAGTAAGTAATAAAATAAATAAATAAAGATGGTGGACACGTCAGCCCTAGTAAACCATGTTCTTATCATAATATTATGAAAGTCGCCACTGAATATTGAAAGCTCTATAAGACATTTTCTTGGGATATATTGTAGGGGAATAAGTATCAGAAGTAGACCCTCAGTAGATATATTACAATACACACCGCATTGGAAATTATGAATTATCTCTTTTGGTCTCCAAGATCCTCAATGCTGTCCTCGTCGATCTGAAACCAAAGTAATAATTAAATATAGAGTTAATAATTTGCTAACATCGTCGAGTCAAGTGTGGGGTATAAGAGTGGAAGATGTGGACAGACCAAAAATGACAAACATCTTTTCTTCTTGTGCCAAGATACAGCAGTGAGGTGTTATAGGAGATTCGTCATTATGACTTGTTACAATGTTATTGAGGCAGATGGACTTAGTTGTACTGGTAAAAAATTGCTTCAAAAAGGTTTGGATTCTCTTGTAAGTTTTGAAAGAATCATTGATTCACCACTTCCATTTTTACCATTTGCACATTTTTTTATTTTGTACTAAAGTGGTCCCTATGGACATCATGGTCAGAGCCATTTCCTGTAGATTTGCAATTTCATAATGTAACAAAATGACTGATTCAATTCTTAAAATCAATGAAAATGTGTAAGAAATCTTGTAAAAAAACATAATTTTGTAGACAATTGAGTATCTTGAGAGACTGTCCACAAAGCTTCATGCCTCTATTTGGTTTGAAAATTACGAGTAGAATAATTTTTTTTATACTTTAATGGGGTATTAAATAATTATCCCCTCTCTCTATACCTTTAGTTTTGTAGCACCTGCCCCCGTTTATATCTAACCTGATGCAAGGGGGTGGATCTGCCAGAAAGTATTGATTAAGAAGAGGTGTGTACATTAAAAAGAGTTTGGTTAACGCTGGTCTAGAAGAAACTGAATTTTACCTCTGGCCAGTTGTCTGGTATGACATCGAAGAGATCGTCCTTGACGTCACCCTGTATAACTATCTCGTCATCTCCAGTGACGGACGAGCCACAGGCAAACTTTGTGCCAAAAAACTTAGCAGCTACTTTCAAGTCAATATCTGAAATAGTTACATAAGACAGCTGTTAGTACAGAGTCATACAGGGAAGCAAGTACAGTGGAACCTCTCATGATGAGCAATTTTTCAGATTTTTACAAAATGGGAAGTCCTATTTTCAGGACATTTACATGCGAGCCATGAGTGACTCCGTGCGAGTTTATCATAGTCTGTGTTTAGTACTTGTTCCATTCGCTGTTTTCCAAACTTGCATACAAACATGTGTGATAGTTTTCTAGTAAAAAAGCATTAATTTTTTTAGCGAACTGGGCTCACCTATTTTTATTTTGTTTTTGGTGACCATTTAATTTCTCTTATTTGGGGCTAAGCGCAAGTCAATACTGTTGTAGGTATTTATGCAAGAAACTCATTTTTCCGCATATATTAACATCTCTTGCCCAATTTGCTTTGTTTCATTGCCCAGGGTTAAAAACGAAATGAATTTGCTTAACCCAATAATTATAATTACCTAAATAATGAATTTTACATTCTTTTTTCTAAAATCTTTGTGCAGATGTAATTGGGAATAGCATGAAATTATAGTTGGATTAATACGGTTATTTTTACCGCATGGATTATCATAATTTAAAAAATAGTTTGGCTTGAGGAGTAAGACTCCCTAAGGAATTATGCTCGTTGTGAGAGGTTCTACGGTAAGTGTAGAGTGTGATTCCTATTAACAGACCATAAGTGCTGAGTCCGGTCACAACTGTGACACACTTCTTCTTTCCTCTGGGCGCCCTGGCCACGCTCACTTGCCTCGGGCCGTCTTCCTTTTTCTTGGCCTTCAACATTCCCTTTCCACCACGCTTCTGTCTTTTCTTCTCTTCTTCCCCTCCTCCATCATTATCTTCATCTAAATAACAAAACAATGCGTCAGTAGGAACATGTTTTTATCATAAACAATTAATTGGTATTAAGTAAGATAGGGGGATCATATTGACTCTTCGTGTGGAACACAAGTTGCATTATTTGGTAGGTAAATAAATAAATAAATAAATCTTTATTGTATGTTATGTTATGAATGAAAAAACACTTGTCTTATACTACACAAACAATAAAAATACTATGTTATTTCATTAGCAGTTTGGGCCAGAGACTGACCAAAAGAATAAGCCAAATGCTACACAGGCAATTGAATTATAAATCCTCCACTGAAACACTAAAAATAGAAGGAAAAAAATTGAATCAATTCACCTAAAAGTGAATGATTCTCCGAAAGTAAAGTGATCACGCTAAGCCAGCCAGAATATGTTATACTCTATTTATCGTTAATCATTTACATACATTAAGTCCTTATATGTACTGTGTACCTTTGAGGTCATTGATATTTCCAAAATATTCCTATGTTGTAAGTGGGGTTTTAAAAGTAGAACTTGTTGTTTGATGGGTGGACAATTATTTTGAGAATGTTTCTTGAATTCAAAGGAACATTCAGGATACAAGTAATGATAAATAAAATGTCTTACTTAATTTAACTTTCTCAAACTCTGTGGGTAAATGTTTTTCCAGCCATTGTTTACATTTGTCATATTCCGGATAATATTCACAGTACTCTATGGGCATGGAGCAGTTGCCACAGTACAACACTTTTACCGGATAACTGACACCTTCCCTTGGCCCAGTGCTCAAGTCGACACCTGCCATCTTAAACTAAAATTATATCCACCTAAGAATTAGACATGAAATAGTAAAACTGATGACTTATTTGCAACCTCACTGTCAGACAAATTCAACTATATAACAAATTTTTATACATTAAAATTGATAATTATTCCTAAAAAAACAGCTTTTAGAAAAAAATTGACCGCGATGCAAATAGCACATCTAAAAACTATAAAAATAAATAAATTTGTTGGAAGTTAGGTTATGTTTCAAATATTAACGCCATTTCATAAAAACACAAATCAAATTCAAACTAAATTGATTTCTTCAACTTACACTAGTTTAGTTTTTTAAGTTCTAATAATTTAATACAATATTTTATCTAAAAATTACAATCGATGAACTGACAGTATCACCCACCACCTTTCTTTTAAAAATGACAATCATAAACGTCTTCAAAATATCAATGGGTGATCTATGGTTTGTTGATGTTCTGTTTTGGTCTATGGTCTGATCTCTCGTTACGAGCGTCTCCAGACTGTACCACGGCCACCAATAGGATTCCATCATTATTACGCATGCGCACAGTATAGTGTTTGCCCACTTTGTGTTCGTACTCAATACTCATCAGATGGAATGTCAAATTTCTATTAAACTATCGTATGCTCTCGTTAGAGAGTATATTATGTGTTCTGTGATCGTATGTGATGTTATTATATTTTCAATTAATTGTTATCACATTAATTCATTAAATTCTTATTTACCAATTTTTATATAAATTCTATATATGTTTCATATAAAAAAATTGAAAAGTCGAAACAGTCTGTGAACTTAACAATTACTGAACTTATTTAAACTGAAATATGATTATTTTGACTCAAGTACCTTCAAAAGTGGCAAATTCTTTTTCAACTTTGTCTTGGACAACGCCATGATGGTTTTCAATGTGGTTTTCAAAGGAAATACGAGTGTTAAATGATTTTTCACATTCTCCACATATTATCCTAGATGTTTTTTTCCCACAATTTCGTTTTTGGTGGCTTATCAAACCTTTCTTATAAGCAAATACTCTTTCACAATCGTCGCTTTTATTCATTTTGCTAAGTTTAAAGTAAATAAAAAAAAACACAGCAAATTCCACTCGGATAAGACGAGAAGTGGGAGCACAGAGGTAGGTGGTGAAAAACAACGGAAAATTTTTCGAACAGATCCTCGTAACCCGCCAAATATTGACATTTCGATACGTCCTATGCGCATGCTCGTAATAATGGAATCCTATTGGTGGCCGTGGTACAGTCTGGAGACGCTCGTTCTCTCGTTAGAGAGCATAGAATAAATAATGGATAGAGCAGGCGGTGGTAACTTAGTAGAAATGTTCTGGAGAAACGCAAACGTCAAACTCATGTCAAATCCTTGTCAAATCCATGTCAAACCGAGTTTTTATAGTTTGTAGTTTTTCAACAGGGCCCGGTAGTGTAGTTTTTTATTCCCGATTTCACAGTTCTCTGGAATTCCCAAGTTATATGTCATATTGCCGTTCTGTCAAACTTGGACTAAAATATTGTATGCTAATAATTATTATTATTATCATTATTCGTATGTAACGTTTTTTTTCCGACATTGTCAGGAATTTTTAGGAGTACTTTTTGAAATTTAAACCATTTTTACGACTAATTACATTTAATTAATGTTTGTTTTAATAAGAATTAGTGCAATCTTTGTTGTATATTGTTACAAAACTGTTTTTTTTAAGAATATTGTTAATATTCATACCTGGAATGAGGATTAGTGTGTTCTTTGTGATATTTTGTTTAAAAACTGTTTTTTAGTATACTTATAGTGTTAATATTCAAACTTGGAATAAGGATCAGTGTTTTCTTGATTCCAAATGTCCAAGCGTCGACTTTATTGTTGTGTTCCCGAGTGTCAAGCAAAACTAAGGCCTTTTCTTAATTTCCCCAAAAAACAGCCACATTTATTCTCGGAATGGAAGCGTAGGATCCTAAATGCCTAGTTTATGTTAATGTCTGACGAAGCGATATACCACAACTTTGGTGTGTGATGCCCACTTCAATGACTTCAATAAAAATCCACATCATCAAGCATTAAGTGGAAGGTTGATATTATACTGCTCTGTCCCTACAATTGGAACTCCAGGTAAGTACGTAAGCATATACCTTTGCAAAACAACTGGGAGTTGTGAAAAATGTTCAAAATTTCCTGAGATTATATTACTTTTACAGGTTTTTCTGGACCAGTAAGCAAAGAACAAGCTTCTTACATCTTTTCCAAATTTCAGGTATTGCTTTTTAACATATTAGTCTTATAGCCTTACTGACAAAACATTGTCCTTCATTTATTTAAATGTTATCTATGTTTTTTAGGTATTGGCATTGTTGAACCATCCAGGAGTCCTGCAGCTTCCTCTAGTACAGGTATGGGTAAAAATGAGTTTTAGCGTCGTGAACATTTCTATTCGAATTGTCCACATCTGTCATTTCCTATGACGTTTCCATAGATTTTTATTCACGTATCTGGCGGTATCAGTGTTGCCTAGTCGCAGAAACGCGTCCAAATATTTCGCATCGGACTAGCTGTCAAACATACAGTCAACCGCGACAACACTGTTTGTATGGAAGGTCACGTGACTAGCGGCAAGGGGGAATTCTTTGTATTATTTGTTTAGAGCAAAATTCTCCGATTACAATATACTCTCCTTAAAAAAATTCTGTTTGTTTGTGATGAATGGACATGTTTTGTTATGCATTTTGTCTCCTATAGCGAATAATACAGAATACACATTTTTAGGACAATATTTATGAACCTCTATTTTCCATACTTTTTCTTTGAAAGAAAACATATTATATTTAGTAGCTAATTGCGTTATAATTATTTTTTACACTGGTGTTCCTTGCAATATATACCTTGGAAATCATTTCTTTTGAAAATTATCATCCAGTATATTTATTTTCTTTTCATTAAATTTTTTTGTATAAATAAAAAATGAGTACAATTTTACGCACAACACGATTTAACCATGTTCAGTTTTTCACGTAGACACAAATCACGAAAATATATGATAATCAGAACGTTTTATACAGACTTCTAGCAAACAAAACCTCCGACTTTTGCAGCTAGTCAGCTATTTTTATCATGATACCCCAAGTTGCATAGATTACCGATCCAATAGTACTATATCTATGATGTTTCGACCGGCGTTAGACAACGCATTTAAAAATAAAATCGTGCCACCAAAAAAAAACATTTTCAGTAAGTTCAAAAATAATTTATCACAATATGTAATTTATCTTATAAGAGCTACATAGAGCAGGTGATCGGCGACACTAGAAGAATATACAACATACACAAATTATTTATTACACATATACCTATTTATTAAATCCATTGCCTGGGCCTTTATATGAAAAAAGACACAACTTAGGTTATTATGTAAAAATTACATAATATTAAAAAAATTCTTGTTTTGCATTGCGATGTTCTTAATGTCATCAAACATTATTATGTAAATAAATTGCCGCATATTTGATTTAAATTATTTGTTAAAGCGGTATAGGCATTGAAAACTGTAAAGTGTAATATTTTTTATTTTTTTTTAATTGTAAATGGGTATTTTGTTATTGATAATGTTTGTATGATTGTATATTTGTGATTATTATAAAAAAGGATAAATAAATAAATAAATATTATTATTGTGATAAATTATTTTTTGACTTACTAATGTTTTGTTTTTGGTCGCACGATTTTATTTTTAAATAAATGCGTTGTCTTGCTGCATCAGTCGATTTCGGGTGCAAGTCAGTGGAAATAAAAAAGAAAATGCGTTGTTTGCCGTCGGTCGAAATTTTGAAATATTTGGACGCGTTTCTGCGACTAGGCAACACTGATACCGCCAAATACGTTAATAAAAATCTATGGAAACGTCATATGAAATGACCATGGAAATGACAGTTGTGGATAATTCGAATAGAAATGTTCACGACGCTAAAACTCAAGTTTACCCAGGTATGCACCTATTCATCATAGTCTTACCAGTCACCTACATACCTAGTCTAGGTTGTGTTTGAAATAGCCCTGTCTGTGTCTTCAATCATTATCTTTGCTTCATATGATATGATCAATAATTTTTATGTAGGTACCGGAGATGTTCCAACTCGGAGTTTTCCAGCTACCTCTGCTACAAGTATGTATTATGTCATCGCATATGTATTTGTATTCAAATTTTTTCGTATTATTTTCTTTAAATTGTTTTCAATAATATTTCAACTTTAAAATATCTTTGTTTTATCTTTTATTTTAATACTAGCATTCCCGACAGACGTTGTCCTGTGGTTCTAACCCAGGCTGCCTGTTCATGTGCATGATGTGCACTGCACCCCCAAAAAAACATTATTAATTAGATTGAGTCAAACTAATAAAATAATACATTAAAATATTTCCAAAACATCCATATTACATTTGTATTCAAAGCTCAGGCGGGAACAATGTGAGAATATTATGCGTGCGCAGACATTTATTTCAAGTAAAATTAATCACTCACCATAACAGATTTCTCCTTTGCGATGAGTGATGAAAATGCCGATGCTGCACATATTATGAAAGTGCCCAATAAATTTGTTGACTTTGTATGAAAATTGGAGTAAGTGGGATGGGCTACTGTAAGAGCAGCAATTACGTTTGCGAGAATAAGAGGGAACTACCATCATGTACAGCATACAGCATCGCAGGAAATCCATTCCACACTAACTTCAGTGTTATATATTTTTACTATTTCTTATCCATTTTCAACTTTTATTAGTTATTCTGTTATTCGGAGGGGAGAAGAATCCATTAAATTAAACATGGAAAGAATCTGTTCAACTGATCTCGAGTTATAAGTGTTGGAACTAACCCGACTTTCATTTATATTATAAGATGTAAAAGTTTCATGTATGTATATGCAGCGAGATATAATACTTTTAACTGTGTTTTAAGGTGTTGGAGATGTGTTTGTAACCCCCAGTCTTCAGACTAGCCCTGGTCCAAGTGTTAGATCCCCTTCTTTTATTCGGTAAATCTAGCAACTATTGTCTTTTTTATTAAATTTACCTAAAACTTTTTTCTGATTGATGTAATCTGTTCTTTTTAGGAGATGAATTACCCCCGAGTTCTCCAGCTTACTCTGTTACCAGTATGTATTATCTCAAAATTATATTTTTTTAAAAGTGCTGTGTTATATTTGCTTTACTTTGACTGCTGTTTACAGTGTTTTAATAGCATCGCCGAGTCCTCCAGCTAGCCCTTTTTTTCGGGGGGGGGGGGGGGAATCCTTCATGGACACCTCTGGGGTAGTGCCGGACTCCTACCGGCTAAAACCCCCCCCTTTCCTCCTGACAACTGTGTACATGCCCTAGGGCCTAACCACAGATTGTCTTTGCCTTTTTTTTTCTCCTAGCCTTTCATATTAATTTCATCAATTTCTTTTGTCCTTATGATATCTTCCATGAAGTCAGAAGTCACCAATAATTGACCACTTTCTCTGATATTTCAGCATTTGCTTCTCTGATCTTTCAGCATTTGCGAGACCATATTTTCCGGATTCAGCCTCAGGATCTCCAGTCTTCCTTCCACATCTCTCCGTTCCTCCTCCCACCTCGGGCAGGAGAACACAATATGCTCAGCACTGAGTGATGCGGAAGGTCACAAGGTCAGGGCTTGATTTGCTGTATCAGCCTGTAGGTCCATCTTCCCTTCGCTGAGTCCTCCCAGAGCTCTTGCCATCTGGTGAGCGCTTTTTCTCTCTCTGAGGTCTCCGTATCTTCTGTGGCTCCTCTTTGGTTGTACAGAGTTTTTCTCTCTATCGCCACCAGACCGATGAGCACCAGACCGGCAATCACCAGCACCGCTTCTGCAGACACTGTCCTGTATGCGCTACACACTCGCAACGCCATAGTTCTCTGCGTACTGCGAATTGTTTGTAGCACGCTCCACCTAGCTTTGGTCAAATTATTAAGTCGTCCTATATTCTTCAGTAAATCTTTCAATAGTCCTCTTCATATGCATAACCAGGATAAAGTAACCCTTTTTTATGATTTCTGTAATGGAGAGCTCTTGTTGCCTCCCTATGCCCCTGAGTGGGGTGTAAAAGGGAGAATTGATTGATTGTAAGAATATGTTTTAGGAGATAAATCAAGCTTGAGTCCTCCACCTTACTCTGTTACAAGTATGTATTTTTTATTTATTTAAAATACATAAGACACCAGATAAACATTGAGAACATGTACAAACACATAAAATCCTCAATGCTCCAATAACAGGTGTATGTCACATCATTTGCATCAAAATAATTTGGAGTATACCTATCATAATATTATTGCCAAACCCATACTGTGTTATAATTGATTTCTCCTGACCACTAAATTGTATTATACTGTTGGAGATGCAATCCCGAGTCCTCCAGCTAGTCTTGCGTTTTCTATTTTCTTCGTTAAATCTAGCAAGTATTTTTTTGCACCTTTGCACTCTAGAAGTGGTCTTCTTTTATATTATTATGTAAAACCAAGATAATGTAAAAAAAATCTGATTGCATCAATGTACCTATACTTTTTAGGAGTTGAATCATGCTTGGGTCCCCGCCTTACTCTGTTACAAGTATGAATTATCTTGTCATCAAATTATTTTAAATGATTATCATTGATTTTTAGGTGATGGAGATGTAATACCAGTCCCGAGTCCCCCTGCTACCAATGTTTCAGTATGTATTCCTTTTGTCTATATTGTGTTTGAATTGACTGTGTGTTTTTTTTTTTTGATCAATTGGCCGGAAATCAATTGCCCCGGTAACACCGTGACCCTCGTTGGGTCTATTGTGTTTGCCACTTTGATTACAGAATGCCGTCGAGCCCAATGTCCACCCAGAAGTTGACAATGGTTTTGCGGCGATGTTTGGGATATCCTCTGGGTATAGTATAAACTTCCCCAGGTGATATTGGCTCAGGTTTGTTCATCAATGGTATGCACTCGCACAGAATGTGGAGTGGCGTTTCTAGGGCCTCCTCACACACTCAGCACATGTCTGCATTTTGAATCTTCAGGGTTGTCATGTGCTTATTTAGCCCACAATGTCCCGTTAGAATTCTTACCATGATGCATAGTTTTGTTCTGCTAAGTGCTATGAGCTACTTAGAGAATTTTCTGTCATAGCCTTTGATTAGTGCTTTGGAGTGTTTAAGCCCCGGGATATTATCCCACAGCACTAAGGCGTTGGATTTGTACATGTCACGTAGGGTGTTGCGAGCCAGGCTCATGGGGATGCCGCAGTGTGATGACTGTGTGTTACTTTCATTGTCTTCAACCATTATCTTTCCTTGATATATTGATCTTTTCTAAGTGTCGGAGAAGTAGTACCAATCTTATGTCGCCTACTTTCCGTGCATATTCATATTTTGAGCTACGGTATAATGAGCGTAATTCGTTCCAAAGTCTTGCTCGTTATGTGAAACACTCATTATGGGAATCAATTTTTCGCATACAAATGTATGAAAAGTACGATGATGCGTTCCTTTAGGAAAAAATACTATTTCTACAGTATATTGTACATTAAAAGGTAAACTTACTCATACAATTTTTAATGAGTGTAACTTGTAAAAATCTATTTATTATCTATAAATCAAACTTTTATTAAATAAATAAATATACACAAGCAAAACAGAAAGATACAATAAGAAACTTATTTACACAATATTTTACACAGAAACAGTGCAACAAATGAGCGGAACCCCCGTTAAGTCATTTAAATGACTTGTCTTGACTTGTAACAACTTTGAATTCAATTTAGATTATATAAAAGGGGAATAAAAATATGAGTTTATGACAAAAGATATCCTTCTAGTAGTCACAGAGTTAAAGTAGCATTCAGAATTAATTAGAATTAGTGTCCACATTAATAATGTGTTAGACGGACTTGCAAAACTATCTCACTTGATTTAATTGAAATATAGTGTCTAAAATATTCCTTTTAATATGAATTGTATGATTTTTAGGTGTTGGAGATTGTACACTATTCAGGCACTGTCCACATGATGCAACTGTGCGTCTTAGTACTTTATCCTTACCCACTTCAGTGTGTGTAGTACTGTTGAAAGCTCCGGACGTGTGGGCGTAGTGGAGTAAAAGGGTAATACTATATTACATGCTGTCTGTGAGACCGGTGTTAGGTGGTTACGTAATTATTTTGTGCACCAAATACCTGTTATATCGACATTCAATAGTTTCGAAAACTTAGAAAAACGTAAAACATGTTTGTCCTGTGACCCAAAAAAGAAACGTAAAACAGCTTACATGAGTTTCATTTACTAGAAACCAATTTGTATTGAATGTAGTCAAAAAATGTGCTGTAATTGTCACTATAAATTGTAAATCTTAAGTCTTTGCAATTTTGTTACTTTATCATGCCAAAAATTGTTTTATATAATAAAAAGAAATATTTGGTTTTAGAAAATTTTATGTTCATATGAATGATTTTCAAAGTTCCTACTTTTTTACCTAAGATTTTTAGTATTTTTGTTAAATGTTTATTTTTATTATGTAAACTTATATTTTTATAAGAGAAAACAACCGTTTTTTTTATAAAGATTATTTATTTTTCGTAATATGTAACATTATGATTTGTAAAATGTAACAATAATGATTTTCCTTATTTACATGCAATAATATTTTTTAATCTATTTCACATTAGAGCCATCTATCCACTAATTGTATGATTCTTTGATCTGCCGATGTTTAATTCTTTAATTTTGGTATAGTTTACGAATAAATATTTTATAATGCTTGCTCTTGTAATATTAATAAAAAAAAAAAGATTTTTCTTTTCACACCCAATAATATTTATGATTATATTTCAAATTAGAGCCATCCACTAATTTTACGAAACTTCGATCTGCCGATGTTTTATTCTTTACTTTTGGTTCAATTTATGAATAAATATTTTTCTAACAATTTATCAATTAAAATAATGATTTTCCTTTTTTTCACGCAATAATATTTTTTCACCTTTTTTGAAATTAGAGCCCTCTATCTACTAATTGTAAGAAGCTTTGATCTGCCGATGTTTAATTCTGTATTTTTTATAATAATTTATTATTAAATAATTTTCTAATGCTCTACTAATAGTAATCAATTAAAAAAATATCTTTTCTTGGTTATGCGTAAAAATATTTTTAAATCCTATTCAAAATAGCGCCACCTATCCACTAATTCTACGAAACTTCGATCTGCCGATGTTTTATTCTTTACTTTTGGTTCAATTTATGAATAAATATTTGTCAAACAATTTATCAAGAAAAATAATGATTTTCCTTTTTTACACGCAATAATATTTTTTCACCTATTTGAAATTAGAGCCCTCTATCTACTGATTGTAAGAAGCTTTGATCTGCCGATGTTATATTCTGTATTTTTTGAACATATTTTTTATTAATTGTGTATTAGAGCAATCTATAAGCAATATTTTTAATCAATTTCAAATTAGAGCCATCTATCCACTAATAGCGTGAAGCTTTGATCTGCCGATGTTATATTCTGTATTTTTTTAACATATTTTTTATTAATTGTGTATTAGAGCCATCTATAAGCAATATTTTTAATCAGTTTCAAAATAAAGCCATCTATCCACTAATTACGTGAAGCTTTGATCTGCCGATGTTTAATTCTGTATTTTTTTAACATATTATTTATTGTATATTAGAGCCATCTATAAACAATATTTTTAATCAATTTCGAATTAGAGCCATCTGTCCACTAATTACGTGAAGCTTTGATCTGCCGATGTTTAATTCTGTATTTTTTTAACATATTATTTATTGTATATTAGAGCCATCTATAAACAATATTTTTAATCAATTTCGAATTAGAGCCATCTGTCCACTAATTACGTGAAGCTTTGATCTGACGATGCTTAATTCTGTATTTTTTGAACATATTATTTATTATTCATTGTATATTAGAGCCATTTATAAACAATATTTTTAATCAATTTCGAATTAGAGCCATCTGTCCACTAATTACGTGAAGCTTTATTCTGCCGATGTTTAATTCTGTATTTTTTGAACATATTATTTATTCATTGTATATTAGAGCCATCTATAAACAATATTTTTAATCAATTTCGAATTAGAGCCATCTGTCCACTAATTACGTGAAGCTTTATTCTGCCGATGTTTAATTCTGTATTTTTTGAACATATTATTTATTATTCATTGTATTTTAGAGCCATGTATAAATAATAGTTTTAATCAATTTCAAATTAGAGCCATCTATCTACTAATAATATGAAGCTTTGATCTGCCGATGTTTAATTCTGTATTTTTTGAACATATTATTCATTGTAAATTAGAGCCATCTATAAACAATATTTTTAATCATTTTCGAAGTAGAGCCATCTATCCACTAATTACGTGAAGCTTTGATCTGCCGATGTTTAATTCTGTATTTTTTTTACATATTTCTTATTCATTGTGTTTTAGAGCCATGTATAAACAATATTATTAATCTATTTCGAATTAGAGCCATCTGTCCACTAATAACGTGAAGCTTTGTTCTGCCGATGTTTAATTCTGTATTTTTTTTAACATATTTTTTATTAATTGTATATTAGAGCCATCTATAAACAATATTTTTAATCAATTACGAATTAGAGCCATCTGTCCACTAATTACGTGAAGCTTTGATCTGCCGATGTTTAATTCTGTATTTTTTGAACATATTATTTATTCATTGTATATTAGAGCCATCTATAAACAATATTTTTAATCAATTTCGAATTAGAGCCATCTGTCCACTAATTACGTGAAGCTTTGATCTGCCGATGTTTAATTCTGTATTTTTTGAACATATTATTTATTCATTGTATATTAGAGCCATCTATAAACAATATTTTTAATCAATTTCGAATTAGAGCCATCTGTCCACTAATTACGTGAAGCTTTGATCTGCCGATGTTTAATTCTGTATTTTTTGAACATATTATTTATTCATTGTATATTAGAGCCATCTATAAACAATATTTTTAATCAATTTCGAATTAGAGCCATCTGTCCACTAATAACGTGTAGCTTTGATCTGTCGATGTTTAATTCTGTATTTATTGAACATATTTTTTATTCATTGTATATTAGAGCCATCTGTCCACTAATTACGTGAAGCTTTGATCTGCCATGTTTAATTCTGTATTTTTTGAACATATTATTCATTGTAAATTAGAGCCATCTATAAACAATATTTTTAATCATTTTCGAAGTAGAGCCATCTATCCACTAATTACGTGAAGCTTTGATCTGCCGATGTTTAATTCTGTATTTTTTTTACATATTTCTTATTCATTGTGTTTTAGAGCCATGTATAAACAATATTATTAATCTATTTCGAATTAGAGCCATCTGTCCACTAATAACGTGAAGCTTTGTTCTGCCGATGTTTAATTCTGTATTTTTTTTAACATATTTTTTATTAATTGTATATTAGAGCCATCTATAAACAATATTTTTAATCAATTACGAATTAGAGCCATCTGTCCACTAATTACGTGAAGCTTTGATCTGCCGATGTTTAATTCTGTATTTTTTGAACATATTATTTATTCATTGTATATTAGAGCCATCTATAAACAATATTTTTAATCAATTTCGAATTAGAGCCATCTGTCCACTAATTACGTGAAGCTTTGATCTGCCGATGTTTAATTCTGTATTTTTTTTAACATATTTTTTATTAATTGTGTATTAGAGCCATCTATAAGCAATATTTTTAATCAATTTCAAATTAGAGCCATCTATCCACTAATAGCGTGAAGCTTTGATCTGCCGATGTTTAATTCTGTATTTTTTGAACATATTATTTATTATTCATTGTAAATTAGAGCCATCTATAAACAATATTTTTAATCATTTTCGAAGTAGAGCCATCTATCCACTAATTACGTGAAGCTTTGATCTGCCGATGTTTAATTCTGTATTTTTTTTACATATTTCTTATTCATTGTGTTTTAGAGCCATGTATAAACAATATTATTAATCTATTTCGAATTAGAGCCATCTGTCCACTAATAACGTGAAGCTTTGTTCTGCCGATGTTTAATTCTGTATTTTTTTTAACATATTTTTTATTAATTGTGTATTAGAGCCATCTATAAGCAATATTTTTAATCAATTTCAAATTAGAGCCATCTATCCACTAATAGCGTGAAGCTTTGATCTGCCGATGTTATATTCTGTATTTTTTGAACATATTTTTTATTAATTGTGTATTAGAGCCATCTATAAGCAATATTTTTAATCAATTTCAAATTAGAGCCATCTATCCACTAATTACGTGAAGCTTTGATCTGCCGATGTTTAATTCTGTATTTTTTTAACATATTATTTATTGTATATTAGAGCCATCTATAAACAATATTTTTAATCAATTTCGAATTAGAGCCATCTGTCCACTAATAACGTGAAGCTTTGTTCTGCCGATGTTTAATTCTGTATTTTTTTAAACATATTTTTTATTAATTGTGTATTAGAGCCATCTATAAGCAATATTTTTAATCAATTTCAAATTAGAGCCATCTATCCACTAATTACGTGAAGCTTTGATCTGCCGATGTTTAATTCTGTATTTTTTTTACATATTTCTTATTCATTGTGTTTTAGAGCCATGTATAAACAATATTATTAATCTATTTCAAATTAGAGCCATCTATCCACTAATTACGTGAAGCTTTGATCTGCCGATGTTTAATTCTGTATTTTTTTAACATATTATTTATTATTTATTGTATTTTAGAGCCATCTATAAACAATATTTTTAATCAATTTCGAATTAGAGCCATCTGTCCACTAATTACGTGAAGCTTTGGTCTGCCGATGTTTAATTCTGTATTTTTTGAACATATTTTTTATTAATTGTGTATTAGAGCCATCTATAAGCAATATTTTTAATCAATTTCAAAATAGAGCCATCTGTCCACTAATAACGTGAAGCTTTGGTCTGCCGATGTTTAATTCTGTATTTTTTTAACATATTATTTATTATTTATTGTATATTAGAGCCATCTATAAGCAATATTTTTTAATCAATTTCAAATTAGAGCCATCTATCCACTAATTACGTGAAGCTTTGATCTGCCGATGTTTAATTCTGTATTTTTTTTAACATATTTTTTATTAATTGTGTATTAGAGCCATCTATAAGCAATATTTTTAATCAATTTCAAATTAGAGCCATCTATCCACTAATAGCGTGAAGCTTTGATCTGCCGATGTTATATTCTGTATTTTTTGAACATATTTTTTATTAATTGTGTATTAGAGCCATCTATAAGCAATATTTTTAATCAATTTCAAAATAAAGCCATCTATCCACTAATTACGTGAAGCTTTGATCTGCCGATGTTTAATTCTGTATTTTTTTAAACATATTTTTTATTAATTGTGTATTAGAGCCATCTATAAGCAATATTTTTAATCAATTTCAAATTAGAGCCATCTATCCACTAATAGCGTGAAGCTTTGATCTGCCGATGTTATATTCTGTATTTTTTGAACATATTTTTTATTAATTGTGTATTAGAGCCATCTATAAGCAATATTTTTAATCAATTTCAAATTAGAGCCATCTATCCACTAATAGCGTGAAGCTTTGATCTGCCGATGTTATATTCTGTATTTTTTGAACATATTTTTTATTAATTGTGTATTAGAGCCATCTATAAGCAATATTTTTAATCAGTTTCAAAATAAAGCCATCTATCCACTAATTACGTGAAGCTTTGATCTGCCGATGTTATATTCTGTATTTTTTGAACATATTTTTTATTAATTGTGTATTAGAGCCATCTATAAGCAATATTTTTAATCAATTTCAAATTAGAGCCATCTATCCACTAATTACGTGAAGCTTTGATCTGCCGATGTTTAATTCTGTATTTTTTTAACATATTATTTATTGTATTTTAGAGCCATCTATAAACAATATTTTTAATCAATTTCGAATTAGAGCCATCTGTCCACTAATAACGTGAAGCTTTGGTCTGCCGATGTTTAATTCTGTATTTTTTGAACATATTTTTTATTAATTGTGTATTAGAGCCATCTATAAGCAATATTTTTAATCAATTTCAAATTAGAGCCATCTATCCACTAATAGCGTGAAGCTTTGATCTGCCGATGTTATATTCTGTATTTTTTTAACATATTTTTTATTGTATATTAGAGCCATTTATAAACAATATTTTTAATCAATTTCAAATTAGAGCCATCTGTCCACTAATAACGTGAAGCTTTGGTCTGCCGATGTTTAATTCTGTATTTTTTTTAACATATGTTTTATTCATTGGGTATTAGAGCCATCTATAAGCAATATTTTTAATCAATTTCAAATTAGAGCCATCTATCCACTAATAGCGTGAAGCTTTGATCTGCCAATGTTTAATTCTGTATTTTTTTAACATATTTTTTATTCATTGTATATTAGAGCCATCTCTATAAACAATATTTTTAATTAATTTCGAATTAGAGCCATCTGTCCACTAATAACGTGAAGCTTTAGTCTGCCGATGTTTAATTCTGTATTTTTTGAACATATTTTTTATTCATTGTGTATTAGAGCCATCTATAAGCAATATTTTTAATCAATTTCAAATTAGAGCCATCTATCCACTAATAACGTGAAGCTTTGACCTGCCGATGTTTAATTCTGTATTTTTTATACATTTTATGATTAAATACTTTTAATGTTTTCTTTTAATAATAATCCAATAAAAGGGATCTTTTTTTATGCTTAAATATTTCTTAATCCTTTTCAAAATAGCACTATTTATCTTATAATGGCTAAAAGCTTTTAATTGCTCATATTAAGTATTTCAATTTACATTCGTTTTTCAATAAAATTACTTTTGTATACCCTTCAAATAATAATTCATCGTAGAAATGTCTCCATTCCCCTGTTTCTCTTATTACTTTGTCCTCTAATTTCTTTCTCATGGAACAGTATCGCTGCTTTTTCCACTTTGCATGTTCAATTTCTTCATTCCTTATATCGACCAGAGGTTTGTCTCATAAACCTCTTTGCTCATGGCTTACCATATGAACAGTGAACACTGCATGCTCGAACTCATCTTTCCAGGCACTATCTCACAAAGATCCAATATGTGTTTTGACACTATTAGCTTCCACTGCTTTTTGACCCTCAAGCCACCTTATGTGCATTTTGGTCCATTGGGCTTAATATACACTCTTTGCCTAGTTACAGACACCTACGTAATAGACACTCGCATTGGAGTGTCACTACGCAAATGTATGCATTCTTTTGGAGCCTCCTTCTTAGTCTCGTTCCCTGAAAACTTCCATGTTTTCTATTCTTTTATATTGAAAACTTGCTTAAAGAAGTCTGTTACCATAGTGTGTCACATATACTGCCAACTGCATTCACTTAATGGAGCTGCTGTAGAACATAAGCGCACAATGTTCTTGATTTTCTCTCACACTTGGGGTTACAAGTTTCACCAAATGCAATGTTTTCTCCATTCCAAAATGGTGTTGCTCAGCAACTCTTCTGTATTTACACCATAAAACTCATTGCCCTTCTATCAGCTGTATTCCTATCCGTTTGCTTTTTTCCCATATTTTCATTAAATCATCAGACTTATCTATTGAGCATACAAATTTAATGAATGCTTAACTTAACACCACAAACTCTTCAATCACATCCCTGGGTAAGCCACCTCCTCACATGTAACTTTTGACAGGCCTGTAGTTACCATTCACCTAACATAGCTCATAATAATTTTTAAACCACTTCTAGCACTTCCAAGTTCCATTTTAACGATATGGTAAAATCTCAGTATCCTGCTCAGCGATATTTATATATCCTTGAAGCATGCTCTACCAGTCTAATCCCAACCCTGAGTAGAAATATCAAGTGAAAAAAACACGTTGAAAATTTCTGACCCAACCGGGAATTGAACGCAGGACCTCTTGATCTGAAATAAGCGTGTTTTGCTACTAGGCTACTGAGGTCGGTAATATGTCGCCCACCAATGCTGAACAATAACACTCTTTTCACCACTTTTTCCATGTTCATCTTTTCATCACTCGTATATTTATGCATGCCACCACAGGGTGAAAATATGAAGGCTGGTTCAGACAGGTGCCGATCAAGGTGAAGAATGTTTTGCATGGTTTCGATGCTTTTAAATGGGCATGCTGAAAAGCGGGTTCCTGATTTTGATCGGCGCCAGTTGGAATCGGCGTTCTTTGTGTTTTCACACATAGACAACACGATAATTAAGATCTTTTTTGATTTCATAATAATTTTAAATCAAACTTATTTAAACAAATTTATTTTGTACAGTTAAATTATGGAAGTGTCTAGTTTGCCGCTAGCGGTATACTAGCAAATTGCGCTAAAATGCCGTCAGTGCCAGTGCAAAGAAGAAGTGCGCATGCGCGATAATAATAATAGATATTATAGTTTTTCGGCGTGGTACGTAAGTTCACTGCGGATGAGTGGTTACCATCTCCGCTGCTCATGTTGATGGTTGTAGGTTCGAATCCCGGTGCGGGTTATCTTTTTTTTTTTCTATTTACTTATCCGTTTTTTTCTGTGAAAGATGTCTAAAGTGTATTATTTGTGTTCACTTTGGCTGTGCTCAATTCATTAAAAAATAGGTTCGTTAGCACGCTTTCTACTATTTTCATGACTGTTAGTCATGAAAATAGGTTAGGTTTGAACATAACTATTTAGGGGGGTTTGGGGGGCGGAGCCCCCCATACCTCTTCACATGTACCCCGAATCCATTTTACCCTCTGCTAACCGAACATATTTGAATTGTTGACGCATTTGAACTTTTGTTCCGAAACTAGCGGCTTTTTAGTGCGTTTTTCTAGTATACCGCTAGCGGCAAACTAGCAACACCCTTAAATTATTTATAGTTCTACTTTTATTTCTGTTTACCATGTATTCATTTCTTTTATTGTTTTGCAATGATTTTGACTATTTCAAAATATTTTGTATGTTTCTTCAATGTGCTATTATGATATTGTCCCTGAACTGTTGAGGCGTAATTATCATTTCCTTGTTATTTTATATCTTACATATAGACACATATACCTATAACTTTTTCATCCTCAAGGGTTTTCAAACAATATGGTGCCATTTTTTTCCTCATACGTAACCTAGAGTTGTTTTGAAGGAGATCCTTCTCTATAATCGAATGTCTTCGTTCTCCAAAAATTAGCTAGCATATTCCGTCTACTTGGTGTTTTATTATTATTATTGTGCATAATTAATTAATTATATCCCAAATATTGGTCCAGTTTATTTTTAAAAACATTTACACTTCAGGCTTCAACAACTTCACCAGGCAGTCCGTTCCACACCTCAACCACACGATTGCCAAAGAAATGTTTGGCCGGATTGGAGTAGAACTTAGTTCGACTGGGCTTGAGATGATGTTCTCTCAGATGTGTGTTAGGATTCCTTGTAAACATATTACCAAGGCTGGGCAGGTGGTAATGCCCGTTCAGGATCTTATACGTCTGTTATCATAGTTCATTGTTCTCTCTTCTGCTTTTGTTGATCTTTGCTATTGTCTATAGTCTTCTGCATCAGTTTCCAGTCGCATAGTTTAAAAGGTTCATCATCTATTCCAAAAAACTGTTCTAAATTTTCCACGGAGGGATTTTCCTTCTACATAATATATTCATTCCTGTGGGTAACTTTTTGGTGACATTATGTTGTGTTTTGTTTTGGTTCTCTGTTAAATGTCGAATAAAATGAGTAACCGCTTTGACAAATGCCATGAAAATTAAATTAACAATAACATTTTGTACAAATACATTAAGTTTTTTATTTTAGATGTTGACAAAATTCTCCAGGATGACCTCCCAAAGGATGGAAGTGTTCATACCAAGTCTATGAAAAGGAAGCATCACCTTTGGTCAATAAGTTTCTGCAGGTTAAGTATTCAAGATTTAGGAAAACAACAAAATAACCATCTCATCTGTGAAATGTAAGTACTGACACACATTAAATATTGCTTTTAAATATTCTATGTTTTTATGTATATTCTAAAGTTTTTTTTTAATTGGGCTTGAAATGTGTAATAACAAATTAATTGTTTCATTTAAATAACTTTAGATATTTCTTTCATAAAATATTTCCCGCAGATACCCATTACTTACTTACCCATTGTTATTAATCATCATAGTAACTATGGACTTACCGACACCAATGTAAATTCCTGTAGTTGGATTGGTTCTGTCATTTGTATGAAAAAAAAAATCAGTGGTGATTGATTGTTCTTTAAGGTTGAAGTAGCAGTAGGCACCTCCAAACAATTAGAAGACTAGGACCTTCAGGGTGTTGGTTTTGACCAAGTTGCGGCTTCGAGAATTGCAGATGACAGGACCGCATGGCGAGTATGACTTCATATGCTCCAACTAGGGAGCGAATATTGATAGACAACAGTATAAGATGGTACGGGCATTACGAGGCAACCATAGGATGACAGGATCAGGAAAGCTGGACATTGAAACTGCAGCTATAAAACCAGTCACACATATTAACAGATAGTTGAAAGAAATTGATGTGGAACCGGTGATGACGCTTGATAAAGATAATTGGGGAAGAAGAACTAGGACCGACTCAAAACAAACAAAGGTGAGAATTAGAGCAAGAATTGAACATGTTGTTAGATTAAATTAATTTAATGTTTAATACTCTGTATTAATTATACAATGTGTCAATTATTGCCTTGACATTATTTTATGGAACAGACAAGAAATTTGCAACGTGTAAACGAGCCTTTACCCCAACACCCGCCATACTGTATTTGACATGAGACATTCCCGTATGCCCAACAAAATAAATTGTTCGCGCCTAACTGATGTGTGCTCTATATTAATCCATGTATACATTGGAAAAAGATAGATCCAGGTTACAAGAGATGGTGGTGGTTGTCTATAATATATGATGAACGTGTTCAGCTGATGTCAACACGGACACATGATATAATATAAGCGTGCGATGTTGCTCTAAACCAGCCTTAGAAAAATCAGTCGAAAGAAAACACTTGCAAGGCCTTATTCATTATTAATTAAAAAATTACATCAAAATTTAACCACTCTCAAGGAGAGGAGACTGAGAGGTGATCTAATTGAGGTATATAAAATCTTGAACGACCACTATGACTGCCCAGAGTTGAGAGGCATGTTCCACAGAAGCCACAATCAACATTTGAGGGGACATAGTCTGAAGTTGGTAAAGGACAGATATACTCAGAACCCTCGTAGACATTTCCTTACGAATAGAGTTGTGGACGAGTGGAACGGGCTGCCTGCCGAACTAGTTATTGCAAAGAACACCAATGCATTTAAGAATGGACTTGACAGTTTATAGTGTGACACAAGTGTGGGATATCAAGCACATCAGCTCCAAGCTGCCTGCTTGATGGCATTTAATAATAATAATAATAATAATAATAAAAAAGTATGTGGTATATGTAAGATGTGGTCCTGCAAAACTACTCAAGAATCCTTAAATATCTGTTATTTTTAAATATGCAATGACAATTATTGTAGAATTTTTGAAAATCCTATGTAGTGATAGAAATTTAAATTAATATCTTTATAATGTTATTTAATGTTAATGTTTCAGATATTGTCACCTTACCAAGGCCTCTTGAGCAAAGCAGAAATGTTGGAGTGACTACAAAATACTAACAAAGTGGATGATATTTTGACGACCAGACTATACTGATTCAATTATACACTTTATGAACTGAAATGTGGAGAGCGTAGAGAAGTGTGGATACCTCCACAGCTTGCTCACTCAGAATCTTGACATAGAGACTTAGAGATTTAAAGTAGTGGCAGCAAGAGCAATGTTTGATAAAATGTAAATTCTATTCTGCAATAATAACATAAACTTGAAACTCCGACGAAGGATTATAGAGTGCGATGTGGTATGTTAGACTTAAAAAGTCAACTTTATGAACATACTAGAAGTGTTTGAAATTGAGCTGAAGCAGACAGAGAGCTGTTGTCTCTAATATTGGGGAGACCCAACAGGGCAAAAGGATGAAAGGGCTGTTAGGAACATGTTCTACAGAAATCTTGGGAAAGAAGAAAAGATAAATTTGCCTGCTTGAAGAAGAGATATTAATAAGCCTGCTTCGTTAAAAAGAAATTAAATACCCTGATTGAATATCAATGCATTAAAAGGATAAGGGGATGCATGGCGGTCAAGATCCTCAGCATCGATTTATCAATGAAAACACTAAAATCAACTTTAGAACCATCAGGCATTTATGAAATCATAGCATCTTACAGAGAGCATAAATCCCAAATGCTCAAAAGGTTGTTTTCTCAATTTAGGTAATACTTTCCCTATCTTCATTGAGTGGAACACTATTTTCATTTAAAGGTTTAGGGATTAGGCCTGCAATCAATAATAACCATTGTTTGGCGGGGATACCCTTAAAAAAACGAGTCGGGAGTCTTACCTCACGGGTCGACATGGAAACAGACTTACTTTCTAATATTGGAGTGGAAGCTTCACACCAGGGCTTGAGAGCAAGGAAGGGCATATTACCATGTTACTTTCTTATTCTCTAAAGTATAAGGTTGATGTTCCAACTTATTATTTAAAAAAAATAAAAGATATGTAGGTTCAGGTTGATATTGTAAAAGATATGATTGACTTTATTATTATGTTTTCTTGTTAAGTATAACATAGAGCATTTTTATTTGTAGGGGCAAGTAGTGTACCTTCGAACAAATTGCATAAAAATGACTTTGAAATTTTTTATCTCAATAAATATCAAACATTCAAAAAAATTAAAGACATTGTTAGACAGGTGAAAGAATTCTCTAAATAATGTTAATTTTTATTTACATTTTAATCTTTAATAAGTCCCCTCCAAATGATTTTTAATAAAACACTACAATTTTGTTCGAAGTTACACTCGGGTGTTTACCTTCGAACACCTTGATGTGTACCTTCGAACATAAGGTAACTTAAATAAAAAATTGAAACAAAATGATTTGTTATCAAAAAATGCGCTGTTCTTTTATTTAGGAAAATACAAAAAAAATACATAAAATAAAAATAAATGTACAAAAATTGATTCATTCTCCATTTGAACCCCATTTAGGGGCATAGGGAGGCAACAAGAGCTCTCCATTGCACTGGAATATGCAGAAAGTTTCACCAGCTGCCTGAACACTCCTCCTCCTCCCTCTGTTGGGATCCAGTTGTCCGAGGCTTATTTCTTGTGATTTTTTCTGACCTGTAGTGGTTTAGGACACAAGGTGGTCAACATCGCGATTTCTCGAGAACAGTCAAAATCTTGGGATTTTTCTTTAAAATATAAAGAATCTGTGCTCACTCAGCACCAGAATTCGGAGCCACGACTTCAAGGATGTTGAACGTACGAAAGCAGCTGACTGATACCACTGGACTATCAACCACCACAAATGAAAATTGTAATGCTTTTTTTTCCAGGTGATTGCAAAATGATGCAACATTACTTTGATTAAAACTTGTGGCTCGTGCTACTTAGGTCTGGAAACCTTTCCCAGTAGCTCAACTCAACCAATATCTCTTGACCTTTTGTCCCGTATCCACGGTTGTAATATATTTTTAATGCACCAAGACTCCTAACATCTGTTTTGTTAGGCTGTAGTGTAAATATGTAGATTTTTAATATACTCGTAGAGAGGATGATTAACAGCATAGTTAGGGGCATCATATGACATTTCTATTCATTTTTAAATCATTTTAAATATTTAAACACCGTTTTAGACCTTAAGTTGAACTTTCTGTGGCTTTCCCAACTGGAATGGCCTTTCGACATTCTTCAACAACAACACTACCTTTTACACTCCACTCAGGGGCATAGGGAGGCAACAAGAGCCCTTCATTGCGCTCGATCATTCTTCAACAGCCTGCTTAATATTTTCGATACAAGTTTGTGGTCTTTTTTCACTAGTTTTGTTTCTTGGCATTGGAAAAGTCAAAACAATAGTCGATGAAAAATTTTATTTCTATGCTCTGAGTGTACCTTCGAACAGTTCGAAGGTACGCTCAAAATAATGTTCGAAGGCACACTCAGAGCATAGAAATAATAAAATGTCAAAAATAAATAATTTTGAGGTCATATTAACCAAAATTAATGTCAAATAATAAGCAAGATAAATTAGTCTGTCAAATTAAATAATATTATTGATTGAAAAAGTAAGATTTTGTCTAAAAAAATCTCATAAAAACTGATCAAATATTTACTTTTGGTATAAAAAAACTTTGAAAATAAATGTGATCCGCGCGCTATCAGTTGAACATACCAAACTACACTGAGTGTTACCATAATCGAAAAACGTACGTAAATTCAATACTTTTGTATTTTTTTAACATCTCTAAATAAGATTTTTTGAAACTGTTCGAAGGTACACGCGTTCGATGGTACACCACTTGCCCCTACATACCACTTAAGTTTGTATATTTTCTTTATGAAATTATTTACATTATTAAGAATTTAGATTACCTAAGAAATTATTTTAACAGTAATTTTTTTATTATAACATGGTGTATTATTATTATAATTGAAGCACAACTTTTGTATATCTTTCTTTTATGTTTATTGTATGAAATTATTTATACTACTAGTTTTTTAAAGGCGCCCACCTATGGCCTTGTTTATGCAAACTTTACTTTCTCATAGCTGTGAGCATTCACATGTGAGACTGCAAACTACTTGGTTGATTCAACTCTTTATGAAAATTAACGAATTGAACGTCATTCTTGGTGGAATTATTTAAATAAAACAATTGATTTGTTATTCCACAATATTTATTTACCTGACTAGTTTCGCAGGAACAGGTCTCAGTTTCTAAGTCACCTGTGACCATGCAGGACCTGTTCCTGCGAATCTAGTCAGGTAAATAAATATTGTGGAATAACAAATCAATTGTTTTATTTAAATTAATTTCTTTATGAAAACTCAAAAACAACTTGAACTTTTAATTACAAACTTTGCATTCAAATAGCTTTTAGCATGCGGGTATTTAACTATTTGATTGATTAAACTTTTTCATGAAAAACTTTGCATTCGATGGCCGAATTCTTATGTGAGACCTTAAAGAACGCATCTTTTGAACATACGTGTGTGAAGTGACATTATTAATTAACCTTATGAAAGAACGCATCTTTTGAACATACGTGTGTGAAGTGACATTATTAATTTGAGGAGATATATCATGTTTCATAACTGATCTGACAGACAATATTGTTTCATCACTGATCTGACAAAAAAGTGTTTGTGGACATTCTTTTTGGGTTGCTTGAGAATACGTAATATTATAATACAAAAGTCATTTCAGTGTAAGCGAACTCTGTGTTAAATATAAAATTGAGTAATACTTGATTCATAAAAGGGACAGACTTTTATTTTAACATTATTATTGTGACCAACTGTACACAGTGAAGGCAGCAATCAAATTCATGCAGGTCTGCACATCGACTGATTTTATGAGTGTTAATAAGGCGAATTTACGACGCTCTGATTGTCGCACCAAGTGGATCAGTTAGCTAAGGCGCTACCCGACGCCTGTGGGGGGTGTGGTTCGAGTACCAACCTTGGCGGAATTTTTTTTTTTTTTATCTTACACAAACAAAATAATTATTTAAATAATATTATAGGATCAAACCGCAAATAAAAATCTTAGTGAATAATAAGAGCCATCTATTGAAGGATTTAATTAGTATAGAAGGGGAATAAATTGTGGAATATAGTATGAGATCAAACCGCAAATAAAAATATTGCTGAATAATAAGAGCCATCTATTGAAGCGCAGTATTCTAAATTGTAATCAAAGAACAGCATTCTCAGATTCATTGACTCCACCACCATAATATTGGATAACAAAGGCCATCACAGAAAGGCTGACACCTGTATAGCAGTGAAGAGGACACTGAATGATCAGAGTGGACCCAGACGGAAACCTGCATCACTAGTTATCTCATCTCTCTCATCACGCGCACATCCATGGATCACTGCACAGATATGTTATTGTTTTCTTACAAAATATTTCAAACACTTAGGTACTAGTCTCATTCTTAGACACCTTTAAGTACTGTAATGATCTTGGCATTCCATGACATTTTAATTTTAATATAATATATTTACCCATTTTTGTTTTTATATGTTTAGCGTTTTTAACTGTATTTACGATTTTTATATTATATTTTTGTGACTTGTTCATTCTTAGAGACTTACAATCTGTGATGATCTCTTAACTGAATTTATTTTATCTATTTATATCTTATATATTTAACGTTTTTAACACTATTTCTAATTTTATTCTATGACTAATATACCTAAGCTTGCCCATTCTTAGACACTCATGAATAGTATTTGTTGAGGATCATTATATTCTATGACATTTTAATATAATATCATATTTGCCCAATTTCATATTTGTATACCTATATTTAACGTTTTTAACTATATTTACGATTTTTTATATCATATTTTTGGGACCTAAATATTTATTCATTCTTAGAGATTTTTTAAAAATTCTGATGATCTCTTAATTAGATTGAATTTATCTATTGATATTTTTTATATTTTTAACGTTTTTAACCCTATTTCTATTTTATTCTATGACTAATATACCATTTTTGGACACTGGTAGATTGTTTATTTTGGTGTGATATAATTTGACTATTTATATATTTCAACTGTACAGTGGACATCATATAACTACCATATAATTTTTTTTATTTATTTTTTTTCTCCTTGCGGCATATTAAATTGTTTTTTACAAGCTCAGGGGGTTAATAATTTGTTTGGTTTTATTGATCTGCTGGGTTCTGGCTCTTTTGACACTCACTTGATTTGTTTATTTGTCTTATTTTGATTTTAATTTCGTTTCCCCTGAAATGGCTAGAATGGTCACCAGAAGCCAAGTCAATGAAAGTAAAAATGCTTATATCACTATGTTTGACACTTCACAAGAACATATAGGACTGATGGGTGGGGAGGAAAATATGGATCCAACATTAAGGGTTAATGTTGCTGAGTTGGAGAAGGAGAGGCATAA
The DNA here is from genome assembly GCA_963576905.1 of Mystacides longicornis. Taxonomy (NCBI): domain Eukaryota; kingdom Metazoa; phylum Arthropoda; class Insecta; order Trichoptera; family Leptoceridae; genus Mystacides; species Mystacides longicornis. The sequence goes on from OY756438.1 coordinate 465,435, forward strand.
AATCGATGAGGAGCTGGAACTTAGTAGGAACGAACTAAGAAAGAAATGTAGAGAGGTAATGTTACTGGAGAAAAGAGTGACTGTATTGACTAAACAACGGAACGACCTATACCACTATAAGGAGCAAAATACAGCATTGAAGTTGGACCTGGAGCATGCGAATCGAAGGGTTTCGGATTTGGCGGAGCAGGTGAGACGAATGATCAAAGCAAGAGACATGGAGGTCAAGAAATTTGTGAGAAATGAAAAGCAAATTTTACAGCGGCTGGAGGAAAGTAGGGAGATATGTAAGGCTCTAAGAAGAGCATATGATGACGTATATAGCCATCTAGAGCAGCAGAATGGATGTGTGGGAACAACAAATGGTAATTCGGGTAGAGGGATCGAAAATAATAATGGTAATGATTCTCTTGTGAACACGGGAAATAATAATGGAATATCTAAGTATAAGTATAAGACTACTGGAAGTGATGGTAATAATAGAGAACATCAGAAAACCAAGAATCTAATGATAATCGGTGACGGCTTGGCTAAAGGACTGGGAGCAAAAATAGCTCGTGAAGCGGATTCTGCTGTGTACTGCACATCAAAACCGGGCGCCAGTATGCAGAATCTATATCCAGATATCATCGAAAGTATAGACAAATTGAACAAGGATGATGATCTTATTGTAATAATGGGTAATGATGAGGAATGGGCAAACCGAAGACAGGGCACAAATATCATTAAGAGTATCATGGAGAAGGCACAAATACGTGAAATTACATTATATTTCACAACGGCGCGTTACAAGGAATATAAAAGATGCAAATCCAACATGGATTACACTGATAACATGAATAAAAAGATCAAAAAATAAACACGTAATTGTCTGCGGTGACTTCAATATAAATTTTGATGTATCATCTAATAATAAACCCTCTAAAGAACTGGGAGGACTACTAGATTTAATGAAATGCTATCTCTTAAAACGTTGTATTTATAATGCTACTAGGGTGACAAATGTGTCATCTACATGTATAGACAACATCTTCGCAGATATGGAGTACCAGGAGGTGAATACGTTGAACCTAGTCAAATCCGACCACTTCGGTCAATCAATAAAGATACAATTAACGAGTTTGTCAAAATGTAGAAGTAGAAATTACGTATACAAAAGATTTCACAATGAGGAAAGTATTGAATTGTTTTGTGAGTCCGTTAACGGGTGGAATGATCCACTAGTGAACAATGATGTAGACTCTTATTTTAAAGGCTTCTTTGAAAACATTGTTGTAAACTTAAATTATTTTATTCCAATCAAAAAGGTTACAAAAGATCACAAAAAAACGTTTAAATGTTGGGCAACCCCTGGTATTCTAGTCTCACGTGGAGTGCTGTATGATTTGTATGGGAGGAGAGAGCGTGACGGCTCACGGGAGATGAAAGAATATGTTATGACTTACAGTAAGGTATTTAAACGGGTCTGTGGTGAAGCTAAAGCGATGTACATTAGAGAAAGAATTGAAAAATCTGATAACATAATTAAGACAACATGGAAAGTAATTAGGGAAGAAACGGGGAAATCAAATACCAACCATTTGAATTTTGAGGAATGTGATGATGATATTGCTGATTCATTCAATAAGTTCTTTATAAATATAGCTGCAAATTTAACAAAAGATCTAAACTCCTCGATATATAATCCGGAGAGATATTTATGTTTTACCAAAACGAGCACTAGTATTTTTAAATTTAAGAAAATTTCTACAAATGATGTGATTCGCGTATGTCAGCAGATAAAAACAAAAACGTCTGATGACCTATGGCATATCTCATCAAAATTGATGAAATCCATTGTGGTTGGAGTAGCCAGCAACATTGCAAACATCGTTAATATGTGTTTTGAGCAGGGTGTTTTTCCCACCTTACTTAAAAAGTCTAAAGTTGTTCCGATATTTAAAAAGGGTGATAAGAACGACCCAAGTAACTACAGACCTGTTTCTGTACTTCCTGTATTTAGTAAAATTTTTGAAAAAATTGTTGCTGAGCAGCTCGTTCACTTTTTGGTTGAAAACAAATTGTTGCATCCGCAGCAATTTGGATTCCAGAAAGGTAAGAGTACTAATGACGCCATAGCTTATCTTATTAAAAATGTTTTAGAAGCTTTTGAGAAAGAATGCGACACATATACTATATTCTGTGATTTAACTAAAGCATTCGACTGTGTTGACCATGAAATCCTTATGAAAAAATTAGAACACTATGGCATAAAACAGGTTGAAAGTTCATTTTTCAGGTCCTACCTATCAAATAGACAGCAATTGACTGAGATTAACAACAGAAAATCATCTTTGGAAAACATTGACCGTGGAGTCCCACAGGGCTCCATATTAGGTCCTTTATTGTTCCTGATTTATATCAACGACTTACCATTCTTTCTTAATGACGAGGTGGAAACTGTCATGTTTGCGGATGACACTTCGCTCATGATAAGGGATGGTGAGGATAAAGATAAAAATAAAACCAATGTAAATTTAATTAATGTTATAGATAATGTGAGTGAGTGGTTCAGTGACAATAAATTGATTTTAAATCTGACGAAAACAAATGCGATGCACTTCTCTCTCAGGAAACAAACACAGAGTAACCCAATTATTGCCACATTGCACAATCGTCAAATTGAAATGACTAATGGGTATAAATTTCTTGGTGTTATAGTTGACAGAACTCTGCAATGGAGTTCCCACATAGATGCACTATGCGGTAAACTATGCCCCGCAATATATGCTATAAAAAAGATCAGAGATACTTGTGGAGCAAAAACCGCCAGATCCGTATACTTCGCATATTTTCATAGCATCATGTCGTACGGAATAATGTTCTGGGGCAGAGGGGCTGACATAAATCGAGTATTCATCCTACAAAAACGGGCAATAAGGGCAATGTGCAATATGAGACCACGTGAATCATGCAAAACCGTATTCAAGGAACAAAACGTCCTAACACTGGCTGGTTTATATATTTTTGAATGTCTTCTCTATGCCCAAAAAAACATGGGTAATACTCCTTTAAATAAGGATATTCATAATTACAATACACGACATGGTAACAAAATCAGACCAGTAGAACATAGACTTGCCAAATTTGATAAAAGTTTCCTATGTCTTAGCGTACGCTTATATAATAAGCTCCCTGACTATTTAAAAAACTTAAATGAAATGCATTTCCGGAGAGAGGTGAAATCGTATTTGGTTGATAAAGCATTTTATTCTGTTGACGAAATGATAAATGAATAAATATGAAATATGTTACCTACTGTACTGTTACAATACTTAAATTTTTTTTTATATACCTATTATAATATTATTGTGAATCTTGACGACACGCTGGATTGGGCCCTTTACACCCAGCCAGCGTTGATCTATAAATTTGAATTTTTAGTGATGATTTGCAATCATATGTGAATGTTGCTCCATTTTTTGTTTTTTTGTTGTTTTATTAATTGTTGCTTGTATTTACCTTGAAACTTGTGATTTTTTGAATTTTGATGAGTCTAAGTGCCTCTTTGGGGTCAATGGACGAAATAAAGAAAATAAAAAATAAATAAATAAAAATAAAAGCATTTGAGTAATTGAATTCTTCATGAAAACTCAAAAAACAATGTGAACTTTTTATAACAAACTTTGCATATGTATGGCTTTTCAACGCTATGAATTCACATAAAAATCTTTGAAAAATTACTGTAGGGAGCGTTCAAGTATTATGTAAGGCAATATGGGGGGAGGGGGGGGTTAGTCTTGTAAAACGTTACTATTGTATTACCGGCGCTGCAACAAAGGTATTTAGTGACTTTCCAGTAATAATTATGATTTGAGGCATACTTGGTTGTATTATGTGCGTTAGGCAACGTTTAGAGAATGGGAAGAGGGGTAACAAAGAGCGTTACGATGCATCTCGGGGTGGGGGTCAATAATGTTAAAAATATGCGTTACGTAATACTTGAACGGTCCCTTAGTGTATAAACTTTTTATTGTAATCATTGCATTAATAAGCCTTTTGTCGCATCTGTGCGTTAAACTTATAATTTGGTAAACTTTGTCATGCAAACTTTGCTTTCTTATTAAAATTTAGTGATGATTGATATTTTTTTTTTGCATAATCATTTGTTTTTGTTCCTGAATCTTAGTGCTCCGAATTGGAGAGTTGTCAGTCCTTTTCTTTTTGTTATTTATAATGTAATTTTGTTGTAACTTGACATGTCTATGTGCCCAACTGGGCCTATGGAAATAAGGTCTCATTTCATTTTATTTCATTTCAAATGAGATTTATTTAAAAGTGTTCTATATTCAAATAATTATTTATTTATTCATCCTACATGGCGTAAATGCTAAATGAAATATATGATTACTTGAAGAGGAAAACCACAGAGTAAATTTTTCAAATTTTTAATATTATTATAATAGTTATACATATCAGTCTCACTTTGTTTCATTATAATAAATATTTTTTGTATTAATCTGTAGTTCAAAAGTTGTGCTGTAAGTATGAAATAAAATAAAAATATTAGTTCTAATAAAATAAGTTCTCAAAATTCACATACAATTATAGAATAAACTATAGGATGTGATCTAATCCCGCACATGTGGGGTGTCTGCAGCGAAGCTATTAAGCCTTTCACCACCAAAAAATACACCACCATTTTAAGTTGTACGAGCGTGGACTTCAGATCCGGGGTCCCGGGTTCGATTCCCGGTCGGGTCATAGTTTTTCTAAATGTTTTTTCACTTGAAATTTCTACCCGGGGTTGGCCTGTCTCAGATTGGACGGGACCGGTTGACTGGGAAAAAATTGCCTCAGGCAATAAGTTCCGCCGGCTATACTGACACTTTGTATAGAAAAGTGTTGTATTATTATTGTATTGTTATATGTACTGTCTAAATTGTTTTTTTTTAATAAAGTAACATAGTTATCAAAATTTAGATTTAAAATCTTTCACAAATATATGCTGCAAATTTTATCTCAATTATTATTAAATTTTGTATCTATTTTTGTAATAGAAATAAGATTTTTCATTGGTAATTCCACCTTCAGATTCTGCCTGGTGGGATCTCTTGTTTTTGTTTTTTTTGTAAAAGATAATTTTTAAGAAAGGTTATAAAAATAAATATTGTTCTTTACCTATTGTTTCAATACTGTAATTCACTTTTATTATTGTCATGTTTATAATAATTTATATATGTGATGTAAAAAGTTATTTTCAAATAAAATTATTATTTTTACAATGTCGTGATTTTCATTTTACCCCTACAATAAGAATTTTCAATAACCTATAAGGATGCAATCTAAATATAGAGTGCTTTTTCCACAATAGTCCTTGAATTAAATAAGAATGCAATGCCAAAAAAATAATTGAATACCTATGTGGTATTAATATTATACTCTATGGTTGTGACCATAGAAAAATTTAAAAAATATAGTTCATCTATGGTAAATGATGGCATTTTACTTTGTCTCCAATATTCTCGAGAGTTGCCATTCTATTATACTTCTTCTATGGGATAGAGAGTATATTGTGTTCTGTGGGTCTGATGTACTTCAAAATTATACACAGTTCAAAAAGTTACGTAGTAAAAAAGCGAGCAAGCAATTTTGATTAAAGATTCTCACTAATTCTTCGCTTAGTATTTGATTATTTTTTTAGTTTATAGCTGCTGTCAAAAGTGTCGGTACTTTATAATGTTTGGAAAAATCAAGGTAGTGGGTTGGAGTAAAGATATAATAGAAGAAATTGAGTGGGAATGGTCCGCTGGAAGAACAGGAAGGAGTCGAGGTAAGCAGTTTATGTCATCATCTTTAGTGTCGCATGTCTATCACTTCCAGGTATTTATAATTTATCCACTCTAAATGGTAATTGGTAGCTGTTTATCGGGACAGGGATTATTCGCCACGAGCTCCCTCTTACTGGCATTGAATCGAAGGCCAGTCACGGAGTCTTGAAACACTGTAGCAATTTCTCTTCTGTCAACTGAACTACCCTAGGTCTTCCGCGTACTCGCACATTTCCCCCATTAGACCATCTCTCTTATGTTATTGGTATACCTCCTGCTCCTTGCATGGACTTTCTCAAGAGGAAGCCCGTGACAAATAATAAATATAAATGGAGCCAACATGCAGCCCTGTCTGACTTACATGGTGATCCTAAAAGATTCAATTGGACCAACTGACGTTTTGACGCTACATCCAGAGTCTTCATACAGGGACTACACTAATTAACTAGCAGGCATTTCATGTAATTTATTGGGAGTCCTTTGATAAAGGAAACTTTTTCTCCGTTGTAGGTATATACCGACATTAAAATTATAATAAATGCTTCATCTTTTTCGTCTTTTATGGGCCATGGCACCCACTGTCCTTTATCACTAGCATCTTTCTCAACTGGTCAGTTTTGTCCTGGGCAACAGACGTAAGAATATGAGTAGTACCTATGTAGAAAAATAAATACTATTTAAATTTGAATACGGATATACAACTCGCAAACGAGTGAAGGGAAAAAAAAGTTTGGGTACCTACCTATGACACCAAAAAACATTTTTGGTTGTTTATATTTCTCATAGTTGGAAAATAAAAAACCAAATTGAAATCAATAATAATTTATTAGCTATCACATACAATAATAGTCGTACATCATACCATACCATAGAATACTATAAACACTTTACAGTAACTTTATTTATTTATTTAGTACTTTATTTGAGTTATAAGAGTCCTTCTCACAGTTCTTACTATTCTTCTTATTATTTGATCACACAAAGGACATGGTAACTGAAGGGGCCTAAGTCAAATGTAAAAAAATGGCTGCCACATTGACGGTTTAACGTGACCAACTACCAATTTATATCAGAATTTGAAACAACATTGTTGAAAGTAGCTGCCATTTTGTCAGATCTGACAGGGCCCCTGAGTATGTGTTACTTGCGGGTGCCCTAACTTAACTATTATTCATATAAAATTAATCAAAACATTATTAATTGTGCACAAGTTTCATAAATAACATCACATGCATAAAAATAATGTTAAAATCTGTCATATAGATAATAAATAAAATTCACATAATAAATAAATTCTAAATTTTTTTACATTGAATTATATGTACTACATTCTAGAAGCAGCATCTCCTAAATGTGGCTATGAAAGGAAGTCGTCTTAGGCTTCTTTGCGTTTAGCAAGCAACTGAACGTTTAGAATTGCTAAAAAGACAACAAGATGAAAAGAGACAATGTTAACATAGCTTCACCTTATCATTTTATGACATAAAATTTTGTCATTTTTGTTCCGAATGCCGCTTATACTATGTAGTACAATATATAATTCATTGAATCTATGCAATAAGATTTGACATACAGTTGAAAAAGGTCTGAAAGGGGACATTTTGAGTAATTACAAGGTTTTTGTACCGTCCTAAGGCAGTGGACAAGAGTGGCTGAAAGAAAAGTTAACAGACATGAAGACACCAAATCTTTCATTGTCAATTATATCGTTTGGACTAGAATTATTAAGAATACGGAATAAAATAACTTATACAGCATGTAGGTGTTTTAAGACAAAAAAGAATGCTTGTTCACTTGGGTATATGGTGTATGCGTTGGGAACTGTTACATATTAAACGGTATTATAAACTTTGGTGTTTTTATTACATCTAAATAAATGACAATTCTCTATAAAATAACTTAAAATTTAAATAGAATAACAACGGGTTTTTATTAAATAGTATAAAAACAAAATAAATAATACGAATAAGATCTTCAAAAACAAAATGACTAATAATTTGAGCTGCGCTTTGTTTTTATTTGATTTGTGTGGTAGTAATAAATTGTGCTATAAATAATTGTACGGTTGGTGATATAAATTTTTTATAATTATTAATTATTGTAACTCATCGATAGAATTATTGTTCCATAAAAAATATAAGTGTGTAGAAGTATTATTAGAAAAGCTTAAACCAATCACAACTTGGAATGTCAACGGGTGAGTAACGTAATTATGTAAGTAGTAAGATAAAAGTTCAAAAAACAGCTTGGACCAAAGTTATGAAAAAATCACAGAAACGTCAATGTATAAATATTCGCTTATTTACATATTATAAATCTGAAGTATTCCAGCGTAGGCCGTAGAGAAAATTCCGACTAAATTTAATCTAAATTGACCCTATAAAAAAGATAACCGTACAATGTATACAATTTACAAAGGTTATGATGAAATGTTTGAAATATTTTAAAAAGGTATTATAATAATTATTGTTATCATATTTAACTTTTCTACACACACTACCTATATTCTTTTTGTTGTATTCAACGGATAATTATTATAAAATGGATCCAATATAAAGGTAGGAAAATTTCTTTTTTTAAAAAGAGTACCTCACTTACTAACAAGATGGCAGTGGATGTTCTCAGAATGTTACAGACTAATCTCGCATCTAAAAATTCGTAAAATTATTTTGCAAAATTAAAAGAGTTGCGCTTCAAACTCAGTACCTCAGTGCTCTCTGTGAAATTTCAGAGGTTCAAGTCAAGTGATTTGAAATGGCCGTCGACGCTATCATTCAGTCAGTGTTTCCATAGTAACAATGACGTAAAAAGCCGTCGGTTGCACTTTGTCACCATGGAAACACTGTCTATAGTCTGGAGGCCATTTTTATTTCACTAAACCTGAGCCTCAGGGGTCTAATGGGTTGTTTTCCTACGGATACGCCGCTACAATAAACGGCGGTGGATATGTCAGTTGAGAACATTGCCAATATGGTTTCCATAGTAACGAAAAACATTGTCATATAATTTTGAAAGACGCCGTTTTGTCAGATGACGGCCGCTCCCTAGGAACCCAACGCATAAGTGCAACAAAATGGTTGCCACGCTGACGGTTTAACGTGACAATGTGTCACTTTTTTTTATTTGGCCTATCATCCCTATGTAGGAAGTTTGAAACAAAATTTCGGAAAATAGCAAGATCACATCATTTTTTTATTTATTCAATAGCAGCATGAATTGAGCATCAATATAATGATGATTGTCGAATGAGACAACCATTTTAATATTTCTGACTTTGACCCCTGGTCTGATGACAATAATTTATCTTGGACTTGAATGTTCTACTCAAGGTTGGCATCCTATCTTGGATTGGACGGAACCAGTTGACTGTTAGAAATTGCATCAGGCAGTAATCTTTCACTGGCTATAAGTACTGAGTTTCCATCAACATTTTTTTTATAAGAACGAGATTGGCCCTGTTTTGACGTATTTCAAATGTTTATCGAATTAAAGATAATTATCTGAGGTATATAAGCAGTATGTTTAGTGAATGTGGAGTTCCATGATTGCTGTGAAACATGAGATGTACCAACTAGAAGAAGTGTTTCTACACATGTTACAGTATAAATAGTTAGTTACAACGTCACTTCACACATCAATAACACTGTCATGTTTCTTATCCGAAGCTTTTAATTTCTCTTGCATCTGTGTCAGCATGTCCTGCATTCTTCTTATCTGTAAAATTACACATGTGTTAATTTTGGTCCATAAAATAGATTGTTATCAAATTTTATTTTGATCTGTTGAGTTAAAAAATATTGTGTGGTGGAAGTGTGTATTGAAGAACAAACATAAACTGGATCAAGTTGAAGCATAATCTTCCAAAAAATGATCAGCTGTTCATGTGTCTCCATAAAATTCGAAAACGGCTGGACATATTTTACTAATTTTGATTTTGAAAGATTCGTAAAGCTCAGGGAAATTTAAAATGGCGAAGATTCGGGTAAAACTGTGAGGAAAATAACAACAATTTTGTTTTCCCATACAAAGTGTTCCTGCTTATCAGATTTGTCACAATCAAGAAACGTTTTTTTTTGCTGTAGGTAAGTGTCTGGAAATAAAGTATGCGTAGGATGTACTACATTTACCGATTCGTCATGGCATTGACTGTGTTGCAATGCACAAAATTTTTCAATTCGTAATTAAATCTTATATTTTGTTTTTCAAGAAATGTCAACACTCACCTCCTCGTCCTTTTGTAGTAAAAGTCTATCAGTCTCAGTTATAGATACATCTCCATTGTTGCCCATTGAATCTCTCTTTAGTTTCCTGCAACAATCAAACGTCTATTACTAAATACAACTCATTATTATGGTTTCTATCAGACATACATTCTCATGAATTCAACTACATAGATCAACATATCTGCTGAAAATTGACAATGCTCAGAATCGAGCATAAAGGAGGACCCTATTTACATATATGCTAGTTTATACAGCTGGTAGAACTTATTGCCAAGGGCATTTTTTTACAGTCAGCTAGCCCCATCCAATATGAGAAAGAATGCGAACTTAGGACATCTTGATAAAAAGTCTGGTGCTTTAGTGTTTAGACAACTAACTAGGCTGCTGAGGTTGATATAGGAAACTTAATTAACACCATCTAGAAGAAAAAAGCAGGAGCATCAAAATTATGGTTTGCCGGTTAGTTGAAATATTGGGATTAAAGTGGTAGACTCTGGAAGCTTTGTAGAAATGAAGATAAAATATGCCTACTAACCGATTATTGAGAGAAAATTGAAATTGAATAGATAGTGGATCATTAAAGAAGCATGGATGACACAAATGCCTTCACAAAAGCAACACATTCATCAAATTAGGCAAAGTTACCAGCCGCTACTTTTGATCTAAATGCTAGATTTGAGCCTTACCCTCTTTCTCTCATGGCGTGTTGAGATATCTGGGATATACATTGAGCACGGAAGTTCTCGTAGTGCACATCCTGAGTAACGTCTTTAAGATCCTGCATGTGTGTTGAAATCAGCATTGTGCGTAACTTCACAAAATCACTATGGCGTGGGTTTTCAACTGGAAATAAAATATCACTCCTTAGCTCACAGTATTCTGTCTAAAAGAAGATCAAACACTTTTATTATAGCAGTTGGTCATTTACCATCAACGATGCCCCACGGGTATTGCCGTCCTCTGACTCTTTTCCCAGCAATGTCCAAGATGGTGTTACTGCCAACGACTGCAAACGGAACGCACGCCTTCAATTCTCTATCCTGCTGTTTGAACTCTTCATCCTCGTCGCTGTCGCATTCAGGAAATTGGTAAATCTGAAATTAAGATAAACGTCGTTATTTCAAGTTGATGGCAAAACCAAGTTTCTGGCATTGTTTGACTTACTGACCTGTATTTGATTATCTTCTATATCTTTCAATATTCTCTGCTTTAATTTTTTAACTTCGGAAGCTGTCAAAGTGTCTGCCTTGGCAATCACCAGCACTATGTTCACTTTCCTGTGTAGTCTTTTCATTAGTTCTAGATCCATTTGACGTAAACTGCAGACAGAAAATATTGAAAAAGATATAATTGCTGGCAAAGATTTTGGTTTAGGACTTTTTCTTTCCAAATTATTGCAACAATCTAATTTTGTTTGAATAATTTTTATTTATTATTGTAAGATTTGGGAATATAATATAATAAAATTGAACTACGTAAAACCAATGCACGGGAAAACTTGACCAAATTTTTACAAGTTATTTTCTTGCAAATTTTATAGGATTCGTTTAATCTACGGAACTGTTCTGGATTCTTATGATTCTGGTTAAAACTGTTGCAAGATAAGAGGAAATTTTCGGCTGTCTTAAGGTTGCGATAGGAAATGTATGAAATGGTAGAACCCACCTGTGACCGTATGGAGGGATGAAGTAGAGGCAGCAGTGGACCCTGTTGTCTTGTATGTTCCTCCTATTGAGTCCACTCTCGTCGGTGAAGTATTGTCTAAACTGTTCATCAATGTAGGCCGTGCACACCCTCCAGGAGTCTTCGCAGTTAATGGCGTCCCCAAAGCCCGGAGTGTCCACGATGGTGAGTCTCAGCTTCACGCCACGCTCCTCTATATCCATCGTTTTCTTTTCTATTGTGGTTGTCTTTTCAAGACGATCTGAAAATAGACAATTTGTGAGCAGAGTTTTTTTAAGCGCAGTCTTGGATTTTCAATACGATGCGAGATGTCAACAACAGCAACCAAATTTTACGTGAATTTTTGAATGAAATAGTTTTATTTCAGTATCGGCTACTCATCAATAATAATAATATGTCGAGAGCTGTCAAATTATATCAGCTTTTCATACGTCGCCATATTAGATTGGTGCGAAAGAGACAGTATGATGGAATTGCCGTATTTTCTAAAATTTCCGCAACTGCGGTAAATAAAATAATAGGTTATGGCCCTGTCTGCACTGCGATTTTTCACCGCACGAATTTTATTCCATGATCGAAATTAATAATCGTGTACAATTTGCAACAAATCACATAATTTTTTTCCGCACGATTTTTTTACCGCAAGTGCGAACACTCCCATAAGATTCAATGTGTTACAGAATTGCGGAAAAAATCCGTGCGGTGAAATTTCGCAGTGCGGACGGGGCCTAACATTTCATTTTAGTTGAAATGTTATAAACATTGCGCAAGATCGAGTGCAATGGAGAGCTCTTGTTGCCTGTCACTAAAAGTTGGTTTAAAGGGAGATTTGGTTTGGTTGGTTGCTCAAGTTAGTACTTAAACTCGCGATACTGATCATTTTAGACGAAAAAGAAGAATAATGTAAAAAAAATACTGCAGTGTTTTTAAAAATATGAATCTCCATGGCTTCATACCTAATACATCATAACAAGCCTTAAAAAGTTCCAGATTCTCTGGTAAAATATATTTCTAAGGACTGTATTGAAATGAACCTGACGGAGTCACAAAAAATGTCAAAAAGTATTTCCGACACTTTTCCTTTAAGTGTTCGAATATGCCGGATGTGCAGCACTTTATAGACTGGTCCATGCACATGATCGAGTGCACTCAAGTCATCAACATCCAAAACTTACTTAATGAAATAAGAAAAGCTTGTATTCTGGATTGAGAACGTGCTCAGCACTTGAGTCCCAAACCATAACGACTTCTTTATAAGAGTGTAGATACCCACCACAAACTTCAGGTATCTTTCTACTCTTGTAGAGGTCCCCCAAGAAGAGGCTGTTGATGAGAGTGGACTTGCCCAGTCCCGACTCTCCCACCACCATCAGCGTGAAGTCGAACCCTCTCTTGACGGACTTCCTGTGCATCTGCTCGGGCAGGGTGGCGAACCCGATGTAGTCCCTCTCGCGATCTTTGTCTGGAAACAAAACACATTCACTATTAGGCATTATTTATTTAATCAGTTGGTGCTTAAAAAGTACACATTTGCAGCATGTGGTGGGCCTTACATAGCTGCCTTTAAGAATCTTCTCCATTGTGATCTGTCACTGCATGCCTCTCACTTTCCGGTTAAGCTTTCCCAGAACCGGACAGCCCGTGACATTGACATTTAACCATCGGTGCTTGTGTCTTCCGAGATTTTTTATACAAATAGGGTATAAAAAGTACATAACATTTTTTGGGATCTCTAGATCCTCCATACGGCCCAGCCAGCGCAGTCTGTTAATCTTAATGAACCTGACCAAGCCGATATCCTGATAGTTTATAGATCTTGGTGTTGTATCTGTGTAGACACCACGCTTGACAGTAGGTATATTCTGCGTAGGATTTTTCTTTCAACTTTCTTATTATTATTTTTAATTCTTGCCATTTCTTTCCTTGCAGTCATTACGGGGACGATTTGTACCGTTTTGCCAATATAACATTAGCAACGATCAATCACGTCATAAGCCACTAAGTCACAATTTTTCTTGTAATTGAGAGAAGTATCATAGTTTTATAATGGTCGAAACTCGAAATAATTCTTCTTAGATTTTTGTTATAATCTCGAATTTTGCTAGCTCACGCAAATGCGATGATAGTCGAGCGTTTCGTTTCGACCGTGACTTGGGGTAGTAGTGATTTGATATTTTGTTACGTGTCTTCTACGGAGTCGGAATCTGCTTCAGCTTCTCTTCTTCTTTTAACCATGAATACTTGCCTCGGCTAGTGTTGGTAGAGCGGACTCCAGAATCTCTGGTCTTTGGAAGTTCGATCCAGGAGGAGATGATGATTTGTTTAATCAAAGATGTTGTTTGATAAATTAAGAAACACTTGTTTATTGCGTGTAACAGGAAATTGGAAAATATACAAAAGTTCAGAATTTTCACGTAATTCACAACAGTAATTGTATCAAATTTACAATCAATTAAAATGTTTGCTTATTCTTTTAAAACAACAATATTAATCACTTTTCGTATCTATGAATATAATTGGTTGGATTCTAAGGAAATCGCGGTAAGAAATGGTTTGAGTTTCTCCAACTATCAGGGAGTACTCTAAAATTTTATACGTCTGATTCCCACAAGGTGAGTTTTAAGAATGAATTTTTGAAACAAAGGAAAAAAATACTTAACGGTCGTTTTACTTGGGTCAGCAGGCCCGTGATCATGTGACTATGGGTGAGAGAGATGGAAGATATCTGCCTCTCATATTCCCATACTCAGTAGCGAAAGTTTGACAACATAGGAATAGAATCTGCGTCGTAACTAATTATAAAAAAGGGGTGGAGAGAAAGTGAGTGAGTGAAATGCATAGGCATCCATCCCACTTACACCAGTGCAATTATATCCATATTTGGCAACATGACCTGTGGCCTACGTGCAAAATCGCACGATCAACAGAAACCAAATTATAAATAGATGCATACCTGTTAGTATAGGGGTAGGTATGTATAGCAATATTTGAAATTTATAAAGAATATTCCGTACTGAGACGGGTGAAGCTTCACAACAAAAAAAATACATGCTACAAATCGATTTTTAGTTACCAAAAGAAAAAAAAGAAAAAAAAAGAAGATTTTGAGTACATAAAAATCTCTTAAGGAGTAACTGATCCAATAAGGTAGGATCAAGGAATTTAGAATAATCCTTGAACATTTAACTTCAAGAGTTCCAAAGTTGTAAGGGGTATACCAAAGATAGATACCCTAGTTTAGTAATTAGGTATAACAAAAAAAAATTTATATTTTCATACATATAGATAAGGAATTTAAACATGGCATGAGAAGAAAATTTGATTGTGGAAGTATGGGACAACCCTCATGAAGAGTACAACCTAGATTGGTAAATTGTTTGTCACACTTTCTTACCTATTCATCCATCCCTAACGGCCTTCATTCATAACCTCTCACTCCTAGATTTATTCATCAATAATTACTATCACACGGTTAGACAAACAACACAAAAAAAAATTTATTAAATAATGGTTCCAAGCAGAGACTGCAATCCAATAATTCCACAAAAAAAATTATTATTTTTTTAATCAATACAATTAACAATCCAACTGTCAAGAAGTAGAAGGTGACAGAATATTAAACATAAACATAAAAAAAGATATAAATAAAAAAAATATTTCGTACAATATTTCCTCTTCATCAAGGACATCTCTTAAGAATATCTGATAGTGCTCACTTAGATTATTATTAATATTGATTTTAAAATGCCCATAACATTTCTCAAAGTGAGAAATGTCCACTGATTTAGTTCACTGTTCACTGAGTAGTTTAAGAGCACTCCTAAGGTTAGCTTGTAGCTCAAAGGTTTGGAGAGAACTAATTTAAATGTTCTGGTGTTTGTACATAAAAAAAAATTATTATATCATTTACAATTGCATAAGAGTATCCTGCAAAGAAAGAAATTCACTTAAAAAAAATTTATAAGAGAAAGGTATCCGTTGCCCAAAGATTACGGATCGACAAGTAAGAAGAGATGTCAAACTTCATGCTAGCTATTGTCCTGTAATTAGGACACAATACTAAGTTTTGAGCGCCACCTAGTTTGGGAAAATACGGGGAATGAACTAGGAAAATTCCAATAATAAACCAAAACAGCAAAAAAAAATATTATCTTACTTCCTGACAAGAGAGAAAGATTTGAGTATGCCAAAGTTGTATAAGATTGATCCGAGCGTCCTCATTTCAATCGAATAGAAAAGTTAAGAATATACTTAAATAGAGAAAACGAGTTGCAACCCAAAAAAAAAATTGTCTAAGATTATTAGAGAAGTATTAACTACAAATTGTCAGTAGACTAACGTTATGAGTCGACTAAAATATTAACTAATAATTAAGAAGATTTGTGGCCTTAATTAGGAACACAAAAAAAAAGTTTCACTGAAATTGATGTCTGCTCTACGCCAACAACGCGGTGACGAAAGATGCCATTTTTACATCAGATAGCGTGCTTATCATTGCACAGATTTACAAGCCTGGCATAACCAGAAATGTACCAAAAAAAAATTTTATTCAATACACATTATCATAAGGGTGCATTGCTCATTTACAGCTCTCAAAAAAAAATTAGGAAGGTTGAGAGTGTACCAAAGTTTATTATTGCGCTTATCATAGCACAGATTTACAAGCCTGGCATAACCAGAAATGTACAAAAAAAAAATTTCATTCAACACACATTCTCACAAGTGTGCTTTGCTCATTTACAGCTCTCAAAAAAAAAATTAATTAGGAAGGTTGAGAGTGTACCAAGTTTATGATTCGCACAAATTTTCTTAACGGGTGCGATTAGATCAAGGAGAAGTGAATTGAGCATTCCAAAAAAAAAAGGAAGTGAATAACTAATATTGACCCTGTGTGTAACAAAACAGTATAGAAGGTATTACTACGATTAGGGTAATATCATGAAGAAAAGAAAAAAAAATAGTTCCATGTGGATAAATCGTGACTACAATTAACGTTCAAAAAAAAAAATTAACAATCGCAGAAGCGAAAGACAACAACACAGAATAGTATCCGCGCTCAATACCAAACTAGAAATTATATAGGACACCTAGAATTACACTGACCCAGTAAACAAAACGTATTCGACAAAAAAAATTATTAGTGGGGAATTTATGAAAAGAGTCGATATTCTGACGCGCTTCTATGAAACTCGTTAGCCGCGATGCGGGGCGCAGGGAAGTTTTGTGGGCCGGGAGGTGGGTCTAGCGGTGCGCATGGAAGTTTTTACGGGGCGAGCGATGCAATTCGTAAACAACTGTGGAAGTTCACGTAATGTGTAATATGTCTGAACCACTCTCTCACAGGCTCAAAACATGCCATCTCGCTCACTCGCCGACTCTGGGCGGTGCTGTGTGTCGGGGACGCAACACGATTAGTGAGTGAAAAACCAGTTTAATGAAGGAGAGAACACACATTTTGTTAGTGATGTGAAGTTATAATATGAAAAGCGGAGCGGGATAACGTCACAACATTTATTTATTAAGATATTCTGGGAAGTATTTTTATTTACTACAGTCACACAAAAAAAAGGAACTTAGGACGTAATTCTTCTACAAGTTATTTGAGATAATTATAATTATAAAAATTACTCGACAACCTAGAGGGATGTGGGTGGTATAGAAGATATGTTAATGGAATTCACATAATGGAAAGAAGTCTTTCATGACTTAGCCTACATCCTCGGACAAGGAACACGGTAATCTAATGAGAAGGCGTACCGAGTTCAAGTCGTTAGACGAGAAAAAAAATTAATTAATAAAAAAATGAAGTTACACTTAGTGCAACAAAAAAAATAAATAATAAAAATGGAGATCATGCTTCTTACCGGGTAAAACAGTATTTAAACGTGGGTTGTCCCAATATGATAGCCTGAAGCAAGAAGTAAGCTATCATACTGGACCACAAGGAAGAGAGATGCCAAGTAGGATCGTATACTTGGAATTCTCGCCCTGCTCCTCCCAAATGAATAGCCAACAGAAGGTTGGGTTCCAGGAGGCACACTTAGGATCTCTGAATATACTTCGATTAGAATTTTTTTTTTTTTAAACAAAATTCACATGTATTGGGGTGAGCCCAATTTGACTTATGATTCTGACTGTACGAGACTAGTCAGGGTGTCAAAAGATAATAAACGTATGGGAACGGGTCCTCAGGAGCCCTTTAACCATAAATCAAGATATGATAAAACCTAAACTACAACTTTATTATATCCTTCGTATGGAACCTACCGATGGATCCACTATCACAATCCTTTAGTTCAAAAATTGTTCTTGATATTTTACGTACAACCTGAGACTTAATGAAGCGAGGAGCTAATTTTTTTGAAAAATATTGCGAAGCATTTGAGAGATAATGAGATCTTCTCCATACCAGCTGACCAATTGACAAGGATATGTCTTTACGACGCAAATTATAACGGTCCTTATTTTTATTAAAAGCTTGTACTAACGTTTGTGAGACTTTATTATATAGATTTTCTAAGGTGGAAATGTCATTCAATCTTTGTTTTAAGGGATCAAATGTTTCAGACGGGGAATCATGATTTATCTGTAGTGGCTTATAAAAAGAGGCGTGGGGAATGTACTCTCTACCGAACATCAAAAAATGTGGAGAATATCCGGTAGCAATGTTAGTCATAGAATTTAAACAAGAACAGATTTTTGGAAGATGTTTACACCAATTGCGTTGGTCCTCCTCTACTAATATTGCCAACAAGGTTACTAGAGACTGATTATATCTTTCGGAGACATTATGTTGGGGATGAAAATATGCGTTATATCTAAGATCATTTATTCCGTGGGAATGTAAGAATTCTTTAAATTGTCGAGAAACAAACTGTTTTCCGTTGTCTAAAACAATCTGTCGAGGGATTCCAAAGACTTTAAAGATTCTTTCTTCTAAGATTTGAATTATACTACTGGTATTTGCGGCTCGGAGAGGAAATGCCCAAGTTATTTTACTAAAATTACAAACTACAGTGAAAATGTAACGGTTTCGCTTATGACTCAGCGGTAAGGGACCTATGAAATCCATAGATATACTTTCCATGGGACGTTCAATTTTTTTAGGGTATTTCATAAGACCATGGGGCATTTGGTTATTATACTTGTAGGCCTTGCATATTTCACACTCATTCACAACCTGTCTAACAAGAGGTAATAATCGTTTACAGAAGTATGTACGGGAAATAAATTCGTAGGTTTTTTCCATTCCAGAATGACAGTTTCCCTTATGGTAGTCCAATATGAGACTTTCTATCTTACACGCAGGGACAACCAATTTCCAAAGGTGAGTGGGAGAGTTAGACAAGGAATCTTTTTTATACCTAGAATAACGATACAAGTGTCCATCATTTATCATAAAATTAGTGAACGATTGGGGTTTTTGAAGACAAGAATTGTACACCTTTTTATACCAGGGGTCTATAATATTTTCAAACGGTTCTGGAACAGATAGACTAGAAACAGGAATACGGCTCAATCCGTCGGCAAGGTTATTTTCGCAGCCACGCTTAAATACAAAAGTGAAATCAAACTGTGAAAGTCGGCAAGCCCATCTGGCTAACCTACCAGAAGGTGAAGAAATTGAGTTTAGGTATTTTAAACATCCGTGATCACTGACTACTGTAAAGTGTACTCCGTCCAGATAGCTTTTAAAGTGTTGTATAGAATCTACTATGGCGAGAAGTTCTCTCTCCGTGGTACTATAATTTCGTTCTGGACCGGACAATTTACGTGAATGATAAGCAATTATATATTCTACTCCATTAGAGTCTTTCTGGGACAAGAAGCTGCCCAAGGAAACTCCACTTGCATCACACGTCAATGTATACGGAAGGGAATAGTCTGGTGGTTTAAGGATTGGAGCGGAAATCATTGCTTGTTTCAAGGCTTGGAAGGCAAGTTCAGCTTCATTTGACCATTCGAATTTTTTACCGTTAAATTTATTACTCGTGAGGCGAGTCAAGGGAGAAGCAATCTTAGAAAAGTCCTTAATGAAACGCCTGTAATAAGACATTAATCCCAAAAATGAGCGGATTTCCTTACTGGTGGATGGTCTAGGATAATCTTTCATAGCACTAATCTTATCTGGGTCCGTATGAATTCCCTCCCTGTCAATAATATGACCGAGGTACTTAAGCGATGATTTACAAAACACGGATTTACTGAGCCTAATTGTCAAGTTGGCTTCTTTCAAGCGCTGGAGAACAATTCGTAAGGTGGAAATATGGGAATCAAAATCTGAACTACAAATCAAAACATCATCAAGGAAACTGAATACTCTTTGTCCCAAATCGGAGAAAAGCTTATCCATAATTCTCTGCATTTCGGCGGGCACGTTTTTCAGGCCGAACGGGCAGGTAACAAACTGATACATCCCTTTGGATTCTACATAGAAGGCTGTCTTAGGTCTGCTTTCTGGACTCAAAGGAATTTGCCAGAAGCCGTAGCTCAAGTCTAAGGTGGTTAAGAACTTGGTGTCTCTCAGATTATCCAACATATGGTTGATATTAGGGAGTCTATAAGAGTCTGAGACTGTGACCTCATTCAATCTTCTAGGATCGAGAACGAATCTAGCTGTGCCATCGGATTTTGGTACACAGAAGCAGGAATTTAACCAAGGGGAACGTGAAGGTTCTATTATTTTTAAAGCTATCATTTTATCTACCTCTTGACACATCTGAACTCGTCGTACATGGGAAGCTGGATATAATTTCTGTTTAACGGGCAAACTATCACCTGTATTAATGACATGAGAAACTACATTTGTCCTACCCAAACCCATCTTCTCAAAAGAAATATTCTCGAATTCATTTTTCAGGTCATCCAAAATTTTCCTCTGCGACACTGTCAAATCGTTTATGGAGTTAAGACATTTTGGAGCTGATTCTACATTAGACGACTGTTGATCAGATATGGATGCTACCGTAACATGAGTTTTGGTGGGGAACAACCGAGGAATTATTCCTGACTTTTCCAGAAAGGGTGACCCTAAAATGAATTGGTCAGGAATGGAAGGAACAATAACAAATTTAACCTGTTGAATTTTATTGTTGTAACATAATGGCAAAACTATGGTACCTATAGATCTTATGGAATTATTGTCAACCCCACGAATATTTTGCTGACAATATTCAGGACGGAACCCTATTTCGATAAAAGACCGATACAACTGACCCCCCAGGACATTACAAGCTGATCCGGTATCAAGCAAGGCTCGGAGTTGTATTTGAGAGATAGAAAATAGCAAATAAGGGCGTCGATCTCTCTCGTTTATTACGGAAACTTTATTGACCTGCAATGTTGAAAAGAACAATTTAACACTCTGAATCCACGACAATCTTTCGCGAGCTGAGGTCTCTGGGCTCGGGAAAATTGCAGGATTCATTGTTCGTTTTTTGAATTTCTAAGTGGGGGAGGCGGTTTACTCACGTCAGGTAAGCGTTGGCGTGGCACAGGATTGAAGGGTTTCCTAAACTGAAATGAATGAACATTATTGGCACTGGGTCCTGACTTAGAGTAACAGTTTCGAGCAATGTGACCTATACGTCCGCAGTGAAAACATTTAATCATAGGAGCAGAAGGCTGTTGAGAAGAAATTGATTGAACAGGGTTTTTCCTTACTATCTTAACTTTAGAGGGAGAGCGGGTTGGAACTGTAACCGAAACACACTCCAACTCCGTGCAAACTTCATCTAGCTCAGCAATTGAGTTCGGTCGCCTGGACACTAATACACTGGCGTATCTGCTATCTAATCCTTTTCTGATGGCCTTTAGGATATCTGACATACGCAATGGAGACTGTAAGGACTGATTCAAAAGGGTTATACGTGAAATGTAATCACTAGCACTCTCCAAAGGTTGCTGTGATGCAGTTAAGATTTCCAATCGTCTGTTGCCTTCAGCATCAGGCAAATCGAAGCGCTTGATAAACGATTGTTTAAGCTGTGTCCAAGTTTTAACACTGTTATAAAATGTCCGGTAGAAGGTGAGTGCTTTTCCCTCCAAAAATTCGGGCAAGGCGGGGCCTAGGTTTTCCAGTGGAAAATTTCGAGCTCGGGAGATTTCCTCCAATCTCAAAAAGAAATCCCTAACATCCTCGACACCGGAATAATGTTGAACTGGCCATGAACTAAAATTTACTGAATGTATGATGTGTGATTGGCTAACTGTAGGATTGGGTCTATCTAAATTTCTGCGAACCGGTGTAATAATTAAATCGTTGGAAACATTAGTATTTATCATTGTTACGGCTTGAGTGGGCGGAGAAGAAGGTACAAAACTATCACGAGGTGGATTAATCTCCGAGAGGCTATCAGGGCGTTGGATACCTAACAATCCCGAAGGGTGATTGTCACGCTGACCTACATCAGACAATAAGTTAGAATTGAAAAGTCTGCATTGCCTTCGCAGAGATTCAATACCTACATCAGGCTGGATTCCTCTATTCAACAGTGCTTTAGAGAGAGTCTTGCATGTCGCCCTCTCCACACGCGGAATAACTTGATCGACCAGGGATGACATTATTAAGAAATAAAACTAGCGGAGTGTGACTATCTCAAACTTTGACCACCGTCGGGAGTATTCGATCACAAGAAAGTCAAAAAAAAAATTATTAAAATTATCGAAGTTTTATCTCAACCTCACTCACTTATCCAACATTCAAGGGAGGAAGACCCTTTCTCAAGGAAAGTTATTGAATTATTGTGGCAGAACAGAGTACCCAAATGCAAAAATAAAAATTTTTAAGAAAAATTGCAACAAAACACAAAAAAAAAACTTTTCTAGTTGCCGTCGGCTGAATTTATCTGTAGGTATTGCAAAACTTTACGGCTCTTGGCCCACAACAAAATTTTAGCAATTTCAGAATTTAAATTGAGATAATAGAACTTGCTAATACTCAAGAGAGAAGAAAAGGAAAAAAAAAAAGGCAACTTAATACACCATTATCAAAAAAAAAACTTTAAACACCAGAACACTGTGTTATTGCATTATTTAGTGATTTTCAAAAGAATTGGATTATTAATTACGTTTCGCTCACCAATTTCCTGTCCGGCATCTATGTGAGTCAAGGGAGGCGCAGACAAGGTTCCTCTGGATGTCTTCGAATCTTGACGCTGCTCGCATTGCCATCAGCTCGTTCTGGATTTGATGCTCACACGTTGGATAGCGCCATAATTGTTACGTGTCTTCTACGGAGTCGGAATCTGCTTCAGCTTCTCTTCTTCTTTTAACCATGAATACTTGCCTCGGCTAGTGTTGGTAGAGCGGACTCCAGAATCTCTGGTCTTTGGAAGTTCGATCCAGGAGGAGATGATGATTTGTTTAATCAAAGATGTTGTTTGATAAATTAAGAAACACTTGTTTATTGCGTGTAACAGGAAATTGGAAAATATACAAAAGTTCAGAATTTTCACGTAATTCACAACAGTAATTGTATCAAATTTACAATCAATTAAAATGTTTGCTTATTCTTTTAAAACAACAATATTAATCACTTTTCGTATCTATGAATATAATTGGTTGGATTCTAAGGAAATCGCGGTAAGAAATGGTTTGAGTTTCTCCAACTATCAGGGAGTACTCTAAAATTTTATACGTCTGATTCCCACAAGGTGAGTTTTAAGAATGAATTTTTGAAACAAAGGAAAAAAATACTTAACGGTCGTTTTACTTGGGTCAGCAGGCCCGTGATCATGTGACTATGGGTGAGAGAGATGGAAGATATCTGCCTCTCATATTCCCATACTCAGTAGCGAAAGTTTGACAACATAGGAATAGAATCTGCGTCGTAACTAATTATAAAAAAGGGGTGGAGAGAAAGTGAGTGAGTGAAATGCATAGGCATCCATCCCACTTACACCAGTGCAATTATATCCATATTTGGCAACATGACCTGTGGCCTACGTGCAAAATCGCACGATCAACAGAAACCAAATTATAAATAGATGCATACCTGTTAGTATAGGGGTAGGTATGTATAGCAATATTTGAAATTTATAAAGAATATTCCGTACTGAGACGGGTGAAGCTTCACAACAAAAAAAATACATGCTACAATTTTATTACAAAGTCAAATAAATTTGTGGAATGTTCTAATACCCTGTTGTAAAATGTTATATGTATTGTCATTATTTGTTTACAAAAGTAATATTTACCTATATGGGAACCTTTACCTAAAGCTACGGCTACACTATGGCCCATGCTGGTCCAGGATGGCCAAATAGTGGCACTGGCCAAGCATTGGCAAGTAGCAACATTTGGCAAATATACTTGTACACCTGGCTACACTATTGGCCCAACTCTGACAGCTGGCACGAGGCTAGATTGTTACACAATGTTTCTATCACTGATTTATTGATTAATTCTTGCTTTTATTCATCATTTTACATTCTAATCTCAAATTATTTGCTGTATACTCCTATCTGAGTGGGGAATTTCAAGAGAGTTTATCTACCTGGGCAAAAACGATATTTTAATATAATATCCAAATCACAAATATACCTACACAATAAAAACATTCATAATTTTATTAAACCTAACCTTCAATTTTTATTGATGTTTATTGTTTTGCAATAGGTATATATTTACCTAGCTCTTACAGGTTGATTTGGACTATAACATAAATGAAAATAAAAGATATTGATAAAAAAAAAACAAGAATCATGGGTACATTATATACATACTCGAGTGGTTTAAAGAAAGCATCAACCACCGTCTTTGCCGTTTGCGTTTTTCATTATTTTTAATAACAGAAAAGCAGATGCCGCATGTATCACTGTATAGGACGCTGCAATTAATGGCATAATATGATATTATCATTGTCAACTTTCATTATTTTATCAGGATTATAAAAAAAATGTACAAAACACTATGAAAATAACAACATGGAAGACATGACAGCTGTCACATTGTTCCAATATTGGTGAATACTTGCGAACTCGATCGACAAGTACCTATACAAGTCAAATATTGGGCGATATTGGTCATTGGTGAAGCGGCCACACTACTTGCCCATGATGGGCCAGCGCCTCTAACAAATTTGTGATTTATTTAAAAATTATATGTTATTTTGCTCTTCTGTGACAAATCTTGTTTTATTTTATTATTTTGTCAACATAAACCAATGGACGCACTATTTGGCAACACAATATTAAACCTACTGTCTTTTTACGTATACTGTTTTATTTATATTGTTGTCTTTTGAATTGATATCGATTGTAATTACTAATTGTTTAAAAATAATGAACAAAACTCTGAAAATAACAACATGGAAGACATGACAGCTGTCAACATTGGCCCAATATTGGTGAATACTTGCGGACTCGATCGACAAGTATACAAGTAACTTCCAATGTCAAATATTGGGCGATATTGGTCATTGGTGAAGCGGCCACACTACTTGCCCATGATGGGTCAGCGCCTCTATTTGGCCAGCATGGCCCATAGTGTAGCCGTAGTTTTACGGCCAATGTCAAATATTTGGCGATATTGGTCATTGGTGGAGCGGTCACACTACTTGCCCATGATGGGCCAGAGCCTCTATTTGGCCAGCATGGCCCATAGTCTAGCCGTGGCTTTAGGCACACCCAGGTGTTATCAGCATTACGCATGGCTTCGAATGTTGTACAACTGATACACTACGTTGCTATTTGAAACTACAAAAATGTGAATGGTTAGCGGGAGTAACACTCCAAGAAAGGAAAAATCAAAAGCTCAAGCATTCGTGGCAGCGTGGGTGTTACAAAGTAGATTAAAAGAACGCCAATTTAGGTGATTTAGTAACACTGTGAATCGGGCGATGTCTGTAGATCTTACTCGTCGTAACGCAAAAGAGATAGATCTTAATGCTGCAACATAGTCCTGTAGAATGTGGATGATTAGCGTGAAGATATGATTTTATGCAGAATTGTAATACATAGTTACGGGACGGAATGAGAAAGTCCAATCCTAACTAGCCAGCCAACATAGACGATATATATGTTGTAAGGATGCCGTAAACAAGTTAGACGTCCCATGTTGTTATCAAAACTGGGCATTTGTCATAAATGAAGGGCTATAATAAATGATAGAAGAAGTGTTTGCTATCTTATAGAAAGGATGTCAAATGGGTTTTCTTACCCCTTACCCACCTTTCATCAAACTCTTCTAAAACCACGATACTGGGTAGTTCTTCCGTCCCTCTTCAAATATAGGCATTCCGAAGGAAGTGATTGACTACCTCTATATGCTATCGAATTCCAAATCGTCAGAAACATATTTCTGGAAAAACCTTCTGATATTGAATTCGAAACGAGGATTCGAAGATCTGTAAAAATGGACGAATTTGTGGATGTTGGTTTGGGACGACCGTTGTTCATGAAAGGCAAACATAAAGAGCCGCAATGACCTGAAGACACCAAATACCTTGACAACCACCTAAACGCTGGAGAGACTGCTGGACGCATTCAAAGAGGACAAAATTTCCCTCCAAATTTCGTTCCCAGAAAAAAATTCAGATACATTTCGTAGAGGAAATTAATCATCATATAAAGATGTGTCTATCTGGTTACACGGATTCAAAGAATTTTCAGTTAGTAAACACAGAGAAAATCACGTATGCCGATGTCTCAAGAGTTAGTGTCAATTGGCCCAACGCAGTACTCTTAACTTCGTGTCAGTTTAGAATCAAGTTGCTAGGAATGATGTGGATTCCGTGAGAATATTCTCCGGCGTGTATATATGCAGCAGATATCCGCACGTAGTGGCGTACTTGGACATTATCGTGTTTGCAAGCAGCCAGCACCGTGGTAATGCGACTCGGAGGCACTACAACATGCTTAGGGTTCTGATGGCCATTGCCCATTACGTTATTAAAGCGTTTCTTTGAATACAGTTTTTACTGTTCATCCTTACCATTATTGAGAGGAGATAGATAAAACATTGGTTGGGATACGTGTTTAGGATGCCAGGCTGCGCTGTTCTTCGTTTCATCGCGAAGACGAGGAAGACTCTCTTGCACCGCGTTTCGTTCTTTCGAAGCAGAGCTGAGGGATTTGGGGATGGTACGAGACGAAGTCATTTCAACTGCGCAGTGGATAACTCTTATTCCTGGAGTATTGATTGATCCTTTATATCCGTTGTAGACGAAGGATAAAGGTTCCAAAAAACAGAACATTAAGAAATTATTACAGAATAATGTTAGCTCTTGAACCATACTTGTATTTACATACATGGTTGGTGAAATATACTGATTACAGTGAATCTCTGTTTTTAATAAGTCTGGGCTGTCTTTTAGGCATTTTGCAGTAATTTCAAAAGTTGCCAGGATTAATGTAATATAATTTTGTTGTAAGTATTATTTTAGAAGAAATAAAAACAATGGGCAGTTGCGGTTTTCAGTGGATCTGACTCTCATGTTAATGCATACCCGAAGATAAAAGGTCCGAACCTCGCTTGAAATCGCTCTTCTGAGTAATTCGGTCTGAATTCGTGTTGAAAGAGCAATGTACGTTCAATAAAAAGATTAATGCAATAACTGCCAGATTACCTGATATCGTCTGCAGATTCCTCCATGTTACGCTGTATCTATTCTCCGCACCACTCTTCATGACGGCACCAATAGCCTCCGTCTCGTCGTTGGGCATCCCGACTCCTCACTGAACACCACGACACTAGTCTTTCTTCCCGACTTATCACTGACACAGTTTTGTTATTTCTCACGAGACTTCTTGGTCAACCGTCCGTACAGACATGGAGTCTCCACACCTTACATCGAACATGGCAACCGGCTCGTGCACGAATGAATTCAATCACAAAATACACGGCGCTGTCTAGGCTAGGTTTAGAAGTCTGCTGGAGAGATAATTACATAAAAAAATGTTGTGGTCACAACATCGAACGTGATGTTTGGAACAACATCTACTGATAGTAAAATAATAATATATTACTTAGAAGATTAATGACGGAAATCTTAAATAAAATACGATTATGAGAAGAAAAAATAATGAAAGATTTTTGAAAAAATTTCAATCAGGTCATTACCGGTTAGTAGCCATCTTCTGTTCGGTGTTTAAAAGGCTAGCTTAGCGTGATCAATTTTAAGTTAACACTAAATTCAATTTACAAATTCTTGACATTTCCTTCAAGCCTCTTGCAGGACTCGGAATCGCATCCCTAGGTGTCCCACGAAGAAACCATAGCCACAAACTATTTTGAGGAACATTCCTCTTCAGATGGATAAAGATCTTAATACCTGTCCAATTGAGGAAGGGACCACCGATTTGAATGTGGTGCATATTATGATTATTTTGGTTTCTACTATAAAAATAGAGTTAAGAGTGCGATATATCGCATAGACGTAGTTTGGTGATTATCTCATGATTGGTTTGAGTTTTGCTAATCACACAATTACTGGTATTCTCAAATTCACGTTCCAACTCAACGCAAGAAGCTCTTGCTTAGAACTTAATCGGTTGCCAGTAGTTACGCATCTAATGTATTGAATAAAACATTTT
Organism: Mystacides longicornis; assembly: GCA_963576905.1. Taxonomy (NCBI): domain Eukaryota; kingdom Metazoa; phylum Arthropoda; class Insecta; order Trichoptera; family Leptoceridae; genus Mystacides; species Mystacides longicornis. The sequence continues at coordinate 493,686 of OY756438.1, forward strand.
CAGAATAGAGAAATGTCAAAAGTCTCAATAGAAATTGGATACGACGCAACTCAATCGTCTGTTTTTCATTTCAGAATAACAGTCAATGTCTCTATAAGATAGATCTGGTGCAAAAAATTCGAGTCAGTTTTTATTGTTTGAGCGTATAGGTCATTGACACGCACAAGATCGAGCGCGGTGGGGGGCTCTGTTGCCTCTCGTAAAAATGCAGGAAGAAGAGCAAGGCGCACTGTGATGAGAGTAGCTGGTAAATATCTACACAAAAATATCCGCGAGAGTCAATATGAAGCAATTTTATTCTAGACGGGAAAAAGGTATAAATGGGTTTTATATCCAGATTTTATTAATTGCTCCGTCAGGTCCTCAGCGCAGGTCACGACCCTGCCGACATGGACCATCGATAGTGCGCAGAGAACATACACCAGTGAATGGATCCATGCGCCAACACAGTAATTGATTACATTTGTAAGTACTTAGGCAGGTCTAGGTACAAGTGGTTGCACGAGGTGTAGCCACACTCTCCCAAAAACTGGGACATGGCACATTTATGTGCTGATTGCATTTAGAATCGCCGCGCTCCGCCATGGAGAATCAAGAGAAGAACGCTATATTTTTAACATGGCTTGCGGCATCGACTGAATCGTGGTAGATATTTTTATGACACATTAAATGACATGGATTCATTTGGCGGAGAGATTATATCAATAAACGTGTTGAATAATTTCAAGATTTGTTTGTATCGCAGAATGCCTGAAAATACCTCCTATCTAACTCAGAACGTCTTCAAATAAATTCCTGTTTCACACAAACGATTAAGCGCTTCAGAAACGGGGTCCAATTAGTTCTAAAAAAAACATATCTGGAACACGTGAGATTTTGAGAGCACTCATTATTTACAGGATTAATGCTAGGTAGGTGATGGAAGAAGACAAAAATGTCTGTAAGAAACAGTGGAGAATGTCTTGCCACATGTCAGTAGTTCTTCCAACAAGAGCTTACGAGGTCGCTAAGTGTAGAACCATTGTGTCGTTTTAGGAGCCATACATCTACTCACCCACTAACATAATTTTTGCATTGAATACTAGCTAAATGTATCTGTGAGAGATTCTAATCGGAGAGGTCGCGTGGACAGTAGAGGAAGAAGCCATTACCTACACGAGGGAGAAAGTGTCGAGACTCTTGCACACTGACCCGTGGCCTACTGGCAAACAATCCTACATTAAACTTCACCGTATTCAACATTGAGCCGGTTTTAGAATTTAGCCGAATTGAAATGTCACGGTAAGTCAAGAGCAAGGTCGTAGCCAGAAAATAATTTTTGGGAGTTTTGCTCCCTTACATAGTGGAACCGTAGAAAATTATAAACTTTAAAAGGGTCGCATCGGTACTTACTAAAGGAATATCTTTCAATCATTTTTGGGATCAAACCCGGAAATAAATATTAAAGTTGGAAGTATCCCAAAAGCAGAAGTAAAGATAGAATGACTAGTGGAGGATGTTTCGGAGGGTAGTGAGAATTGAAGGCGTTTCGTACGAAAAACTAAACAATGACATCTTAGGTCACGACCCTCAGCAATGAGGAATCAATTATTGGAGAACTAAAAATATGAGAGAGCGTGAAAGTAAATATAATCCGCACGGGTCAGGGTTGCTGCAACTACCTTATGTGGGAATGGGGAAAAGGGGAATCTCCTGAGCATAATTGCAGGGTTACTTTCTAAACAATCCAACTCCTGATATGGAAAGGAGTGTTCAGGAAGAAAGTATGAGGAAAACCGGATGGAAATCCATAGGCCGAGCCTAGAGAGCCAAGAATCTCATTTAGTATGATATAATTATTGGATGCCGCAACCTTTGTAAGATGATCAATACAAAGCAAAGATTTAAAATGAAATAACTAATGAATCTAGAAACATTTCCCCAGTAGGCCACTCAGATGAAAATGCGACATCGAGGTAACGCCATGATTCTTCTCATCCGTCCAGTCTTTCCATTGCAGCATGTACCCGCAGCTAATTGATCTGGCCTCTCTGTGTACCTACACAAACACAGCGGACCCTACGGTGCACCTTGCCGGCACCTCACAATATTAGGTACTGTAGTGACCGCTGCGCTATTATGCCCATACATACACCATTGTACAATATTAACTTCTTGGTCTTATTTTAACACAAATAAGTAAGTCGACTTTCAGCTGTCTTGTTATATTGTATAGGTACTAAATGTTTGCGAAGTCATCCTGCGTGGAGCGAGAAGCAGTTCTTCAAAATATTTGACGATATAATATTATCGTCCGCAATTAGACATGGTCACGGCTGTAGATTTTAAGGCAGTGTTCTTTATAGATCGAGTAATGAAACCATCACGAATCTCATGTTCAAGGTCCTCCTTCATACCAGCAAGCATAGGAGGATATTTTTGTCATGTTTTACCATACAAACATTTGTTTCATATTTTTTGATGTGATATTATGTCTTCAAATTCGATAAATAAAATAAATCCTGACGAATATAGTCTAAGTTTTAATTCTTGTAACCCCTTGTGTTCACGGTTTTCGGCGTTTTGGAAGGGTCGAAAAAATAGGATTGGAGGTTGGTGGCTTATTTTGAATAAATTGCGACCTCAGAACTCCAAAATAGGTATGAAGGGCTAGGCTTAAATCATATTGTGGCTACCGCTAGAGGGTTCCAAGAAACCAACTACATTATTATAGTGGTATCTTCTACAAAGCAGGAAGAACACGAAGACGTGGACATCCAAAATAGGTATGAAGGGCTAGGCTTAAATCATATTGTGGCTACCGCTAGAGGGTTCCAAGAAACCAACTACATTATTATAGTGGTATCTTCTACAAAGCAGGAAGAACACGAAGACGTGGACATTCAAAATAGGTATGAAGGGCTAGGCTTAAATCATATTGTGGCTACCGCTAGAGGGTTCCAAGAAACCAACTACATTATTATAGTGGTATCTTCTACAAATCAGGAAGAACACGAAGACGTGGACATCCAAAATAGGTATGAAGGGCTAGGCTTAAATCATATTGTGGCTACCGCTAGAGGGTTCCAAGAAACCAACTACATTATTATAGTGGTATCTTCTACAAAGCAGGAAGAACACGAAGACGTGGACATCCAAAATTGAATTGAACTGAGATGCTGGATTGATTGACTGAGGGGTATGTTGCTTTGGATCTAACACAAATAAATACATGAAGATTCCAAAAATACGACCCATTTGTATGCAACGCGTACAAAAATCAAGTTACCACCACTACTGGAATATATATAATAATAAAAGAGCACGTAGGAATCATCACCGTCTCCGAGACTGTTGATTGATCTTGGACTAGAGAAGAAAGGGATTCAACGAGTGAACAAATTAACCAGACCTCCCGGCTGCAACATCCATTTCACTTAACGACAGTTTCCTGCTTTTTATTTTTTTCTACAGAGACGCATTTTTTATTCTTATTACTTTTCTTCGACACCGGATGCTCTACTGAAATACTTGTTATAATTTACTTAAAATGCGAGGAAACTTCGACCATATTGCGGAGTTACGCACAGCACCTCTGACAATACCTACAGTACATAGATAATGAAAAACATTAGATAACGAAAACAAACTTGTTGAATAATGCACTTGTTAGCGGTTTAGCTTTCTCTATGATTGTCACGTCCGTCTTTTCAACCATCACAAAACTATAAACAACTCTTGTTATTGTACAATATTATTATGTTCTATGTAAACACGACGCTGTCGAGAGGCGTCCGGGCGCGCGCCATACACCGGACAACTGTCAAAAGTGAACTGACTAAAATAACAAATTATCTACACTACTAACATACTACAAAGGTACTTAACTTCATTACACAAACACACTCGCGTGTAGTGCCACCTTAGGAATATTTCTAACGCTATATACCGGTTCGATTAATTTTCGGTCAATACCGTCAAATATGAAAAGGTGGACCGAATCAGGGAAACATCACTAACTGCAAAAATCCAGTAGGTATTAATAAGCAATATGAACCAGATTGTGGTGGTGGTGACGGGCTACTTCGAGACGATAGGAGAATAGGAATATAAAGCCGCTGAACAAAAGAGTCACATCATTTTGTCGGCTGCGACCGAAAATGAACCGAACCGCACGTGTGTTATAGTCTTTATAGTTATGGCTGGTAAGGTGTCCGGTGTATAGCCATGTCCGTGGGAGTGTGTGATGAGACTGTGGTCTGTAAACCCCTCATTGAGCCACTGGAGCTGTCAGATTGTGGTCACCAAGCGGTAGGAGACTCCCACAGATAGGGACACTTTTGGAAGAGTAGACAGAGAGAACGGACCTCTTCTCCCTTAACATAAGTAACATTTTTAATGCAATATGACCTTCTTCTTTTAGTTCTTGTCCTTTCTTCTTTGAGGATAAAGATTCGATTCTTGTCATTATTGGTTGACTATCCTTTCTACCACGGGCGTAGCCAGGTTTTAATTTCGGGGTTAGGGGGGGGGGGGTTCAAGAAAATAAAACTACTGAATGTGCATGCAATAACCTTTATATCTATATATTAATACGTGAAGCAAAAACTTTGTGACCATTTTTACGTAAAATTGCGCAGACTGAGGAGTATTAAATTTCGCACATATATAGAGAAGGAGTGACTAATCTACATAATAATTCAGAAATGTTTTTTTATTTGCCTTTGACAATACTTTACCGTATATGTGAACATCACGCTCAAAATATAAATGCTACGTCAGATATTAATATGCCCAGAGCCGTACAAAATGCTGGAGAAGGTTCTTAAATACAATTTGCTGAATTAACTTTAATATATTTAGAGCTATTTAAAAAACTCTATTTTTTTAGGATCTTCATACAAATTTCTCAAAAAGACAGTAAGTCATCTTTTGGAAACAAAATTACTCATGTAAACGTTGAATGGGATCTTGGTATTACGGTATGAAAATGTAATAAAATAATTGTAGATTGATTTGTTATACATATAAATATTATTCAAATCTTATTATTCTCAATAAATAAAGACTTAATGAAAAAATTTGCAAAATGGTTCCAACATTTTGAAGTTTGACAGGCACAAATCACCCTCTATGGGTGGAATGCCTAATTAATTATCACACATTAGATTAGAGGGTGTAGGGAATGTAGCTAAGATTCAAACCACAGAGCTCTCTATGAAAACTTGCAAATATGTCGGTAGGTTCGTATAATATTATGAGGTCGGTAAAACAAAAATTGTAAAAGTGTCATTCTTCTTTTTCTGTGCTTATGTCAGTTATAGAGGTCTGTTAAGCAATGGGAAGCTAGACTAGAACCTGTTTAATTACCTACCGATCAAGCCTGACAATCGGAATCAAAAACGTAAAGCAAGACGGGTATAAGCTAGTGTTAATATATTTTTTTTAAATTTGCATAAAAACTACATTAAATCGATAAAAAAAACGTTACCAACACTGGGCCGGCCATATAATGAGAACAACGGATGACAGAAGGCCCAAAGAAACACTGGAGTGGAGACCAAGAACTGGTCATAAAAACCAGGTAGGCCACAGCTGAGGTGGTCTGATGATATTAGGAGAGTGGCTGCAATCAATGGCTCAGAATGGCAAGAGACAGAGAAGCGTGGAAGTCGGGAAGGGAGGCCTGTCTCCACTACTGGACGAGTGAGGGCTGGTGATGATGATGATGAAACAGATTTACTGTAATAAACACATTATTTGTTATTCCCCGATCAAGGGATTCGTTTTGTACATTTATTTGGAGATTCATTATTTCAGATCAATTATTCTGTTGCAATTATTACCTAATGGTCACCCCAGATATGATATTAAGGTATGAGATAAACACTTGTAACAGGTCTAGGAGTGTGCCACTGTGACAGGTGTGGCACAGTTCACCACACGACTTTTGTCCAGAGTGGGCGGGGTCATGGCGATGTTATGATTGTGATTAATTAGATTATAGCTAGCAGCAAAACCTGTCAGAAGATAGGCATAGAAAATATAGTATTTTGGGTGAGTATGACATCTATCGTTTCTCTAACACACGCCGCAAAGCAGACTAGCACAGCACATCGGTGTATTTGTTTACCTTGCCAGGCAGATACTTGCCGAGTGTGCGATAAGGGGCATGCGTGATGTTTATGTTATTCCGGGCTCTCGACTATCTGCCGGTGCTGGTGTAATGTCAACAGTGCGCCGACACACTCCTAGCCAGCCAGCTAGCGTACGCTAGCTCTGGCTGAAAGGTCCCGAGTTAATTTTGTCTCCAACACTGCTCAGAAACGGAGAATAACAAAACTATTCTTGGAGCCAATAAACACGATGTAATCTGCGCTGCGGGAAGACCCACGTGTGGAGTATGTTGATCTGTTGTGAAACTTGGTGCCTATTCGAAGGAGATAAAAGAAGATAGGAAGCTTTTGAGATGTGGTCCTATATAGGAGACTTCTAGGTAGGTATATCCTGAAGGGACCACGTAACAAATGAAGAGGAAGGCAGCTGCTCAAAACCCTGTCTGAAAGGCGTGCAAAGTGGATAGGACGCGTTATACGGAATCAAGTTCTCCAACATACATACCATCATTTAGGCCAGGGGTTGACCAAGGAGACAAACTCCCGGTGAAGACCACCTTAAGAGCGCGTATACTCAGACATGTGCTGTTTCTCCTTTGAGGAACTTAAAAAGGCTGCTATAGATAGGACGACGTGGAGAGAGAGGGTGGGGAAAATACCTGCCAACCAATCCTGGGGTAGTGACCAGAGAAGAGAAGAATCTGCTGTTTGTATAATCAGCGAGAGTTAGGATTCTTCGGTACATTACCACAAGGGAACCACGTAACCTGGAAAGAATTACAAGCACAGGCGTTCCTTTCGAGATGGTGTGACCTGAAAAATAACTATACCTACTTGTCAATGCAAGCTGCGGAGGACATAAAGGATTGGAGGCGTTTAATTGACAGATAAGGCAACACGTGAAACACACATGGTCACATTGGAAACATATCTACTTTCTCTAATTTCTTGGCTTTTCTAAATTTATATTCGCATTTTTTTATTGCTGTCTCTTTCGCATGAAGGGATTGAGAGAGGAGTCAATCACTATGACCTCACTTGAATGTAGGCATCTACTTCAAAACACAGTCATCCTCATTTCTTCGATCATCAATGTCAATGTTGCACGCCAGTAATAGCCTTGTTATGTAATACTTGGTCATATCTATATCTTATCGTAGCATTATTGACGTGGCTTAGGAGAGTTCTTTAGACCCCCCTCCCCCTCTCCCTGGTGATACGTGGTAGCGTTTCAGACTAATCTCAGCTTAACCTAAATCACGTGTATTTATTAAGAATGAAATTATTTTCATAAAAAAAAAAGATAAAAACTGTCTCTTTAGCATACAATTGTGGGTGATGATGAGTTTTTATTCATTTTTCACAAGGCCACGCGCTGTTTTTTGCCTTAGTGTGCATTTACACCATAGATTTTTATATATTAGGTTATTGTGTATAGAATTCTGTGATTTACACCAAACAAACATAGAGTTGGAGCTATAGAAATAGAGCAATAATATCTATGACTACACTTTCTTTTATCGTTGCTACTGGACACCATGGAAACAATAACAAGCAAGAATCAACACCTTTCTCGTTGTTATTTCCTTGGTGTCCAGTAGCAACGATCAACCGAAAAATATCCAGCACCATATTTCGTGATTTTTTTCCAAAACTTTCCTGCCCCCCTATCGTCATCATGTGATCAATGTTTGAGCCCTTACGTGGCAGAATTCCTGAAATCTTTTATCAGTTATCCCGTGAATCTCGTGAAAGAGAATACGTGACCAGCCACGGCGCAATGCGTTCCAATAGAATGAGTAGCCGGTAATCTAGAAAAAAAAGAATGCGTGACGATATTTTTCTTCATTCGAAAATTTCAATGACGGTTTTTGGCCACATTTAGGTTTGGCAAGTTTGCTCTTCAACTATCTGCCTACGCTGCTGTAATTGGAGTGTGTGGTAATAGTGAAACTAGGCATCAGGCGCACATGTTCAGTATAGTCACGCACAAACACATATACGGTAAAGTGATTGTTATTCTAATCATTCTTCAAAACATTGACGGCTCCTCTATGGGATTTCTATTGGCGCGTGTCAAATTTGAGGCTTAGGGTCGCTCCTATAATGAAGTAACTCAAATTAGCAATTGTATAAAACAATGAACGAGAGAAATACAACTCTGATAATGAAATGGGGCATTAAATTATTTAATTATTATAAATAAAGAGTTTTTTAGTTTTTTTTTCACTTATATTGATGGCGAGCCGGTTTTCGGAAGCAAGCTTCCTTCTTCTGGCTTAGATGGTAACTGAAATGGTTAGCCTGAAGAAGAAAGCTTAATTGCTTCCGAATACCGGTTCGCTTTCTATAATAAATAAATAAATATAAGTGGAAAAAAATATTTTATTAAAAACTATCTTTTCCGACAGACGTTGTCCTGTGTTCTAACTATGAATATTGAATAAGAACTTAAAAGAATGATAATAAAAGACTTTTAACCAATGTCATTCCGACTGATGCATCTGTTTTAAACCAAATATTATTTTCCATCCGAATTCTGCCAATCGCACCAACTATTAAACAACTGACAGTTTCTGTCAAACGTTTGTTACTTATTCACTTTTCAGGGCAGCGCAGGACCGAGTGGCTTTGGCGGAGATGGTCGCCAACGTCGGGGAACCTGACAGGGCACCCAAAGGAGATTAACTTTTCGCATTTTAATTTATGAAAAAAAAAAACGCAATAAATGTAAGAGGCATTATTTATTGTGTATGTATATCGGAACGAAAACTTACGTACGTAAATATTAACAATTGAAGGTGTAAATTTATATTTTTATCCAAGATTGGCTATTTTCTTTTGATTTAACAGAAAACCACGTGATTGAAGTCCTTTTAAAATATTTTTTCCTATAGTGAGCTCTGACTTTTTCGAATTGAGGATACGATATACCTATTTGCGTGAACAAACAATACGTACTTACACTAAACTTGGTGTCACATAGTACGTATAAAATATTTGGATATTCAAATTATAAAGACGGCTCTTCTGTAATTTGTGTGGCATTTGACTAATAATACATTCTGCCAATTTCTTTGTCACGAGTATATTCCCTTTTATTGATGGAGTTGTATAAAGAGTAGTTTGTGTTTGAAGTTCATTTTTGAAATCTAAATCACCCTAACCCAAAAGTTTGATAAATAGCGGACCTATAGATACCCAATGGAGGTTAGGTTATCAATTGATTCATTGCAGGTTATGGAACCAATCAATTAGTTCACTGATTACGGTTTAGAAAAATTCAAACGTCATTTTATTTCCTCAAATTCTTCTTTTTATCTCTGTACTATACTAGAAGTCCCCCAATCTTGTCGTAAATAATGGAGAGCTATTTTCTGTGGTCATCGCATCACGCCTAAACGGCTGGACCGATTTCGCTAATTATTTTTTTGTCGTCGTCAGGAGAAGGTTCTTATGAAAGAAAAAAAGGAAGTTGCGTGGAAAATAAAAAAAAACTCTATATAGGTAACCTTCTTAGTTCTTTTAACAATATAATATTTATTCCAAATTTGAAAAATTGAAATTAATTTAAAGTTTGACAGAAACTGTCAGTTGTTTCTTAGTTGGGGCGATAGACAGAATGTCAATATAAAATATATCTATAGCTTCAAACAGATGCATCGATCTGAATTACATTAAAAGGTTAGCTTATCATTGTACAAATTCGAATTGAATTTTCATAGTTGGGAACACAGGACAACGTCTGTCGGGAAAGCTAGTTTAATATAAACAATCTAGGGAGAACCCGTCATCATGTGACGGAATTAGTCGCTCGTATGTGATCTTTCATATTTCCATTTCAATATATTCTCTTCATTTATATTCTTGCCCCTGTCGTGTGGATGGGTGTGTATCCGCTCGTTTAAACAACAGAATTCACGCACTACTGAATTGATAGCGCTAGATGTGTGGGTCACGGGTATCGCTTCGTCCTGGTAGGCGGCGTTAATCAATCAGTGTTTTTGGGCTATTTAATCCAATATAGAAATTTTGGCGTCTGCCAGGAATTCAGAAAATACTACATAAGTTGACAACAGAATAAGGAACACATTCAGTAGCAGGAAGTTCGTAATTACTCAAACAATCTACTGACAACATCCTTTTAATTTAGAAGCTTACAGGACTAGACACCGCCGCGAATGGAGACGTAATTAAGAGTTTCAATACACAACTAGGCTGAGGAAATGACCAATTCAGCCGTGGAGTACGGACGCAGGAGCCCACCTCCAGTTGATTGAAGACCATGCTAAAAAGTGAATAAATTGAAAACTGTGCTGGAACCGTTTTAGACTGGTCACAATTTCAAAGAGTTGTCTGCAGATTTCTTTAAAAAGAAAAAAAAAACCACCATAAGAAGAAAAAATGTCAAACGATTGCGATATTAATCTTTTAAGTCGGTAAGGCATTAGTTCTCATAAGTATTTGAAAATGTTATTTGTCTCAACTGTAACCACATTGACAATGTTATACACTGACACATTCACAAACAGGCCATAAGACAGATATCATTACAATTTCAAATGTTAAATTTGAAAAACGAACATATTATCTAATTTAGGTTTTACGGCCGGTTTCATAAAAAGCTCAAAAGTACACTTTAGCTAAAGGAACCTTTAAAATTTAAAGTTTCCTTAGAGTTGACGGGTTTCATAAAAAATATTCCCGCGTACTTTAGCTAAAGTTTGAAATGTCATAAAAATATTTGAAAGTTGGTAGAATTTGGTATTGTTACCATGGAAATCTATGGAAAACATACGTTGTTTACCAATATTTTCGCGGAATTTCTATTGATCTGTCAATTTCATTTCTCAATAGAGCATCAAAATGCCGTTAGATGTGTTGATTTATTATTATGGTTTATGAATCATTAACCGAAATCTGTTAAAGATAAAACAAAAGAAGTCGGTCTCTAATGAACTCTAAGAGAAGTAGTTAAGTATAGGTAAATGTTAGTGCAAAACAGCTGTTCAAGCAAGAGTCCTCCTATAGTTCTGGTCACCAGCACGGAGCGTACGCAGCTGTGTGAGACCATTGTCTTCCAGATAACCAGTTCTGCCAGCCGCTTGTTATGTAACATGATACACCAATGTGAGACGACATGGTTTAGTTGAGATTAGTAGGGTAAGTACAGTCCCGTGCACTCCAGTTAACGGGTCAGGGAACATCCAAGAAAGACCTGCGTGTCAAACTCAACACTTTATTGAGAGTAAGTAATACATATTTACAATGTGCAGTGGTTGAGATTGAACAATTGCTGGCTTATGACTGTCTTCTTTGATGTTCATTGAAAGACGGTTGAAAGTGGATTTTACTCTACATACGTTACATTTTCGTTAAGATCTAGTCATGAAAAATGGTCACAAGAATCTAGACGTAATTAGAACATTGTGCACCAATAAAACCAACAAAAAAAATAGGCAATAAAGATAAGACATTAACAAAAATTTATGTATTCATAGCCTGGCGCCAAATACATGACAACAGTCGCAGTCTTTAAATTTGGTTGCTCTCTTGTTAATAATAATATAACAATTTTCTATACAAAGTTATAGCCGGCGGAACTTATTGCCTAAGGCAATTTTTTCCAGTCAACCGGTCCCGTCCAATCTGAGACAGGCCAACCCCGGGTAGAAATTTCAATTGAAAAAACACTTACTCAAACTCTGACCCGGCCGGGAATCGAACCCGGGACCTCGGATCTGAAGTCCACGCTAGTACAACTAGGCTACCGAGGTCAGTAAGTTGGAAATTATAGCTTGTACTCTATAATTTCCAACTTTTATCTCTATATTTCATTAATTATTGAATATCGACTTGTTGTATACATGAGATTTTTCGACATGTTGAACATGTCCAACAATTACTCGGAAACGATTGCAGGGGACAGGGGATAGAAAAAAAACACTGGCCAGTGGAGTCCCAGAACCCGCCAGAAATATTGTGGAGGTGCGAAGATCAGACTATAGGCCCTAAATTGAGTGAGCTTAGATATTTTGTTCTTAAAGCCCAAAGTTTAAAATTTTTTAACTTCTTTGCCTTTTAGTTCACCTCCCTCTTCCCTAACCCTGAAAACAGACATCAAAACTCGTCACGTGTTAAAGGTTGGACTCCTTCTAACTTAACAAAAATGAAATCTCGACCATTTTTGCCGGATGTGTGTTGTTGCCAAAGCAAAAAAACTATGCGACACAAATTTTCTTGATTTTGGTTATAATTTCCTGGTTAATATCAGAATTTTCTGTCACCAAACGTCAGAAGGGATAATCCGCAATGCCACGGAATGTATAATAAGCTCGGTATGACTATAAATTCCCCTTCATAAAAAAACACATATCACAGTTTACATTTTCTGGAAATTCTGGAATACAACTGGATGACGATTGCATATTAATGCATATATATGACGAAATATGGAAGAAACTATTGAAGAGTCGTATTGCTTGGTTATGAATACAGTAATGTTAACTGTAACACAGACAAAAATATTTTGAATGTTTTTTTTACAGCTAGCGAATGTTGTACAGTCCACGAATATCTGGAAAACCCTCTTTAATTGATTCGAAATGTTCTTGGTTCATATTTTTTGTTAGCAGAATAAGAAAGTATCTTCACTGCGAGTCATTCCAAAACAAATTCGAAGCTCTGACTGAATTGTCAAAATTAGTAAATGACGGCAGAAGAATAATATAGTGTTGTTTTTCTTTGTTGTGGTTCTTTCCACGGACTCTTCTGTTCTTTTCAAATATTTGGGATTAAAGAAATCTTAAAGTGTTACTCACCTACAGACATTTTCCTTTTTCAAGTAATAAGACAACTCCCAGTGACAGATCCTGAGATGGCACAACTTTGGTTCACCAGCTAACAACACAAACTTACTACTTTACATCATCACTGAAGACTGCCACTGCAACTTTTAGAGAAATTTCGATCTCAATCCGAAATAACCGATGATTCTTGTGGATGTTTCCGACATCAAATGTTCCGTCAACAAATGAATGTTTTCGTTTTTAAATTTGGATCACACCCTCGTCACGAGCAAAGATGTCGGAACATTGCAACCCCATTGAAACTGGAAAAACCACGCACAAGAAACTTCAACAAAAATAAATACAAAAAGGGACATATTTTGTATACTACCATAATAGGGTACCCTTAAAAGGTACGAGTTTATTTTGACGCGGTGCCTCGAATTTCCCCGTCCGCGTCAAGCGATTGACAAGAGGGCTGTTTCACCCTCTAGTTTTGGGGAGGATCGATATTCCCTACCGCTGTGTACCCAACATTGTACGCGCGTCTTTCCGACTACCAAAAATTTGTGCGCTTACAATGTTATACATAATTTCTTGAACTTGACATTTTGTCCCATCTCTACAAAATTATACTCATAGCTTTACCGTGCTCCATTCTCCGTAGATCGAGAGTTTTTAGATCATTATTTTATCGTTATTTTCCAATATGAATTTAGGAAAATATTGAATGTCATTTTTTAATCGATTCTCATAAAATTAATATTGTGAACAAATTAAGTAGGTACCTATGCCTACATAATTCTTTGAATTATATTATGAGAACAATAAATCGAAAGAGAGAGCTCTTGTTGCCTCCCTATGCCCCTGAGTGGGGTGTAAAGGGAAAATTGATTGAACAATAAATCAATCGTGTTTTAACAATGCTATGAAAAATTCGACCTTATTTGAGTATTTTCGGGGATATAAAACCATTATTGTTTGTTATTTTTTAATATCTAATAGCGAGGTCATCCATCGCTCTTGGTAGTCATTCCATGTATCCAGGTTTCTACCCTCTTCGACCATTTCTCTGCCTGGTCTCAATTACCCATCTTGACTTGCCCATCGCCATTTGAGAGAAGCGACACGTTGGCAAAATCTGCGACCTTTGTTCTCTGCCGTATCGCTTCATTCCTCGCCCTATCTCGTCTCTTTCCATAGTTCTTTAAGTAACCCTTTTTTCACTTTATGAAATGACAGGACCGTTTGTCGGGGAAAATGCCTAAATAATTCAGCTAGGTACCTATATAATAGAGAAGTACCCATAGGCCTATCATGATAAAAAAATAACACGTTCTTTCAATATTCAATGCTACTGCGTTAATATGATTATTAAGAATCTTGTCAGACCTATAGGACATCGTCTGGCCAAGATGTCCAAAAGCTTTGTGTGTATGAGTGTACGTCTATTTAATAGACTCCCAGAAAATATGAAATCCCTCACAACGATTGCCTTCCGGAGAGAGGTGAAAAAGTATCTTGTGGATAATACATTTTACTCTACTGACGAGATGCTTAGCGGTAATACTGTCTAGCATCAATTTTACTTACCATAGATATCTTTATACTAACAAACTTAACCTGTACGTACATATGTGTAGATGACCGTGTTGGACTTTGTTCTTGTCTCACTTTCTGCACTTACTGGTTCACTGTTTCCCTCATATATTCTTTGTGCTGCTTCCGTTCTTGACTATGTATTTGACGTAATGCCAGAAGAACCCTTTACATTCTTCTGGTATTTAATACTTATTACCCCTTATCAGCTTCCTATTGACTTCTGATTATATAATTATGTTTTATTTTAAAGTTTGTCATCTCTAAATTTTCTTCTTTTTTTTTCTGTGAATATTTTTGTTAATCTGTTGAAACTATTGAGATTGTACTTATTGTTTTTGTTATGAAAAAAGACGAACCCAAGTGTCTCGCATGAGACCTAGGGGAGATAATAAAGAATAAAGAATAAAATAAAGAATGTACTGAGCCTATACTAAGCAATAATTTACGTAAGAAAAATACCTAATGTAAGAGTTTTTGTGAACTTATTGATACAATTTAAGTCACGTACGTACTACAGAGTGTAGTGTGATCGCGCTTCTGTTGTGTTGTTGTCTTCGCGACTGCACTACACTCTGTGTATGCATATAAGTAGCCATTAACTATTATTGTAACCTATTTAAATTTTGTTACTATTACTTACCTTTATATTGTAATACCTTATGGATCAATGGCCAAATCACTCGAATTCGGGTGAAAGGCCTCAATAAAATAAAAAAAAAACAAATAAAATTTATGTCATGTCAAGTGACAAAAATGACGGATGAAACAAAAGAAGTTAATAGTTTTCCCACAATTTTATCTCTTCAATCGACTGTCGAAGACAGAACGTCTTTATCTCAGGCCTAATGTTTTTTTTTATTAATGAAAAAATATATACAAGTACAAAACATATAGGTACATTAACAAATATATCAAATGAAAAAGTCAATTTTATATGCCCCATTTGAAGTTGGAAACTTGTGTATGTTCTTACATTCTTTCATACCTATGCATTGGTAACAAAAATGGTTGACAATGGAATCGATAGTGGTCGTATGACCTTGATGCTGGTCCAGCAGACAGGTGAAACTTCCAATAATTCCTAAAAATAGAGTTGGATTCCTTCTCTGGAGGCAGTGACGTAATGAGGTCTGTATATTATTCTATCTCCGCTGTACACGTATTACATGAGCCATGTGCATGTGCACAACGGCGCTCGCAAAATAAGACTCAAATTCAAATTTGAACAAAATTGAGTGTAAATGATACACTATATTGTTCTAAATTTAGAAGAAATAGCAACTGATAAATTTAAGTTCTTGATATTGTGATAACATTTTATTTGTATCATCATAACGTTACCTACTTAGAGTTTTCTTTGATTTTATAATTTTCCACGCAACTTTCTTAACTTTTTCTTCATTTCGAATTTGTTTAATGATAAACTAATTACCTTTTAATTACTGTAATTTCGATCAATGTAACAAAACAACCGACAGTTCCCGTCAAACGGGATATTTTTTTCAAAATTGGAAAAATGAATGTTATAAAAGTACTAAGGAGGTTACCTATTTTGTATTTTCTGAATTTCCGTGCATTTCTTAAAAATGTTTCATTCATAAGAACCTTCTCCCTATAAAAGCCTACACGACAAAAAAATAATTAGCGAAATCGGTCCAGACGTTTAGGCGTGATGCGATGACTACGGAAAATAGCTCTCCATTTTTGATGATAATATTAGCACATAGGTATTCTAATAACTGTTTATCGATTTCTTTTTCTATCGCCTTTGCTATATTGGATATTAAAACAAAGGGTATGTTATGTTTGAAATTTGTTTAAAATTTTATTCTGAACAATTCGCTGTAATAATATAATATAATCCAACTGTCGATTTGTTAAAGAGAAATTATTTCTCGAGACAGATCGGCAGTATCAAGCCAAGATACATGAGATTTGTATGGCCAGTGGGCCTAGACAAAATACAGTTGGCGATCGACTACAAACGAATTCTTCGACAATGTAGAGTAGGAAGAAAATTAGCTGTCCACTTTTTATAATTTTATATCAGTGTCATTGCTTAGTTCAAATAATTGTTTACTTGTTCCAGTGGACCGTTAATTTTTTCGCACTATACATTGACGAAATCTTCGTTTGTAGTCGAACGCTAGTTTGAATTTGTCTACGGGGACAGGTCTAGATTTTAAACGGTTTTTCAAACTTTGACGACAAAAATACCAACTTAAAGGCTTCGCAGCATATGTTCCATGTATGGATTTACTCAGGATTCGGAGGAGAACATTTAGTGTGTCTGTGTGTGTGAATTTCAGAAAATATTTAATACTTTAAGCCTACAAAAATTGTATACGCAGAATTTTGAAATTTTCTTTCAGTCAGGGGTAACCTACCTTTGAATTTTTACTTAATTTTTTCATATATCTCGAAAACTATAAGAGCTAGAACCCTAAAAATGTGTATGTATATAGAAAAGTACAATATATCAAATCAAATTTAATGAAAAAGTTCCAGGATTTTTCCTACATTTTTTTTTATAATTTTTTTTTATGACAAATTTACGAGTTTCAATGCATTTTCAGAATAAAAATATCGAAAAACGCCAAAACACACCAACTAGATAATTTAAATTTCTATAAAAAATATATACATTATAGCAGTAGGTACATCTCAAACTTTTCTTAACAATTTTTGTAAAAAAATAATTTATTGACGACATCGTTTCATACAATAAAAATACCGACTCAAGCCATCGACAGTTGGATCTCAAGTTTACATGCAACTAGTATATAATATTTACACATAAGTCTTATTTTGAATGCACTGCAATCAAATCATAAATCTTTTTGTGTGTGCGAGGACTGTTCAGTGTAGTATAAATAGCGCGCAGTTAGGGGGTGTATGTATAGGAAGGTCGAATTCCTCTGACGTCACGGGCTAATGTTACCCTATCACCGATACAAATCTCTCATAATTCATCCCCCGGGGTGCTTTATATCAGGGAGGGGAGGCGCCGTGTGGAGGGGAATTGTTTTTTTTTAGATTCACCCTTCTGTGGAAGCGCGTGTTTAACTTGGAAACACGACTGAGTTGAATGTGGAAGTTCGATTTCAATTATTATTAAAAGTAATTTAAACTACGTTCCACCAAGAATTTACGCTCGAAATATATATTTCGATTTCAATTTTCCTCGATTAATTCATTAATTACCTACCTACTTTGAATATAAAGTTTTGATATTTTTTAAGAGTCGAGTTGAAAAAAAATTGATATTTAATAGTTGTTAACATGGACGAAAAATCTGGAAGTTGGAATGAATTCTGTGTAATGAGATCACTCCGTAGGATATGCGTAAACAGATTGATTTATAAGGTGAGGAATGAGAATATTAGAAAGGAATGTGGAGTGGATGTTAGCGTAGTGACTAGAATTAAAGTTAATAAATTAAGGTGGTTTGGACATGTAGAGAGAATGAACGAAGAAAGAATGACAAAAAGGATATATAAATATGAAAGAATGGGTGCACGCAGACGAGGCCGACCTCGAATGACATGGTCCGATCATATCGGTTCAGTCTTAGAGGAGGGCCAAGTCAGGAGCAAAAGAAATAGGAGAGCATGTATGCGGAATGTTATGCGTTTGGAAGAAGCGAAAGAGGTTTGTTTGGATAGGAAAGAATGGAAATCCGTACTCTCTGCCTACCCCCTTCGGGAAACGGCGTGATAGGTAAAAAAAGAATATTGAGCAGATTGCCTACCGTGACAAGATTATTTATGAAAATATGGAGTTAATATTGAATTTTCTACTCTCGAACGAAATTTGGAATAAAAACTGCCAAATTCGAGTGTCGCCGGCTCTCGTAGTAAAAGTTTCATTTTTATATATTTTTTTATTTAGGTATTAATAAAAATACATTTAAATACAATAATCAAATAAACGACAACCCAAGACACAGTATTCCTCCACAAGCAACTTTACGCTTGAGCGGAGGGATGTTTTTTTTCCCGATAAATCCACGTTAAATAAATAAATTATATTGGCAAATATTGAGTGATTGTAATGTGTTAATACAGTCTATAAATGTTCCCGTAGAAATGAATTTGAATTATTTACTATCGTTTGCATAAATTAAGGTGCAACGTGTGTTGTAAGAAGCAATGTAAGGATTGCTCCTAATGAGCAGGCAACGGCTATAACTGATAAGAATTTAAATGAGCGATAAATCAGGAGGATGCAGTGATGGTTAAAAACCTTTTTACCTCCGTGTTATAATAATATTTGAATGGGGTAAACAGAGGAAAACGGACTCCCATTTCATCTTCTTCCACCCTTATACAGAGTAATTATTTTACGTTTCAATCATCAACTCATGCAAACTGTCCGTGCACATGGTTTTATATTATAGAGTTTTTGAAGACAGCATCCATTATTTCTACACAGTCAGGCCATTTAACATTGTTTTTTTTTCGAGACTCTCCATCTTGTGGCACAGCTTCATTACATCCATGTGATGCCAGCTTCTTGGAAATCCGCGGATGAGAGATAATTTTGGCCCGCTAGATTGTGATAAGAATAAAAATAAATAAATTGAATAGCGCCCAGTCAACCAACCCCGTCTCATCTCCTACTCATCTCCTCGTCTAGTTTCAAAGTAAAAGAACTTGTAGAAGTGAATTATAGCTGCCATCGTTGAGCTGTCCAAAAGTTCGGTTTTGTTTTATATTTCTCCGTTTAAAATAAACTTGTCAATTTGAAGAATTTCTCAAAGTTTCTGAATAAATAACTTGTCCTTTCTGTTTTATTTTCATCACTCTCTCTTTCTGTGCGGAGGAGTCCTGGCCCAAACTTGAAACAAGTTCTACAGAGACGTTCTAAGGCTGCTTCACCCACTGCATTCATAAACTTTATTAAAACGCACTTCAGTAAAATTTTTAAAGAAAGTGCTCAATATAGGTCAATTTTAGTATGAGTAGCTCTGTTTTTACGCAGTGTTTTTTTCATTAACTAAGAAAATATCTAAGAGTTTGTAATGTGTGGGAGTTGTAAAAGAAGCAATGGGGTACCGGGGGGTGGGGGGGGGGGCGGACCGCCCCGGGCGCCCTTATTGAGAGGGCGGCAAATCTGCTTGTGCTGTACTATACACGACCAGATTGATAAAAAAAAAAATATTTTTATTAAAAATAACATTTAATTTCGGGTTAAGGTCTTATAAAAAACCATTTGCGGTAAATCCGCAGGTAGAAAAATCTGTGTCAGAAGTTAGCTCTGTCCCACTTTATCCTAAAATTGATTTTTTGTACTGTTTTACGATTTACATTAAAATAAATTATGCGCCAAATTTTATTGGGAGGGGGGGGGAGGGGCAAATTTAAATCCTGCCCCGGGCGGCGAAAACCCACGGTACGCCACTGAGAAGAGGCCATGTAAATAAAATCTTTTAGGACTATGGAACCCGGTAGGAAGGAGATTGCCTTGAAGAGCTCACGTATGGTATGGTCCACATAGGCGGCTGTAGCTTTCCTAGTTCACATTACCTTTGTATTTTAGTCTAGTAGCGAGTTATTTAGTAACTAAACAAAAATTTTATCTTGTACATAATTCGATATCTTAGTAGAGGCAATCCATTTTTTTGAGCGACTGGCGCCCTTCACTACTGGCCATTAGCTCGCTTGCTTAATGAGTGTGAATATAATGTTATAATTTTTCATTAGTCGCAACAAAAATATTGCGGGCTATTCATTTTAAAAATCCTTGTTACTAAAAGTGTGAACGACTTTTGGTCAGTAGCGAGTTATTTTTTAGCAACTGAATTAGTCGCTACCTAATATGAACTAGGCTTGTCTGTCTACAAGTCATTCTGAAGTTTATAAAAAAATGATATGGTTAATTCTTAAATGCTGAGGTGGTTTGGTGGATAAAAAAAAGAAACGAAAGAGCTGTATGAAGGTGATTTTTTAATAAAAAAAATATTTAGTGGCTGCAACTTTATTAAGTTTAGGCGATGTGACGCCCTTAATACGGAAAGTTTTCAAATGGGTTTTTTGCTGGCGGCCCCCAGTGGGTTGGGACCCAAAACCCAAACGGCCTCACAAATAAAATATATCTGCGTCAGCCATATTACGGGTATATGTACCTTGTGATGTGGACCTTGTCCTGATGGCATGTTACGAGTTTATGTGTCACTTTTGTCAAAATGAAACTCCAACCGGCAAACAAATAACAAACCAAGACTTTCTAATAGTTCAAATTGAAAAGAAATTATTGAAAAATCTTATGTTATTATTGCATCAAAAAATTATAAAATGCATACTTATAAAAACCTATATTAAAACCTCACGTATGTATTACGTATTGAGTTGTTCCAATGGAGGCCTAGATGAGGCCATGTGCTCCCGTGACCTTCGGCATTCCTCAGAGTCTCCTGATGGGGGGTGGCTCCCCCTTTCACCCCCCTCCCCAAAACCGTGTGCTCTCCAATATTTATCACCTCGCTGCTTTACCGTACACTCAGACATCTCCCACTCGCTATAAAAACTTTTATTCTCTGCCTATTTCTGTACCTGGATCTTTTACCCCGTGTCTATAAATTCTTTCGACCACTATAAACTTGCTTATATTATAATGAAAATTCCTATATTAGATTTTCTTTTTTTAATAAATCTCGCTCAAAGTGAACACAAATACACTTTCGACATCTTTCACATAAAGCAAAGCTTGAGTTGTGAAAGATGCTCGGCACCTGGGATCAATGCTACGAAAGTCGATGACTAAACCGCTAGCCTACCAGCCACTTCTTATCAATATACAGTAATGACAATAATACGATGTACTTATACATACGATGACAGTCTCGTTTAAAGACAGCAATGGTAACTTTAAAAGCGTTTTCAACAAAAAAAAAAAAAAAATTTTTTAAATAAATCTGTGCTCACTCAAAGTGAACACAAACACACTCCTTGTCTCTTTCACGGTAAGCTACTGAAAGCTTGTGTCGTGAAAGAGGAAGATGGTCGGCACCTGGGATTAAACCACGACGTCCGCACCAAACAGTACGAAAGCCGGCGTTGTAATCGCTAGTCTTTCAATCACTCTTTTAGTTGGTGTAGATTCTAAAGTTTTAATGCTAGTCACAAATAAGTTTAGCTTACAACATACATATTATATACATAGCAAGGTAAAGGTGCATTTATACCAAACGAACAAAGACCCGAAGCTTGAAAATTGAGTATATTCTCCTAATCGTTGATATGGTCACCAAGGAAATAATAACCAGACGGAACTGTCATCGCAACTAATATGTTGTCGTTTGCATGGTGTGTAGTATCAACCATTAGGAAAATATACTCTGTAGCTGGGAATACACATGCCTGTAGCAGGCACACTAGCATGCCAGCTCCTTGCACATGCCACCGACTAGCATGTTTATACGCTAACTGGCATGTCTGTACCTGGCATGCCAGTAGATCGCACAACATTTGATTTACTGGCATGCCACATGAGGGAGAGGACGCGGCGGGTATGCGGGAGGCTACGAAACCTGCACGTGTGAACTTCACGACAGGTACGTGCATGCCAGTAGCTGACAACTGACTTTTTCCTACCAATTTACCAAATTTTTCTGGCAGCATTCTTAAATGGTTTCTGTAACCATTTATATCTTCTTGTCATATTTCTGTAAGCAGACAACTACTTGCTCCAAAATCTTCCCTTCTGCTAATCCAATCTTTCATCCAAATCCGTTTTCTTTTTTTCTTTCATTAAATTAGCCACACTTGTACTGCTAATTGCAATACGATGAAATTTAATTCACTTGGAATGTTTTCCATTGCAAAAATCTCGAGTGATTTGCATGTGATTTGGGACATGTACTGTCTCGTGGCTAGCTTATGTATACATTATACAGGCGTGCAAGGACGCAAATTGAAGTTTAACTTGCAAATGTATCCACATCGCGCCAGTAACTTCTACATGCCATTAACAGGCATGCAAGCTACTGTCCCATTTTACACGCATGTGTATTATGTGCCGCCTTATTATCAAATAGGGGGCTCTAGCCAAGTTTACTGTACAGAATTGTCAGAGGTAGAGCTGTTATACCTCTCTATCTAAAACCTTTGCGTACGCCTTGTGGACTGCCCTGAATAAACTCAGGGTTGGTGTCACCAGGTTAACAAAAAACCTACATAGATGGAGCTACCAGCTACCTCTCTGCAGATGAGACTGCATGTGCGTGTGGTGATCTCCTTAATGACAATCACCTCCTGACATGTCCGTTGATTGGGGAAGGCTGCAATCTACAAGACTATCCTGGTGAACGACGAGACGATGAATGACTTTTCCTGCTTACGTTGTTAACGTAAAGTGATCACACTAAGCCAGCCTTCGAAATAACAGTAGAAGACGGTCGTAAGCCCATAGTGGTTTGTTCCATTTAAAAATCGAACATCAGTAGTGAATTCTTAAGAGTTATTAGTTATTACCTACATATTCGTTAAGATCTAGTCCTGAAAAAAGGTCACAAGAATCTAGACATAATTTAACCTTTTAGTCGTTGGTAAAAATAAACTGTATTATGTAGTTGATGTTGATACCATGCGTCCATCGTAAAAGTTAAAAGGTTAAACATCCCAAATAAACCCTGATTTCATGTGCCGGTCTCCATACGCAAGCACCCACATGTGTAGGTACTCATAGTGTGTGGTGACATTTGCGAAGGCTTCAATCCCATTTGGCAATAATATATCTTTGTGTATCTCTTCTTATTATGGTCTATTATACTGATGCTTTGCGTATTCTTCTATACAATGTATCTATGTACAAATACACACAACGCACCGCTCTTTACGGAGAAAACGAATCAGAATGAAGAGTACAGTGGAACCTCTTCATTCCTCATTAATACCAATACGCTAAAACATAAAGGAAATTTTAAATTAAACTTTTATTAAATAAACAAATATACACAAGCAAACAGAAAGATGCAATAATATACTTATTTACACAATTTATATTGCACAGAAACAGTGCGACAAATGAGCGGAACCCGTTAAGTTATTTAAATGACTTGTCAACAGTCGGAATAAATCGATTTATTACAAAAATGAACCTGCTCACACAAAATGAACACAAATACACTCTTTGGCATTATTACAGTAAGCTACTAAAAAATGTAGTTAAAGAGGAAGATGGTCACCACCTGGGGTCGAACGCACGACCTCCGGTGCGACAGTCGGCTACGGAGCGCTAGACTACCAACCACCTCAAATTATCCCATAATTGATTCCAAGCTTAAATATAAAAATTCAAAAAGAAATGTAGAAAATGGATATCATTTGACGCGGCTAGAAAGCTTAAATAAATAAAATCTATAAATGCAAAATTTTAATTTATTGCACAACAATCGTGGCTGATTGAAGTGGTTGGTGTTCTAGCGGTTACGACGCCGGCTTTTGTGCGGAGGTCGTGGGTTCGATCCCAAGTGCCGACCATCTTCCTCTTCCATGGTACAAGCTTACTGTGAAATAGTCAATGAGTGTATTTGTGTTCACTTTGAGTGAGCACAGATTCATTTTAGAAAAAAAAAATCAATTTATTTAGATCTCCGCTTTCCATCACCATATAAACAGTGTTTTTTTTTTTCAAGAAAATTCTGAATTTAGTCAATTAAAATATATCGACAGTGATATTATTACATTCATAATATACGATTTTACGTTAATAGCGAATTACGAAATCGAGGAATACGGAGGATGAGTGTACGAAGAAGAATAATTGAGTTGACAGTGACAGTCAGACAGTCGGGTTTAGTACGCGCGCGCGGAGCTTGTGTCTATGGTCGCGTGCCGCCCGCTTTCTTCCGAACTGAAACGTTCCAAACCAACATCGAACTAATTTGAATTTCAAACTTCAGGAAAAAAAATCTAATTTGACCACAGATTAAAATTTGCAAATGAGGTGTTTTTATACCATTTTTATGGCTGATAGATAACACGAGTTCTTGTCGACAGTTTTTTTTTGTGATTTTCCACATTAATTAATTTATTTTTAAGTTTCTTTCGACCAAAATTTTTTCGTGATCTTAATTAAGGTGAGTTTTTATTTTATAATATCTTTAATTATATTATTGATGTGTTATTTTGTTTTTTCTTAATACAATTAAAACCGTGACACTCACGTGAACAAAAGAATTTCATGGGAACGTGCTTTGCCTTAATTGTTGGTGGGTTAATAATAATTAGCTGTGATCGAAGGTTTATGCGAGTACGCGGTCGCCTTCCAAGTTTACTTCCGAGATGATCACTAATCGCTACAAAGCAATCTATGGCAATGTCATTATATACGTTTATACCTATCATCAAATCACACAATCAAAACAGTTTTATTGAGGAGTAGGCAGAGAGTATCCTCAATAATTTATTATCTTCTTTCTGCTGCTCGTCTCAGTCCATTGCTGAGCATAGGCATCGCCCTTGATCTTCCACATTTTTTTGTTCTGTCATATCATGATTTTGATCACTTTCTTCATATTGAGTAAACCTATTTAGTGCATTGACTGCCCCAGAACAGACTTTGTCTAGTGGGGCAGTATATTCCAATATATGTATGCAAAACCTCTGGCCCAAAACAGGGTCATTCATTATTTCATTGTCCTATAAATCAGTTATATGGGCCCTTAATGGGTTTCAATTTTACTTCACCACAGCGGTGACTGCGAATAATTTTAAATTTCTTCCCTTCGGTAATAACAGTTGTCTGTAGGAACTTCTGATCAAATAATATAACATATTTCGATTGTTAATTATTACCAACGGATATCGAATTACAGATGAATTATATCAGCATTTCCCGTATTTGGATTGTTTTTGCTCTCAAATGAATCTGGGTTCACCCAAATTGAACACAGATACATTTTAGACATATTATATCACGCTAAGCAAAGCCTGTGTCGTGAAAGAGGAAGATGGTCGGCGCTGGGGATCGAATCTCAGATTGAAGTCAACGAATGAACCGCTAGTTCAAATTTTGTCATTTGTATGAAAGATATTTCTCGCGCTGTTAAGAGTATTTCCACGAAAATATAGAGGTGCGGTCGAACTACCTCTAATATTTTAACAATCCATATAATTTGATGTATGTTTTTGTGTTTATATTCGTTTATCATGGTAGTTTATATTTAGTTTGATTAAAATATTTGTTTATATCAAAAAAAATATATACACGGTGTAATAGAGATAGTGGATAATCCGAAGCAGGGAGGTAGAGGACCTCAATACCCATCGATTTCACCCCCATGTGTGTTCAGCGATACTGGGTGGTTCAAAAGTTATTTACGTTTTTGTGAATTTTGAGCGAATTTCACACTAAAATACAGAACTGTGGCCAAAATATTGATTTTACGATGTTGATTTTTTTTTCTGAAAATGGTCCGATAGTGACACTAATGTTATGTAATATTTTTGTAAATCAGCACCCTATAGCTTTTGTTTTAAAAAAATCTTTTCTTAAATTTTTCCACAAACTTTCAAGGGCTCTAAGAGCAATTTTTTTACATAACTTTTTTTTTCTACGATTTGTCTTAAAAAACGTCTGTCGGGAATGCTAGTATTGATGGGTTCTTGATTTTCATACAAATACATATAAGTTATAGGCCACAGTCTCATCATACTCAATGCGAAGAGAGCAGTGGCCGGCCATGTGCTATATATTTTCTTGCACAGTGTATGGAGAACCCTTTTAAAGGAACAGCAAGATTTGAATGCAACTTCTCGGCAGGGGTCTCTTAGTGCATGTCTTTGTGATTATGTACCAGTTGTGTTGCGCTGGTCAACGATCCAGACTTCGTGATGTAGCTGATAGACGACATTATATATTACCTATAACATAATATTGACTTATACACTCTGCAATCTATACAGGGTGACTGGTAATTCGATACATTCCTTGAAAGGGGTTACACTAGAGCAAATTTGCAACAATTTTGTTCCCATTAACCAGGGATCAAATGCCAATGGTTTGCGAGTTATTTCATTTATTAGAGTTGTATTTTTTCAATTTTCCACCTATTGACCTAAAACTGAAAATTGTGAACAACGTAGGTAGTCCATTTTGGAAACTAAAAATTAATTTTTTTAATGGCTGTTTTTGCAATTTTTTCTTTTTTAATTTCGAATTTTCTAAGGGAGTTACCTACTCCAAAAAAGTATAATATACTTTGCGCACAAACCACTGGAAAAACTCCCCCAATTATTAAGCTTTCCGAAAAGGTATAAATGTTTTCCACTTTTTTTACATTTTTTGAAAATAATAAATATTAATAACTCGACAACTACCTACTGGTATTTGACACCTGGTTAATGCGAACAAAATTTTTGCAAATTTGCTCTAGTATAACCCCTTTCAAGGAATGTATCGAATTCTCAGTCACACTGTATATACGTGATGGAAAAACTTTGTGACCCTTATTTACGAAAATTGCGAGGACGGATGAGCATGAAATTTCGCACACGTAGTTTATATTATAGAGAAGGAATGGCAAATACCAATATTTTTTTAAAATTATGCATGGACTTCCTGTTGAGAAAGTCCATGCAAGGAGCAAAAGGTATACCGATAACAGAGAGATGGTCTAATGGGCGAACTGTGCGTTCTGGAGTACGCGGACGACCTAGCGTTGTTCAGTACGACAGTGGAGGAATTACAGCGCAGTGTTTGAAGACTCTGCGACGAAACAGCACGCCTCGGCCTTCGAGTCAATGCCAGTAAGACGGAGCTCATGGCGAATAATGCCTGCCCCGATAAACAGCTACCGATAACCATCGATGGTCACCAGGTCTCCCGGGTGGATAAATTTAAGTATCTGGGAGCAACCATTACCACCACTGGTGACCTCGGGGCTGAGCTCCCGATATCTATCGGTATGGCAAGTGGCGCCTTTGGCACCTGGGATCGAACCACGACGTCCGCAGTACGAAAGCCGGCGTTGTAACCGCTGGGTCACCAAACACTTCATGTTAAGGATGCCGAATGACAGTTGGCCGAGGAGAGCGCTGTTCTTCCTCCCATCAGGGTCCCGGGGACGAGGAAGACCCTCTCATACTGTGTTCCGATCCTTCGAAGCAGAGCTGAGGAATCTGGACGTGGTGTGGGAGGAGGTCATAAACGTTGCGCAAGATCGAGCGCAATGGAGAGCTTTTGTTGCCTCCCTATGTCCCTAAGTGGGGTCTTAATGGAGTTTGGATTGGATTGGATGCATAAAAAACATGAAATCAATAAAAAAACATTACAATCACTACTGTAATCTCTAATATAAATGAAAGTTGAGTTAGTGCAAACACTTATAACTCGAGATCGGCTCAACATATTATTCCGATGTTTGATTTATTGGATTCTTCTCCGCTCCGGATAACAGAATAACTAATAAAAAGTTGAATAAATGGATAAGAAATGATAAAAAAGTATAATATTACAGTTAGTATGGAACGGATTTTCTAATCGGTACTGCCACCCCCATCTGTTGGGGAAATAGGGAGATGTCTGGTCGATCTGGTAGACACAAGCTTTAAGTAGCTTACTGTGAAAGAGTCAAGGAGTGTATTTGTGTTCACTTTGAGTGAGCACAGATTCATTTTTTATAAAAAATAAAAAAAATTGATACTTTGGTAGAAAGATTCTATAGATCAATGTTTGCCCTATGTTTCGAAAGATAGCGGTAATGTTACCGACATTGTAATTGTATATACCACATAACTTTTGATTTTTTCGCAATGAGTAGTCATGTAGGTATGTTAGCTATGTTTTGTATTTTATTGACTTTAAGGCGGGACGATGTTCGATGGGTCAGCTAGTAATGCGTAAATTTGCATATTATTAAAACAAAATATTCACTGAATAGTCAAATCAATGTTTTTGAATTCCCTATGTACTTACCGTACATTTTTTTATTGCATTCTTTACCGTAAGTACCTACCTACATTTGAGAAGAAAATAAATAATAATGCGTCACTGCGCATTGTCCCAACAAGTACCACGTGACTGCTGTTACACTCATACAAACTGTGACGCTTGTCTGTAACGATTTTTGACATTCTATTTTTTATTTTTAATATTTTTACGTTAACACAATTAAAATTTTATATTTTAATCGTACCTATAATTAGTTAAAGGATGTACCTATATGGGTCTGATTGTGTTGTACCTGCTTCTGGATGAAAGTAAAATGAATTATTATTATTATTGATAATTTATCTTCAGTCACGTGACTATTAGATAAAGGAACCATTTTTCGGTTCTGCGTATCCATAAAAGTTCTCTAACAATATTAATTGTACTCAGTGGTATGTACATTTCCTTTGTGTATGCAGCATCAACGCGCCTCATTTCAGCTAGTATGGTGATAAACGGTTAGGTCAACTGTAGTAATTAGTTTGAACCAAATATAAATTAATGCCCGACTCTTTTGTTCGGCTGATTCTATTTCACACCAAGCGCCATTTTTATATTGTTACCAAAAATACGTTAATTGGTGTTAAATCTAGGCTAAATGCTACGAGTGTTGGTGTGTGTGGTATTGGGAATTCCGGAAACTGCTCTTGGAGCTAGATGTGGTTTCCTGCTCTGTGGCTAACGCCATAACACTTGCTAGAACTCCTTAGAACTCTAAACCTCTTACAAATACCTGGCCCTTCACGAAAATTCTATGTAAATTATCCAAATTCTTGACCAAATCTCAAAATACAACCAACAAACTTTTATACACGATTCTAAAATCTATAGTATACAAAAAGTCGGGTTAGTGCGAACACTTATAACTCGAGATCGGCTGAACAGATATATATGATGCTTTGTTTATTGGATTCTTCTCCGCTCCGGATAACAGAATAATTATTAAAAATTAGAAAAAAAAATGAATAACAAATAATATAAATGTAATATTAAAGTTACCAACTGACAATAATGCCATCTGTGAAAAATTCCATAACAACACGATTTTTATTTACTTTACAACCATTGAGTTTCAAAACATTGGTACGCAGATTTTTGATAGAATTTCTTTCAAGCTTTTAAAAATATTTTTTTAGCATTCAAACATATTTTAAACCTATTTTTTTTATAAATTACAAATTTGAAATGAATATTCAATAATAAAGACTACAGGACTACGTCTGTCGGGAAAGCTAGTATTACTATAATATCTATTTCACATACATATGCGCTGTGAACCTCCTAAACGGGCCATACCTTTGGTGAAATGTTTGGCCAAAAAAATAATCGATTAGGTATATTCCGGACATTAAATTTTTTTTTTTTAATGAATTTGTGCCCACTCAAAGTGAACACAAATACACTCATTGACTCTACTAAGTCTTGTCTTTACTAAGTATGACCATTTATTTCGAATTTGTAATTTATACAAAAATACGTTTAAAATATGTTTGAATGTTTAAAAAAATATTTCTGAAAGTTTGAAAGAAATTTAATAAAAAATCTGCGTAATAATGTTTTGAAACTCAATTTGTCACAGATGGCGTTGTTGTCAGTTAATCCGTTCCATACTAAATTTAATATTTATATTATTTGTTATCAATTTTTAGAATTTTTAATAATCATTCTGTTATCCGGAGCGGAGAAGAATCCAAAAACCAAGCGTCATAAAAATCTGTTTAGCTGATCTCGAGTAACACTGTGTTTGCACTAATCCGACCTTCGTTTATATAATAGATATCTGGTATGGAGCAGTGGAGGGCTGATGTTGCCTCTTTATGGCCCTGAGAGGGGTCACGAAGAGAGTATTTTATGTAGGTCGTTTGAATATTTAAAAGTTTACTGTTTCTTTCATCTTGTTTTAAAAGGTAGTACAAGCTACACACCAATGCAAATATCTCCAAGCTGGCAGTTAATGCTGGCTGCAACCACACATTTTCATGAAATTAGTCATGCTATAAGTCAGCTGTGCTGTAGATGTATTTCTCTCTATACATGTTGCTGGACTGTACACAGTTTACAAGACATTTAAACCTATTAATCACACTACGCTACAAGATTCCGAGAAAAATGTTACCTAATTTCAATGTCAAATAAGACAGCATCGCGGATGAAGGTGTTTGGGTCACCTGTAAATAATCAATTGTAGCTAGGCCACGTGTTGAGGATGTCCGTTGACAGAAAGCCGGCTTGCGTCTCAATACTCCTCCAAGTTCATGGTGGTTACATAACCTTTATAGTCCGCTGAGCAGCGCATAGTTTCCACATGGATGGGTTGCGCTAACACTAATTAATTGTAGGAAAAATCCCAGAGACCGAAGTAATTTATTGCAAATGTATCAGCACTCGAGAATCGAGATATATGTGCATAACAAACATATTATTTTAAAAAGAGGTAAAATAGCGATTTATTTAACTGACAGCACATCACATAGATGGTGCTGGGATTTGTCAGTATCCATTTTTAGTTTGTATCTTTTTAATATCGATCTGTCAGTAAACCTAATGAATATCTAACAATTAATTATACTTATGGTCGATTTTTAAATGGAACAAATCATTACGGGCTTACGACCGTCTTCTACTGTTATTTCGAAGGCTGTATGGCTTAGTGTGATCAACTTTCGCCATTAGGTGGTAATGTTTAGGTAAGCCTCCGAAACTCCCAATCATGAGAATTCTCGACATGTTCAAAATGTCGAAAAATCGCATGTATACAACAAGTAGATATTAAATAATAATAATAATAAGTGTAAAACAAGTATAGATATTTAATAATTAATTAATGAGATATAAAGATTAAAGTCGGAAATTATTGAGAACAAGAGAGCAACAAAATTTAAAGACTGCGACTGCTGTAATAATTAATTAATGAGATATAAAGATTAAAGTCGGAAATTATTGAGAACAAGAGAGCAACAAAATTTAAAGACTGCGACTGCTGTCATGTATTCGGCGCCAGGATATGAATATATCCATTTTTGTTAATGTCCCATCTTTATTGCCTATTGCCTAATCCTGTAAATCTGTACCTACGGGCTTACGAATGTCTTCTGCTGTTGTTCGGAAGGTTGGCTTGTGTTATCACTCGTAAGTTCGCCAGAAGATGGCTTCACTGGATATTGTCTGAAGCTCTCGACTAATGTATAAATTTCCTTTGAAATTTAGGTTTTTAATTAAAAATGACA
The DNA here is from genome assembly GCA_963576905.1 of Mystacides longicornis. NCBI lineage: Eukaryota > Metazoa > Arthropoda > Insecta > Trichoptera > Leptoceridae > Mystacides > Mystacides longicornis. The sequence goes on from OY756438.1 coordinate 525,333, forward strand.
AAATATAAGTTCTCGATTCAAAAAATTGTACTCACATGTAAACTACGCCGGTATCTCTTCGGATAATACATTAATTTTCGTCGAAATTATTTATGTGGTTTTGGAATATTGACCGCAATATGACGCACACTGCTCTTCGTAATATGACCTCCATGTTTATTAGATGGAGGAGATTTAATTGTGTTAAATTAATAATGCATCATTTGGAGTAACATATCAATTCCAGGGGTGATTGCGATTCCAGGAATTGGACATTTTAGATATCCTTTACACTAAGAAATGTTTGTGGTGTCGTAAAATAAAGTGCTTACCGCGATGGGACTCGAACCCTCTATCAATATCAAGCGCCTGTATGCTCCCCGCATTCTGCAGATTAATTTGCTCTGCAGAATGCGGGGAGCATACAGGCGCTTGATTGATTAATCGAGAGCAAACTTAGTCTGTACAAAGATGTAATGCTTTCAATGTGTCAGCCAATAGGCAATAAAGACGAGACATAACAAAAAGTATATTATATTCATATCCTGGCGCCAAATACATGACAGCAGTCGCAGTCTTTAAATTTTGTTGCTCTCTTGTTCTCAATAATTTCCAACTTTTATCTCTATATTTCATTTATTATTGAATATCTACTTGTTCTATACATGAGATTTTTTGACATGTTGAGAATTCTCATACTTAGGAGTTTTGGGGACTTAAACATTACCACCTAATGGCGAATATTGGTAACGTAAAGTGATCACACTAAGCCAGCCTTCGAAATAACAGTAGATGACGGCCGTAAGCCCGTAGTGGTTTGTTCCATTTAAAAATCGAACATCAATAATGAATTGTTGTTTAATTACTCAGTTGTTAAATATTCGCTTTCAATGTGTGCTTTCGAATTTAGTTTGCTGCCGACTAATCTGCTGCAAAACTACTGGAGTGCGCGAGGAGCCTTATGCTTGGCTTTCTATCACTTCAGCTCAGTTGTAGGCAGGGTTGCCAGGTTTTTTTCAAAAATATACCGAACCAAAAAAAAAGGTCATTTTCAAAATTTGCTATCCGGAAAGTAGGATTTTCCCCTAAAAAAAAAGGTCATTCTCGAAATTTGCTGTCCAGTAAGTTACAAATTCGCTAGGAAAAATGAAAATTATTCCCGAAAGTAAAAATACCGAACACCCCATATTTAGGTATTTTTTTCATACCGAACACCGAACATGGAGCAAAAATACCGAACAGTTCGTTAAAATACCGAACACCTGGCAAACCTGGTTGTAGGTACTTCATTTCGTTGGATTGTGTTTTTTTTTGATAAAGTTTATTGTTTAACATATTTAGTTAAAGTAAAAACCAACAAATTGTAGACGCGTGCATGTTCTCAGAATGAGGAGTCAGTGCTCGGGAGAGAGAAGTGAGAATCTCTGGAAGATGGATTAAATGTATTAAGTGCTGTCATCGTTAGCCTGGGCCCTTTGACTTCGGAAGCCCTTCAACACTCCTTGACAAGATTAACGATGTGTCTTGAATGGAGAATTCAACCATCAATGGATCTTATGTACATATATCGTTTCTTTATTGTCCTCGATTGACCACAGTTCACATTATTCATGTTTTCATTCATCAAAATTTAACTTCACCCTTTAAGCATCACATTATAAGAGATATATAAATCGGGATATTGAAGAGGAGTTCATGAGTTTCTAAAATCAAAGAAACTCCAACAACTGAACTGAAGTGATAGAAAGCCAAGCATAAGGCTCCACGCGCACTCCAGTAGTTTTGCAGCAGATTAGTCGGCAGCAAACTAAATTCGAAAGCACACAGTGAATATTTAACAACCATGTACAGTCTGGCTAAAAAGAGTAGACATTAATAATTGATGAACTAAAATATTATCACTCTGGCAACATTGAACATAGGTTGTTGTCTGACATTACAAATTTTTACGAATGGACAGCAATTCTAACTGGTAAATACAACATCCAATTCCTTAAAAAATATATTAAGTACCTTTTACTAATTTGGATATTTTTCCGACATATTTTTTTTGTATATTCCTGTAATATTCACTTACAAATAAATTATAGGTTATGTTTAAACATTTTGACATTTATATGATTGAAATTCGGCCATAGAATAGTAAGCAGTTGTAAGCACCATTTTGTGGATTACAGCATCCATTATAATATTAGAGAGATATTTTTATAAAAGTGCCCTTACGCATACAGTTAGGGGTAGGTAGTGTATTACACAACTATGCTTGTGTTAGTAGCCGGGTAGAGTCGCTGTGATTGGCTGGTCAATTGTGTGGTGTGTCGCATACTCCTTGTTGCAGGATGTGACATGTGTTAGTAAGCATTTACATCTCTCGTTAGAGAGTATATGTGTTCTGTGATTTACATCTCGAAGTGAGAGCACGTCAGTTTGTTAAGACCATAATACGGTGACCATGAATGAACCAACGAAATTAGGAACTGGAAGACTTGTGTGGCCACATAGATTATACTCAAGACATGTTAAAACTCGAATTGTATCAACTTATTTTAGAATTCAATAATCTACATACGTCTCCCGTCATATCACCCAGACCCCATTGAAAAAATTGGTCTGTAATTAAGGGGCATGTGGGCTCAAATAATGTTGAGATGACAATAAGTTCTGTGGAGATTCTGGTGAAGAAGGTGTCGTCGATCTCCAGTGTTGAGTGGGGAAACATGTAGGCATGTGTGCACAGTGGAGGAAGATTATTGGGATCGCGATGTCTAATTTGATAAAATCTTAAGATTCCAGCAATTTAGTTTTTAATGTTTTCAACAATGATAGTGATGCATGATTCATCGGTGACAAATCGGATAATGCATTTATTTGTTCCTTTGAATAGTTTGTTTGTACCTATATATTTGTAATGGTATTTGTGTTTCATTGTTTTTATTTTGAAATAACTGTTTTAATTTTTTTACGACTTTATTATGATATTTCAAACAAGGAATGCAAAGATTTCAGTTTTTGCCACCTTTGAAAAAAATTTATTAAAATTCTAAGAAAAATATAAAGTTCACTAAAAAAACGTTATTCTAAAAATTTGATAACCAACATACCTACCAAGGTCATTGAGTAAAGGTACAACCTGAACATTTTAGGTTTCATCAGGACAACCAGACGCACGTAAAAACCAACCTGTCCGGAATTTAACCCGGACATATGGTAGCACTGAATGATCTTAATATCACCAAAGTGAAAAAATATGAAGTGGACTAAATAATGGAAACTTAAATTTTTTTAATATTATTTATCATAAATTCAAACAATGGACACCCTATGAGGTTGGGCACTTTTATGAAAATATCTGCCTACTAGCTTATACCCGTCTTGCTTTACGTTTTTTATTCCGATTGTCAGGCTTGATCGGTAGGTATAATTAAACAGGTTCTAGTCTAGCTTCCCATTGCTTTGTAGACCTCTATAACTGACATAAGCACAGAAAAAGAAGAATGACACTTTTAATGTTTATTAAAATTTTGTATGAAGATCCTAAAAAATAGGGTTTTTTTAAATAGCTCTAAATATATTAAAGTTAATGCAGCAAATTGTATTAAAGAACCTTCTCCGGCATTTTGCACGGCTTCTGCCTATCTTATTGTCTCTTGTTTTTTTAGTCGTTTTGCGTAGATTTTTTTCCATCTCGTTTTTAATGCCATGGCTGGTACAATTCGTTATTAAATTCTTTTAAATAACCTCTACAAAGCATTTCATATGATACCACATTGAATAGTATTTTTTTTTAATATTTTGGCGGTTACAATCATTTACTTTATAAATGTAGAGTACTTATTAAATGTTGCCATACAAACGACTGCAGCGCCCTCAATTATTTTCTACTCTTTTTAGCCAGACTGTAATTACTTTAACAATTCATTACTCATGTTCGATTTTTAAATGGAACAAAGCACTACGGGCTTACGACCGTCTTCTACTGTTATTTCGAAGGCTGGCTTATTTTATTTTTACTTATTTTATTTCCCATACCTATAACACGAGTACAATAATAATACATAGATATGTATTTTTTTTTATATTTTGGGATTTATTATCTCACTAGGCAGATGCCTGTGCCGAGACAATACCTTTGTTTTTTTTATAGAAATACTGGAATAGTACCTACTAGAAATCTAATAAAATATAACATGGAAAACAATAAAGAAAAACTATAAAAATAAACTATATTTTTGAGACCAGTTGCATATATGCAGGATCTACAGTGGCATTCACTCCGATCTCCTTTCATTAAAAAAAAATATAAAAACGAAACTTATTGTGATCACTTTACGTTAACAACGTTCGCCATTAGGTGGTAATGTTTCCGAAACTAAAAAAAAGTTACAATGCGCGTTCAAAATGTTTCAACCTCAACTGTCACATTTATCACTCGATTTAATTCGATCATGATTCTCTTTCTCATACTCGCACATAGAAACAACCTCTTGAGAATTTTAAATTAAATGAGACATTCCAAACTAATAAATTTCGATACGACCCCCAAAGCACAACCTTCAACCTTCAACACGGTTGAGGCTTTTCTTCTCTTGAATATTAATTGGACGGCCTGACACGTCTTCATTAAAGACAGGCGTGTGTGATGGCCGTCATGTAAGACGATCTTCTCCTGCCAATTATTATTGTCTTTGTCTGTGAAAGACGGTCAAGTTCTGAGGCCTTGCTAGAGGAACACTACTAACTCATAGAGAGCGGAGATAAAAGAATCGTCTCATCATAGATAATGTAGTGTAAGAAAGATATAATATACCTCTATTCGATGTAGGTTCGAAAAATTATTTGTGTCTATAAGTAGGCATCCATGCAGAATGTTTTCACGAAAATATTCAGAATTTGTCAAATTCAAATATTGACACTTAAGGGGACTTTGTGTCAAAACTATAGAACTCTTTGGACAAAACACCCGTTTTGTCACTTTTATACTTAGAGTCCTCAACACACGAAAGTTTAATTCACGTTTTATCGTGGAATGAATATTAATCTACATAATATTTTAGAAATGTTTGTTTTTTTATTTGCCTTTGACAATACTTTTCCGTATATGTGAACATCACGCTCAAAATAGAAATGCAACGTCAGATATGAATCTGCGCAGAGCGGAGCAATTTGCTCGAGAACGTTCTAAGATACAATTGGCAACGTTAACTTTAATATATTTAGAGCTATTTAAAAAACTTTATTTTTTTAGGATCTTCATACAAATTTTTCAAAAAAGACAGAAAGCCATCTTTTGGAAACAAAATTACTCATGTAAACGTTGAATAGAATCTTGGTATTACGGTATGAAAATGTTATAAAATAATTGGAGATTGATTCGTTATACATATAAATGTTATTCAAACCTTATTATTCTCAATAAATAAAGATTTAATGAAAAATTTTGGAAAAAAAAATCCTCCATTTTGAAAATTGACACATTTTAAAAAATTTATGGCCACATTTTGTGTAAAACCGTCATAGCCATTAGATGAGTAATAATTATGTAGCTACCTGATAAAATCATATTCAAATGTAGATAAGTATAAAATAATTTAGCAATAATAATTGTTGAATCATTTTATATTTCTGAAATATAAATAAAGTTTAAATCTTAAAATCGTCGTCGTCGAAAAAGATTTGCAAGTAAAATAATAAACATTTAAATTGGTATGAACATTCCATAGACAAACTGGCCAGTAAAACAGTTGTCGATAAATTAGATCATTAGGTACAGTGAACTTGACTGAATTGTTGAGAGAAAGAAATAAAATTGACAATAATTGAGAATCTTTAAATGGTTTCAGGATTATAATCAGTTTAATAAAACCTTTGTTTTATCCACAAAATAATTTAGAAATATAATAGTAAATAAACTCAAAACTATGTTAGCTTATTTATCATATATTATATTATGCAAAAACAATAATATACAAGGTTCATTTAAATAAAAGACTGATGGTATTGTTGCCGTGAAAATTTGTTTAAAAAAACAATATGCGTAGAGTTTCATCATGACAAAAGAAGTATTCTTGAAGAAAGCAATCAGTGAGATGTATGATGACTTGAAGCTTTTCTTAAAACTGTCCAAGGTTTGTGACAAATCATTCATCCTAGAACAAATACAAAAGATTTAGGTACCTATAATGACAGATAACATCATTTCATGAATTTTTTATGCATACAAATTAATAAAATAACATTGAATTCAATGAAATAAAAGAATAAAATAGTCAACCGATTACGTTGTATATGATTTCATAAACTAAGTATTTCACTTTATTACATAATTTAGAATCTAAAGATATAACTTATTAAAAGAGGTTACATACTTACATTTTTAAGAGCTTCATAATAAAACATCTAGATTTGAATGTTGTACGAATACTAATTAATATTAGGTTGTGCACTGTACAGAATGTTTTAGTCTGGAACCCCGTGCCTATAAAATACAAAATATATAATTAACATCAGAATCAAATCAAATAAAAACTATGCAATCATAGTAATGTCAGATAGAAGAGAGAATTTACATAAAGACCAAAATCATTACATATTCTACATAATTTAGTAAATATTACTTAGGTAGGTATATGGGGTAATATAAATAAATAAATATTATCAGGTACCTACCTATTTAGAAATATAACAGCACACAGCAGTTAAATAAAATAAAAAAATATTCTAATTTCAAAAATCGAATAAATGTTTTGTTGTTATGTCAAAATATTGATGACAGCCAGAGGTCCTGCCCATAGATTTTTATTTGTATAGAATTCTGTGGTCCTGCCAGGTACCATAAAATATTATTCGCGGTATTTTTATGTGAATGAAAATTAAATAATGATTATTTTTATTGAATGCTTTTTTAATTTTCAGGTTTAGGATGTGTGAATAATAAATTTTTTATTGATACTTATCTTAATTGATAGATTCTTTAATAAATTACGATTATAATATTTAACACTTATCCAGATATTTTTTAGCGTTTTCTGTGAGTTTTTTAATGTCATCAAAAATCTATGGATTAGTATGGATATTATGTCATATTTTGTTGTCAAACTATAAATGTAAACATTGAATTTTTCTACGGCTTTAGATATAAAATAAATTTTTGGGAATAATAAAACAGGTAAGCAAAGTTTATTGAGTAAATATTGTTTCAAAATAACCGCATAATTACAATGCAGCTAGCCAATTACATTAATTTATTTTGTGTATTTTACAGGATAGACAGATCACAATATATTTTCAACAATACAATAACAGTGAATTTCTAAAATGTATGCATTTTATTACTAGAAAAAGCAAAATCGGTAAGTCGCGTTTTATTCTTTGATAATTGTACTTTCTCTCATTTTTGTATACCTATATTTAAATTCCATAATGTTTTGTTACAGATTAATGTTAAATAGTTCCCCCAAAACTCTAACTAGAATGAGGATAGAAGAATCAAATTATACTGGTGTTACAATACTAGATGACATTTGATAAATAAATAACTATCGGTAACAGTACCTAATTATAGTGAATTGGTTTGAATTCTGGTGCCCATCATTTCAACTTTTACAATACAAGCATTGTTTTGTGTGAAAGATGTCAAAACTGTATATATGTGTTCAATTTGGGTGAGTTCAGATTCATTAATTTGTATAAAAATGTGTTTTGTTGAGCTGTGACACGCTAAAAGCAACATCGGTTTCATACATTTAGTTCATACATTATCGTTGACCATTGTGTTGTTACTTTTTGTGAAAAAATAAGCTTTTGGCGTGCCACAACACAATTAATTGTTCACAACACGTCTGTAGGCCTAGACAAAATGCATTTGGCGATCGACTACAAACAAATTCTTCGACAATATAGAGTAGGAAGAAAATTAACTATCCACTTTTTATATAAGTGTCTTTGTTTAGTTTAAATAATTGTTTATATGTTCCAGTAGACAGTTAATTTTTTCGTACTATACATTGGCGAAATCTTCGTTTGTAGTCGAACGCCAATTTGAATTTGTCTACGGGGGCTGTTTCTACTGTTAAATGTGAATTTTATTTTTGACTTGCTGACCCATCGAACTTCGTCTCGCCTTTAATCAAAAGCCAATAAAATATTGCTGGGTAACATAACATAGCTAACATACATGACTACTCTTTGTAAAAAAATCAAAAGTTATGTGGTAATTATGAAACAGTTATTTCAAAAGCACCAAAACTCCCCCGTTCCATACTAACTTTAATATTATATTATTTCATACTATTTTCCATCCATTTTTAGACGTTAACAAATTATAAAAAAGCTTGAAAAAGTACAATCAAAAATTATATTTTTAATTTTAATCATTACCTATACCACCATCTGTAGAAAAATAGGGAAAACATTGAATGTTTCTATCAAAATATCAATATACCAGACATCTCCCTATTTCCCCCAACAGATGTCGGTGGCGATACTGATGCAAACCCGTTGAATACAAACTTTAATATTGTATTTTAGATAAGTTCTCATCGATTTATTCAATTTTTTATTAGTTATTCTGTTATCCGGAGCGGAGAAGAATCCAATAAATCAAACATCGAAAAAATCTGTTCCGCCGATCTCGAGTTATAAGTGTTCGCACTAACCCGACTTTAATTTATATTAGAGATTATGGAATACAAATGCTTTTGGTAAAGAAGGTGTCGATATGATTTTCTATATTCTGTTTTTATTTTAAGTATTTTCTATTCTGTTTTTATTTTTTTTTTCTATTTTTAATCTGCTAGATCTAACAAATAATGTTATTTTATTTTACAAAATGGTAGTTGTTTTTGTGTATTATATTCATTGAAATATGTGTAATTGAAATTAAATAAACAGAAAGTTTTCATTTATTTACAACCAGAAATAAACTGAAAAAAAAAATACATTTTGTGTTTTAATTTTCTATAAAACATCTAATAATATATTATTCTTCTGAACCACTTCCAAACAATAGATGTTTTATAATGGTTAGTTTTATAGATATATTCCATAGTGAGTGAGAGCCTTTACTTGAACATTTTTTTATAAAGTTTAGGCACAAAGAGGTTGTTGGAAAGCCGGTGGTATCAGTTGATGACTTTCGTTTGCACAGCGAACTGAAGGCCATGGGTTCAAGTCCTGGTGGTGCCATTATCACTTTCACAACACAACCCTTTGGTTGGTATGAAAGATGTCAAAGTGTATTTGTATTCACTTAAGAAAGACCAGATTCATTTTCTTAAAAAAAATAATGAAAATCTGTATTAAAAAGTCAAAACTTTTATTAATACAGGTAGATATTTATATTTTATTCTACAAATTTTATTATTTTCAAATGAGTATGAATCCACCTGGACAATTTGTTAATTATAAGGAACATAAAAAGCTTTGTTGGTACTTAATTGCAGAATAATAGAATCAACATTGTGGTGACAGGCCATAGCTCACCACATATAAACCGAGTACTCTGTCTTATTAACTATGGGGTAAGCATAGAGAATAAGTCACTAGGTTATGATTATGACTTGCAGCGCTTTCTTCTTGCTGATGAGGTGTTACAAATAAAAAAGTACAATTAATTATATACATTATGTAGGTACACCAAACTTTCATAAAGCTCTGTATGTTAACTTCCATAGATCAGGTTCTATAACTCCCATTATTCTACAACTTTTTTTTGTGGACGGGTAAAAAAGCTAGTTAAATATATTGGCTAGTTTATCATGCTCTTTGAGAAAATCTTTATTTTCTGTAACATTTCTTGAATTTTTTCTCGATCCATACCTCAAAAAATGAATATGTAGGAACTTATAAATACGTAATTTGCATAAAAATGTCAAGGTTGACCTTAATACTAATTTTAATTAGTTAACATTAGCGTTTTGTTTTAGGATGTCCCTTAAGAAATTAATTAAGTTCAGTTCGAGCTAAACTTTTTGGTGAATATACCCCTGCTGTCGATAAAACTATGTAACACACATTTACATCTAAATAATCTACAAACCATGCGTCATAGATCCAATCAACTCTTGAAGTGGTCGGAAGTCCAATGGTATCGATCGGCGGCTTTCGTACGTACAGCGTATCGGAGGTCGTAGGTTCGAATCCCGGCGGTGCCGACCATTTCCGCTTTCACGACACAAGCTTTTGCCTAGTGTGAAAGATGTTAAGGGTGTATTTGTGTTCACTTCGAGTGTGGACAGATTCATTTATTTATATAAAAAAAAATTGAATCACTTTTTTTTTAAATGAATCTAGCTCATCCAAAGTGAACACTTTCGACATCTTTCAAATAAAGCAATGCGTGTGTTGCTTCATTTGCAAAATTTCTACCGCTTTTCCAAAACCCGGCTAAATGCGAAAAAGTTTCTAGATCATGAACATTGTGAAAAAACTCAACGCGGTATATAGTATATTATAACGTGAAATTTTCTGCTTAATACTATGACTAAATCTTCCATTTAAGATATATCAAGATTGGTAGATGACTGTTAACTAGCGTAGCTTGAAGACGATGCGTCTTCCAAAACCGGTTAGCTTATTAAAAAGTGAATGCAATTTAATATTTTTTTCGTTCCTATATGACAAAATTTGAATCACACACAATTATGATAAAGCTGGATCAATATTCATTTTCTTCTTATAAGTAGGTACACCCAGTACGAGTCTTTATGTTTGATTTTATATCGCACTATTAATACGCGTAATATATGGGTACTCACCGTCGACCTCAATATAGTCATACTTATGTTAATGTATGGTCTGGTTATTAATTATACGCAAGTTATGGCGAGCATGCACGTACTTCTGGACCAGTTCTTTTCAAAATAAAATACTAACTCACGCTATGTTAACCAAATTACTTTGTTTCTAAGTTTTTCTTTTCCTTTCCATTTTCCCGGAAAATTTAAACGCAATTGTATTTGAAACTCTCACCACAATAGACTTTAAAACTGCACCTCGTTGTATTAAATTGATCTTAATTTTCTTTGTGGCACAAAACCTCGAAAAGAGGTGAAGAGATACAGCAGTAAGAAATTAATATTCAGCGTGTGACCTCAGCGAGTCTCCCTCACACATGCAGTGTACGAGAAGTTGTTAAACGATTTAAATATCAATCGGATGAGTAGAGGCGTGGGGCAGGGGGTTTGGACGCCCCCGCGACCTTGACACAGCCAGCTAGCTACCTTCACACCCCTAGAACAGTCCCTGGTTGGACTATATGGTCGACCTGAATTAATATGAATCTTCTTCTCCCTAGCTTGCTCCCAACTTAGCGTCTAAGTAGACTGTTGGGGTCAGCCCTCCTCGTTCTTAGGCTATAAGTCCGTCTCTCCTGCACCACCTCTTCCAATCCCAATCTTCGCATCCGGTCACGCCTCTGCACCACCCAGGAATTCTTTGGTCGTCCTCTGTTTGTCACACGTGGAACACTCATGTTGATGGCCTGATTTACAATATGTTCCTGCGGTCTCCGTTCCACGTGTCCATACCATCGCAACTGTCTTTCCTCAAGTTTGCTATTTATATCCGTCACTCCTAGGCTTCCACGAATGTGTGAGCTTTTTATCTTGTCTCTCAATGACACTCCTGTCGACCACCTCAGCATGCGCATTTCTGCCGTTTCTAGCTGTCTGTTATAGCTGTTGTACATAGTCCAGCATTCGGAGCCATACAGGAGTGCGGGTCTGACAATTGTCTGATAAACCCTTCCTTTTAATTTGACTGGCATTTTTGAATCGCATAGAACTCCTGACACCGATCTGAATTTCATCCATCCGACACTAATTCTGTGTTTTACATCCGCAGCACAGCTTCCATCATTTTGAATGACTGATCCAAGATATTTAAATGAGTCGCTATTTGGTAGTGTTACTCCATCCATCTGTATTATGGGTAAGTTTGACGTGGTCAAATTTTGTTTCTCAAACGGTAGATAGAGGTATTCCGTTTTCTTCCTACTAATTCTCAGTCCGTTGTCTTCCAGTGCTTTCCTCCACCTCTCCAATCCTTCTTGCAGATCTTCGTGTTTGTCACTAATCAATACTATATCGTCCGCAAATAGTAGGATTTTTAGGAGACTGTTCATTTCCTGTTTGGTTAAATAGTCCATGACTAAGATGAACAGTAGCGGGCTGAGGACGGATCCTTGGTGTACCCCCACTTTTATAGGAAATTCTAGGGAAGTCCCTGATGTGCACCTCACTTGAGTTTTGACATTGTTGTACATATCCTGAATAGTGTGTACGTATATTTCTGGTACATTATGGGCTCTAAGTGCTGCCCATATCAGGCTTCTTGGGACCCTGTCGAACGCCTTTTCAAGATCTATGAAGACCATGTGAAGGTCTTTTTGGGCGTCTCTGTGTTTTTCGACCAGGGTCCTAACAGTTTGGATGGCATCAACTGTAGATTTTCCCGAAACAAAACCACACTGATTTTCATGTATCTCTACCAGTTTCCTTATTTTTGTGTTTATTATTCGTTCATAGATTTTCATTGTGTGGGACATAAGTTTGATGCCCCTGTAGTTGTCACACTTTCTTGAGTCTCCTTTGTTTTTGTAGAAAGGCAACAGAAAGCTTTTTCTAAATTTTTCTGGCATTGGGTCTCCAGCCAATATTTTATTAAAAAGGTTACACAGCCAATTTCGTCCGCTTTCATCACATTCTTTCCAAAATTCAGTCGGGATATTGTCTGGTCCTATAGCTTTTCCCATTTTCATTTGACATATGGCTATCTTAACTTCTTCTGGAGTTATTTCTGTAATTGGCCCTAAGATCTGTTGTTCTTTAGGATTTGTGGTTCTCGGGAATTCTTCATTTAGGAGTTCTGAATAGTACTCCTTCCATCTTTCGCATATTTTTTCTTCCACTGTAATTAGTATACCATCACTATCTTCGATGTACTTTGGGGTTCTTATTGATTTAGCTCTTTCCTTTCTTTGTGCCGCGATTTTATATATTTTCTGAGCTCCTTGTTTTGTATCCAGCTCATCGTATATATCTCTTAGTGCCTCGTGTTGGGCAGAGGCTACAAGTTTCTTGGTTTTCTTTTTGGCTTCTTTATATATAAATCTCAGGCTTTCTCTTTCTGTTTCATTATCACAACGAGACCAGTTTTTAAAAGCTATTTTCTTTTCTTTAATTACTTGTTGTATCTCATTTGTCCACCACCAAGATTCTTTATTGATCTTTAGTTTCCCCTTTGAGGTCCCAAGATATTGCTCGGCAGCCTGCGTGCATGTATGTGAAAAGGCCTCCCACATTTCGTTTGTATTGAGAGCATTTGGTCTTTGTAGGCTCTCCATCATCCATGAGTTCATTTTTGATGTAAGTTGTTTACCCCTTTCATTTTTGATATTGAACCATTTAATCTTTGGTATTTGTTTTATGCGTTCCTTGGTTGGTTTACATTTTGGAACCTCTATTTCAAGCAATACTAAGCGATGTTGGGTTGCCAGTGGTTCTCCTGGGATGACTTTACAGTCTCTACATAACCTTCTTATCTCCCTACTACAAAGCCAATAGTCTATCTGTGTTGCCGCGTTTCCGCTTTTATATGTTATGAGGTGTTCAGATTTTTTGCAGAAATATGTATTTGTAATTTTTAAATCGTATGCGTCTGAAAAACTCAGAAGTTCGTCACCCTGTTGATTTCTGGTCCCATATCCGAACCCCCCATGTACCGTCTCATGCCCGACATTAGATGTTCCAACGTGTCCATTCATATCAGCACCTAATAGGATATTTTCGTTTTCTGGTATTTTTTGAATCAGTTGTTCTAGTTTTTCCCAAAACGAAGTTTTCTCTTCTGGATCACATCCCATTTGTGGTGCGTAGGCACATATGATGTTGTAAATTGTGTTACTGATTACAAGTTTTATCATGATGATTCTATCACTGATTGCTACAATCTCTATCACGTTATCGTGAAACTTTTGATGCAGTACTATAGCCACTCCATTTCTGGTGCTATTTTCTCCATAGAAATACAGTTTAAAATCATTTTTCTGTGCCTCTAGGTAGCGGCACTTGTCAATGTTTGTATTCTTCCACTTAGTTTCCTGGATGCATGCAATATCAATTTTTCGTCTTCTCATGACCTCTGCTAGTTCCTTACTTTTTCCTGTTAGCGTTCCTAGGTTCCAAGTTATGGCTCTTATCTTATCGGAACCTTTGCCTGAACGAGGTTGTTTCCTTGGCTTCAATCTGCTTGCCCCTGGAGTCCTGCAAGCTGGCCCTGACAAAGTGTCAGTCTCTGGATCACCGAGAGGAGAATCACTCTCGCTGCCAGACAGGGTAGTGCACTTTTGCTTGTGTTTTCTCATGAAGCTTTGGTTTATTTGACTATTTGTTTTTTATCCACCGATGGTCATCAGACGTGGAACCAGAGTGACCCAACTAACCAGGGCCGTATCCGCTGTCATTGATCAAGTGATGGTCAATTATCGGATTTATGTAATGAACCTGGATACTCATTAAATACGATGTGTGTGACTAGTACCCGAAGTATGTCGAGTTGCCAGCATACACCGTTTGTGAGCCGCCACTAACATGTGGAGCAGACGCTCACCGCTTCTCCCTTTAGCCGTACTTTTGGGATCCCCCGACGGATTGGTTACCATCAACTTCACCCTCAAGTCCGTTGCCCGTCGGTCACCACTTGGAGGTAAGAGAAGCATGGTGGAAAGAAGCTATGTTGGTCCAGGCCCTAGGACCAATGTTTTGCGCTATATCCACCCGACAACACCTGAATTAATATGAATGAAAAATAAAAATTAAACAATAATGAGAAAGCAACCAGCTAGCCATATTGAAACCGCAAAGATAGCTCAGAACAATATTGCATTGAATATTTTATACTTTCAGGCATCTCAGAGCAAAATTAAATTTTGTGGTCCTTCGATTGAATATAATCTCGATTCGAACAAATATAAAAAAAGTACTTGCATTTTTGCTTGTACCCAGTATTAGTCTTCGTTTATTTTATATTTAACTGAAAATCCAAAAACCGCATGTATTCTTAGAGTCACACCAATGACTTCTGCTTTTTCAACCTTAAAATAAATACACCATTGTATTAAAATTATAATGAATTTCATTTAAATAAAAAATATCATTTTCTAACTAGGTTAGACTTTCAGTTACTCCTGAATTTACTGCAACTACTGTTACCTGGAGAGTTCAACGGCCGGTTGACGTAAACATGATCTCTAATATTATGTCGGGCGGACTGCGTTGTAGATTTTTCGAGTTTTCGTGTTTTATAGAAGTTAAATTCATTTCCTAGAATTAACACAAATATAGAAAAATATACTCATTCACGTTCATCAAAAAATGCGCCTAAAAATCTTTTTATCATCCAATAATTACACATTTTACGTGAGATGCATTATCAGGAGAATAGTATACATGAGCGTTGTGATCGGATTTCAAAAAAAATAGATTTCGCTGAAATTAATTTTCTCGACGTTTTCGAGGGTGTAGATTCAAAAAATGCAAAAAAAAAATTTTTCGCTTAGCCGTACGCGTACGCCAAAAATGTGTGCGCATCCATAACTCATAGTAATTCTTATCCGATTTGATTGAAATTTGGTAGAACGGTTAGCCCCTCGATGTAGATGAGTCAGTAAAATGTTGAGATCTGTACCTTCAGGGGAACCCTCTTAAAGTATCCAAAGAAAATTTCACTTGTTCTAGAAAAAGGGCTAAAAAAAGAAAAAATAATTTCTTCGATTTTCATAAAATTTGGTATACGGGTTTATCTTATGCTCCTACACAAGCACGTAAAATTTGAGGTCCGTAACTTCAGTGGGTCCCCCTTAAAGTACCGATTAATATTGAATATGTAGTTCTAAAGCAGATAATAAAAAGCTCCAATAGTCGATATCATTTTAAAGTTTCTATAATAATTCCATGGATAAATTCAATTTAATCGTAAAATTATGAATTGTGTATGCAAAGATATGTTTTACACGAAAAGGCTGTTATAATATACTATGAGTTCTGGGCTACCCTAGGTTAGCAGCTTTTTTTTGCGTATAGGTATGATATTCTGGGCATACCGTGTTTCCATAATATCTCCCGTTCAGTGCTGAACCTTGACACGTATATCCGACGGCGCTGCATTCGTTCAGGCGTCTCGGCACAAAGGCTACATTGCGACTGTCAGACCTTCCTTTAAATTACCAATTGTGTCCTTACTTTTTGAGGGTGGTAATACCCTTTCCTAGTTTATATGCAGATATCATAATATGTTTACGTCGGAAACCTACGATATATTTGGCTTCAAATATTTGTATGAACTTGTACTCATTCTTAGACGATGTATGTGCCAATTATTTTCAGTAATGTATCGATGTTTTGATCCACAACATCGTCGATCGACCACTTCTTTTACAACAGTTCTTGCAGCTCTCTACTATATTCTGTTTGTAAGTCTTTTAGCACTTATTAATTCACTAGCTGACCCGCCCGTCGAATTCCGACCTAACCCAGAAAAAAAAAGTTATGACATTAAATTAAATACAGTTTACGACTTAAAAATTTAATCAAATTCAGCTAATAATTTAATTTACTATACGTAATAATTATTGTTGATTCGGATGCGGGATGAAATTAGACTGGTCATAAGTTTGTAAAAAAAAATCCTGTATAATTGCGTAACTTGAAAAAAATCCAAGAGATGACGGTGTAGTAGGAAATAAGCCACATCATATTATTAGGAAACATGTTACGTTATTATATACTAGCTTATACCCGTCTTGCTTTACGTTTTTGATTCCGATTGTCAGGCTTGATCGGTAGGTAATTAAACAGGTTCTAGTTTAGCTTCCCATTGCTTAACAGACCTCTATAACTGACATAAGCATGCACAGGAAAAGAAGAATGACACTTTTAAAATTTTTGTTTCATCGACCTCATAATATTATACGAACCTACCGACATAATTTGCAAGTTTTCATAGAGAGAGAGAGAGATAGCTCTGTGGTTTGAATCTTAGCTACATTCCCTAATGTGTGATAATTAATTAGGCTCTACACCCATAGAGGGTGATTTGCGCTATCTGTCAAACTTCAAAATGGAGGAATCATTTTGCAAATTTTTTCATTAAATCTTTATTTATTGAGAATAATAAGATTTGAATAACATTTATATGTATAACAAATCAATCTATAATTATTTTATTACATTTTCATACCGTAATACCAAGATTCCATTCAACTTTTACATGAGTAATTTTGTTTCCAAAATATGGCTTACTGTCTTTTTGAGAAATTTGTATGAAGATCCTAAAAAAATAGAGTTTTTTAAATAGCTCAAAATATATTAAAGTTAATGCAAGCAAATTGTATTTAAGAACCTTCTCAAGCAAATTGCACCGCTCTGCGCAGATTCATATCTGACGTAGCATTTGTATTTTGAGCGTGATGTTCACATATACGATAGAAAGCACACAAACATTTCTCAATTATTATGTAGATTATTTTCTTGCAGGAATAGACTCCATTAAAATCAAATTTTACTGAATTATTATGGTAAGATATCACCCAAATCATCCCAATTTGCTAACATTCTTTCTTATTTCCATTTCAAATTCTTACTTACTATCCTAAATCTTTTCCTTGTTCCACATAGTTGTCTTTCTTTCCGCGACGTATCCTACGTTTCGTCTGCATTTAAAGTGCATTCTTCTTTGTTATTCATTTCATCGTTTGATACACATGCATCATGCATCATTGGTCATTACTTCTTATATTCGATGCACTTAAATGACTCATCCCAAACGCGTTTTTAAGGACAGTGCGGCGTGTCGGTTCTCAGAGCGAGGTATAGTGTTGTGGTGTATAGTGGCTGATAGAAGAGTACTTCGTTGTGGTATCAACCAGCTGATCGCTTACGGTAAATTTAACAGTTGTCCCCGGCTCAACTTACCTGTTTGGTCGGCAGCTGCACTCACCTGTGTGGTCTGCCCACTCCAGCCTCAGGAGGTAGACGTTACCACATAGTCTCGAGGAAGAAAATATATTAAATGCCCTCAAAGTGTTCTACTTAAAACATCTTCCTCTTTCATGACACAAGCTTCAAGTAGCTCACTGTGAAAGAGTCAAAGAGTGTATGTGTCTGTTCACTTTGAGTGAGAACAGATTCATTAAAGTAATGTGATCTTGGTAAAATGTTGAATCCCCAGATGTGGTGTATTGGGTAACATATTAAATCAGATCATACGTATAGGGCAATTAGAAAATACTACTTTTAAAAATATAGGTGTCTTTCAAACTAAATTAAAGTCATTGGCTAAAAAATTGTTTTGGTAGGTTGTGGGTTGGAAACCCAAAGCCAACCAGATGTTGAGATTATATGTATCTATGTATTTGTGTATTTTATAGAATTATATTGTTAACTGGGTTGGCTGGCAGAGATCTTATAGATAAGTCCGCCCTTTGAACTGTACAAACCATTTTCTTAATATGTAATTCACACAACAATAAAGTTTTATTTATTTATTTATTTATTTATTTATGGTTGAGTGGAGATCAGGAGGAAATCCTCCTTCACAATGTATTTGTGTTCACGTTGTGTAAGTTTAGATTCATTAATCAAACCCTTCCTTCTCTTTTGGGTTGTTCCTTCATCTTTTGGTTAGTCGTCCTGCAAATCCACCAGATTGAAGAATGCCATATTTAGCCGACCTTCCACTATTCTGGATACATGTTTCGCTATCCTCATCTGACACTGTCTTCAATTTAGCATAGCTTTCAGATTCCTGTATTCATTTCTCTGTCTTGAAGTGTTTTATCAGCGATATGTCCGATTTCTTCATTTCGCTGGTGCGAAGGAGGCTTTTGTATGTGACGTTGTCGGCTCTTAACAAACTATACTTACCTTATAATCCTCTCCCTGGCACAGGACAATTCCAGTCATCCTTGGTAGGCCGATTAGGATCGACGCTTTTCGTTCTTTCTTGATTAGTAGAACATCCTATCCTCAGTGAAGAACTTTCTTCAATGTTCTGTCATTGTTGATCTTATATCGTAATCGTGTGGTCTGTTTGATTTTGGGATATTTGGAAACAATCAACTACGGCTGTGGTTGAGGCAACAATTAATTGTTGGCGCGCTTGGTCAAAGTGCACCGTTCTAGGTCATGTGCGTGGACGCATTCCTGTTCCCGCCATTGTGTACAGCACAAGGTGTGATTTATTTTTTTTTTTTTTTTTATTTTTCGAAAATGTACGGCAAATGCCTTTATAAAACAATAAGCAATTCAAACAATATCATCATCAGCCATATAAAACACAAAATACAAAACAAAGTATCAAATCAAAAAACATCCTCATCAGTCACACAAAAGATAAAAAACAAAACAAAGTATTAAATTAATAAACATCATCATCAGCCATATAAAGAAAGTACAAAAAAGTATTCAACCAATAAAAATTCTCATCAGTCGTATAAAAAATAAAATATAAAACACAGTATTAAACAATAAAAATTATCATCAGTCATGTATAAAAAAATGAAATATAAAACAAAGCATGAAACCAATAAATATCCTCATCATTCATATAAAAAAAAAATAAAAAATAAACAAACTACAAGGTCAATAAATATCCTTATTACTTACACAAAAAACAAAATACAAAACAAAGCAATAAACATCCCATCAGTCATAATATTCAAAAAAATAATATATAAAACAAAGTATTCAATCAACAAATCTCCCCATCTATAATAATAGAAGAAAAAAAAACAATAAATACCTATCATCATCAGTCAAATAAAATATAAAACAAAGTAGGTATTAAACAATAAATATTCTCACCAGTCATACATAAAAAAAGACAAATATAAAATAAAGCATTAAACCAATAAATATCCACATCAGTCATACAAGAAATAAAATATAAAACAAAGTATTAAATTAGTAAACATCCACATCAACCACATCAAAAACAAAACAAACCATCAAGATAATAAATATTCCAATCAGTCATATAAAAAACAAAATATATAAAAAAGCAATAAATATCCTCATCAGTCATAATATGTAAAACAATAAAATATAAATAATAAAACAAAGTATTAAATTAATAAAGACCCTAATGAATCATATAAAAATAAAATATAAACAAACCAATAAGTTAATAAATATCCTTATCAGTCAAATAAAAAAAAACAAAATATTAAACAAAGTAAAGTAATAAATATTCTCATCAGTCATAATATATAAATAAAATAAAATATAAAAACAAAGTATTAAATTAATAAATATTCTCATCAGTCATCAAAAAAAAAAAACAAAACAAAGTCAAAAATAAAACAAAAAAGCATCATGCATCAACTGTCATGTAAGCTATGTGTACTTATTCATGCACTGTGGTATAAGAGTGATAGGGTAAAATTTATAGGTAAGTCAATAGCAAATAAAATTAAAAAAATAAATAATAAGAAGATTAAAGTAAAAGCATCTTTCAAGATTTGTTAAAGCTGGACATAAAATGTTGAAATAATTTGGTCTTTATTGGTGATGATGCCTAATTCGTTGGTTCAATCACACAACGATCACATCCGGCTGCTTTCACTTTTTGGATCATTACAGTTATCCAAACACAAACATTTATACTGAAGTGACAAGTAGATTTTGTCATTGGAATAACCCAAATTGTTACTGCAGAGTACCTCAAGTATCACTTGTATTACGTTGTGTATTGTTGCATTGGAAAATCTAATGGATTTTTTTATTATTTTTACTACTTGTACCGTTTAATAGGCGACCCATATGATCCTATTTCAAATGGTACTGCCAGCTTTCAAATTTGAAATGGTTGGTAGCTTGGCGTTTACGATGCCGGCTTTCTTAGGCACTGTTTCGTACTGGAGGTCGTGGGTTCGATCCCAGGTGCCGACCATCTTCCTTTTTCAAGACACAGGCTTTAAGTAGCTTACTGTGATAGAGTCGAATGGTGCAAACTTGGAAGGTTTTGAATGTCGAACGCTTTAAGCAGGAGAACAAAGATAATTCACATCAATATCTGTCCCAGACAGCACAGAATATCCCATGGATATCCCAGGGATATCCCTGAGACATCCCTGCGATATCCAAATGTCCGGCAATATCCCGGGATATTCGGGATATCCTCAGGATGTCCTAGGGATATCCCGAATGTCCCGTGGATATCCCTGTGATGTCCCATGGATATCCCTCATATCCCGATATCCCAGGGACATCCCAGAGATATCCCGGGATATGCGGGATATCCATACGACGTCCCATGGATATCTTGCATATCCCGAATATCGCGCTGCATTGCAGGAATATCCCGCATATCCCGGAATATCCCTTCGATGTCTCATGGATATCCCGAATATCCCGTAGGCATTGCTGGAATATCCCGCATATCCCGGAATATCCCTGCGACGTCTCATGGATATCCTGAATATTCAGAATTACTGTATAATAATCCTAAATCTCAGATATCAAAATATTAGAGGAATATTAAATAAATGTACGTTTTTCCAATAATGTCTATTTATTGATATATTATACATATTAGGTAAGTATTTAAATTTATTGCTGTTAGTTCTCTGTGAATAGTAAATAAAAATATTTTTCTCTCCATGATGGTATAAATGATGTACTGCGCCGGCTTATGACGTATTTTTTGTGAATAATTGGCAACATACACCTATGAACCAGTTCACATGTCCTCTCGCCACTAAAAGCTGATACTTTCCATACTTTGGTCATGTAGTTGAGGGCTCCACTTTCCATACTGATACCTATGGGAGGCTCAATCCCCGTGTTCACCAATAGTGGTAATGGTCACTCGCAGTCTGTTTTGTCAGTCAGGTTTAATTCAGGTTAAATTACCGCATTTGAAATTATATAAAGATTATCTCTTCAGTTTTCGGTTCAGAATGTCTGTAACAACAACAAAAAATACAATTATAGAATCTATAATATTACTGTAGTATAAGCATTTTTTTCATTTCGTTTTGAGAACATCTTCTATATCCCGAGTGGCTGAAAAACCACATCGGGGGTAAGTCTGGAAATGAAAAAGCAATAGATAATGGCAAAATATAGTCCAAACACGAAATGTAAGAATTGGCAAGATTTCTTCAGTGATAGTAAAACTGCGAATATGACGACTAAAATATTTAATGCATTCACGAATTAATGCATAATTTACAATAATTACTAATACAATCTTACCCTTTAAAGAAAGACCTTAAACAGAATATTATTTTAAACACTAACAGTATTAACGCCATCTTGTCACATTCATTTACCCAATATTGCGAAATAATTATTATGAGCAACCATATACATATACGACCAAATAGTCTGCCAAATTCAGCCACCTACTGGAAAGGAACAATACTATAAGATGAACATGAACACTGTCTGTATCAATAAGTGATAACTTTTTTCGAGTGCGTTTCTTTCAACTTCCATTTCATTGAATATCTTGACATCCCTGCGACGTCCTGCATATCTCGGGATATGCAGGATATCCCTGGGACATCCAGAGGATATCCCTAATATCCCGGGATATGCGGGATATCCCACGGACATCCAGAGGATATCCCGGGATATGCGGGATATCCCATGGACATCCAGAGGATATCCCGAATATCCCGGGATATGCGGGATATCCCAGGGATATCACGGGACATTCGGGACATCCCTGGGATATCCATGTGCTGTTTGGGGTGTCTTACCAGCCCTACTCTTCTTCTTCTTCCATGTCCTCTCCCTAGTTAAAGCACGTGGACTACACAGTCCTCACTGCTACTCGAAGATCCGAATCGTTTAGTTTTCTTATCACATGGAAGGGCTCTACCGCGACTTCTCTAATCTCTATGGTTGTGCATCGGATACTCAATGTTACTTACATATTTACCGATATTCAGAATGGAGGGAGAGGTTTTAACTGTCATGACGGCTACATTTACCCAAATAAGTACTTATGGAGAGTTGATCTACGGGTGAAAGCGACAATGAAATGGCAAACAATGCCAGAGCGATTAGACGACAATATATGCTCACGGCGATTGATTCTAATAGTACTTAATTGTCGTTTAGAGACGATAATCTCCATGGCAGGGCAGGGAACCATTGTGTGCGCCATTACACCATTATCTCGTTCCGTCGTGCTAGACGGTCTCTTAGTTCCAAGATTTCTTCTTGCTCGAGGCCCGGGTTCAACAATTATACCGTTTGGTCCATTAATCTTACAAAGGTACGACCAAAGGTCTTTAGAACTTGAAAATCAATGAGTCATTTTCGTTATTTTTACATTTTGTAATCCAATTTATATTTACATCATTCTTCAAAGCCACGCTGCCTATTTCATCAATTGGATTACCTGTGAAGTGTGAACTGAACACGAAACTATTACAAGTTTTATATTTTTGGAAGCAAGTTCTCTGCTTATTTATTGAGCTCTTTTGGGACTTTTCAAATCTGTCCATGCGATTCGAAGTTTCTTTCCTTGAATCCATATCTCTACTCTCAGCTCACATTAGAATTTTACATAGGATCTTATATTTTGTGATACCCTTTACTTATCTCAAATGGACTGTCTTGAAGATTGACAAAATATCCAATATTCGAACTACATAAAATCGAGATTACAATAGGTAGATAAATGTTTGCCGTACATTGTTTTTTGATTCAATAGTTGTTTTTAATATTGAGTGTTATGATAGTCACCTGCATTCAGTTGATATTATCTACCTACCTATCTTCTAGTTTATCGTTTAGATCGGATCGCAAGAGTATTGAGACTTTAACTGTATGAACCATGCATTGCTTATTGTTTGGTATATCCAGGGTTTTGTGATAAGACCGATTCAGTAATGTATAGGTACTATATTTTAACGATTTGTTTCCTATCGATTGCAGATGAAACCTGTTGGAGTTCCGTGGTTCTTGGTATTCCTGGCAGTGAGATTCGTGTGTCCAGCATTAGCCAGCACTGGACAAAATTTCAGCCATTTTGCCTCACCCAGGATTGGAAACGGTGAGTTAAACTTTATATCTGTCTTATTAATACGTATTCTAATTTTAAAGAAAAAATCTTAAATACCAATGGGTATGCGTGAATCAGAAGGTATTGTTCAATAGGTTAGAAAGTAGAGAAGATGCTGTTCCCAAATAAGTAAGCAATACCAGATTCACTTGCATTGTAACACACAAATGGCAATCTCGAAGACCTTCTTAAGACTGAAGGCACAGGAAGAAATAGACATTACACGAGATGTTCCTCCAAAAGTACACAAAACTACGTCTACAAAGAAAAAAAAAAGAATTATGCTCATTATAGAAAAATCAGCGAGTAGAGCGAGTAGGGTAATTCAAAACCAATTTTCAAATACCTGTGATGTAGCGTTATATTAAGGTTGACTTTGAGGATGCGGCAGATAAGAAAATGGCGAAGGGAAACTACATGGTGCCTCCCCCAGTTCGCACCCTAATGACCCCATCCTGATACTTACATGAACACGCCACGAGGTAGTCAGCCAATATGTCGAAGATTCCTTCAACTATTTAATATACCTAGACTTACTAAACCTAATAATGTGCCTATAGCTCTATGAGGACTCTAATCATCTTAGTGATCTTGGAGTTTTTCATGAACTTATCTCTTCTTTTCTCCTTTTTTACTCAGCTTTTGAAGTAAAGGTTTTTTTTAAATCTCTAAATGAATAAGAATAGAGAGTCTATCTTGCTTGGGTCTTTGGGGAGCTTCCGCATCACAAGTTCCAGCCAGATCAATTCACGAGGTTTCATGCAGATGGTGATAGTCGGTGACAATAATAAATACTTGAAAATTATTGGCTACTTGAAAACTCACGCTCCCAAATCTTCCTTATTTTCAATCATCAAGCAGTTTATAGGAAATTTTAGAAAATCCCAAGTTGCGGTCCTTTTCAAATAATGAAAACCTATTTTGGTTGATTGCCTCGCTACTCATTAAAATGTAAATTAGGAATTTCGACACGATTTTTTTGGAAAGAAGTGTGTCTGTTTAGAGTGACCCATTTCCACCTTCCACAATGCGCCTCATTAACTTACAACACACGGCAGAGTTGTCATCAGATAGTGACCATGCGTCAATGATGGGTCTCTGATTATACATACCTACCTATAGTACAGTAATAACCTCAATGCTGTATCAAACAATAATCATTATCCTTACAACATTTAAACGGTCATTTGGACCCTGACTGCAAAACTCAACGACTGCTTGACACCATTAACATAACTCATAATATTATGGCCGCTTGCAGGATTTATTTATCTGTATCGTCAGTATGACTTTCTCTACTAGAAAAGGCTTTCTTAAGAGGAAACAAGGGCGTCGCCAAGGGGGTGCATGGGGGGGGGCAGCTGCCCTATATATAATAAAAAAAATTGAGCCAACTGTACATTTTTTATTCTCTGTACTGTACAATAATAATAATAATAATATTTATGGCTATACTGACACTTTTCTATACAAAGGTGTCAGTATAGCCGGCGGAACTTATTGCCTGAGGCAATTTTTCCCAGTCAACCGGTCCCGTCCAATCTGAGATAGGCCAACCCCGGGTAGAAATTTCAAGTGAAAAAACACTAGTCTATGAATAGGTCAAATTGCCCCCCCCCCTGGGCTCCGGGCTGGCGACGTTCTTGAGAGGAAATATACGAAAACAATGGAACTAACATGTAGCCCTGTGTGACTCCTAAGGGCTTTAGTAAGACCAACACCACCTATATAAGAAGGCCTTAGTGCTGGCGGCCATTTTGGCCTCTCGCGTCACCAGGCCGCCGGCGTGTAGACAGATATCATAGTGTACAGGTAAGTACATACAGATATAGGCAAGCGAACGGTGGGACTCACGATGTGACGCAGCACTAAGGCCTTCTTATATAGGTGGTGTTGAGTAAGACCAATATAAGTGCCTCATACATATATTGGTATATATATGCCCCAAGTTTTTAGAAGATCAATGCTGATCTTTTATATTTTTTGTGTGTGTTGAGCTAGAAATAATGCAGTTGTGATTGGAAACTGAACTAACATCTCAGCTGTTGGTTGTTTGGCATCTTTCTGAATAACAAAACCTAAGAATGTGGCTACTGAACGATTCACAAATATTTCAAATTCTTGAACAGGGTTGTTTATATTTACCACATTTCTACAGCGCATTTGAACTTTCATGATTACCTATGTCACAAGGCATTCGGGGTGTTACCAACAATAATATAATATACAGTCCACTTAGCTCAAATCTACATCCCAAATGGCTTGGCTTCGTATGATTAAGATATAGTTTCTTCTCCTTCTCATCCTTGAGGCGGAGTTATGTCACGGACATAGAAATAATTTTATTAAAAATTTGAAAATTTTGAATCATTTTTACTCGCTTTACTTTATCAAGAAAGATGACCAACGTAAAATTAACTAATTATAGAAATATGGTTATTTCAAGTAATGAACCACTATAGAAGTAATATTTTTTTTGCAGGTCCAATTCTTCCCTACGCCAAAGAATACAGAGACATCCCCGACAAAGGGTTGGACTTCAACTATCACGACCATGATGAAATGACCAAATATCTGAGGTCTGTCAATGCCAGGTATCCAGCACTCACCGCCCTCTACTCCATCGGAAAGTCAGTGGAAGGTTTGTCATTGCTTTTGTCTAGTACTATTCGATCATAACCTCAAATATTTTAGCCATTTAGAGTTAACTGTCGTTCTGCTGGTACATACATACAATAATATTACATTATAATTTATTTTCTCTCTGTGATGGGAAATTTCGGCATTTGAATTTGACTACCGAAATGCCGATGTTGTTATGTAGATAAAATGATTACTTACACTAAACCAGCCTTCTAAACAGCAGTAAAAGACGGTCGTAAGCCCGTAGTGTTTCAATCAAATCAATCGATCCAATATCTCTTTATGCCCCTCTCAGGGGCATAGGGAGGCAACAAGAGAGGTCTCCATGGCGCTCGGTCTTGTGCAATGTTTATGACCATTTTACAATAGCGTAGTGGTTCAAATTTGAAAAAAGAATACCATTAAAAATTCTTATTTTATGTCATCACTCATCAGTGACTGCTGAAACATAACCTGTGTACACTCTCTAGTACCTATTGGTATGTACGCTACCATTTTTTGTATTCTGCAAAGAAATGATCGTGGTGCATTATTTATGAGTTGTCGAAAATAAACAATCAGCCGTTACAAAATTGAGTACAAATTTGCAATACGCGTGTAAAGTGTGACGTCATTTGACAGCTTTGCGCTCCACTCTTCCATACATTTTGTATGGAATCAGTTCCAGAAAAAAAATAGGATTATTGCTAATCATTGTACTGAAAACAAACAGGGGCAAAAAACATCTTAAAAACGTCGTTTATGGTTAAAAAAATTAAACAAAAAACCCAATTTCATTAGTATGGGATTTGAAATGTCAGATAGGTTCGTGGAGCGCGGCTGTAGATGTCTCTATATTATATTGACTTTACACCCGTATTGAAATATTTGAATTTTATGATAGGAGATGTCAAAATCAGCTGATCATATGTCAGCCATCTTGATTTGGTGCGAATTATTCAATAATAATAATAATAATGACGACTTTAATGTGCAAATTTATCTCTTTCTAACATGATGTAATTTTACATCTATAATCTATAACCAGGGTTGCCACCTTTCAAAAAAATAAAATCGGGACATTCAGCCGATTATAGGAGAGGGGGCGTCCGTTAAATCACGTGATATATTTTGCAACTTTTTAGACCCCCACTCCCCCCTGCTGATATTTGGTGGTGTTTCAGGAAACCCCCCCTCCCCCTCCGAAAATCTCGTGTACTTTTTTAGTACAAAGAATTACGAAACATATGATTTTAAACTTGGTCAATTTTTTTAATTTCTGAATTGTTTTTCTTCAAATTCATCAGAAAAATAAATGCACGTGATTTTCTCACTAGACCCCCCCTCCCCCTACGTGATTATTTCCAGACCCCCTCCCCATTTTGGGCTCACGTGATTAATGGACGCCCCCAGACTAGCTGTTTGTTACCTGTGGCTTCGCTCACGTGCTACTGTATTTGGTTTCTTTTCCTAAATTTCTAAAATTTCTATTAAATAATTACCTACTATATTTTTATTATAGTTTTGTCATTATCAATCTGTATTTAAATTAAATATGTGTTTCTAATTCAAATACAATCAGCCCGAAAACTTTAAAATCACCATATTTTGCTAACTTGACCAACATTGTCCGATGAGAATCCCAAAAAATAACTCGAATAACTTTTATTGCACCAAATGACGTCAACAATAACTCGAATAACTTTTATTAACCAAAAATTGTCGAGTAGCGTGTTATAAAAAATCGGGACAAAATTCAGAGGTCGTCGGGACGCGGGACAATAGCATCGAAATCGGGACTGTCCCGGCAGAATCGGGACGGGTGGCAACCCTGTCTATAACTCCTTGAAGCTCTTGACTCTTGTAAAAATCTACAGATTGGTTGTGTAGTTTTGTAATTTTCTGAATATGTTTCAGGAAGAGAACTCTGGGTTATGGTTGTGTCCTCTTCACCTCGAGAGCACATGTTGGGTAAACCCAATGTCAAGTATGTTGGGGGCATCCACGGCAATGAACCAGTCGGCAAAGAGCTGCTGCTGCATTTGATTCAGGTAGTACCTAGACCATTTCAACGATGCAATTGTTACACATTTAAGGAGGTGTATGACATGATAATTTTGATTACAGCATTTGGTGACCTCTTACGATTCTGACAGCTACATCAAATGGCTTCTGGACAACACGAGGATACACATACTGCCGTCTTTGAACCCAGACGGTTATGCTGCCAGCAAAGAAGGCGTCTGTGAGGGCAGTGTAGGAAGGTACCTATAATTTGTAACCTATAAAATATATGTAGGGGTTACTTGTCACCCGTTGTGAGAGATGCAAAATGACAAGCTACTGTAATAGAAACAGTCTTTCAAATATCGAAAATAAATAGCAACAGTGTTACAGAACCATCTATTGATATATATGTGAAACACTACAATTCTTTTCCCCAGACGTTTCACCTGACGTTGGAGCGATAAGTTACTCTTTCTTCTTCAAAGTCCCTCACCCTTGGTCTACATCCCTTAGCCCCAGCTTAGTGTATCACACTTTGTTGTCATCAATCATCACTGTTTGTATACCTGTCTTATAAAGCAAAAAAAAAAATAATATCACTAGAAAAGTAATTTTAGCTCAGCTACAAACCACAAGTGTGACAGAGCGGACAGCGAATGATCTGTGATACAATATTTATTTACTTATGATTATTCTGTTTTAGGAGTAACGCACGCGGATTTGATTTAAATCGTAACTTCCCAGACTTTTTCAAGCAAAATACGAAGAGAGCCCAGCCAGAAACAGAAGCCGTGAAGGAGTGGCTCAGCAAGATCCAGTTCGTCCTCTCAGCCTCTCTGCACGGTGGTGCCGTGGTGGCCAGTTATCCTTTTGACAACACGCCCAACTCTCGTAAGATATCAATAACAGTTACACTATTCTTAGCATAAATCTAAACTAAAGAATCCGTCCCATCTGATAATGATATTTTCTCCACTTGCTTACTACAAAGGGATCTGTCGTTCGTCTGCATTGTGTTCCGGTGAGATTTTTAAATTCTAATGAATTTTTCTTATTGAATTTATTCGAATTGTAATAGATTTATATGTCTACTGAATAATGGCCTCCATTCTAAACTAAACTGACATTTCATTTTAATAAATGAATCTGGATTGAATCAAAGTGAACACAAATACACTTTCGCCATTTTTTACAAAAAGCTACTTAAAGCTTGCGTTGTGAAGGAGGAAGAATATTGGCACCCAGAATCAAACTTACGCTACAAAATTCGGTGACTTAACCGCTAAGCTACCACGACTTTGTGTGCGGGGATAATCTTCATCACAATGTCATACTTTCTAAGCGGGTTGGCAAGAATGTCCTTTGCTGTTAACATAACTCACTGACTTGGTACCTTGATGTTTAATATATTGCATGATTTTCAATTGCAAGGACTTGTGGTCAAATCTATCCCTGAGTAAAGTGCCCTACCCTTATCAAGTATGAAATTTCCTGCTATTACAAAGGTCAAATTCGATATTCTAGAGACGAGACTCCTAAGAGGTCTGTCGAATTACTCGAAAACGAGTGCAGTGCAAAAAAAGAGGTGTCAGATTATATTTCTAAAATGTCTGGCAATAAGATTTTCTGTCTGAATTAGAAAATTTAAATTTATTTTGTTTTATAATACTTTTATTATTACTTAAAAATCATGTTTTATATCTTGCAGTCTTCCAAAGCTACGCTTCTTCACCTTCACTGACCCCAGATGACGATGTCTTCAAACATCTTTCACTGATATACTCCGTTAATCACGGCAAGATGGCCAGGAGAGTCTCATGCAAAGGAGGCCACTTTGATAATGGCATAACCAACGGAGCTGCTTGGTATCCTCTCACAGGTCTGCACTAATTCCATAACATGAATCCTGCTAGGTTATTTCTGTTGTGAATTCTTTCATTTTCTATTGAATTATTCCAGGTGGCATGCAGGATTACAACTACATTTGGTACGGGTGTATGGAAGTGACATTAGAGTTATCGTGTTGCAAGTTTCCAGCGGCGCAGACTCTGCCTAAATACTGGCAAGAAAATAAAGCTGTAAGAATATACCTGTGCAGTTTATTTTTATCTAGCTTTCTAACCTAACTTAACCAAACCCAAGAAAGGTTGTCTTGTGTTAACTATGAATATTAAATTTGACTTTGCATAATGATAAATTAATTAAGTAGACACCTATTTAACCAATGTAATTCCGACAGATGCATCTGTTGTAAACTATGTTAACATGACCTATTTGATCATTGCCCTATCAACATTTGACAGATGTCAAACGTCAGTTAAAATAAAAAAGTTTATACTGTCAAAGGGTAAGAACACGTAGAAAGCCGATTCCGACACGTGCCGACCGTCTCAAAGATTGTTGTCTATGGTTTCAATGCATTTAAATGGGCATGCCGGAAAGCGGGTTCCTGCTTTTGCTGTGCGTATCCCTATTCAAATGCATAGAAACATTCTTTGCGCCGGTCGTCGCGGATCGGAATCGGCTTTCTACGTGTTCTTAGCCATAAGCATTAAAAAAAGTTACCTACGTTAAATTTTGTAATGTTTTGCACAACTTCATTATTTTTTTCTTCAATAAGACCCTTTTTCTGACACAAAAAAATAATTAGATGAATAGGTCGAGCCCTTCACACGTGATGTAATGAAGAAGGAATATAGGGCTCCATTTTATATAGAGATAACAAACACAAAGTAAAATGCATTAATTTATTTTTATATGTTTGATTACAGTCTTTAATCAAGTTCATATCAGAAACACATCGCGGAGCACACGGTTTTGTATTTGACGAAAGTGGCAACCCTATTGAAAAGGCTTCATTGAAAATTCAAGGGCGTGATGTTGGCTTCCAGACAACTAAATATGGGGAATTTTGGAGAATATTATTGCCCGGAATGTATAAATTAGAGGTACGTTTTAGCAAAGAAATCGCAAATTGATCAACGTAATGTTTTTATTTGCTATTTCTTACAAAAAATGTTTTCGAATATTTTTAGGTGTTTGCAAATGGTTACGCACCTAAAGAAATAGAATTTGCCGTTGTGGAATCACACCCCACTTTACTGAACGTCACATTATTGTCATCTAAGGTTAGTTAATTCATCACTAAATCAATTAAATGTCTGTATTTATCTTGTAAATTATATATTTATGTATACTATAATATATTTGTATGGATTAGTGGTGTAAGGAATACAATAGTATTTATAATGAATCTTTCTTGCTATTTAGGCCTTCTACTTAAACCATAATAACCACCACCGGAGACCGTACGAGTCTGGTAAGAAGATCTCCCGTCCAGCCAGCACCGGAGACTTTGTATTTCCATCCAAATAATCAAAGTCCTTCAGTCTTCCATCCTTCCAAGTCTCTCACGTATCCTTGGCACTCCATATCTTGGTGCTTGTTCTATTTTGAGATCATCTCATGCATAATTTATCTGTAACTTGTTGCATCACATTGAGACAAAACAAATTCTGAGTCTAAACAGGTTTTTTATGGCAGAACGTCTTCTTCTTTAGCTGATCTATCAATTAGCTTAAAGAAGTAGATATTCTGCCTTGAAAAACTGGTAAAAGTAATCATATTTGTATTTTGTGTTTTTTACCAGTACATTATATTGAAATTTTCTGTAATTCAAGTTTGAATTTACTTAAAAAACATTATTTTGTAGGGTAATTTCAAAATCAATTGATTGTATTAACTATTTTTTAAGATACAGTATCATAAAGAGCACAAGAATCATAAAAAAAATTGAAAAGTTTGTTTCAATTAAAAGCAAAAGGAATTACTCTACAACCTCTCAATTACTAAGAGAGAGAAAAATGGATATAGTTATACGCTAGCGCCATCTATACTGAAAAAAATTAAGACATGCTAATAATAATAATAGTTATAACAATCTTCAACAGATGTCTCTAAATATTGTTTCGTCTCAATATGTTGTAAAACTATCATCTATTAAATATTGGTTGATAAAATATAACATGAATTTGTGAATTAATGAGAACAATGGTGTAAATAATGTGCAAATGAAAACAATAAAATGAACAAGTGCCAACTTTGGTAGTACTTTAAAATATACCTTTAAGGTAGGGGGGTGTAGTCACCCTGCACACCTAACACTTACTTAATTCGTACCTTTATTTAGGCTAGGTCTTACATTTAAAAATCATGTGGTCAACTTTAATACCACGCGTGATACAACTTTTCGTTCAATTCTCTGTATAAAAATAGCATCTCAAAATTTTGATTCTGTTACTTATTTTAACAATTTTAGTTTTTGTTTCAGCAGATTTGTTAGTGCATGCGTGGTTTGTGATTTATTTTATACAAATTTTTAATGATAACACAAAAAAATTTCTTTTTTAATTGTCAATAATATGAATATATTTATCATAAAATGTAATGTTTTATTAAGTACATGGTATGTAGATGAGTGAAGCTTATTTAGAGGTTATGTAATACTCGTAACGGGGCGCTAGGCTCAGTATAAGGGAGCCAGCTGAGGGTTGTAGATGTGAGTCACACTGCCTTTAGTTATATGCACAACTAATGGACCAAATGTTTATCTTAATGTAAATGTAGCCACTTACGTCTAGTAGGATCACTTACGCCCTTGTTATTAACTATTCTCTATTCTGCTCCTGTCTCCTTACCTCCTTATTCTCTGTCCCTGTTGTACAAATATAGTTGTGGTGGAAGACTGCTCTGTTAACAAAATGTAAATGTTGTAAGTATTACTTATTTTATTTCTATGTTTCAATAAAATGCATGAATATTTTCAATATGTAAAATGATTTTTGTGTCCCTTCTTAATATATCATGACTTTTTATTACAAATATGTCGGATAAAATGACTTTATTATATTTATTGACCTATTTTAATATTTTTTTAACGAATCTGTGCTCACTCCAAGTGGATACTCACTCATAAACTATTTGACTCTTTCATAGTAAGCTATTTAAAGTTTGTGTCGTGAAAGAGGAAGATGGTCGGCACCTGGTAACGA
Organism: Mystacides longicornis; assembly: GCA_963576905.1. Lineage (NCBI taxonomy): Eukaryota > Metazoa > Arthropoda > Insecta > Trichoptera > Leptoceridae > Mystacides > Mystacides longicornis. The sequence goes on from OY756438.1 coordinate 559,067, forward strand.
ACCAACATTAATAAATTAATGAAGCTTTATTGTGGGATAAAAAAACAATTTTTAAACAAACATTTTAAGAGTCAAAGGGCGAACTTATCCCGAGGGATCTCTTCCAGCCAACCCAACATTCACTGCATGAAAGCCGGTGTCGTAACCGCTAGGCCACCAACCACTTTTTTCACTCACATTTTTATTCATTTTATAATAACTAACTTTCCCAACAGACGACACAGATGTCCTGTGATGTAACCATGAATATTAATTAGGAATTTAAAAGAAGAAGTGATATTTGTTAATCCATGGTGTGTGTATGTGTGTTGCAGCGTAGTGACGGGGGCCCCTACTACCGCCCCATAGTGCCCCCGGAAATCAGCATCAAGCCCCAGGAAGAACCATCCACTCTATTCTCCACTCTGACCAGCGGACTTAACTCCTTCGTCAACAACATATTCGGTTGAACTCAGCACCAACCACTCGATCTCAACTTTACCTGTGGACATTCTACGGACTTGTGTCTATTATTTATAATTACATATTTAGTTTAGTACTTTTTAAACTGTCATTCCATGTCTCATTACTGTTACTATAATTATATGAATTGCACCTTTAGTTTGAAAAACACTCAACCAAAAAATTAACCACCATATTATTATGTTCATTAATGTTTGTACCAAAATACCTTTTCTAAAGTTTCAGCAAACGCTACGTCATTACGTTGTTTTCAATTTGATGTACCAAATATTCTTACTTCGTATCAAAAATATTGCTAAAAGATTCAATCTTACTTTTGATACTGAGACATTATAGCTATATTCGAAAAAAAAAATGAATCTGTGATCATTTTGTAGCCCAGGCTTTCTGAAATAACAAAATTTAAATAAGTATCTTGGTTGTGAATAGCCCCCTAATTCACGCAAAAAGTTAAGTTCAAACTAAACTTAATTATTTATTGACACTTAAGGTGTTCTTTCCTTAAAAAAAAAATCTTTTTAGGGGAATGAAACAATCTATTCCATTTATTATTAAGATTTATTTGCACATTTTTCCGCAATTAAACTATTTGATTAATGTTCATTCTACAATAAAACGTAAATTTCAGTTTTGTATGTTGAGGAATCGCAGAATCATTAAGTATGATTGATTAAGAAATAGTGCCAAAAATGGTTATTTTAAGGGAATAGGCCCTTGATTTTTAAATATTTGACCAGTTCTAAACATAAGTTTTTCGTGAATTACTCTGCTGGTCAATGTGCTACAATTCCGTGGAGTGTTTTCAATCTAAAGGCGACAACTAACAAATGAAAACAGAAAGTTCGATATTCTGTATTTAAATATTGATTCCGTGAATACATTTCTGCTGTGATTCTCAGAGTTCAAAATATAGAGTAACTATTTTATTTACAACATTCCAGATAAACATTATATTTTTAGATGACAATAATTTATAAAATATGAAGAATAGCTAATCAAATCAAATTTATATGCTCTCAAAACTCATAAGATGTTCATCACACACACAAACGATATTAATATTTTTTTAAGCTTAACGATTCTTAGTATTTTGGTTGTGATGTCAATTATGTGTTTAATTTGCTTAAAATTAATTGAAAAAATTAGTAATTATTTAGTATCATAGTTTTTAAAATAATAAATGATTTGTATGTTGATAAAAACATTTTCAAAATCTAAGTACTTCATTGGACCAATGTCCCAAGAAAAAATTCTCATGCACTTTGTAACACAGATTAAATTTCGATTATTCTGTTAAATGAAAATAATTATTGTCTTTTAAATTTTATATGAATAACTAAGAACAAATTTCTGTTCTAAATATTTCATTTAACAGAGGTCCTTTTTCGGTAATATTTGGTGCAATATTTTCTATTCGAGAAAGGCTAACAACAGAAGAAATTTCAAGTGGAAAAACACTTGACCTGAGAACCCGGGACCTCTTTATCAGAAGTTAACAACGATAACATTAAGCTACAGAAGTCGGTCTTTGATCTTATACTCAAAATTTTGTCCCAATCACGATTTGAGCAAATCAACAAGCCAACAATAATTTGATATTGTCTATAAGGCTGTTCAATTTAAAAACTAATGATGTAAAGATGAACAAAATGGATACAAGAGACTCTTGTACGTATCTGTAAACATATCTGTCTGGCATACTACTAACTAACATCGCTCATTCTTAAAGAGTAGCTAAATATTAATTGTGATTATTGAAGTTGTTAGAAAAGTAGGATGTGTTGTGTAGACGACAAATAAACAAATAATAAATATCTTTATTTATTAAAAATGACTTTTATTTCTTTTCGTAGGCATGGCACAAATAGTAATTAAAATCACAGAACTTGTGTACTTACAAACTACATATATTGCAAGAAGAATTCTTTATATCTTACAAAATTATCTCACAGACACAAAATTAATTAAATTTAAGGTCAGCGTCTTGACATACAAGATAAGTTTAATCCTACAGTGGGCACAATTACTTTCATTCGTTTTTTACTTCAAAATGGACATTTTTCAAAAACAAATAAAACGTTTACGTTTAGAATTTAAATTGGACGCAATATTTTATTCAAATTCTAACCACTTCAGGTCGCTTAGAAGGTTGGTATAATGTGATCACTTAACTTAAAAATGTTCGCCAATTAGGTGGCAAAATTCATTGAATTCCCAGCCTTTGACATTCAAGATGTGGAAAATCACATTCGTCGGCAGGACTCGAACTCACATCCCTAACCACCCGAAGCAGATACTAGAGCACAGATACAAATTGTGCAACAGTATTTGTTTATAATTTTTTTTTTATTAAAGTCCAGTTTGATTTGAAAATGTTCAATTTGAAGTAAAAAAAACCAGTACATACTTGTGTATGCTAGTGTCTTTGGGTCAGAGAAATGTAGATTTGTTAGAAGAAACACATAATGGTGAACTGTAAGTAAAATCGATCAATCTATGACGTCGAGTGGGGTCATAAATTCAGAATCGATTGATAAAGTTAATTATTGTACTTTGAAAGAAAAGAATCCAAAGAAAAGAATCGAGATGAGTTATGTACATACTACAAAGTTGAATGAGATTTAATGTACTTAAGTAAAAGACTTATGACATGTAATAGCAATATATGTTAATCGATCAATCGAAAGCTGTTTTGAAAACGAGAGTAAAGCCGTACAAATAAATTACCCTCATCAGTACAGTTGATGTAACTTAACGCTTGAAGCATTCTCTACCAGTCAACCGGTCCTGTCCAATCTGAGATAGGATTCCAACTCAGAGTAGAAAGGACCAGGATCTCTTGATCAGCAGTCCATGACTAAGCCACTAGGCTACAGAGGTCCGTCATTTCAGTTGACAGACGTTTTTCAGTTTGTACAATCAAAATTTCAACATAATTTAACTAACCGATGATTATTTTTATAGAATTTTGGGAATATTTCAATTTATAGGCAAAATTATAATTGTTCTTGCCAAGATAAATACTTGGTTGACTTGAATATTATTGAAATATTTTCGCAACAGTTTTTCAGAGTTGCTTTCCCTTAGCTCTCTAGCATTTCCGAAGAACCTCACTTAACTCTAGTAATGGCCACGATTGTAGTAAGATATGGCTAAAAATAAGAATATTGCACAAATATTCCGCACTCACACGCCTCCGTGGTCCCCTGTGATGGGATACTCCATCTGCTGACTGTTGTAATCTACGGGATGCTTCAACTGATTGCTCAAACCTAAAAACAATATTTCGTGTATTCTGTACTCGGCTATGATCTGCTGTTTCTCCGACATCTTTCTCAGTTTATTAGCGATGTTTTGTGTCAAGATATCTATGGTATCATCTCTGGTTCTGACGGCTGGAGTTTGTTCGTCGGAAGACGTGGGCTCTTTTTTAATCTTCCTCGCCATCGCTTTGAGACATTTCTTCAGTACCGGTCTAGCTTTAGTCTTGACGATCCTATCACTAAAACTATCTTCGTTGTTGTAAACGATGTGGTTTCCATTGGTGACCTCTTCGATTATTTCAATATTCTTATTGACTTGTGCTTCGGTTAGACCTAGTAATGTTTTGACATCTTCAGGATCAAAGTGTACCCCATTGTCTTCATTTTCTTCTTCATCCTGAAAGGAGAGATTTTTTTAGCTCACAGATGTACATATAACACAAGTACTCAACTTGTACACCTTGGATATAGAAAAGATTTGTCTGTAAAGATTCTGGAGGTTTATTTGGCATGGTTTTAAACCAGCTCAATTTGTTTTTGTTGATGGCAAATGATTTGCTGCTATACTGTTGTATTTTTTGTCACTTAAGGAGTAGGTTGAGAGAACTAACCTACTCTTTTCTATCTTTCTAGGTATAGCTTCTTCTACTGACATTATGTTTGGCATACAACCTCTCCCTATTTCTTTTGCTTCTGAGCTAGTCATTCTCAATCGCCCATACCTTTTTACACCTTTTCTTGCAGCCTTATAATTTCTATGTGTAGTCCTTCTAGCATCAACTCTTTCAAAATGCCCAAACTATCACACCACTAACTTCCATATCCTACAGTATTTTTGTCCAAATTATGCAATTTATAATAGGTTGGTTGAAGAAATTGCCCCAGGCAATAAGCCCGCCAATTTCGGTTTATTATTTTACCAATAAAGTGTTTATTATTATTATTACCTATTATTTTTCCACATATTTCTTTACAGCTCTCACCTCTACTGCATTCATAGCACAGTTCTACTGTTAAGGGTTCATATTATGTGTTAGCAAGGTTTACTTACGTGAGACGGAGTAGAAGGATAGATGGCATATGCAGACGTGGATTCATCAATCCCAATAGAAGGATGCTTTAAGTTTAAATGTTTTTTCAGATTGCTAATGGATGTCTTGTAAGACAGACGCTTGTTGCAAACGTTGCACCTGGCGGTGTGGTGGTCAATTATCTTGTAATGCTGCCAGACGTAGCTGGTCTTTTTGGACATGTCTATCTTGTGGACTTTGGGCATGATTGGAAACTGCAATTAAATTCAAAATATTAAAAAAATTCTGGTCCACCATTATGATTTAGTTTTGAGATACCACAAACAAGAGATCAATGGAAGAAAGAAGCATAGGAAGGCCTTGGCTCAGTGGAGAGGGTGTAATTACTTGGAAAAAGCACGAAATAATTCACAGTAGGGTTAAGTTACCTCTACACAACTTTAATCTGAATCTAATCAGAATCAAACCTCCCCACATAGGCTTTGTGCAGTGTGGTGAAGTTCGAGTTAGAATATAATATCTACCTGCTTCATTTTACAAAAAATATATAATGCAAAATGCAAGTACCTATCCTTGTTATTGATGGATACCTGAATCTGAGAAAACATATTTTTATTATCGTATATCGAAAACCTAGGTATTTTAATAATATAAGATACCTATGTAAAATAAAAATTGATCTAATAATTTCATTCCACAATAAATAATATATTATGAATAAAGATTAGATTTGTCCTTGAAAACAAAATAATAATACTTAATAGTACTTTTTGAAATAAAATGAATAACAAATCATGCTGTACATAAATCGAGTAAAATAATTCACAGGTAGATATGTATCGAAATTTGACGAATTGTTAATATTGTACAAAAATCACTATTATGCTATTTGAACAACATTATGAGCTATTCACATACTCTGCGACCTGTCATTTTCACCGATAAAAATAAACAATAACTCTTATTATAAAACATTTACAACGAAATAATCAGATATATTTACCTTTTAAATGTACAATACTTCAATTAATAATATATGTAACCTATTTAAAATAGTGGCTACAAAAAAGTAGCCCCGCTAAAAATAACAGAACAAAATGTCTGCTGTCACTGTTAATTTACGAAGATAATAATTGTTTGTATAGTTTAACGAAAGTATCATGGCTTTATAACTGTCAAACAAACTATTTCGTTACACGAAGGTAATACCGTTTTATTATCCACAAGTTCCTCACATAAAATAAGACTTTTAATTTATTTGACTTATTTTTATATTTTTTTACGTGTAATAAATTGCAAAAAATCGAATTTCTTATGATTGCCGAAAGATTAAAATATTTACAAGCGCCAATTGAAAACGGTCAAAATATGGCGGTGATATTATACCAGCGATAGTTGCGAAGCGCGCATCCACATGCGCTATATTTTATTTTAGCGTTATTCACAGATAGTGATATTTTTTATAAATATCAGCAGATGTCTTGTTTTTTTTTTCAAAGTAAAAAGCTTTATTCAGAAAGAGTCAAACGCGTCGCCAAGGGGGGGCAGCTGCCCTCCCCCCCTAGAGATTAAAAAAATGTAGTCAATTCATATTTTTCTCATCCTCCATAATATAGGGTATACGGAGAATACCCTATGAGTGGGTCAAATTGCCCCCCCTGGGCTGGCGACGCCCTTGGAAAGAGTAATACATTTTCAATTAGGTAATTAATTTATTTTGTTACATCTGTTAGTACTTCGTCTCTCGGAAGGTCACATCTGAAATAAAAACGAAGTAAATCCATTTGGAAAGAAATTTATGAAAAATTTAGGTCTTTGTGGGTACCTATGAGTAAAAATTCACCAGCCAAACTAAGGAGACAGATAATTTAGAAATCAAATTTAGTTCTTTATAAATAAATAAAATTTAAAACTATTTTATCATTTTAAATTTATCTGGAGTTTATCCCTTAATCACGTGAGGTCTGAAAAAATAAATGAAGTAGTTGTAGTGAGAATATCATGTATATTTATTTTCAACGCGTGAATTCTAAACCGAAAAACGGTAACAATTATGTTTTTCACATGATTATTGCATATGATCTAAACCAGACTACTATTTTTAGCAGTCACAGATAGAATAAGTATCTAAATAATACCAGCTGTTAATTTTCACATCAAAAGAACACCATAGTATTTTATTAGCTTCTAAAGTAGCATTGCATCAATAATATGTTAGGTTTCAAATTCTTGAGCCATTGTTTTGTAAATTAATAAATAGGAAGTTATGAGAGCCACTATCCTGATCCCCGCTATTCCATTCCAGATTGTTTAATACTTACTCTAGTCTCGCAGTCTCGGTTACTTCTTTGACTGGAGCAATACATAATTATACCAAGGCCTAAAAGTCTCTCCTTACTCTTTATTGGCCTGCCCCTCCATTCCTTTTTGTTCTGAGCATCCCTCATCACTCCCACACTAATCAAAATGGATTTCTAGATAAGGCAAACAACATTTTTTTAAAATTTATTGCTGAACATTAACCAAGCAATAATACCAAAGAATAGACATTGGAAAGACTCAGAACAGAGAGACTATACATAAGAAGGCAACCAGGATTTGAAAATACTAGTGAACAGATAATTGCCAATCCAGTTTATTATTTATGGATTGCTTTATATATCTCAAATATACATATTGCATTTAACTATCTAGGAATAAAATAAACACAAGTAAACAAGTTAGAGAACAACAAAATCTTCACATTTGGAATTAGACGAAATAGTCCCGTATAACCAAGGCATGCTGGTGAGATCCTTCTTCTTAATTTCCCCATTGCTGAGGGTTGTGATCCTTATGAGCTGTGGGCAGTGTGGGCACAGAACATCCCCAAACCTCTTTCTTTAGCTGCCTGCACCACTGAGTAAAAATCTCATGTTACTTTCTCATCTGGCACACCCCTTGCAAGTGCTTTTGCTTATTTTTTTTTGCCTAGAATTCATTGATTTTATATTTTCTAGGCAACCAAACACAAAAAAAAACTTGATAAAGATGAGTTAAATACTTAGAAATATTTCATTGGCCAATAATACTGTTGGGTATGACATGGAAATTCCTGATAATTAAATTATTATATACCACCAACATTTTTATACATTCATTTTTATTGTCCTTAGTCTAAAAAGAATTGCAAATTCAAGAAATCTAAAATCTTCTTGATAAAAGTTTAGCAAAAGTCACGTTTCACCTAAATTTATAAAGTTTCTTGCACATTTCACTGGAATGGGTTAGTAAGTGTCCCGCTGCAAATTATCAGTATCATGCATGTTAATACTGTTGGATAAATAGCTGAAATGCTGGCTGCCATCGTCCAGAGGAAACTTCAGTTGACTGCTCAGCCCTAAGAACAACACTTCATGTATTCTGTACTCGGCTATCATTAATTGTTTTTCAGACATTTTTCTCAATTTGTATCCAATATTCTTAACCAACACATCGACCGAATCATCCACTTTTTTAACCGGATGTGGTTCAGAAGGTTCTATCTTTATCTTAGTGTCAGTGTGTTCGGAGGAATTTTTGCCCGCCGGTTTTGTTATTCTCTTAATGACCAAATCATCTTCTTCCTGATCATCTCCATCATCGTCAAAGCTCTGATTATTGTGAATGCTATTGTAGACTATGTGATTACCATTGCTTATTTCTTCTATAATTTCTACTCTTTTCTTAACATGTGCTTTAGATAGTTCCATCAACGTTTTGACATCATCAGAGTCGTCAGAGCTCTCGTCATAACTGTCATCATCCGGTTCTTCTTCTTCCTACAAATAACAAACACAATTTATTCATTATCACTATAGGCCTTAGATGAAACCTTTTCTCAGAGAAAAGCCCTTCTCCTTTCTGAAAGACCCGGTTCTGCTAAATAATAGAGAAAAGGTACAGCTCAATATCTATAAACTAGAAAATGCTACCCACCAAATATTGGTCTAATTATTTGAAGCCATAAGTTCAATTAAGTACATTTTTTTGTGAATTGGTTTAAAGTCATAAGTATATGATAAAGCCAGTAAAAAGTGATGACTTAATTTTGATTTGCAGCCAAATATCTAGTTTCACAATCCTGACATTCTATTTCGATTACTGACCTGTCCAGATCCAGGAAATGCTAAGGCGGCGTAGTGTGTAGATTCGTTTAAATTTACTAATGGATGTTTTTTGACCATGTGTTTCTTTAAATTACTTATAGATGTTTTGTAAGAGAGTCTTTTGTGGCAAACGTTACATCTAGCGTTGCTATCGTCCAACGCTTTATAATGTAACCAAATGAAACTTTTCCTATTTGCCATATTAACTTTCGGCATTTTTAAGATTAATTCACTAGACACTCTAATGGAATTAACTTTTTTTTTTTCGTTATTCTAGATAGTAATCAGGTTATATTGCTAATAATCCCAGTAAATGAGTAAAACACAACGTTCGTTTGACACAAACAAAAATATAAACATAAAAATGACAGATATCTTCAGTGTTGCCAACGGATTTTGGTCGATGTCGCCGATTTTCATAAAAAAAAGTAGCCCAAGTCGCCTAACTGAAAATTTGGTATCCAGAAACATGAAATGTAGCTAAAAAAAAAAGGGTCATTTAGTGCCCGGAAAGGTGAAAATTCGCTAAAAGGGAAGTAGCCCAAATGGCGACCAGTCGCGATTTAGATTTTTTCGTCGCCAATTCTCGTTCCGAGTAGCCCAAATGGCGATAAATCGCCCACGTTGGCAACACTGGATATCTTTGACATTCATAGAGTAGAGAAAAATTTATAATATAAAAAATATACCAAAAAGGTTCACAAAATAAAATGTATTAAATTCCCTTCAATTACATACCAAAAATAGTAGAATAAAAAACATTTTGATAATTTGATTTGAATTTGCTCATAAATTTTTATCAGGGTGAACATAATCTGATATCCATGAATGGGGTGACCATCCTGTATGAAATCAACATGCCTATTTTTATTAATTAATCTGGGCTCACCTGGGCAAACACACACTTTTTCCACAGGAGGCAAAGCTTGTTTTATGAAAGAGGAAGTTAGACCTACAAACTTTACTACGATATTCGGAGAATGGAGCTCTAGGCTACCAACTGCTATTATTATTGTCTCCTTTATTTACAAAGTAAAAAATACTGCTAATGTTGTGGATTATAAACTAATTAAAACTGAAATATTGCGGAAGTAATAAAGTAAACTAATTCAAAGAGAAGTATTTATGTTAATATTCTTATAATATCTTTTGAGAATATTTTTTGTAGTAAAAAATTAATGTTTAAGGTACCTTTTCCATATAATTTATGATCTTTCTCTGTAAGCCTGACAGTCTTCTGATATATCTTCCACAGCTCTGAAAATTTTCTCCACAGACGAATAATATATAAAGCATCTGGGGATATCCAACGCCTGCATAGTATGAAATTAAAAACCAGGTTTTGTCTAGTTCAGACCTTTGAGAGACATCTAGCAGTCCACGAGAGTCCAACCACACTTCTTGCTAAAACTGCTTTATAAGTAAACCTTCTTAAATTAGATAGAGACAATATTGGTAGGAATATAAAATACCTTATTCATTGGAAAAGTAAGTTTAGTCTTCCATAAAACTTTAACAACAACGTAACAAATCCTTTTCATTATTCTGCAATTCACTTCAGCCCTTATATTCCCATAGAAGACACAAGTTATTTATAAGGCTGAAAGGAAAGGTGTGGTCAACCGAGTATGACATGGAACGATTCCGTTATGAAATAGGAGAGGTTGTGTGTGAGATGTAAAATTATTTTGAGTGCAAAAAAAACTTGTGGAGAATTAAATTTGGTGGACGTTTTTCTAAATATAAAAAAATAAGAATGTAAAAAGCCAAAAGTATAATAAATAAACCTTAAATAATAAAACTGTGGAACTTCTGTCCTCTAAAATAGTATGACTAATTGGAGGAGGCGGGCGATGGACAGGGGAGAATGGCAGGGAATTCTGGAGGAGGCCGAGCCTCACAATGGGCTGTAGCGCAAATGATGATGAAAATAGTATGGTGAGAGATTTGTACAAATAAAAAAACCTTTTTTTATCTTTCTCAATTTTTTACAGATGCATTTAAAAACACACTTATAATAATGGCACAAAGGACATGATAATATTGCACATGATATACATCAGCTACATGTCGTGTAACACTTAAACTTAAAATTACATCACTAATCATCAGTACATCAGTCTATCATTTTTCATTCATAATTTCAGTATTCAAACTCTGCTATGTTTTAGTATTTCCATATTTATTTTTCTCTGAATAGAAAACACATTTCTTGTTGAATCTTGATAATTTTTTAGCTAATCAACTAAGATGATCGTTGCCAGCTTCATAAGGTTTGGCAATCACCTCTTCGAAAAATTCACGCCCCTGCTTTTTATGAATACAATTGGCTTTTTCCCATTAGGGCAGAACTATACAGAATACGATTCATTGGTGGATCCTTGAAACTTACTATGTGAACAAAATCAATCAAATTAAAACACATTGTAGGTTTCAGGAATGTATAAATATTTAACTGTTGATATGCATGCCATTTGGATGCCTCAGTCGTTCGTTTTCACCTAAATACAAAATCTCGTGTATTTTAACTTCGGCTATTAGCAATTGCTTGTCAGCCATTTGTCTCAACTTATTACCAATGTTCTCAACCAAGATATCAATGGGATCTTTAGGAGGCTCCACTACAGCTGGAGATTCTGCCTCGACTCGCTTCATCACAGATTCCAAACACTTTTTAAGAGCAGGTTTAGCCGGAGTCTTTATTTCCAGTTTGCCTTGGTTCTTGAGATTACTGCAGAAATCTCTATAGCTATGGTTGCTGTTATCCTTGTTATGATCACTGAATCCATTGGCATCCTCTTCTCTTTCCTGGTAAGTATCAGTGAAGCTGTTGCTATATTTAGTGTCAGTGTAATGGTCAGTATTGTCATCAAAGAAGGATTCACCAATGTAATCACTATCATTGTCATCACCGTTGATTTCTTCGCCGTTCTCAAAATCGTGACTATTGCTATTAGTATCTCCGTTGTAGATGATATGATGGTTTCCATTGTCCAACTCTTCGATGATTTCAATGGTTTTTTCAACTTGGGCACCGGTCAGTCCTAGCAAGGCTTTGACATCTTCCATATCGTCAGGAAAACTGTCGTCATCCTCATCAAACATGTCTTCCATGTCCTGAGAACAGATGCAACAGAAAATTGTTAAAAATAATCAATAAGTTATCTGAATATTTTAAACAGTCCAGGACAGAAATCAAATTTGGAATATGGATTCGGAATATGGACTTGGAGAAAGATATCATATTGGTGGAGAATGAAGAGGAGATTTATCAAGTTGGCTCGAAGTTTGAGAAATCTGTCATAAGAGGATAGACTAGAGACACTGAGTTTAATATTTTTGGCTGATTGAAGGAAGAGAGACCTTTAAGATCCTGAATGATTATTATAAATAATAACACCTTACTCCAAAAATGTAGTACCTAACTAACCCACAAATAAAGAAACCTTGACAAAATCTATCATTTTGGATCAAAAGGATTTTTTATCAAAATCTTTAAAGTTCAATATCTCCATAACGTTAAGTTTCGGACACCATATTATAGAATAAAATCCATCAGAAATGACCTAAATAATAACGTCCTTTAATATTCAGTACGACTTTTCCTGTAACCCTGTATATATCTCAAGAAACCCCTCTATAATGAAAACAGGTCGGCAGACCTATTTAAAGAGGAACAAGGATAAACAAATAAAACAACTCACCATGTCTGGAGAATTGGGATCGGTTGCTGAGTCAAACTGGGCTGACTCGCGCAGATCAATCAGCGGGTGTCTTTTGATGATGTGTTTCTTCAAGTTGCTGATGGATGTTTTGTACGAGATTCTCTTTTGACAGACCTTGCAGATGGCTATGCTGTGGTTCAGCACTCTGTAGTGTCGCCATATGAAACTTTTTCTTCTTGTCATATTGATTTTTGATGTGCCTTGCTTATGTATCTGAAATTTAATTGAAATAATCTATCTTAAGGCAATAAAATAAAAACACTGGTAGTTATTTCCGGAACAATTTTACCACATAAAGTTGAAATTTACGACTGAAAAATGCAGAAAACTTCACTGAGTCTGTCTTATTATCAATTATTTCAACTTGAGAACCGAAATCGTTGAATTTTCTGATTAAAAATGCTCTTTATTTTATAACTGCTTAGTTTTATGTAATAATAGGTAAACTTGAGTTTTAGCGTCGCGAACATTTCTATTCGAATTATCCATAACTGTCATTTTTTATGACGGTTGACGTTTCCATAGATTTTTTATTGTATTAGTGTTCAATTTTATTTTACGTTAGCGTTAGAAAGCTTTCTACTATTTTATATGATTGGGTTAGGTTAGGTTATAATTATAGGGGGGGTTTGGTGAGGTATTTGATGAGGTATACCCCCGTTTACCCCCGAATTTTATCGTCAGAATGAATATTTAAAGTAATACAATATATTAAAAATACCTTTATATAAAAATCTATGGAAACGCCAAACGTCCTAAAAAATGACAGTTATGGATAATTCGAATAGAAATGTTCGCGACGCTAAAACTCATGTTTACCTAATAATATGCCTAATCTATTTTTTTCGGCTATACTTCAAAGTTTTACGCTTTGAGGTTATTTCGTATGAAATATTTGTTAATACTAGATTTATTGACTATAGTTTTAACAGTAAACTTTATTATAAAATAATATCAAAAAATACTCGAAAAAACAAAAATCAAACACCAAAATTAATGTAAAAAAACAAGCATCAGCTTTTCAAGGATTGTAATAAATATCAATCATAATAGTTATACACAGTACTCACTCCAATTTCATATTTAATGGGTTTTGTGTATTTCCTGGTTTGGTAAAGATCAATCTCTGGATGTTTGCTAGCTAAATGTTTTCTCAAATTAGTCGACGATGAAGAATGGCTGAAGCATCCTTTACATGTTTTGCAAATAGCTATTTTATCGTCGACATATTGGAAGTATTTCCATATACCGCTCGGCCGGACCATCTTTATTCGATTTCCTGTCCAATAAGATTTTTAAATCTAATTCATTATTTATGAAAATGGACTATAATAGTAAATAATGAAAAATTAAAATCGCCACAACTTTGTATTCAATAAACACAACACAACGTCAAAAATGATTGACGTTTATAAAATCCATAGAGAAAAGAAACTAGAAATTTTTTAACGTCTATGATAAATGGTTCAACCACAGAACTCTATCAATGGCTAAGAACACGTAGAAAGCGGATTCCGACCCGCTCATAGATTGTTGTCTATTGTTTCAATGCATTTAAATGGCATGCCGGAAAGCGGGTTCCTGCTTTTTCTGTGGGTATCCCCATTCAAATGCATAGTAACATTCTTTGCGCTGGTCGGCGCGTGTCGGAATCGGCTTTCTACGTGTTCTTACCCAATGCCACCAGTAGTGAAAATCAACACCACCTATATAAGAAGGCCTTAGTGCTGCGTCACATCGGGAGGCCCAACATTCACTCACCTATATCTGTATGTACTTACCTGTGCACTATGATATCTGTCTACACACAGGCAGTCGTGACGCGGGAGGCCAAAAATGGCCGCCTGCACTAAGGCCTTCTTATATAGGTGGTGTTGGTGAAAATGTATGGAAATATCAACACCACCTATATAAGAAGGCCTTAGTGCTGGCGGCCATTTTTGGCCTCTCGCGTCACGGCTGCCTGCGTTTAGACAGATATCATAGCGTACAGGTAAGTACATACAGATATAGAAGAGTGAATGCTGGGCCTCCCGCTGTGACGTAGCGCTAAGGCCTTCTTATATAGGTGGTGTTGGGAAATATAGACCATTCTGACCATTAACGGCCACGTGGATTATGACACTAGACAGGAGGCATAACAAAAATTTAGAGTTGGATTGAGTGTGTTTATCGGGTCACGGATAGAGTGAATCTACAGATGTTACGAGTCAATTAGAGTATGAGATAAATAAATAAATGTCAAAATTTGAGAAAAAAGCAATGATATATATATATATATACAGATACCACTGCGACCAAAAATGCGCTGAGAGTTTCAGAAACTCTCAGGAGCATAGCCGGGAAGACCCTCAGAGATAGAGTCAGGAATACGGGGGTACGGGAAATATGCGAGGTCGAGGACATAGTAAGATGGGGAAGGCAACGAAGAAGGTTCTGGTATGCACATGTGAGTAGAATGGACTCTTCCAGACTCCCTCACATGGCATTGCACGGCCAACCCCATGGAAGACGGCTCTCAGGCAGACCACCAAAGAGGTGGAAGGACAGCTGGGAGTCGACCTCGCAGGAGGCAAACCCCACCTCTTAAATTACAGGCCACAAGGCCTAAATTAAGAAGAAGAAGATTTTTTTGCTCGAAAACGTTGAGAAAATTAATTTCAGCGAAATCTTTTTTTTTTTTTGAAATCCGATCACAAGACTCATGTATATTCCATATACTATGAGTAAAAACTGAGGGGGTATGCGTTTTAATATCTACAAAAAAAAATTCGGTCATATAAGGCAGTGTTCCGCAAACGGTGTGCCGCGGCACACTGGTGTACCGTGGTCATCGGTTGGTGTGCCGCGAAAAAATGAGACCCAAGTGTTTTTAGAGGCTCATGGTTCAGATTTGGATTCTGTGTTCAAAAGAAAAAAATGGGTAGTAGCACTTGTATAAACAGTAGACAGATAACTGTCGGGCAAATTCGCTCATTTAAATGAGCTCAACAGGAGATGCAAGACAGTAATTCGAATATGCTAATGTCTCTAGACAAAATTGAAAGCTTTCACGCTAAGTTTGTGTAGATCAGGCACGCTGTCAATGGTAGGTAGTACGTACCTTATGAAATGTTTCCACACGTCATGCCTACCAATTCAGAAAAAAGCTGCCGGTCTTGATAATGAAACCCTTGAAGCTATTAGCAGAACACTGTTAATTTCCTAAGTGTGAACTTATGGACTTAGTACGAAATGCATTCTCGGATCCCATTTCTCTTGGACACTGATCAGACATTAAAATAAAAAAATCCGAAGAGACTAAGCTTCCCTGCGTTCAAAGCATGCTGTTGCAATTCTATTATCATTGCCACAACCTACTTACTTATGCGAACTGTGGTAGGTATATACAATAGCCACATGGTTAGGGAAGGAGGAGAGAGGGATGTTACGGTGCGTTAAATGGGCGGGGGGGGGGGGGGGTAAAAAATCATTGGTGTACCTCTGAAATTTCTTGATTTGGTAGGTGTACCTTGATGACACGGGACACCCTAATGGACAGATGAAAATTCAATAAAACCACAGTCATAAAAATAAATATTTATTCAATAAAAAAATAAGTATCCACTGGATATTCAAAGTTAGGACATTGTTAAGATCTTTAACTATCTTCAGGTCTCACTAGGTCTCTGGCGACCTGGAATGCAGCCACTAAAGCTGGAAGTTGCACATTCTCATTGCAGCCAGCTGCCAGATACTGTTCCATATTGGACATCTTTATTAGCAGGGACACAAGTACGTTCGGCGGGAGATCGGCTGCAACAAAACGTATTACATTTCACAATAAGCTCAACTAAAGATGAGATATTGGGGTTTAATGTTGACATATTATGTTAATTAAATACAAAACATACTTCTCATGATAACGTGATGGACTTCAGTAAGGATGTCACTCAGGGCGAGTCCTTTTGCATCTTTCAGTTCCTTCAGCTCTGTGTAATCACAAATACAATACAGTTAAGGAATTATTCCAATCAAAACAATTTTAATAATATTGCTAGATAAAAATATTTTTATAAATTTTTCATCCAGTCAAATAAAAATGATGATTTTTATTTTTTAAATTTTTATTTTTTACCCATCACGCCGTTTTCTGAAGGGGGTAGGCAGAGAGTACGGATTTCCATTCTTTCCTATCCAAACAAACCTCCTTCGCTTCTTCAATATCTATACATTTCCCATTCGACACATCAATGATTTCATTCATTTTTCCATCCATACATCCTCTCACATTCCATAAACCTATCTTGCATTCATCCGTACTCTTCTTTGAGCCTTCCCGCTCCGACACAGCATGATGGGTGGCTAGCCCAATCGACGTGGGTATTGTCAGAGGGGTTAGTACCTTAAGAACTACACATCCATCATCATGTTAGTAACTAAACTTCGTTAATTTTACATGGACACAATAATAACCACTTAAATAGGGTAGCTACCTCCATTTGTGGAGATTGGTCAGAAACAAAGTGAAACGAAAATCTACCAGAATTCAATCGAATTTTAATAATTCAAATGACTGCCAAATTTGTATTTGACAAACATTTATGCAAACAAATACGAATGGGAGATAGAAAAAATGTATAAAACAGAAAGTCTATGAGCACAATGCCCATTTTTTGTCGAATTAATAATAATAATAATAAATTTTTTATTTAATCCAAAATATAAACAATACAATATGTCAAAATATAAGTACAATTAATATAAAAATGCTGCTAATTTACTGAACAATATGACCACTGCCCCTCTAATAGAGCTAGGCTCGAGTAGAGAGGGGCGTGGCCACCTTCATGACATCAAAACAGTGCATAAAAACTCAGCTGCATGTACATTAATGCGACAATAATAATATTTAACACAAAACACACAAGTACAATAATCACACAATTTATAAGAACAACTTTCTATTTTTTTTTTTACACGTTATTATTTATAATAACGGTTGTAATTTTATCTTTAAACAGTTTATACTCCTTACAATTTCTCATCTCAGCTGGGAGATCATTAAAATATTTGATCCCCATATACAGGTAGTGGTGCTGGCTCACATCTTTCCTAAAAAGGGGTATTGGCAAACAATTTATGGATCTAAGGATTCTGCTGCTATTTTCTTCAGGCTCAGGGCAAATTATTCTTTCTTTAAAAGTTTGAAGCAGAGCAGTTCTTTTGAACAATTGAGTGGTATCAAGCACCCGAAATTCCGAAAATAGCAATGCAGTGGAATAGTCCCTAGGTTTTTTTAAAATAATTTTAAGAATAGCTCTCTGGGCAACCCTTAAAGGGTGCAGAGTACTATCATACGCGGCTCCCCACGCGATGATACCATATGTCAAAAGTGACTGGGCCAGAGCGTAATAAGTTACTTTTAACTGTGACAATGTCAGTAAGTCTCTCAGTTCAATAAATATATAATAAAGTTTTCGTAGTCTTTTGACAGTTGCATCTATGTGCACTTTCCATTTTACATTACAATCGATAAGAATACCCAGATATTTTGTGCTTTGTATTATTTTCAAAGGGGCACATGATGAGTTACAATATCCATCGCTACATTTGTGTATAGTTATATTCAAACCACTTGGTAGTCCCTGACTGTTTATGGCAAAGGGTAAGCAGGCTGTTTTATCTACATTCAACGATAGTAGATTTATATTAAACCAGTGTTGAAGGATTTTAACGTCGATATTGACTAGTCTCTCCGTTTCTTGCCACGTTGAGCCCTTGGTTACTCCTATAGAACTTCTTATTTATTTTGGGTGATATATTTTTTAGCCCTGCCATCTGCAAAACAGCAAGAAATATAAAAGGATACTTTTAGTGCAGACTCCAAAATCATCTTCATTCAGGAGCCAATTGACGATATTGCTGACGTCCCTTCTCAAGGGATGCCCCACGCACGTGTACACATTGTCCTCGGTGACGTCCTTGAAGGCCATCCACGTGCTCTGCAAAGTGTTCAACACCTTCCTCATGTCTCCACCAGAGAGGGCAAGCAGTGCGTCCATTCCGTCTTTGCTGATCTTTACACTGAAAATAACATCCACTGTAAAGCACTTTTGTTTCTTTTAAGCATGCCAGAGGGTTACATTGATACCCCCAGGAAATGGAAAATATTTTTTAGTAAGTATCAATGAGTCTGCAGTCACTTACAAAGCTAAGTCTTCCCACGCTTCCTAAGCTAAGCTATATTATTTTTTCGAATATCAAACAAATCTAAACTCTAAGAATTCATTACTGATATTCGATTTTTAAATGGAACAAACTACTACGGGCTTACGACCATCTTCTACTGTTATTTCGAAGGCTGGCTTAGTGTGATCACTTTACGTTAACAACGTTCGCCATTAGGTGGTAATGTTTGTATCCGAAACTCCTAATCATGAGAATTCTCAACATGTTCAACATGTCGAAAAATCTCATGTATGCAACAAGTAGATATTTAATAATTAATGAAATAAGGAGATAAAAGTTGGAAATTATTGAGAACAAGAGAGCAACCAAATTTAAAGACTGCGACTGCTGTCATGTATTTGGCGCCAGGATATGAATATATCCATTTTTGTAAATGTCTCATATTTATTGCCTATTGGCCTTGTTGGTGCACAACGTTCTAATTATGTCTATATATTATTTTTTGACTGCAGTCTTGCTGTTTACCTAGGAATACAAAATTATTGTCACAATTTTCAAAGACAGCCGTCTTGTCAAAAGACGCACTGCTCTTTAAGAACTCAGTGCATTAGTATTATTAAGTCTTCACATTTGTAACACGAAAAGATTTACGAGTTTAATATGGTGCTAGTGTATCACGAACGACCTGGTGAGACCTTATCACTTCTACCATCATGGAAAGGAGATCTTCATGGCTGGGACATAATATGTTACGGATGCGAAATGGCAGTTGGCTGGGGAAAACATTGTTCTTCTTCAGGGCCTAGACGGCGAGGAAGACATCACACACCTTCAGAGAAGAGCTGAGGGATTTAGACAGGTGTGTGCAAAACCAACCACAGTCGAGGGTTCTTGTTGCCTCCCTATGCACCAATGTATGTATCAAATTAGGACTCTCAGTACCAATGTTAGGTTGGAATATTATATTTTCATCCCTCACACCATAATAATTCAACGGAATTGGCTTACTTTTCTTGCTCCGTGATACCTTGGATCCTGGGCAGAATCTGACTTGGCTGGAGGGGTGCGAATCTGAACCTGGTGCATCTTGATTGCAAAGCTGGTATGATTTTGCTCAAGTAGTTACATATGATACAGAAGCGGACATTGTCCGTGTACTTTTCTATTACTGAAACAGAAAATACAACTATCTGTTAGTCTATTATAATTCTAAACAGAACGGGAGTCAAACAGGGCTGCGTACTGGCTCCATTTATATTTATTATTATCACGGACTTCCTCTTGAGAAAGTCCATGCAAGGAGCAAGAGGTATACCGATAACACAGAGAGATAGTCTAATGGGTGAACTGTGCGATCTGGAGTATGCGGATGACCTAGCGTTGTTCAGTACGACAGTGGAGGAATTACAGCGCAGTGTTTCAAGACTCTGCGACGAAACAGCACGCCTTGGCCTTCGAGTCAATGCCAGTAAGACGGAGCTCATGGCGAGTAATGCCTGCCCCAATAAACAGCTACCGATAACCATCGATGGTCACCAGGTCTCCCGGGTGGATAAATTTAAATACCTGGGAGCAACCATTACCACCTCTGGTGACCTCGGGGCTGAGCTCCCGATACGTATCGGTATGGCAAGTGGCGCCTTTAACAACATGACCACACTGCAGGCTGAACAAGCATATGTGTACCATAGGGATACTGGACTCAGGCGTGTGCAGGATGTGCGGGGAATCACTCGAGACCCCAATGCACCTCCTATGCGAATGCCTACCAATGATGCATAACAGACACAGAAATCTGGGCAAATTCCTAATGTGCCCAGATGACATCAAAGAGTTGAACGCCAACAAAATCCTGCGCTTCCTCCTGGAGGCCGGGTTGAGCGATGAACTCTAGATACAGGGCCAGTCACAAAAGTTCCATTAAGGGACGCAGTGACGGCGGCCTCTATGGAGGCTGCAGGCTAGTATTCAAATAATAATAACAACATGACCAAGATTTGGAAAGCGTCGGCGTTTAGTGTCGAGACGAAATGTAAACTGTTTGATGCGTGTGTGTTGCCCATTCTCTTGTATGGGTGTGAGTCCTGGCACCTGACCAAGGCCCAGGCACAAAAAGTCTCAGCCTTTGAGTTGAAGTGCCTAAGGAGAATTTTGGGCATAAGATGGTACCACCGCATCACGAACGACGCTATACGCCGGCGCACCCAGCGTGAGCCCATCACCTCCACCATTGTGGGGAGGAGATGGACTTGGCTGGGACATGTGTTAAGGATGCCGAATGACAGTTGGCCGAGGAGAGCGCTGTTATTCCTCCCATCAGGGTCCCGAAGACGAGGAAGACCCTCTCACAGTGTTCCGCTCCTTCGAAGCAGAGCTGAGGGACATGGACATGGTGTGGGAGGAGGTCATAAACATTGCGCAAGATCGAGCGCAATGGAGAGCTCTTGTTGCCTCCCTATGCCCCTGAGTGGGGTGTAAAAGGGAGAATTGATTGATTGATCTAAACTTAATATACAAGAAGTGCATTTGAAAATACTTTATGGAACATAGACAATTGCATGAGTGACAGCCAGTCAACTTTTTTCATTGTGTGTGTACTTGATTTGATTATGAACCGTGGGGTTGCCGGCTAAGAAATGCACCTCTGCTCTTTTTGCTTGTTTTTCGAGCATCCTGTAAGAGGCAGGAAATCGAAAAATCAGATCGGGACCGTGAGGTTGCCCACCTCACGTTCTTAAACCTCAACTGGTCAGAAAAGGCACAAGAGTCTCGGACGCTTTCGAGCACAATGGAGAGCTCTTGATGCCTCCCTTTGCTCCTGAGTGGGGCTTAGGCCTCCCGCATTGTGGGTTGGTTTTCAAAGACCAGTGAATCTATTTAAATGAAACTTTGATGATCGGTTCTACTAATGTCCGGGAAGTTTTAAGCGGAGTATGAGTTCAACACCACTCCTTGGAGGGTAGTTACAAGTAGAAAAGGTTAAATGTAACAAACATTGCATAAACCAGGAGTAATTCAAATTCAATATTCATAGTTACATCACAGGACATCTGTCGGGAAAGCTAGTAAATAAGAATTCCATGAATTGCAGGAAAATTCAGAAAGAAAACAAAGTGTTAGTTGTAAGAACGTCTTTAATAAATATACAAATGTGATCACTCATCTTCAAATAATTAATAGATAAAACTACGTCAATTACAAAAACAATATGACACAGAATAATATGTTGAATATTGAAACTATTCTGTTACCAGAACAATGTCTTACATTATACAATAATATAAAAATCTTACATGCAACCTGTATCACACCACAGAGGGGTGGGTTCCTAACAAAATGAAAATAATTAATAATTATACGCTTCATCTATAAATCTATAAACAAATGACATAGATAGGGATGAAGCAGGGGGTTGAATCCATACAGTAAAACTTCGACATAGACAACAATCTGATTTTTATACCACATTGATTCTGATATATTATGTGACGCATACAGTTTAGTAGATGTGTGATGGGGCCTCTAAAAACTGCTTACATATTGTGGAAACACAGTTAAGCATGTATAATATAAACACGATGTTTACACATTTATTTTTACATCCAATCTCTAGCCACATTCAGGATGCCAAGAATTATGTAATTTTGCACCAATCAACATGTATTTTCAAATATCCCAAAAATCCATCAATCAAGAACTTGTGGTTAAAACAGATCAAAATTGCTTTAGTAGATATGCTGTAGAGGCGGGAGCGAGAAGATTAACCGAGAAATCCTTGCATTGTCACTTTAAAGACTTAGCTCTTCATAGAACTAAAATAAAATAACTTCTGAATGGGGTGTCAAAAACTGCACTGTCTGTGTCTTATTGGGTTTGGTTGCACGGAGGAGTGGAAGTTGGAGATTGCATCTGCGCTCGTGAGCCTGAATTTATCAGCGAATCCACGATTGCATCTATCTTACGTTGACCTAAGCACCTCATCCTTCACTGTATTCAGGCAAAATATAAAGACAGACTTGAGGTTATGGTTCTAACTTCCTGTTTCTCCTTCAATGTTCCTTATTCCTATCCCTTACCCTTAGCCTACATACTTTTACCCCAGCTGAGTTTACATACCTACTATTGTTTCTATTTTTTTGGATTCTCACCTAAGTACTCGCTATTAATGTTTGCATATTATATACTTTACTGGTGTTTTTGCTGTCCATATTTTTTATATAATTGTCACTGTTTTGTATATTTGTCTTTATGATTTTTTTGTCCGTTTTGTCCAGTTTGTCTAATACAGTTCACTTATATATCAGATTTTACAGAATATCAAATATAGAGAAATAGATTGTGATGGATGGCAAAATAAACTGGATACTAAAGTTAAAACTGTTATGTGTTTGGTACCCCAGTGTCCATTTTAAAGACATGTATTTTAACCCCAGAGCTACCATTCTTCTTTTTTTCTATCTTTTGTTTTTTTTGTCGATCTTGAAAAAAATCTACTTACGTCTGTGTGTATGAATTTAAACACCTCATAAATTACTGGACGGATTTGTATAAAATGTTATATGCATGATTAGGGTGATTTAAAATAGTTAAAATGCTTGTGCAATATAGAGTGCAAGGAAATGTAAAATTATTTCATTTAAATAATTTCACCAAAATTCATTTCAAACTATTGAAATTCCATTTGTACACTTGTGTAAATATGTCCAAATATATATTTTTTTATTTTTAAGTACATATCTTTAAGTTCCCCGTTCTGATCTAATTTCATCAAAAATAATCTTTATTCACATGCTGGGCATAAAAAAGTAATGAAACACAAACACTAATAAATTTTTGCAGACTTATTCATTTTGTAACCATGAAGTTCCTGTTTAACCCTCTAATGCCCCATTTTTTTTTCTTTGTGAAAAAATTAAAATAGAATAATTAGATTATTTAAAAATTGATGTGATCAATATTTTGAAAAAAAACTGAAAATGATGACCTGGAGATGCATTTTTTTTACCCCGCCTCTAGGCGGACTTGGGCAGCAAAAGGTAAAAGGATAACAACTGGAACTGGGTTCAGTAGTAACAACAAACCTTTGCTTTTTCATTATAGGTATCTATTATTTGAAATAAAATAAAAAAATATACCTACAACATATAAACATGTTTTATATAACAAAGTATAAAAACTAATAAAAAGATTTTTTTTCACGCCATAAAATATTTTTGAACGCAGAATTTTTTGGATCTACTTCCTCTGGTGAACCAATGAAAGTACTTTCATAGTTGCTGATTTCAGCTAGATCAGGGCGTGGTTTTTTGGATGGGAGCATTCCTGCAAGTTCGACTTCTTCCAACTGTGATTCAGAAGTGGAAGAACTAGCTAAAACTATTTCATTTAGCTGTGTTCCAGTAGTTGATGTACCAGGCAAATTTATTGCCTCATCGACTGGGATGTGTTGTTAGCCTGTTTCTTCATCATCGCTATCAAATACATTTTCCATATTAGAATCATGAGTAACAGGAGCATAATCAGGGTCATCATCCGAAAAGTCCTCAAAATCAGTATCCAACTCGTCTTCATCCATTGAATGTAATAAATTAGAAATTTCATCTTCGGACATCATGGATAGACGGTTAAGTTTACGTCGATGCATTTCTAAAAAGAATGAGTAGATTTAATTTTTCGACATAATTAGTCAAGATAACGAAATCAGTTTACTGGCAAATATATGTGAAAAAAATATAATTGCCTGCCCGGGTCCGCCTCAGGGCGGGCATAGTAAATGGAACATATTTCAATTATTTCGATGACGAACATACCCCGGAATATGATTTATCATAAGCTACAGCAATAATAAACTCACCTATATTTTATTTATCCGATTACCAGCACTGTAAATATTTTTTATTATTTTCTAAAAATCGCGCGCATTTAATACAACCGTTAGAACCAAGTGCACGCATTGAACTGATGTTTACTCGAAAAAAACGCATGAGATGAAGCGTGGCGGAAAGGATAGTTGTATTGGTGGGCTCACCGCCTAGTGGCGGGCGTGGGCATTTAGCCGATAATTTAAATAATACGAAAGTTATAGGAATATTTTCTTTGCCCGCCTCAAGGCGGTTTGGGGCACTAGAGGGTTAAGCTCGAGGTTAACTAAAGATTTCAGTCTAGCAATACCCACCTAGGAAATAAAATAGGGCTTCCATTTTTATATGTCCTTTTTTGTTTTCCACATGACTGTGTGCTCGTTCATTGAAAATAAATCGCATGATCAAACATTCAGTTGTATTTTCAAATATTGAGACCAAAAACAATTGTTGCTTTGTGAAACATAATTGGTCCTTCGAGCCGGATATCAACCAGCGGGATATGTATACAGTCCACAATAACCAATTTATTTTACTTATTTTTTTAGGTTTATAAAATATAATAGTAAATACATACAGTTCACCTCAAACATAATATTGACAGTGTCAACAAAACTAATATGCAATCTGTGAATATTTATTATTTACAACAAGAATACTGTACAACCTCTGCTAAGGCCACAACATTTAGAATATTCCTAGATCCTCTTTAAGCAGAGGTGTCTAACAATTGGTTGAGTTTATTTTGAGTTGACTGATAGATAGACGGTCACTGTAATGAACAAACGTTTGACGTGGCTTTTCTCCGGATTTCTCTCATGGCGATTTTATTCTTCTTATTGTTGATCTTTTCTCTTTGTTTTTCGTCCATTGATTCGCTGCTGATGATTTTCTTGTGTTTCTTCTTCTTCCCCTGCGTGCGGTGCTCTTGTTGCTGTTTAGCACTGCCCACATTCGGATTCCTGATGCTGGGCGCCAGCTCAGCTCTCATTATGCTGGAGTTTATGAAGTATGATTTGTTCATGGGGACCCCAACCACTTTGGCTACGAGGGTCATGAACATTATATTTACCTGAAAAAAAAAATCAAAAAATGATTGGGTACAAGATAAATAAACAAACTAGTTGAGAAGATGGCTAAAATTTGTAATGTACAAACAAAAAAGTACACTGGTTTATGCAAATGTTAAAAAAGCAAATATAAGCATGTCTGATCTACTAACATTTTCTCCCGTCCTCGCAGATCCAGTAAAGTTGATTAGCCCATATTCGTCGGCAAATTCTTTGACATTCGCCAACCTTATAGCTCTCTGGTGTTCGAGATCAGATTTGTTGCCAAACAGCACAAAAAACGGAGTGGGTATTTTCTCTGATGATTCAATATCGTTCCTGTAGATCTCTTCTGAAAAAATTTCGTTGAGTCTCTCCATCCATGAGCGCAGACGTTCAAAACTTTGAAAGTTTGTCACGTCGTAAACAAGTACCACCACCTAAAAAAAAAAACAATTATTAATAGAAAAGGTGATTAGAAAAGTTCTATTGAATCGCGGCCAGAACCTCTTGATCAAAACAAGAATATAAATAAGTAAAAGACAGTAAAAAGGTACATATAATAAATAAGGCCTACATGTGAAGCATAGAGGTAGTTGTCCAGCATGGAGGAAGTCCTCTGAGAGCCCGCAATGTCACATATCTTGATGGGATGGGGACGGGCTTCCTTGCCTGGTAAGGGGCACTCTCCGAGCAGCACCTCGGCCCCTGCGGTGCTGGCCCCCGGACACTGAGCACCTACGTAACGCGTGCATAGCAAACTCTAAAAAAGATGGACACATTTTTCAGTTATAATAATATAACACTTTTCTATACAAAGGTGTCAGTTTAGTCGGTGGAACTTATTGTCTGAGGCAATTTTTTCCAATTAACCGGTCCCGTCCAATCTGAGATAGGCCAACTCCGGGTAGAAATTTCAAGTGAGAAACCACTTAGAAAAACTCTGACCCGACTGGGACCTCGTGATCTGAAGTCCACGCCAGTAAAACTAGGCTACCGAGGTTGGTCAGTTATATTGTTAACGTGAAATTTTGTAGCAGTTTTAAATACAAAAAGTGTCAACAAAGCTGAAGGCACGATGGTTTAAACCTAGTTATCATCTAATATTGAGCGATTTGGTGTTCTTAGGGGTGGTAAAGATTTAAAAATTTTTTCAGAAGTTTGTACTTTTCACCAACTAAAATCATACAAAGGTGGGTTGTAAAATCTAGGATTAAGATTTTCCTCACTCTTGTGAAATGTCTGGAATTAATGAGGAAGCTCTATCTGGAAACATTATAAGCAAGAAGCGGAAGAACTAGACTACCACAGATCGACATAGCATCGAATCCCCAAGAGAGTAAAAAGAAAGAAAATAGGTTGTGTACCACTGATTTTGGAGATAGGACATTTAGGACACTCCCAATCTTTGACAAACATGTTGTGGTCTAGGCTTTGATTTTTGAACAAATATCCGAGATTGGATTTCCAATCGGGAATAAGGGTTTTTCGCATGAAATTGTTGCTTGGAGTTGGGATTGGGAGAAAATTCTGTAAGTAATTATGTTCCGCCGGCAACACTGACACGTTGAGAGGCCGGCAGAAAGCAGACATCGTGGTAGAGGAACGTTCAGACTAGACTGGGATCGGAGAAGCTGTTTCGGAAGGAGCAGAACTGAGGAGCCTTCACCAGATCGATCGCCAGCTTCAGAGGGTTGTGATAGGGCATCATTAGAAGAAAAATAATACTGACACCTTTGTATTGGAATTACACATAATATGATAAAATAAATAAAGAATACGATGACTTACTTTTCCTGTGGACGGTTCGCCAACCACCGAAATTTTAGTTTGTCTCTCCACAGCAACATCTTCTTCCGAATCAGACATTGTCCGTCATACTTTATCACCTTTTCCAAACTCATTGGGGGGCGCTTCCAGCCAACCGGTGGCCACTTTTAAATCAGACGAAATCAATCGGTCAGAAGGAAAAATCGCGACACGCGACACAACCAACTACGCGGCGTTCCACAAGGCACTGTTCTCGGTCCTTTTCACTTTCTTTTGTTGTCTGCGAGCGGCACGCACTTCCCCTAGGTCACTACTTATACCGGAACACTTTCTATGTTAATGTTTATTATTTTCTTCCTGTCTGCTTCCTTATTATCATTCGCTTTGACGAAGGTTTACTTTGAAGAAAAAAAAAAACAATGAAGTGTGACGCTCGATCTGTTTATACATAAAGGCGGGAAGGGTTATAACAAAAATAAATGAAGAGTACGCGGCGAAGACGTGAAATGTCCTCTTTCCAAATTTTTGAGATATTTGCGTACTTACGAAAGTTTTATGATCATGGTTTTTAAAATTTCGCAAAAGTTGTGAAATGCTTATTGTAGTACATAATGATTAATCAAAATACTGAATGTTGGGTTAAGCGACATCAAGTTTTGGATTTCTTTAATCAAATATTAGATTTTTTTGAGTCAATGAGCTTTGGTGGTATGTTATTACATTCATTATAAAAATGAAAGTAGTCTAAATTCATAACACCACCGTATACCTAAACGGTTTTCGAAAGTTATCGCCTTCATTTTCAGAAGTGTTAAGACTCAGTCAGCCGTCTTCGTCTAAGAAAAGTAAATAAATAAATAACACTCTTCTATACATAGGTGTCAGTATAGCCGGCGGAACTTAATGCTTGAAACATTCTCTACCAGTCAACCGGTCCCGTCCAATCTGAGACAGGATTCCAACCCCGAGTAGAAATTTCAAGTGAAAAAACACATTGAAAATTTCTGACTCGACCGGGAATCGAACCCAGGACCTCTTGATCTGCAGTCGGAGCCTTTGCCACTAGGCTACCGAGGTCGGTAAAAAGAAAACCACCTAGTGGTTTTATAACTAAAATTTCAATCAAAATACCAAATATGTAGTCAAAACGGATGAAATAAAAACCCTTTTAAATATTATGCAAATGATATTGGAATCCGCCAATAAATGAGGGAGGAGTATGGCGTCGGCGATACAACCAAGAACTGTATGATCTCTACAAGGATCCGGGCGTCATACAAGTAATCAAAATAGCAAGATTACGCTGGGCTGGGCACATAATACGAATGAACGAAGAAGCCCAGACCAGACGATTAACCCTCACACATCCCGAAGGTCGTAGAAGAGCAGCAAGACCCAAGCTACGGTGGATGGACGGTTTTAACAAGGATGCAGGTGTCATTGGACTGAGGAGCTGGAGGACGGCGGCACTCAGAAGGACGGAGTGGAAAAAATATCTTGACTCAGCCAGGGTCCACCCAGGACTTTCGTGCTGCTGATGATGATGATAATATTATGAATCCGAGTGCATCAAGTAGATCAGACAGGTTTCAATCAAATTAAACACGACTTTTTTTGCCAAAAACCCATGAAATCAAACATCGTAATACCAAACAGTCGGCGATTACACCAAACGAACATAGAGCCAGGTTCAAAAAATAGAGCAGTCACTCCTGAACGCTGACATTGACACTAAGCAAAAAACAAAGAGCAAGAATAACACTAAGAACTGATCAATTAGCGATGTCGCTCGCCAGAGTTCTTGCTTGCTGTTGTTGTGTGGTGTCAATATCAACGATAAAGAAAGAATGCTCAATTTCCAGCTCAATGCTCGTTTGGTGTAAACGCACCCTATCACTTTAAAATAAAGCGGTTCTATCTCAAATAGGTGCTATTTTATTCTATGCAATAATAAATTGGGACTAGTAGAAACCATCGGATTGTACTGAAGTACAATTTATGAGAGCATAGGTCAAATGATCTAGTCTGGCTATCAACCTACCTATTACAAGATCTTTCGATGGATAAACGCATTTTTGGCGAATCTCACAACAACGCATTTCGTTCATGTAGGTACCAAGGGATATCTACATCTTCATGGAAAATATTTTCAATGGCACGACCCGGTAATTAAAGCGGACGTCCAATTTTCTTGCAAAAAAGCTAAGAGAGGTATTGGAAGCACATATGGTGGTTTATTTTGATAGACCGTCGTGTGAAAGAATAATGAATAAATTTGATATGTGGGACGACGATAATAATTTATTGATCGAAAGAGGCGGATGCGTGGAGCTAGACTATTTTGGTGGATTCATGAATTCATTGTGTCTAACAAAATTTCATTATTATTCATTATCATTATCTACTATTGTCTAAATAACTTTCAGAAAGGGTCAGACATTTTTAAAGTAGTCGTTTAGGTTTGGAAGATTTTTGTTTCTGCGAGGTTTCCTGCACTCTTACGAATGTGTGATTTTCCTGGATCTTGAATCCCAAACTAAACTTTTCATTTTACCATTTTTCAGTTTGTGTTAAAACCTCGTGAAATATCAGCAAAATGAGTGGGACCCAGAATCAGATTAAAACGAAGATTGTTGATATGGCTAGGTTAACCTTAAACAAAACTTTAGACCCTTATGCAATCGTGATGTGAACGTTATGGAAACATGGCGTTAAGGATTCATAAAAGTAGTAATGCTGTATGGAGCGGGGGGTTATATTCTCAAAGTTTCAACCATCAACAACAAAATCAAGATAATAAGCTCAAAGAAAGCAAAGCGTCATACTTTGACAACATCTTCCAGAATAAAAAATATGCGATTCTACAATCATTAATTGTGGAAGGAAAACACCAGAACGCAGGTGGTGTATGGTGCGAAAATGAGGCTCCCGATTGATAAATTTTGGATAGCGGTTTGAGGAGTCGGATGGTGCGGATAGAATGGTCCAGGATCGAGATGAAAAAAATCCCTTTGACAAGTGATGGATGGGAGTTTTACAAGATTCTGAATCCAGTAGTCCCAGAGAAGGATGGTTCAACGAAACTCCCACCACCAAAATATTCACATCCATCACAAGAAAATGTGCGCTGATTTATTGTTAAGGAACACAATTTATATTTTAAGTGCCCGCTTTTTAAATAGCCACCTCCATATTAAAGTAAATGTTTACGAACGTATATTTTTTTTTAAATAGGTAGTTAAATTAAAAATTTAAATAGTAAATTTGAAAACTATTGATACAAGCCGAGAACCTGGGAAACAGAAATCGAACACTAAAGAACTCAAAACAAAACACCACAAAATGAAAGCCGAATATAACTACGAACTTATTAGTTTCGATTCGAAAATAAAATAAGTGCACAGAAAGAATTTAAAGTTATTAAAATGACTAAAAAATGGTAATTTAGAAGTAAACCGAGTCTACAGCTAACGGAGCATTCAACGAATACGGCATCTACTGTAACAACAGATATGAACCATTTTGGAAATAAAGTTTATCCCATGCGAGTCCAAACAAAGAATTTGTTGTATTTACTTTGAATAATTAATGGTTGTCCGTCGTAATAGTCACGCGGAGTCAATAAGAAGGCGCTGAAGACTGGACTGTGGCAGAGGGTGTTGCGTTGGGGCGGTCTTGTGGGAAGGGGGTACGCTGGTCGCGGAAAGATCAATGATGAGGAAACGGCACAGAGGGAACTTACGATGACAAAACAAATATGCAAAGAGAGCCAGTTATGAAACGCAGAATATACGGAACTATCAATTATGGTCCAACGTTTCGTAGAAGATAAAACACAGAGTTCTATGATCTTTACAAGGATATCAGCGAAGTCAGGCAGACTACTCTGCCTAAGTCAACCGCACCGTATGGAGGATCTGGAGTAATTAATATTAGGAGCCCGCCTAGGCCTAGGTCACC
Organism: Mystacides longicornis; assembly: GCA_963576905.1. Taxonomy (NCBI): domain Eukaryota; kingdom Metazoa; phylum Arthropoda; class Insecta; order Trichoptera; family Leptoceridae; genus Mystacides; species Mystacides longicornis. The sequence continues at coordinate 590,486 of OY756438.1, forward strand.
TGCACGTAATGGAGCATCTGGAGTAATTAATATTAGGAGACTGCGTAGGCCTAGGTCACCTGCACGTAATGGAGCATCTGGAACATCCAAAAAGTGTGTTGGATGACTGTCGAGCTCTGTGGCAGCATAACTGGAAAGTGGCAGCCAGTGATAGATATGTATAGAGAAGCTTTTGAGAGACAGCACGGGTTGTAAGTTGTAAGGCTCTATATGATGATCCAGTTATGAAATCTCTAAAATGTGTAGCGTGGATTCAAATTTCAAATTGATCAATCAATTAAGCCAATGTTCGAAGACAAAACTAGATTAAGCGGGCCAGCTGCAGAATTCCTAGCCAGAAAAGCGTGCTGTTTTGTTGTGTTTTAGAATCACAAACATTGAAGTAGATGATCCTTATACCAAGTGATAAAACACACACATGCACACAAACACAGATTTCCATAAGACTGTAAAATCACATTATGTAGATTCAGGGTCATTCTTTAGAAAATTCACAAACAAGCCAACTGATCCTGAGATTGAGGATAAATTTGGTAATTTGAGATTAGTTTTGTGTATTAGAATAAACTTATTGCCGATAAAATGAGCCTTTACAGATCGCAGTAGAAACTGATTGCCAAAGACAGAACTGTTCATACCATACTTGGATTGGAGCAGCGTGAAGACCAGTAGCAAGATGGAGCTGCTTCAAGGGACTTAAAAGCTGCTAAATGCTCCATTTAGGGACCCATCGTGGAAGTTTATGGTAGGCATCATTCCGCTATTGGAGACGTAATGCAAGTGTTTATACTTGACCAAGAATCTTTAAAGTCTTAATTCTGGATCTTGGTGCAAGAGTCCACCTGCATCGCTAGTTCAATAGAGAACGACCACAATGCAGAGCAGGTGTCCACATAAACAAATTTATCGATTATTATTAGGGGGGGATTTGACGGACTGCCCTCTACTCGCTTCGCTTCTCCATGCCCCGTTCATCAGCCGGTGGTCGTGGCCGTTGCCCAGGCGACTGGATTTCCAACACAAACCCCGAATATCACCAACGTGGCGTTGTTTCCAATTGGGAGGTTATCAAGCGATGAATCTTCAAGATAAGATTACAGTACCATGACTTCATTCACCCATACGTTCCTAAATCTGCATATTCTTTGGATAGATCTTTCAAATTGTCGTATCAACTTAAATATATCTGGCTGGAGCGGAATACTATCTTTCTACTCAATTGTACATATAATTGCATTATCTTAATCTGCTCGCATGTCGATTTCCGTGTCCAAGTCCCAGCAGTTTGTACTAGGGTTGGATAACCATTGCCGTATCATCACTCGGAATATCGAATTTCTCACCGTTTCCCGGAAGGGGTAGGCAGAGAGTACGGACTTCCATCATTTTCCTATCCAGACAAACCTCTATTACTTCATTCAACAGCCTAATGATCCACATACATTGTCTCCTATTCTTCATACTTTTGAATTAGCCCTTTAGGACGGCACCGATATGTCTGGTACTAGAGCTGTCCAAGACATTCTAGATCGGCCACGTTTCCGTTCATCCATTTTTTCAGATTAATCGATCCTTTTTGTCATTCTCTCAATATGTCCAAACCACAATGTATTCAATTTCATTCTATTCACTACGTAAACATTCAATCCACATTCATTTCTATTATCATTCCTCTCCTTATCAATCAGCCTTTTCCGCATATCTTGCGGAAACATTATCTCAAGGAGCATTATAAATGTTAAAAAAGTCATCATGTTTAGAGAAATGATACGAATTCCAATTACGGTAATTTTTGTAAATCCACCCAAGCAACGAATTAAAGTCGGATTTACAAAGAATTAGGTGGATCTTGAAGATACAATATTACGAACTTGTCTGCCTGCCTCGCTAAACTATGTATTTCATTATAGTTCATCTACATAATATTTCAGAAATGTTTGTATTTTTATTTGCCTTTGACAATACTTTTACCTTATATGTGAACATCACGCTCAAAATACAAATGCTACGTCAGATATTAATATGCCCAGAGCCGTACAAAATGCTGGAGAAGGTTCTTAAATACAATTTGCTGTATTAACTTTAATATATTTAGAGCTATTTAAAAAAATCTATTTTTTTAGGATCTTCATACAAATTTCTCAAAAAGACAGTAAGTCATCTTTTGGAAACAAAATTACTCATGTAAACGTTGAATGGAATCTTGGTATTACGGTATGAAAATGTAATAAAATAATTGTAGATTGATTTGTTATACATATAAATGTTATTCAAATCTTATTTAGTCTCAATAAATAAAGATTTAATGAAAAAAATTGCAGTTTGACAGGTACAAATCACCCTCTATGGGTGGAACGCCCAATTAATTAATGTAGCTAAGATTCAAACCACAGAGCTCTCTATGAAAACTTGCAAATTATGTCGGTAGGTTCGTATAATATTATGAGGTCGGTAAAAAAGTCATTCATCTTTTTCTGTGCTTATGTCAGTTATAGAGGCGATGGGAAGCTAGACTAGAACCTGTTTAATTACCTACCGATCAAGCCTGACAATCGGAATCAAAAACGTAAAGCAAAACGGGTATAAGCTAGTTCTACAATAAAACGTAAATAATATCAGTTTCGTATGTCAAGGACTCGCGGAGTAAAAGTAAAAAAAAAACGATATTTCGTGCAAAGCCCACTTGACTTATTCTAAACTGTTTTCGCTAACGGATTTCACTGGTATCAGTTACAGTGTCAGGTTCAAGTCCTCCTGATTTTAGCGCCACATTTCCAGGCGTGTCTGTGGATTGCCGTTGGTAACGAAAAGAAGCTTAGCAAGTAGCTTTCTGCAATGGAAAACGAAAGTGGTAGTAGACAGGTTACAAGTTAGTAGGACAAGGCCTCCACTCATAATATCGGGAGAGTCTACGTCGTTAAGTTGTGACGTGAGAAGGAATGACTCAGACCACCCCCTATTTGACTGGACACGCAGAAGGGTGAAACGACGAACCCCCGGCGCCTTCCATTGACGCGTGCTTCTTCGAGAACTCGGAACTATAGTCAAAACGGTAGTAGAGTTCCTTTAGACTATGAGCATCTCTTTCACTCGCCAGGTGTTTCCAACTTATACCATTTTTTGTTTTATCTTTATGCATTTATTAATACGATTATTGGAAGGGATTAAATTCATATATAACAATATTTTTGACAAACCATAATATTATCAGGGTTAGTGAGTCATAAAAACTCCAATTATTTCACTGCATTATCTTTAAAATCCTCACCCCCGTTAATGACTACATTTGAGTAATTATTCAAAACATCATTTGTATAAGCCTTTTGTAAAATTTGGTTAACTCATTTAAAATTATGGGTATCTACATAGTTAAACAAACTAGTACCTGACAAATAATTATACTTACATGTACTTAGGAGGTCATGAACATTGCGCAAGATCGAGCGCAATGGAGAGCTCTTGTTGCCTCCCTATACCCCTGAGTGGGGTGTAAAAGGGAGAATTGTATTGTACTTAATAGGAAAAGGATGAGTTATAAAAACGCCGGTAATTTAAATATATTGTCAAAAAATCTTTATCACATATCAACGACTGCGTTTTTGTAGGTACTAAATATTGATAGAATAAGTGAAAACATACAGATAGGTACAACAAAAACAAAGTAAATGAAATAAAGATTGTTTAGTATTGCTTCGTGATTCTTGAAGTAGTACATCTTATTATTTATTTAAATTGTAATTATTTTCATTTATGAGTAACATATGATTTATGTACCTACTAGCTGACCCATCGAACTTCGTCCCGCCTTAAAGCCAATAAAATATTGCTGGGTAACATAACATAGCTAACATACCTACATGACTACTCATTGGGAAAAAGTCAAAAGTTATGTGGTTATAATATACAATTACAGTGTCGGTAACATTTCCGCCATCTGTGGAAACATAGGGAAAACATTGATTTATAGAATTTTCTACCGAAATATCAATCTACCAGACATCACCCTATTTCCCCAACAGATGGCGGTGGCAGTACCGGTTAGAAAATCCGATCCATACTAACTTTAATATTATATTTTTTATCCATTTATTCAACTTTTTATTAGTTATTCTGTTATCCGGAGCGGAGAAGAATCCGATAAATCAAACATCTGAAGAATCTGTTCAGCCGATCTCGAGTTATAAGTGTTCGCACTAACCCAACTTTCATTTATATAGTAGATTAAGAAATAAATAAAAAAAACAATGAATATTTTGTTTGCAATTTGAATATCCCTGATTACGTTATGGTAAGGGGCTGTGGAGTGCGTATTGAGGTGCAAGACGGGGTAGCAAGGTACCAGAAGTAATCTTACAGCGCGCTGAGTATAGTATAATGGAACTCATATTATTAATATATGGGCGCCAATTACAACCGTTAAAAAAAACATCATTTAATTGCACACTAGCATTCTCAACAGACGTAATCCTTACTATGAAAATTGAACTAGAATTGTATAATGATAAGTTAATTACTTATTAAACCAACATAATATATTTTAAACGATATTCACCCGGCATCTTCTGACAATAATTGTAACAATCGAAGAACTGACAGATGTTATACGCCAATTAAAATTAAAAAATAGATAAGATAAAGGCGCCAAATAAATGACAGCAGTCGCAGTCTTTAAATTTCGTTGCTCTCTTATTCTAAAAAAAATCTAACTTTTATCTCTATATCTCATTACATATTTATTAAATATCTACTTGATGTATACATGAGATTTCTTCACATGTTGAACATATCGAGAATTCTCATGATTAGGAGTTCCGGAGATTTAAACATTACTACCTGATGGGGAACGTTGTTAAAGTAAAGTGATCACACTAAGCCAGCCTTCGAAATAACAGTAGAAGACGGTCGTAAGTCTGTAGTGGTTCGTTCCATTTAAAAATGGAACATCAGTAATGAATTGATTAGAGTCATTACTTGTTACATATTCGTTAACATAATAATTGTTATAAAAACACAAGAAGGTTACCAAAGTTACGTTTTCTTAAATTTTCTGGTGTTTCGAACAATTTCCTTGATTTTTTCTTTCAGAAGAACCTTTCACGCGTGATACGCTGACCAAGGGAAGTACGGCTCCATTTTTGTATAAAAAGATATATAATCGAATAATAACACGCGCTTCTGCGTCTATTTCAAAATTCGATAAAACGTAAAAAAAAAACATTCACGCGAATATATATTTTTTTATAAATCTACGATTTTCGACAAAAAGCTTGTCATGTGCTGCGAAATAGGATGGTCGGCTTCGGGATAAGAATCCACGACCCTCAGTGTAAATATAAAAGTCGGGTGCAAAATGTTAATAAACTACCAACAACTTCAATAGCTCTATACTTTAATATCTTTAGTAGTAAGATTTTTTTTCAATACTCTTTCATTTATGGTTGGGTATTTCTGGATAGATCGTCAGCGCTTGGATTAATTCATTAAAACATTATTGCGAAATTGCAAAAATGTAGGTATGTAGAAAAAGATTAATGCCTATTTCAGAACGAAAACATCATGTTGTATTTTTTAATAAAAAAATTAAGTTGATTAAAACAAAACAAAGTCGCGACCGTTTACTAAAACAAATTCCATCGAACGACTTTTTGAAGCATGAACTCTATAAATATGTAGAGTGGTATATTAAAACTTGATTGCCGCAGCGTGCGCAGATAATTTTATCACGTCACTCTGGTTCGCTTGTTGCAGCGCGTCCGACGGTGATACATATACCGCAACGAACGATCAATCAAGATGATATGCAGATTCCTTGGGGGGAGCGTCTGTCGTGCCATCTACTTCTCTTCATTCATTTCAAGATTATCCATGGTCAATTCTTCACGCTATTCAACGAATCGATCAGCGCCATAACAACAAATCAGATCGACGCCACATAACTACATGCACACGCTGCGCTAGTCAACTTTTAGTAGACAAAAAATTTAGTTCATATGAGTGGACGATGATCGTTTTGAATCGCAGTGCGTGATTACGATCACTATAATTATTCGAACAGATAGCCCAATGAATTCCTCAAGAATCTCATTATGTTATGTATATATTCGAGTTCAGTTCGCAACAGGCCAAAACTGAGTCAAGAAATACTCGAATGTTTATAAAATCGATGGAGAGTTTGAAGGAAACGAATTTCATTGATATTTTTGAAGGCTAGCAAAAAAAAATATTTAGAAATCGAATTCTAACGGGCGCGGAAATTCGATTAGGAAATTAAGTTCCTGGGAACGAATATAAATTGTTTCGGAATTTCCGCCGGAAATGGGTTGCTTACGCGGGTAGAATAGAAAAAAAAAATTGCAAGTCTTTATTTTATGCCATAGTTCAATAAAGTAAATGTAATTTTTTACAAGTATTAGAGACAGAGTATAAGAAATTATATTTTTTACGGAAAAACGGTTGGAACTTAACATTAGTGATGTAATATTACACTATTATGACTGATGACCTTCAACATTGCTGGTTGTCTTGTTGTAAGCCAACTTACTATTAAAAAGTCTTCTTCATCTTATTCTAGGACTGAAGACCTGTTATTATGTCTATCCACTTCTTTAGTGGTCTGCTTGGGAGTCTGGTTCCATGGGATTGGTCATGCAATGCAATGTGAGGGAGTCTGGATGAGTCCATTCTCCTCACACGTGCATACCAGTATCTTGTTCTTTGCCTCCCCCATCTTGTTATATCTTTAACCTTGCATATTTCCCTACCCTCGTATTCCTCATCCTACCCCTGAAGTATTCCCAGCAATGCACCTTAGAGTCTTCATTTCTGAGACTTGCAATGCATTTTTTATTGAGGTGGTATTCGCTCTAGACTCTATGCCGTACCTACATCATAATCGGTCGCACACAAGTTTTATAAATTTTCATCTTGCTGCTGAGTATCTTAAACAACCCAAAATGGTGGCAGCCTTGTTTATCTTTTGTACACATAAATCAACACCGAGGTACCTAAATTTTGTCATCTGTTCCACAGAAAGACCATCAGTTATGTTGCAGTTAAACGGGGACCATGAAAACACCACGCTCATAGTTTTTGCCACTGATATTTTCCGGAATATGGAAGAGTGCTTTGAGAGCTGTTGGGTTCGATGCTGTCCTCAGTGTCTCGCATATTTGTTTCATTTTTAAAAATGATTTTATGGAGGCACTCTTCCAAAGTATCCCACACGTATTTAAAATACTGAATGAGATTAACAAAATAAAAAAAAAGCAATCAACTAAATTAGTATAGCGGATTTCGAAACCGAGATCTCTCAATCAGGTGTCGGTCGATGCACATTACAGTGATATTAGGAATACAATACTAAATTTAAAAAAAAAATTATTAGGGATACATTTGGGACGCTATTGTAGAAGATTGCCCAAAGTTTTATCGCAGTTGCATAATATATGAATCAATGAAAGTTAAATTTTATATATAAGATACAAAATTTGAGAAAAAGGAAACCTTTATTCTAGGACTGGCAGAGATCTGCTACTACTTCTGTGATGAAAAATATTTCAAAACTTTATGGTCATAGACATTATTCAAGATGAAGTAGTGAATAAATATATAAAAGACAGTCAGGTTAGTGCGAACACTTATAACTGGAGATTGGCTCAACAGATTTTTATGATGCTTGGGTTATTGGATTCTTTTCCGTTCTGGATAACAGAATAATTATAAAAAAAATAAAAATCGATAGTAAATAATATAAAATATAATATTAAAGTTAGTATGGAACGGACTTTCCAACTGACAATGATGAAATCAAGCATTGAGTTTCAAAACATTGCTACACAGATTTTTTATAGAATTTCTTTCAAACGTTAAGAAATAATTTTTTTACATTCAAAGATATTTTTTGTATAAATTACAAATTTGAGATCAAGGACTACAGGACAACGTCTGTCGGGAAAGCTAGTAATATATAAAAAAAAAACCTCAACTTACTTCGTCTCAAAGCATTTTGTGCATCATTGGTCATGGCGTCTGCTTCGTCCAAGATCACTAATTTGAAGCCAGCCTTGAAGATGGTCCGGGTGGAGGCAAAGCTGAGGATGGGCCCTCTAACAATCCCAATGCCACGGTCATCGGAGGCATTCAACTCAAGGACCTGTGGAAGAAAAAGATTGTCTTTTGTCCATGTTTTTATTTGCTTTAAATCATTATTTTTTTGCTTGGATGACATTTGAAGTCTTATTCTCTCTTTTTTGACTCCACTAGGAGCATAGGGAGGCAACAAGAGCTCTGCACTGCTCGATGTCGAGCAGTTTCAATGACCTCTTCCCACACCGTGTCAAAATACTTCAGCTCTGTCTTGAAAAAATGGAACATGGTATGAGAGGGTGTTCTATGCATTCGAGATCCTGATGGGAGAAACTTCCTTGCTTAACTGTCATTTGGCATCCATAACACATGTCTTAACCATGTACATCTCCTCTCCACTTATGATACTTTATGCCATATTTAAGCCCTAAGTTTTATTTTGTTTCCGATTTATCCCAATAGATGGCAGTGGCTACCTCATTTAAGTGGTTTTAAATACTTGTTCTAACTACTAATATCTGTGACTCGCTAGGAGCACTCACCATGGAGCTGAACTGTTGTGGTGTATACATCTGCTTGGCGCAAGCCAATATGGTGGATGTTTTTCCTGTTCCTGGCGGACCATAGAATAATAAATGTGGCAGTTGATCTTCTGATATAAATTTGTTTACTGAAACAATTTCAACCCATATATTTATCAATAACAGTTCAAATATAAATCAACTATGTTTTTAGTAACAATTTTTCCAGTACAAATCTTGCAAATTACTTCAAACTACAAGAGCAAAAATACAAAAACAATGTAATCCATTAATCTTTTTTCCCTCTTTAACCCACTTGTTACGGATATAACTTTTTTTGTAGTATCACTGTGATTTTTGATACATAGACTAATCAAGGCATTATTCAATCAGTAAAAATTGTTAAAAAAATCTATATGTTACGGAAAAGCGGGAAAATGGTGTTTGATATACGGAACGCTAGTAATGTACTACTGTTTATTGGATGTTCATAGAACTTAGACACTTCAAAAATAATTCACTAGTTTCTGAAAGTATGTATTTGTAACATAGTAAATCGATTTAAATACTATGAACAACCATACTTTTAATCAGTCTGAAGCAGTATTGTATAGGTAATGGCAGTTTTTAGGATAAGGAGACATTTTACAATTTTTGAAATAAAACAGCGGTTTTATGACATACCGCACATCGTAGTTGTTCACTTAATAATAATAAAACTTTTCTATACATAGGTGTCAGTATAGTCGGCGGAACCTATTGCCTGAGGCAATTTTTTCCAGTCAACCGGACCCGTCCATAGGTACCATACCATAGGTTTCCAAAAATACTCGTTGGAACACTCCTTCGGAATTTTAGATGGTCATATTCTCCCTCATTGATTTATAAAGTTGCCAGGCATTGTGCAAAGTCGTAATATATTTTCTAGCTAGACAATGCAAAATAAGGCAGAAGTACCTTGAATACTTTTGCGATATAAACTAATGTTCTTGTCTAATCTGTCGACGCCTCCCATATTGTTGTAAGCTTTGGTAGCAGCTGGTTGATCAATTTGAATGAATCGCTTAACTAGCTGATTCCAGTCTTGGCCGCTTATCCAAATGAGCAAATGAAACGCTGCATTCTTCATCATCACTTGACGAAGAATTTTCATCGTCAACTTCTGCTTGGGCCCGCAGTTATGACCCAGAAAAGTTGTGTAGGGTAATTTCATTTTCATCACCAGAGTCCTCATCAGCTGTCAGCATTACAATTTTCCAGCAGGAAAATAATTGTAATCGAGTCAGGAAAAGACTCGTCTTCATTTGCCTCCAGCTCCTCGATAATTTCATTGAGTGTCGAAAGTTGTGACGTGAAAAAAATGCGACACCCATATTACTAGCGTTCTTTTTACGGAACACCAAATTAATAGTCGAATTATGAATAGATATTATTAGAAAGAAGATTAGATGGCTATCAGCTTATAAACAGTATACTACATTCTTGCATATTTTGAAATGAAATACTGTTAATTAAAAATACGTATTTCACCACTCACCTTGAAACACTCTTCATAAATTTGAAGTAAAGAACAATGCGAGCACAGTTAAAATTTCGAGCTCGATCGAGCTCAAAACATAACTGACCTACAAAGGGACATCTCAGCTAACGTGTAACATAAATAATGTAATTCGAAATTACCCACATTAATTGGAATATTTTTATTTCTATGGTGATCCGTATATCAAACGGTAGTAACAAGTGGGTTAAGGAGAAATGAATATTTTTTTCAGTACATTTTGTTTTGTATGAAATACAGAGACATCTGTGCAGTTTTTTGTATTGAAGTTAACTGTTGCTTTTAATGTGTTACAAAAGATGGCAGTATAGGTTATGGAAAAGTTAGCAACATTTCAAATACACTGCAACTGGAATCATATAGCATAATTCTCTCCAGAGCCTTGTTATGTACAGCAATGTTTTCCATATAAAAATATGATGATGCATTCCATGCCCAATAAATACTATTTCTATAGTATAATCTCTATTCTGTTAGCTTACTTATAATTAATCAAGGAGTAGAAAGGTATAACTAGTAAAAACTTGAAATACAATTTAGATTTTTGATAAGAGGGAATAAAAATATCAATATATGACAAATAATTTTCATGTGTACTGCTAATGCACAAACTTTGCTTTTATTCGTTTGTTCTTTAAATCTTGTAATTACTTTATATAATAAAAAAAACATTGAACATCACATGAAGCAGAATTGTATTTTATATGAAGACTTTAACCCATGAAAAAATGATACATAAGTTTATATCCTGTCAGCAATTTTAAGCTGTAAAACACATTAACGCTTTGTTAACTGTTTTACTGTTGAATCAAAATAAACTTGAATTTCTAATAAACTTCCGAAGGACTGAGCATTTACTTATTAAGTGATGAATTAAGAATAGTTTAAATAAGATTGATGGGATTTCTATTGTCAACAGAAGGGTTGAATAATTTTGGGTAAACTTGAGTTTTAGCGTCGTGAACATTTCTATTCGAATTATCCACAACTGTCAAACTGTCATTTCTTATGAGGTTTCGCGTTTCCATAGATTTTTTATTGTATTAGTGTTCAATTTTATGTTAGCGTTAGCAAGCTTTGTATTATTTTATATAATTGGGTTAGGTTAGGTTAGGTTATAATTATAAGGGGGGTTTGGGGGGCGGAGCCCCCCATACCTCATCACGTTTTCCCCCGAATTTATTCAAAGTATCACAATATTATATTAAAAATGCCTTTATATAAAAATCCATGGAAACGCGAAACGTCATAAGAAATGACAGTTTGACAGTTGTGGATAATTCGAATAGAAATGTTCACGACGCTAAAATTCATTTTTACCTAATTTTGAATATTAGTGCAATAAAATGGTAGCTACTTACTGGTTTTGATAATATCGTCATGGGAGACAAGATCTTCTAACTTCGCAGGGCGGTATTTTTCTACCCTAAATGAAAAAACACAATATTATACTACATATTTCTCACCTATAATGTAACAACAGATTCAGTTATTCACTATGTATTATAACCTCTATAAGTAAAATAAAGAGATAGCCTCAAACCATGGCAACCATTAAGAATTGGGCAGCATTACTCATAATTATCTATTAATAACTATTTTATTCATTTTATTAAAGAAAGAACGAGGAAAATTAAACAAAGTAAACAAAATAATCGTATTAGGATTTATAAAAGATTATCAATACATTCAAATTATCTTACCAAGGTAGGTTTTTAGCTGTTTCGTTACCAACTGTCATGATTAATTTTGATAAAACTTTTAAGAAAAAGAAAGATAATTGACCGAAAATAAGTGAAAATACGAAAATGTTTTAAAAATCGCGAACCAAAATAACCACAACCGGCTTATGGCGCGAAACAAACTTGACAGCTGTCAAAATAAAATGACAACCATAGAATTTAAATATTTCTTTTATTCATATTATCTATGGGTTTGTGTACGTATGTAAGTTTCGTTGAGCGGGAAGTATGAATTATGGGTTTTAAATATTTTTGTAGGGTTCATAAGTCATGTTCGTAAGACATCCAAACGAGTATAATACCTATGGGTAAGAACACGTAGAAAGCCGATTCCGATTCGCGCCGACCGGCTCATAGATTGTTGTCTATTTTTTTTTTATATAAATTGGTCTATGGTTTCAATGTATTTAAATGGGAATGCCGGAAAGCGGGATCCTGCTTTTCTTTGGGTGTCCCCGTTCAAAAACGTATAGTAACATTCTTTGCGCAGGTCGGCGCGGATCGGAATTGGCTTTCTACGTGTTCTTAGCGTATTACACACAATCCTACAGCAAAGTCACACTAGACCTTAGAAGCAGAAGTTTTTTTTCACATGAGCTATCTGAAAGACTAGACCTTCACTGCAAAAGTTGTGTGAAAAATAATCAGTTTGGTAAAGAATACACATTCTACAGTAAACCTTGAAAATTCTAAAGTTTTTGCATATTTCTGGCCTACTAGATGATATACGAGTATATTATGTTCTTCCAATAGGTACACTTTTAATTTAAGAGACGTTCAAATATAACGTAATGCTAATTAGGGGGGGGGGGGTAGTGTAAAAAATGTTACAGTGCGTTTCCGGGGTGGGAAGAGGTTTTTGAACTATGGGTTGCGTGACAATAATGTGTTAGCATGGTGTTTGCGCAACAATAACTGTGATTTTTTAAGTAAAAAATGGGTACTTCGGTGTTTCTAAATGTTTAGTGTAGGAGAGAGATATACAAAAAAAACGTAACAAAGCATTACTTGGGGTTCAAAAATCCTCAAAAATTATGTTACGTAATACTTGACTTGAACACCTCCTTATTTGCTGCTAGTATATAATTTTCCTGTAACCTTCTTGCATAGATATAATACTTCTTGTCTTTTTCGCTACTCATCCTATCCACATGGTGATTTTGAAAGTGCTTGGTGGGAAATTGTGTATTCTTCTAATTTTAATTATATTTTCCGATTTTAAATTTGCTGTCTGGGTGTTACAGCCGCACATGATAAATTGACACTCAAATGACGACACATGACGTATGTATACTACTGTTACTTCACACCTGCCCTATAGCTACTCAACAAAGTGGAAACAGCCCTATAATGGATTAGTCATTTTAGGTTTTCTGAGCTCCACCTTCTATGGATTAAATTTTGCAAATTTTTCTTATGTAGGAGGAAAGGAATATAATTAGTAAAATAGCAACAAAAATATATTTCATTAAATAATTTATTAATATCACATAAAAATAATAATTATTATAATAAATCTTTGAAAATTTACACAACATACAAAAATATAGGTAATATTGTACATACATTAAAAAATATTTTTTTATTTAATTAGAAGTCTACATAGTGATCCATTTTCAATGGAAAAATTATGTATACATACGTATTTCGCCAATATAACAATATTTAATACAATATTATTGAATTTAGATAATTTTTTTTTGAAAGTAGGTAAACTGTAGAACTTATAGATCTCAACATTATCAAAGCCAAATAAAATTAAAATACTTTAAACTTTTGACCAAGCAGCGTAAATTAAACTTAATTTGTTTTAAAAATATATAAATTAAAAATCACTAATAATCAAATCACAGAAAATTTTAAATATAAAAATAAGTAACTCACTTTTATGAATAGAACTGGTCAATATTAAAATTTTTACTCTCCATTCTATGTATATATAAAATTTAATTTTACATATTGATAAATAATATCTAAGTACTTAAAAAATAAAATTATACAAAACAATAAATTAACTTAAATAATCATTTGTGGCGCACTTGACAAAGTCAACTAAATAAGATTTAAATTAGTTCATAGAATTTTATTTGGAGCAAGGTTGTCGCCAGCCCGGGGCCCAGGGGGGGGGGGGGGCAATCTGACTCATTCATAGACTATTCTCCGTATACCCTTTATTATGGAGGATGAGGAATTGGCTACATTTTTAAATCTCTACCTGAGGGAGCTACCCCCCCCCCTACCCCCCTTGGCGTCGCCCTTGAATCGGAGATTAAAATATTTTATATACAATGTTGTATGTAAATCTTCAAGACACTTTTTTTTATAGAAATATATAATTTTTTTATAGATAGGTAGGTATATCAAGGTCGTCGCCAGCCCGGGGCTCGGGGGGGGGGGGGGGGGGGCAATTTGACCCCTTCATAGGCTATTTTCTATATGGAGGATGAGGAAAATATGAATTGCCTACATTTTTAAATGTCTAGGGGGGGCAGCTGCCACCCCCCTGGCGACGCCCTTGAGGTATATGAAGTTTATTAAAAAATGTATAAAAATAATGTGGGGACAATATATAAAATAAAAATATGAATTCATAAATGGATTATTATAGAAACAATAATTAATAAAAAACACGGTTTTCATTTTTTTATATTCATGTAGACATTTTATGAAAAAGTATAGTTAAATGCAAAATATATTTTATTGGGAGGGTAAATAGAATAAAATTCTATTGATTAAAAATCAATAGATCGTAACAAATGGCGCTTATTTTATAAAAAAATATATCCATAAAACTTACCGGTTTCGGAGTTGTTCTTTCATCAATGAGCACAAAAATATTATTTTTCCTAAGTTTTGTATTAACATAATATTTTCAAAGTTACTTTCGAAGCTGCAGTTTACTTTGAGAATATAATATGGAGTTTGGGAACGTCTGCACATGACAATAATTTTTGATAACTGGAGGGAACATGGCTGCCGAAATAAACAGCTTTGACTTTATGGAATAAAATTACTTATATTTGATTCATAATACTGATGTTAATCAAGTTTAACTACAAAAAAATACTCAAAAAGGTACCAATTTTTTTTTATGATCTGTTTTCTGAATGTGGCCTTTAATCGGCTCTCCTTAAAAACAACAGCCTCAAACGAAGCTGGTTAATACTTCACTGGCCATTATTTGGACATCGGCCATCAATATCAAAATGTGGTCATCTCTTTTTGAGAAGAAGGAACATAACCATTGTTCTCCACTCCCTCCAGGACTGAATCTAAAGAATTGTGTGTATTTTCTTCCAGGGGAGTTGGTACGGGCGTGTTTTCTGTGCTGTTTCGAATCCCGTACGAAAAATATATTGCATAGCCTGAAAACAAACCAGAAGATTTATAAATAATGTTTAGTTTTTATAATTGAATAAGGGACACGGTAATCTAAGAGATCTGGGAGGTCGAAGATACACAACAAGGGTAACACGGGAATCTAAGAGATCTGGGAGGTCGAAGATACACAACAAGGGTAACACGGCAATCTAAGAGATCTGGGAGGTCGAAGATACACAATAAGGGTAACACGGGAATCTAAGAGATCTGGGAGGTCGAAGATACACAATAAGGGTAACAAGGGAATCTAAGAGATCTGGGAGGTCGAAGATACACAACAAGGGTAACACGGGAATCTAAGAGATCTGGGAGGTCGAAGATACACAATAAGGGTAACAAGGGAATCTAAGAGATCTGGGAGGTCGAAGATACACAACAAGGGTAACACGGCAATCTAAGAGATCTGGGAGGTCGAAGATACACAACAAGGGTAACACGGCAATCTAAGAGATCTGGGAGGTCGAAGATACACAACAAGGGTAACACGGCAATCTAAGAGATCTGGGAGGTCGAAGATACACAACAAGGGTAACACGGGAATCTAAGAGATCTGGGAGGTCGAAGATACACAATAAGGGTAACAAGGGAATCTAAGAGATCTGGGAGGTCGAAGATACACAGCACTAGTAGAGTTGCAAACCACAAACATGTTACAGATAATTGAGAGAAACCCACCAAAAGCCAGCCATATGATGAATCGTATCCATGTGGGAGCGTCCAGCTGCACCATGAGATACAGGTTTATAAATATGCTCACACACGGAACAGTCGGCACTAGGGGAACCTGGAATAGTACACAATAGTTATACAGAATCTCAGATTTAACATTAGATTTTTGTATTCGCTGATCCTTGCAATTATTATTGTAGTTTCATTAGATAAAATTTATTCGATTTTCACCATTTTTTAATAAATATCTAAAATTTTAGCATGCTCATACTAAAATTTCATTGAAAAGATCCATCAGAGTGATGGTAAAACGATATGGATATCAGCTAGTATGATTGTTATAATTGCAATAACTTTTTTTTATAAAAATGGACTACTATTGGCAACAAGAGATCTCCACTGCGCTCGATCTCGGTCTGTTTCTGTGACTTCCTCCTACACCATAATATTCAGATCCCTCTGCTCTGCCTCAAAAGAACGGAAGTGAGAGAGTGAGAGTGTCTGCCTAGACTTCGAGACTGACGGAAGGAAGAACAGCGCTCTTCTAGGGCAACTGTCATTTGGCATCCTTAAGACATGTACCAGTCACGTCTATCTCATCTCCACAATGATGGAGACCGTTTGCGCCTGGGCTTTGATTAATGATACTCTATTAACATTTTTGTAAGTTTTTTTACCTTAAATAAGAGTTTGCCACTGTCTTCTTGAGGCTGCCTCTGGATGACGAGCCATATGAGTAGTACCAGTAAGGCCAACACCGCAATCAGAGGAAGATTTGAAGAGTCTATGCTCCAATTTAGGACGGCGCTTAGTATTAAGGAGAGTGCGGCTGAAAATAAAATACATGCTCTGATTGATACTACGTAACTCATACGGTTATACATCTTAGTTAGTAACTTAGTTAATGAGAAAGTAACTCAGTTACTTTCTCATTACATAAAAGCATGTCAGGTTAGTGCGAACACTTATAACACGAATTCGCCTGTACAGATTCTTCGGATGTTTTATTTATTGGATTCTTCTCCGCTCCGGATAATATAATAACTATTAAAACGTTGAAAGATGCATAAGAAACAATATACCTAATATTAAAGTTAGTATGGAACGGATTTACTGCGACACCAACGCCATCTATGAAATATTCTATAACAACAAAATTATTGTTTACCTGACAACCATTGAGTTTCAAAACATTGGTACGCAGATTTTGATAGAATATCTTTCGAGTTTTCAGAAATAATATATTTTTAACATTCAAACATATTTCAAAAGTATTTTTGCATAAATTACAAATTCGAAGTGAATATTCACAGTAAGGACTACAGGACAACGTCTGTCGGGAAAGCTAGTAAAAAATAAATAAAGCAATAAATAAATACTTACAGAATAAAAATATGGAAATTTTGACAATGCTGTAAGACAGGGAGGTGGGATATCTGACATTGTCCAAATTAAATAGTTGTCTGAAGACGTTCGATGCTGTGTAGCTGATTTGCTGATTATTCAGAGATTCCTTCAATTTGACGTCTTCTTCAAACCTGAAACAATAAGTCATTTCTATACAAATACGTTCTTAAATAAACAGATCACTGATAACAGTGACCTTAGGTGCTGGTGTCCCAGGGAAGAGGTGCCGTCATATAGCGGGCGTAATGCAGAGGGCATATCTAAAACAAATGGAATGCTTTCCTAGTGTCCGGTAATTGACACTAATTGCTTACGGTACAGTTTATTGACGGCATATCTAGAAATAAGAACTTGATCACTTAACAGTATTATTATCATCATCGTCAACAATGACATATTATGTCATCAATCTCAACATAATCTCAACACAGAACCATGCGCAATGAAGAAGTTTCGTTGCTTCCCTGTGATTTCCTGCAACTTCTACATCAAGTGCCTTTTGAAATTTATTGTATACAAAAAAGATCGCTTCTAAAATCTTTGTGTAGAATGCAGAGCAAATGTTGTGGATTGTTTGGCCTTAACTAGTAGGCGGTATGACGGTATAAAGAGAGCATTTTTTATATTATAGAACGTACCTTAATACTAGCACACTGATGGCAACAATGGTGTAGGCCATTAGCGTGCCGATGGACATCATGTCTATCAGTTGGGTCAGGTTGAATATGGCAGCCATGAAGCCTGAAAGAAGCAAGGGTCTTAGAAAAATACTCTAACAAACATAGAAAAAATCCTTTTCATAAAATATCCTAGTGTCTTTTTGTTGTCGATTTTGACGTCGTCGACCCAATCTGAATGTCTCAAATTATGGTTTAAATAGTGGATATTCGATGAACCAGAAGGGTATCAGTGAAGTAGGTACAATTTGGCAAAAACGTAGCCCACCTATGTAATTACCTGAGAAAATTCCAGAGAGAATTGTGGCAAGCAACGGCGTCAATGTCCTTGTGTTTACTTTGGCCATCCATCTGTAGAGAACTCCGTCGTTACCCATGGCGTAGAGGACCCTGGGCAGCGGAAACAGAGCCCCTAGTAGACTGGTGCACAGGGCAAAGATGGCTCCCACAGTGACGATCCATTTGATAACGGGTAGCCCCACTTCTTCAAATGCGTAAGGGAATGGTGCGTCGGCATCCTAAAAGAAAACATTTGCAAATTAAATCTTCGATGTCTAAAAATATAATCTGATCCAGTTGTTGTGAAATCTTTGATCCGCTTACCTGAGAGTAGTACGGTATCATCATGGTCAGGATGGTAGCAATGCTGAAGTACGAAGCGAAGATGATGATCAGAGACACGGCTATTGACAGAGGGATATTCTTTTGGGGATTGATGGCCTCCTCTCCTGTGGTTGCAACGCAATCGAAGCCCACAAACCCGAAGAAGCATTTGGCGGCACCGGCCATCACTCCAGCCACTCCAAAGGGCAAGAATCCACCAACTCCAGCGTCTTTTTTGCTTTCTTCTGGGATTTCGTCCGGCGAAATGTTCCAGTTGTGAGTGTCGGCTAAATTTAAAGAGAATGTTAATAATATATCTAATCGACGCACAGACAGGTATTTAAAGATTCTACGCGGCCAATATTCAGAAAATGAAAACTGAAAAAAATACTTTTTCATCGACTTCCTGAGGTAGAGGAAACCCCAACGAACAATATGCTGGCCTGGGGAACATCCAATGTTGCACCTGCCCTAAAAAATATTGGTCGGAACTTGATCATTGAAATTTGCGTACGTGTTTATTCTCTGCTACTTTCAAATAGATTTTGTTTCGTAAGAGAAAAATTAATATTCTGCGGTTAACTGGTGAAAAATGGAGATGGATTCGGAGACTAAAGGTATGTAACAATAAAAATAAATTATATTACCTTAAATAATTGTTCATTTAGTGTTCATACAACGTTGGAGACATAGCGATTAAAATAAGGTATTTTTTTTTTGAAATGTATCTTAAATGGGAGATTTGTTTGGGTATTACAGTAGATCCCATAAGTTTGATTATTTTCATATAAACTTTAACACTCATGTAAACGAATGAAGAAAAAATTTACCGCGGAATAGCGCAGATGCCTAAATGGGGGTACTTTAAATGTTATAGGGTAAAAAAATCGAAATTTCTAAAAGAAGTATTATTTGAAATTAAAACAATATTTATTTCTTTAAGGGTCAGAAGGGACCTCAGGAGTGAGGATTGTGACTCGTCAATCCTTACTGGACATTATGAATAAAGAAAATTTGCGTAGTTTGAATGAATAACTATGTTTTTTGAAAAACTATATATATTCTCGCGTGAAGAGCTTGCAGAGGACAAATTAAATAAATTGAAGGCAAATTTTGCACATGTTAAGTGTACAATGAAGCAAAGATGGGCTAAAGCGCACAAAAAGACGAAGTTTTTTTTAAAAAAACAATCGTCTTTGGCTTGAAGGTACATTTGAAATACCAATCACATCACCAAATCGTCCAGGTCGCGACAGTCGTCCCATTGGACAACTGTCTGAAGAAGCAGCAGAGGCACGCAATAAGCATTTCAGGGTATACAGACAGGATTTTTCGAGAAAATTTACTAGAGAATCCTGTAATAGAGACATACTAAATAGACTTCTCTTAAGTTCAGATCCCTTGCTCAAGGATAATACAAAAAAGAAAAAATAATTCCTTTTTGCCTGAAACAATAGACATGCTTCAATCAGCGCAGCCAAATCTCTCAGACATTGAGAATGAAGAAATAACTAGTGGGCTCCCGTGGAACTTCGACCCACCTGGATAGCGGGACATATAGATGCGTTCTCAATTCCCCCTATAGCCTAGGCTCCAGTTCCTACACCCATTTCACCCACTCTCAAGTCAACATTATATATTCGCTAGTTACCAAAAATAACAATTACTTACTCCTATCAACTTTTTTTACATTTTAACATTTTACCCTCCAACTACCCTCCAAGAAGTGGAGTTGAACTCATACTCCGCTTAAACCTTTCCGGACATTAGTGGAATAGATCACCAAAGTTTCATTGAAATGCGTTCACTGGTTTTTGAATCTATAAGACATACATACACAAACATTCAGTTTTATAGATATAGATAAATGTGCATGTACTGAAATGTCTTATTTATTTTATTTTCATCATCAAAAACGTAATATATCATAAATATAATTTTGGCCGCGTAGATTCTTTAAATACCTGTCTGTGCGACGGTGAATTGGATGTTGAAACGGAGACTGGAATAAAAAGATAATGGATGCTTGGTGATTTTTCAAAATACTATGGTTCAACTTACCTTTGAATGCTCCGGAAATGATCACCGTAATGACAGTCAAGAGGTTAAGAACGGTGAAGAAGTTGTTAGCTCGGGTTGACTCTTTGACGCCGACTGCCAACAGAACTGGAAACACACATAGTTTACTATAGTTTTAAAGATTTGTCGCGAATTTGTTGGAAATATCCGCCAGAAACTAACATACTCACCAGTCACAACGAGAACCAGTAAGAAGGCGAAGAAATCTGGGTAGTCTGCCAAATGTTCCAGGTTCATCGGCATGGCAGATCTGAAGGCATCCCTGAGCCAGTAGCCTGATAGAGCATCTACGTAGTTGCTCATACCTTTGGCCACTCCCGCGGTGCCTGTTGACAAGATGTCCTGCGGTTAAACCTCGTAGAAAGCACCATTAAACATGCGGTTAGTCGTTGTCGATTTTGTATCTGAACTCACCGATGATGTACTCCAGAATGAGGTTCCATCCTATGGTGAAAGCGATGAACTCTCCAACACTGACGTAGCTGTAAACGTAAGCTGAACCGGCTTTAGGAATGCGAGCTGCAAACTCGGCGTAACACACTCCTGGAATAAGGAAAAATCTATAAAGTGGGTTATTCTGATTTAAGATGGACAAATGCTTAAAAGGTTTCTACCCCCTTCAAATGGTAGACTGGTGAGCAATTTGTAACAGTCCCACTATAGGAGTACCACAGGGAATGATTTTCATTCCTTTTGTATTTCCCAATTTTGTGAAGAAGAAGCACTACGAGTACATACCCAAGACTTGTTTAAGGCGAACTATATCAATCGTTCCTTAAAAATAGGATTTCAGCCGCTCTCCAAAGAAATATGCAAGAACGGAAGATGGAAGTGATTGTTGCGGAGTGGAAAAGTACTACAAAAAGTCCAAGGAAGAGTTCGATGGATGTTGCAAAATATTGCGAGCTCAGTCCCCAAATTGGAATTTGGCGAAATGGGTGAAAGGTGTGTTTGAAACTACATGCCATTGTTAATCAGCTATAAAGAGGAATCTGGTATTTGTAGTGCCAGAACGTTCCATCATCAGCGGTTTTGGGTTATCGTTACTCGAGGTGAAGTCGGTAATTGGCCTTTGTCGGTCGATTTTGTTGGTATAATCTGTTACCACTTATCTACTGTTCTAACGAAGTGTTTACCTAGAACACAAAAAACGACGGATGTCTGTAATGACATTGGTCAAAGCCAGGCACAGGTCGTTTCGAACCACTAATGTACCAACAACGGGGCTCGTTCAAAACTTAAATGTGTCACCATTATTCTGTGAAACAATAATTGATCTTATACCTAAAAATGTTTAGTTGTACGTGTATCTCGCTAAAAATAGGAAACGGCTGAACCAATTTGGCTAAAATTTTGGGGTCATAATATTCATATAAGCTTAGAGTATTTCTAAACGGTAAAAAAACATGGAAAAAGTGCGAGGTATTTTGTTTTTCCATATAAAGTCTTCCTGAAAATTTTTTCATAAAAGAAGTCATCTCTAAAGAAGGATCTGTCGCCAGCTTTCGTACTGGAGTTTTTGGGTTCGACGCATGTTCCTTTTACACGATAAAATATTCTTGTACTAAGATTTCTGAGAAATAGTCACTTTGAGTGAGCGCAGACATTTTTATATAAATAAATCTATTAAATAATAACTTACAAGGGCCTTAATCAGATCAAAAAGCATCATATTGTAACCTGCAAATGCTGAGGCGACAGCCGCTACCAAGAAAGACAGGCAAACAGCTGGTCCAGCAACCGTCTTGGCAACGGATCCAGCAAGCACATAGACCCCGAGGCCCAGGGTGCTGCCTATGCCCAGCCCGGTGAGGTCTATGATAGTGAGACACCTCGCCAACGGGGTCTTGGATGGATCATCTCGAAGGGTTTTGCAGCGTTTCAGAGCACCCCAGAACCATGACACGAACATCGTCCAATGTCACCTGCAAACAAGGAAAGTTTAAGCAAATTAAAAGAAATTCAACAAGAACGCGCGTTCGATCTTTTCGACGATTCATTACATTTATGAAATCAAGAATCTCTGGCATTCGTAGGGCTGTCTTAGTTCCAATAGTTCGTTGTAATCTCTATATATAAAAATGGAGCCCTATTTCTCTTGGTCATCGCATCACTTTTTAACGGCTAGACCAACTTAGTTTTTTTTGCTATTGTCAGGAGAAGGTTCTTATGAAAGAAAACATCGAGTTCTGTGGAACATCATACAATTTAAGAAAACTTAACGTAGGTCTCCTTCTTAGTGCTTTTGACAGTATAAAATTTTCGGCGTTTGATATTTCTGTCAGTCGTTTGATAATTGGTGCGATTGTCAGAATGTGTGCCCTGTAAATATCGTTTAAAACAGATGCATCGGTTAATATTACATTGAATAAACATCAGGTAATTAATTTATCATTATACAAGTTCCAATTGAATATTCATAGTAAATACAGAAAAATGTCTGTCGGGAAAGCTAGTCACCTAAAAAAATCTAGTTCCCTTCATGGGTCTAGAATTGTGGTCGGCAACCTTTTAAAACATTGAAAAATTTAATTGATGAGTGAATATTTAAAAGCCCAAATGACCCAAATGTCAACCTCTCCTGCATAGAAAACTAACAAGGCTCTGGCAGCCGAGTTCCTTCTTCATCCATGTCCGCTCCCTAGTTGGAGCATATGGACTCCACAAGTCCTCGCCATGCGGTCCTGTCCCCTGCGATTTCAGCAGTCGCATCCCAGTCAACACCAACGGCCTGAAGGTCAGCTTCGTAGAGCCTTTTAATTGTTTGGAGGGGCCTACCGCGTCTTCGATTGCCTTCTGGATGGTAGTTGAGACTAAGACGGGTTATGTCCTCTGTAGGCTTCCTGAGTACGTGACCCAGCCAGGTCAGTCGGCGGAATCTTACAGTGGTAGTGACCAGTGGTTGACCTGTTAGGTCCCTGACAACTGTGTTCGGCACAAAGTCATTCCAACGTATGCCCAGCATTCTTCTGAGGCACTTGCTCTCGAATCCTGCTATGCGGGTGTTTTGAGCGCATGTTGGGTGCCAAGATTCACAGCCATAGAGAAGGACCGGTAGGACACAGGCATTGTACAGTCGGACCTTAGTTCTGATGCTGAATGTATTAGACCTCCAGACCTTCCCAAGCTTGCTGAACGCCGCTCCAGCCAGTGCTAAACGCACAGAGAGTTCTCTTTGCATGGTGCCATTTTCTTCTATGTGGGCACCAAGGTACTTGAAGTACTGAACATCCTCTATGGGTCGGTTGTTCAATGAAAGCCGCGTGTCTGCGTCTGCAACACTACCGTTTTTCATACAAACCGTTTTGGCCACATTTATATTTAAGCCCACGGCGGCCGATTGCAGCTGAAGACGTCCCAATGAAGAGGCAAGATCAGCCACGCTTGATTCTATTAGAACCGCGTCATCAGCGTATTCCAGGTCACATAGTCGTGTATCCGACTGCAACCGAATTCCCTCGCCATTCAAAGTAGATAGCCTTAGAATATAATCCATGAGTATCACGAAAAGGAAGGGGGCCAGTACGCAGCCCTGACGAACTCCGGTTGTTACTGGGAACTTCTCAGTGGTGGTTGATGCTAATCGCACTCTCGATTGGCTGTTGTGATGCAGTGCTTTGATAAGATTAACTATCTTTGGTGGGACTCCATACAAATCCAGCACACTCCACAGTGTTGGTCGGTGGGGGCTGTCAAAGGCCTTCTCGTAATCAACAAAACAGCATGCGATTGGGCTATTGAACTCGTTTGCCTGCTGCAGCAGACATCTCATGTTGTGTATATGATCCGAACATGATTTCCCGGGAAGGAATCCCGCTTGGTTCTGCCTGAGTATTTTCATTATTGGCTGCCGGATACGTTCGAGAAGGATGTGAGCCAGCACTTTCCCTGGCACGCTAAGCAAAGTTATTCCTCTGTAATTGTTACAATTCGTTTTATCTCCCTTCTTATGCAGTGTGATTATTTCCCCATCGACCCAATCCTGGGGACACGTTTCCTCACTCCATATTTGTGTAACCAAAGAGTGGAGCATTTGACTAGTAGTTTCATTACAGCATTTCAGAAACTCAGGGTAAATCTGGTCCTGTCCTGGCGCCTTACGATTTTTAAGTTTATTAATCGAAATAGAGATTTCATCCAGAGCAGGAGGGTCCACGTTAATTGGTTCTGGATGTGGGATATCGAGGCTTATCGCAGCTTGGACGGGGTCAAACGGTTGTGGCGGAGGAGGGCGATTCAAAAGATTTTGAAAATATTGTCGCCATACTTCCCCAGCGCCCTCTGTATCCGTAATTAGGTTACCATCGCCGTTGCGCACTGCATCAGATGATGCTTGCCTTTTTTCCCCGCAAATTTGCCGAGTTATTTTAAAAAAGTTCTGCTGTGTCATTGCGTTGGGCCGCGTCCTCTGCCTCCTGGATTTGCGAGTCCAGGTGTCGCCGCTTGTCGAGCCTAGCAGATCTTTTAACTTCCCTATCTTTTATACGATATTGCTGTCTATGTTGTTCCACCAGTATAGGATCCGAGCAAGAATCGCGCAGTGCTTTGATTTTGGATCGCTCCTCAATTTTATTCCATGTATCTGACGACATCCAAATTGGTCGGTTTACGGGTGCTTGGCCGAGTATTTCAGACGCAGCTGTTGTAATAGAGTGCTTGACAGCCTTCCAGGTTTCTTCTACAGTGGGTTGTGCATGTGGCTCACTGGAAGCCCTAATTTCGTCGTACTTATGTTGAATACATCGGCTAAAATCGCGTTTCACTTCTGCATTTTTGAGTTTTTCGATGTCACACTTGTGGGTTGTCCGTTTTATAAATTGTTTCCTGAGTGAGAGGCGTATTTTGCCTACTAACAGCTCATGGTCACTGTATATGTCAGCTCCACGATATGTGCGTACATCCAGAAGCTCCCATCTATGATTTACACTGTATAGGATATGGTCTATTTGCGCTCGGGTCGTTCCACTAGGAGATGTCCAGGTATACTTATGGATGTCCCTATGAGGGAACAGCGTTCCACCTATGACAAGCTGATGCATCACTGCGAGTTCCATAAGTCTTTCGCCATTGTCATTTGTCACTGGCCCGAAACCGTGGCCTCCCACAATATTCAGGGGCACAGTTGGGTTATTTCCGACTCGGGCGTTGAAATCACCCAGAATCAGTACTCTTTCACGTCTCGGAATGGCAGCGATGGCCGCATGAAGAGTCTCGTAGAATATATCTTTAGATCTTTCGTCAGCAACTTCAGTTGGTGCGTAGGCCTGGAAGATGGTTATTGAGCTCTGTGATGAGCGAAGGGTGGCAGATATAATTCTGTCCGATATTGGCTGCCATTTTATGAGGCTTTTAGAGGCAAAGGGAGATAGTAGGATTGCAACACCATGATGGTGTCTCTCTTCTTGACCAGAGTAAAGACATGTGAAGCCGTCAATAAGTTTTCTCCCACTTCCCTTCCATCGGACTTCACTCAATCCCAATACATGTAGTCCGTAGCTGTTCATAATGCGTGTAGCGTGTAGGTCCTTTCCAGTTGTGCGCAGCGTTCTAACATTGTAGGTTCCAACTTTGAGGGTTGTTTTGTTAGTTAAAATATTTTTAGAATCGTTGTCCTTATTCGGTCCGGTTTCAATCCGTGTGGCAGTGTTGGAGTTTCCGAGGCTCTGTTGTGGAGTTTTTGTAATCTGTGTGGTTTTAAGGTGGCAGGGTGATTAGCCCTGTGCACCCGAGGCCTGGGGATAGTCCCTGTGCTCGGCTCAACCAGGTTTTCTGTCGGGGTTTTCCATCCCTTAGCCGATGAAGGTTCCAGTTTTGTGGCGCTGGAAGATCGCCATTCGCCCTCTCTCTGTCTGCTATGACCCTGATGTTAGATGGTAAGCGGGTAGGTCACATTGCCCGGGGTTTGCGGGGATCTCAATGGACCACACGAGGACGCCAGAGAGTCGGACTTGTTGGTAGTGTAGCAGCTGTTCGTCTACATGAGCATGTCGTGGCACTTTATAGGTACTTCTCATCGGCATGAGAGAGTCCCGCCAGGCTCCTAGCCAACCATTCAAACCCCAAAACTCCAGCGGTATTATAACTGTATTAATTTTATGGAATTAAATCTCCACTAGAGTAACAGGAAGGAAAACATAATATACCAAAACCAAAGTAAAACATCAGACACCGGAATCGATGACAATAAAATGGCCACCTACAGCATCGTTCAGTTGGTGTTCCAGAGATAATATAGTTGGCGGCCATATTAATGCACTTGGCTTCAGCTCCTGGACAGAGTGGTATGGTGTCACTTTATCAGTAACTAACTATCCCCCCCCCCTCATATAGGAGAATGAAGAAGGCATACGGAAATGTCCCATTTGTGACCCCATACAGAGTCAACAATCTCTTCCCAAATGTCTTTCTAAACGAACCTTCAAGGTTTTTTGAAATAAAATAAATTAACGTCATATAAATGAGGAGGCTGGTAGTCCAGTGGTATCAATCGGCAGCCTTCGTACGTACAGCGTATTGGAGATCGT
This sequence comes from Mystacides longicornis, assembly GCA_963576905.1. Lineage (NCBI taxonomy): Eukaryota > Metazoa > Arthropoda > Insecta > Trichoptera > Leptoceridae > Mystacides > Mystacides longicornis. Next base: position 617,732 of record OY756438.1, read on the forward strand.
GGGTTCGAATCCCGGCAGTGCCCACCATTTCCGCTTTCACGACAAAAGCCTTTGCTTAGTGTGAAAGATGTCAAAAGTGTATTTGTGTTCACTTTGGGTGAGCACAGATTCATTTATATAAAAAAATGTAAACTAGCGATACCTCTACCCTCGAATAGCCGGTTGCCGACCACTGGTATAGATCTGTATCCCTATTCTCAGTTTTATCGGAAGGTAGTCACGGTAGTAAGGTGAGTACTACACGATACATTTTGTATGAAAAACGTCTATACGTATCGAATGCGAGAATCGCTTTTGTTTCTAGAAATATCTCTGTGGCGGCGCTATACACGTTTCTCATACAAAATGTATCGTGTAATACTCACTTTACTACCGTGACTACCTTCCGATAGAACAGAGAATACGGTTCTGTTAATAAATCATGTTACTGTGGATTTTATCATTAACGAGTAAATTCAAAATGATGACGTCCTATCTACAGCGTACAATGATCTGTGGGAGCTACGTGCCAAGCAGCGTGTCCCACAAGCCTCCAAAATGAGGAGCTATTAAGGATTATAAGAAAAGGTACATAAATGATATTATTATGATTGTAGCAAACTAGTAAACAATTGGATGTCATTAGGTGATACAGTGCAGAATAATCACATGTAATTTTAACTTTGATAATAACTTGTGTCCAAAATCACATCCAATGGTCGTATATTCCTGGAAATATCACGCTTATTTTTTAAGCCAAACGTTCTTATGCTACATTTACATGCTTGCCATGGCTTGGCAAGCCACCACAAACTCCGAGCCTTCACAAACGCTTGGACGCCATTTACACGTTGGCGTGCGCGTCAGTATTTTAATATATTTGCCGCGAATTCCTTTGAACTGTACCCGTATTCTTAGTTTTATCGGAAGGTAGTCACGGTAGTAAAGTGAGTATTACACGATACATGTTGTATGGGAAACGTGTATAGCGCCGCCACAGAGATATTTCTAGAAACAAAAGCGATTCTCGCATTCGATACGTATAGACGTTTTTCTTACAAAATATTGTATCGTGTAATACTCACTTTGCTACCGTGACTACCTTCCGATAAAACTGAGAACAGGTGTCCAAAAACCGACACTTGTCCAGATCGGGGCAAGCGTTGGCTAGCTCACACAAGCCACGGCAAACACCCCATTTACACGTTCGTGTTTGTGGTGGCTTGCCAAACCGTGGCCAAGTGTGTAAATGTAGCATTTATTAGCTTTACGGAATTAATCGATTCACAATACTGTCGTCAATAGTTTGAGTTGATTCCAACTTTTTATATCTATGATATAAAAGAATATCGGGTTAGTTCGAACACTTATTACTTGAGATCGGCTAAAAAGATTTTTATGACGCTTGGTTTATTGGATTCTTCTCCACTCCGGATAACAGAATAACTATTAAAAAGTTCGAACGGATTTACTGACAACAACGCCAGCTGTCAAAAAAAAAATCCATAACAACACAATTTTTATTTACCTACATACTTGACAACCATTGAGTTTCAAAACATTTCTATGCAGATTTTTGATATAATTTCTTTCAATCTTTCAGAAATAAGTTTTTAAAATCCAAACATAATATTTTAAATGTATTTTTGTATAAATTACAAATTTGAAACCAATATTTATAGTAAGGACTACAGGACAAAGTCTGTCGGGAAAGCTAGTAAATTAATAAAATAAAGTAGGTATAATATTGTCACATAACTGAATTTCGATTTTTCTTTAGTTAAGGTGAATGTCCATTTCGTGGTTAACAGAATCTACGTGCAATGCTTTATTAGAATTTTGAACGAAATTCTCTCCAAAATCTGCGTACTTAAATGGTTGGTAAAAAATAAAAATAAATTGTTAGGTAATTGTACAAATTATTTTAATTTTCTATGTTTTAATAATTATTTTGTTGTCTGGAGTGGAGACGAATCCAACCTCATAAAAATCGATTCAGCCGTTCTCGAGTTATAAATTGTGGAACTAACCCGACTTTCTTTTATATGTTTAGAAGTTTTTCTTTTTTGAAGGACATTGGCAATGGTTGTAGGTAAATAAAATGTAAACGAATATGTAGCAACTAATGACTCTAACCAATCATTATTGATGCTCGATTTTTAAATGGAACAAACCATTACGGACTTACGACCATCTTCTACTGTTATTTCGAAGGCTGGCTTAGTGTGATCACTTTACGTTAACAACGTTCGCCATTAGGTGGTAACGTTCAAGTCTCCGAAACTCCTAATCATGATGCTGCATTTATACGCTTGCCATGGTTTGGCAAATCGTCACAAACACCAACGTGTAAACGGGTGTTTGCTTTGGCTTGTGTGAGCTTGCCAACGCTTGCAACAAGTGTCGGTGTTTGACAGAGATCAAAGGAATTTGCGGCGAATGTATTAAAATACCGACGCGCACGCCAACGTGTAAATGGCGTTCAAGCGTTTGTGAAGGCTTGTGGTGGCTTGCCAAACCATGGCAAGCGTGTAATTGTAGCATTACAATTCTCGACATGTTCAACATGTCCCAAAATCTCATGTATACAACAAGTACCTAGATATTTAATAATTAATGAGATATAGACATAAAATTTGGAAATTATTGAGAACAACAGTGCAACCAAATTTAAAGACTGCGACTGCTGTCATAAAATGTAGGTATCTGGTGTGTAGGAAACACGCTGTGTATTTTTGTTGATTCCGAAGCCAAATAATGAATGACAAACGATTAGAATGAATCAGGTTCTAATTGTTCACCAGTGCAGAGCAACCTTGGCCTCAGCCGGCACAATGCCGCTCATCTATACGTGCCCACTGCAGTCAGGCCTCGCGCAAACATCGGAATGACAAAACTAGGGATTGCAATCCCGCACCATTTTCAATCCCGCGGGATTTTTGCGGGATTGACTCCAATCCCGCGGGATCCGCGGATCCCGCACGATTTAACAGAATTTAAAAAAAAAACTTTTTCTGTGGTATGTATTAATAAAATATTTATTAAAAATTGTATAAATCAACAACACCACACTGTACATAATTGATTTTTTTTTAAATTTGACTTTTCTTATTTAATAATAAAAATAAAAAATATAATAAAATAAAAAACAATAGCAATATAAATATATTTGGTAGTAAGTTCTATGAAATAAATTGTAAAGGTGTCAGTATTATAGCCGGCGGAATAGGTATATTGCCTGAGGAGCCAATTTTTTTAGTCTACTGGTTTCGTCCAATCTGAAACAGGCCATCCCTGGGTTTTCCATATGAAAAATGATTCAATAATACACAAAGATTTTGACCCAACCAGAAAAAATAGTCAGTTCATATAACACTATTTTTTGTCACCTAGTTTTAAATAACTAAAAATATTAATTCTTTGGGGGGATTCTTTGGGATTGCAATCCCTAATTCTAATCTTTATGTAAGGTTTATCCATATCTTTATGTATAACCAGATCAGTCTTGTTTGCCATAATTATCTACTATGCCAATAGTTTTTAATCAATCAAGTATAACGTAACAAATTTTAAAATACCAAATAAAAAGTTACTTCAGCTTTTGAAAATATGAACATAAAAAACATATAGGAAGCATTAATGGTGTGATCTCCCAACCTAATTCTTATAGAACTACATAATATTATGTAGCCAACGGCCGAAAAGACTTTCTACCTCCACGCTTCTTGGTTTGAAAATAGTCGTGCAAAAATACTTCCCTTAACTCCATCACTTTCATATAGGTACAACCATTTTTTTTTTCATATTTTTTCGAAGACTCTCTCTTGTCTAGTTTCAGTCTGTTTATAGTGTAGTCTTCATTTTCTTGCTTCAGTTGCATTTCTAATTTCTTTTATAAAGTTGAATTTACGCAATTTAATGCTTGCGGATCCGCAATTGCGCTGTTGCGGGATCCCGCAGGCCCTAAAATTACGCGAATCCCGCGGGATCCCGCTTTGCGGGATTGCAATCCCTAGACAAAACACTACAAAGCATCAGAAATGATGGATTTATTCAAATTAACTAGGTATTGTGCGCGAGGCTTCACAATTAAATCATATTGCACGACCATTAGACGACAACGTAGCAATTCGCCAAAATGTCGCCATTATTGATGATAGATTGAACAACACAATAATATTTTTTTTCTAGATTACCGGCGACTCATTTTATTGGGAAAACAACACAATAATTTCAAGTATGCAATAACATTATCTTAGTCACTTGTAGAATAAAGACTTCTCGCATCAATGATAAAAAAGCATGCCTTCGAAACAGAAGTGAAAGACTGAATTAAATCGTTGTAAAAATCTACCCCTTAAAAACCGAACATTTTTGGTTCTATGATACGTCATTGTTATAAACATACAAATAAGTATCAAAATTAGGATCCTTATTCCCTCCCAGAAACCTTACATATTATATGTATCTCTCTCGCAGCTTCCCAACACAATCTCTAATATAAATTAAAGTCGGGTTAGTGCGAACACTTATAACTCGAGATCGGCTGTACAGATTCTTTCAATGTTTGATTTATTGGATTCTTCTCAGCTCCGGATAACAGAATAACTAATAAAAAGTTGAAAAAATAATAGGTAACAAATGATATAAAATACAATATTTAAGTTAGTATAGAAATGATCACCTGCGACGCGCCAAAGCCATCGCGGGTAGTTCCCTCTCATTCTCGCATACGCGATTGCCGCTCTTACAGTAGCCCATCCCATTTATCCCACCGCACCGTTTCGAGCGTTTTAGAAAATTTTCATACAAAGTCAACAAAATTATCGGGCACATTCATTTAGGTACTATTCGTAGGTAGAATATATGCGCGCGCATACTATATTCTCACGTTGTTCCCGCCTGTTCTTTGAATATGAATGAAATATGGATGTTTTAGAAATATTTTAACATTATTATTTTATTAGTAACTTTATCGGATTAATTATGTATTTTTGTTTCTGGGGGCGCAGTGCACATATGAACGGGCCGCCTCTGGTTAGGACTACACGACAACACGTCTGTCGGGAGAGATAGTAATATTATACAAATGACTTACAAATGTAGAAGCCAGGTTTTGAACCAACAATTGGAAAGAGAACATCAAGTTAATCATTATGCATTAATTACTAATTTGCAAGACACTCTCAAATAGCGATAAGTATCTCTATCTTGAGTTATATGTAGTGTAATCGTGGTACATTACAGTATTAGGAACAGAATATACAAACAACCCATCAAGCAATAACACTCTTCAAGGTCAACTTTTGCCAGCAGCAGAGATCACGATCTTTTTGGCAAAAGCAATCCTCGACATTGAAGACACGAGGAAGTCACGGCAAACCAACAGCTCTCCGATATCCTTGTCTATTGATTTTAAGAGATGTAACTGCATGTCATTTTGGAATACGATTCTCTCGGCTTAACCTGTAAGTGACGCGCATGTAGGTACGTAAATGTACTTATTTTGCAACAACTGCAATATTCCTAAAGGTGAACGAGTCTCCGGTAGTGTAGAATTTAGAATTTTTAGAATCTTCCTGGAAGATCGACGAGTACAAGACCACGGGGCAGATCGCCGATGCGCTGGATTGACCAAATAAGGCGGACAGAACTTCCTGGAGAGCTTCGAGAGAGAATTCATGAAGCCACGACCGTCGGCAATGAGGACTACTAGTGTTATTAAGCTGGTAAGAATCTTCCTAGGAAATTTAAGGAGCCGATTTGAGATTTTCAATAGATGTTCATTGCTTATTGCTCAGGGCAACTATCACGCTCAAAGTTTAATTTTTATACAAAACATTATTCACTGAAATATCGTATAGTCTCCGAAACTCCTAATCATGAGAATTTTCAAAGTGTCGATTTGTGTAATTGTTTGTAATAATATCACTGTTTGTATATTTGTTTAATAAAATAAAAATAAATAAAAAAAATAGTTCCAAAATGATTACAAGATTTATACCGGATAAATAAAAATATCTACAATTATTACTTACAATAAAAATCGAAAAGAGAAGAATGTGGTATAAAAATGCAGTCAAGATGAGAGCTCTACGAAGAATAAGTGGAAAGACCCGCTGGGATATGGAAAGGAATGAGAATATTAGGAAAGAATGTGGTGTGGAAGTTAGTGTTGTGACGAAGATGAAAGTCAATAAGTTGAGATGGTTTGTACATGTGGAAAGAATGGATACAAACAGAATGACAAAGAAAATTCATAAGGCTGAAAGAAAAGGTGTAAGAGAGCGTGACCGACCGAGAATGACGTGGATCGAACACGACATCTATTCCGCCCTCAAGTAGGGCCAGCAGCCCTAGACAAATTGCATTTTTGGCGATCGATATACAAACGAATTTTTCGACATTGTAGAGTGGGAAGAAAATTAACTGTCCACTTTTAATATTTTTTATAGGTAAGTGTATTTACTTGGTTTAAATAATTGTTATTACATACGTTCTAAATTTAAAATATGGAAAATGACAACCAGAAATCGATAAGTTTGGAGACCTAACGATTCCGTATGGTGGTGTGCGATTTTTTAAACTCGTAACGCAAGGTCTTTTCACGCGTAAACATGGTTATGTAATGAGACGCATTTGACATTTCGATTAGTGCCACTTATGCACGTATCAAAGAATCGTTATAAAACATACAAAATATGAGTCATGTGGAAATTTTAGTGCATATTTTGCGTGAACTTGGGTATACTATAAAAAATATGTGTTTCTATAAATAAACAGTCATTTAGATAATGCGACAATTTTACAACCTCCCGTCTTCACTATTAAGTACTAGCTTTCCCGACAGACGTTGACCTGTGGTCCTAACTATGAATATTGAATTCTAAATTTTGTATGGTGATGAATTAATTCATGATGAATTAATCATCAGGGTCCCGAAGACGAGGAAGACCCTCTCACACTGTGTTCCGCTCCTTCGAAGCAGAGCTGAGGGACATGGACATGGTATGGGAGGAGGTCATAAACATTGCGCAAGATCGAGCGCAATGGAGAGCTCTTGTTGCCTCTCTATGCCCCTGAGTGGGGTGTAAAAGGGAGAATTGTATTGTATTGTATGGTGATGAATTAATTATCATTTGACCAATTTGATTCCGAACGATGCGTCTATTTTAAACCATGTATATTCCATCCGCATTCTGTCAGTCGCACCAATTTACAATTTCTGTCAAAATTTCAAAATTGGAATAAAAATTATAAGGTAATAAGTACTAATAAGGTTGTCTACGTAGAGTTTTCATTAATTTTCTAATATTCCATGCATTTTTCTTAATTTTTTTCTTCTGAAAGGACTTTCTCCTGATAAAAGCCTACATGACAAAAAAAGAATTAGCGAAATCGGTCCAGCCGTTTAGGCGTGATGCGATGACATCGGGAAATAGCTCTCCATTTTTATATATAAGAGATTATCGATTAGTTCTGCAGTATTCATAGTCGTAACAATAAACACTGCTTCTCAAACTGTTAGTAAACGTAGCGCACGTAAAGGACCTAGGGGGGTGTTGTGCGGCCCGCGTAATTTATAAAATACATATAATATGTATGTGACCCGACGAAAAAAAAGATTGGGTACCTACCATTGGTCTAGCTAGATGATCGCGTATGACTGGCATTTTCGTAGTTTAGAAATCACATGCACATTGATTGAAAAGAAAATACACTCATGATATTCTGACCATATTCCTTTCCACTCTCTTTCAACCTCACGTGGTTATTGGACGATCTTGTTATGTAATATTAAATATGTGTACGGTTTAGTATGGACTGTCAGAAACTCGTATTACTTATAGTAAAAGTAAAAATTAAAATATTAGAAAATCAAAAGAATATTTAAAATACACCTGAGTAGATAATTTTATACGTTTACCAACAACGCGCCGGGAAGAAGCCAGAGTCTGTCATGTGTTTTTGGATTGTTTGTGATGTTAATTGATGTTCTGTGCGACATTTGAAATTATTTTAATTATCCATCGTAAGTGTATTGTTTGTAAAAATGATTCCACAAGATTTCTGTGTTTAGTGTTGCGACAATAATATTTTCTATTTTCCTAAACAATGTTGTTTTATGTTTTCAGTTCAACCATCATGTACAAAATGCATAGCTTACTGCTCTTCCAAAAGTATTAAGTAAGTAATTTGTAACATGCCATTGATTGTTTTTTTTTTTGTATAACTTGGTATTAATGACACAATGACATCGTCCCTACCGGGACGTACTGCCGTGATAATAAATTAAAAAATCTGATTACAGTGTTTGATCATTAATCATTAGTATTGTAATTTGTCAAATTAAAAAATTAAAACTTTTAGAGTTAATTTTTCAACGAAGATGGCGTGATGTTGTAAGTCAAAATATGAGGAGTTGTGGAGCTACCCCCGAGGAAGCACAAGACAGAGCTGAGTGGCGGCGTAAGATACAAAAGGCAGTCCCCACCATCATGTGGGAATAATGATTTCCCGGGAGAAGAAGAAGTGTTAATTTCCCTTGTAGCGGCCCGTCCTTGGCTCATAATCTTCCCCAGTGGCCCCTGTTACCTATAAGTCTGTGCATCCCTGTTTTAGGGTTTCTCTACCCAACGTTTCGTCTCCTGTGGGAGACATCCTGGACGTGCCCGGTAGGCTGTTGTTCTTGCTGAGGTCGTTCCTGCGGCAGCGAGACGAACGCTAGCCACAGGAAACTCAAAAGTACAACAGCTTAATACGGGTGTAAAGTCGATGTTTAGAGACCTCTAGCGCTGCGCTCGACGAAGCTATCTGACATTTCAAATTCCATACAAATGAAATTCGGTTTTGTGTTTAATTTTTTTAACCATAAACGACGTTTTTAAGATGTTTTTTGCCCCTGTTTGTTCCCATTACAATGCCTTAATCCATTTATTTGGTCTCTCTATGAAACATATTTTTTGTGGAACTGATTCCATACAAAATGTATGGAGGATTGGAGCGTCAAAAATGACGTCACACTTTACACACGTATACCTCGAAAAACTATTACAACAATTATTTTTGTTTAAACACCGGCCGTGAAAGCCTATGAAGCTATTTTCGTTATACGTAGGTACCCAACATTCACGAGTTTTGGTTAGATGGCGCTGTTTTAATTATGGATGGCGCATTATACGTGAAGAGTTGCATCATACGCACCTTAGTTTGAGCGCGGTTTGATGTACAGGTTTTCCCTGAGGCTAATAGTGTCGGTATAATATACAAGTGTGTCAGGGTAAGTCGGTAGTGCAAAATCACCCGTGGCGGCGGCTGTCACCGATTGAGCCGCCTCTACTCGTTATGTGACGCGATGACAGCTCACCGGACCACTACTGACGCGTCATCGACGTCACAGAGATGCATCCATACCGTGATCCATTTAACAGAATCTGAATAAATTTCTCGCAATGGTGGAAGGTTCAAGAAGATGCATGCTCTTATCAGGAAATAGATTTGAGAAGCAACTCTTAGGTTCTCACTAGGGCCAGCACGCTATATAGCAGGGTTATTCACGTAAAAGCTTAAGTTAAGAACAAATCAAATATTTGAGACTTATGGCGACAAACGAAACTGAAATTTACGTTTTGTTGTAGAATAGCCTTTCATCGAGGCAGGCAAATTCCTTATATTTTAGCTTTAAGATCCCTCTGGTTCTTTGTAAAATCGAATACAATTGACTTGGGTGAAGTTACAAAGAAGGATTCAATTGAAATTTGCCTCTTTTACCTTAAATGATTGTTTGAGCGTTATATTATATCTCCTTAAGAAAATAATTAGGGAAAGTACGAACAAGATGAGACACGTACGGAATATGTAACAACTAATAACTCGAACAATTCATTAGGTGTTGATGTTCCATTTTTATGAAACTACTACGGGCTTACGACTGTCTTCTACTGTTATTTCAAAGGCTGACTTAGTGTGATCACTTTACGTTAATAACGTTCGCCATTAGGTGCGGTAATATTTGAGTCTCCGAAACTCCTAATCATGAGAATTCTCAACATGTCAAAAAATCGCATGCACACAACAAGTAGATATTTAATAAATAATGAGATATAGAGATAAAATTTGGAAATTATTGAGAACAAGAGAGCAACCAAATTGAAAGACTGCAACTGCTGTCATGCATTTGGCGCCAGGATATTAATAAATCCATTTTTGTAAATGTCTCATCTTTATTGCCTATTGGCTTTGTTGGTGCACAACGTTCTAATTATGTCTAGATGTTTGTGCCTATTTTTCAAGACTAAACTGTAGAGCAGACCGAGAACTGCTGCTTATCGCGAAGCAGTGCAAGGTTATTTGGGGAATATAATTAGAGGATGGAAGGATCAATTCTACAACTTATTCTCAAGAGGAAAATATAAGGAAGAAGAGGTGTTGGCAGAAGCAGTGAACATCCGCGACCGAAGGGAATCTCGAGAAATAGAAGAGAACATAATATAAGCGTCGCAAGAGACGGAGGCAATGTCTCAACTGGTTTCTGACATATCGAGCCTTGGCCTCCCTTAGCATTCGCCTCCAACAAGTCCTGTCCCCTGCCTCCGTCCTCCAACTCGCCACCTGAATGATTTGTGCTGCTTCCTTTCCGACCTCATCTTCTCACCTAAGCAAGTCGAGGTCTACCGACTCGTCTCTGTCCTCCTAGATGCCCACTGAAGATTTTTTTAGGGACACGCGAAACATCAGGCATTAGCTGTACGTGTCCAGCCCATCTCGACCTAAGCAGCTTTATGTGTGTCGAGATGTTTGGGGACTTAGGGGTTTCTGACGTTAGAGAAACCAAAAATAGGAAGTAAGATGAAACACATAATGCAACCATAAACCATAATAAGGATCTAGAAGATGATTTTAACATTTGATGATGATAGAGACAATCGTCTCCGGACTAACACCAAGCACCTTCCGTTCAAAATCCAATCCAATCCAAACTCCCTTAAGACCCCACTTAGGGGCATAGAGAGGCAACAACATTACGCTCGATCTTGCGCAACGTTAATGACCTCCTCCCACACCATGTCCAGATTCCTCAGCTCTGCTTCGAAGGAGCGGAACACAGTGTGAGAGGGTCTTCCTCGTCCCCGGGACCCTGATGGGAGGAAGAACAGCGCTCTCCTCGGCCAACTGTCATTCGGCATCCTTAACACAATATGTCCCAGCCAAGTCCATCTCCTCCACATAATAGTAGAGGTGATGGGCTCACGCTGGGTGCGCCGGCGTATAGCGTCGTTCGTGATGCGGTGGTACCATCTTATACCCAAAATTCTCCTTAGGCACTTCGTTTCGAATGCAGATACTTTTTGTGCCTGGGCTTTGGTCAGGTGTCAGGACTCACACCCATACAGGAGAATGGGCAACACACACGCATCAAACAGTTCCGTTCAAAATACAAAAGATAAATGGAACTTTTTTTAAGACAGTAGAATGATTCTAGAAAACGTTCAGTATTCGATAAGAGTTTTCGTTTCTCAAAAGGGAAATGACACAAAAAATATTAACAAGTTTTGAAAATGACAAGGCTTGTAAACGCCTTAACAGGACTTGTATTGTTTTTATTATTTTAATGAATAAAGAGTATGATATGAACATGAAGTATATAATAATAAACAAAAAGTCATGTAATTATGTCATTAATGAATTGACAATCAAAAGTCGTGAGTAGAAATAATCATCATGAATCACACAATGGTGTCCGGTCAAAAACGAAAATTTCCAACGGGTCGTGTTCAGGGCCGTCCCAGGATATGGCCACAAACATTTCTCTTCGCTCAGCATTACAATTATTGTTGAAAATATAATAAATAAAAATTACATTGAAAGGTTTCCGTAAAATTAAAAAATAATTAGCAGACCCGTCAAACTTCGTTCAACAATTCTTTCCAAAATATCTGCTTACTTTTTGAAACATCGTGGTAAATAAAAATTCGCTAATGAAATAAACAAAAAAAATATTCAATGACAAACGGCATAACCACACAACATATTATTAAACAAACCTTACTTGCCTTTATTTATTCACTTTTTCCAATGTTCCGATTTTTGATCAAACTGAAATCATCTCTTTTTATTCACTTTCTGCATTTTAATTTACACAAAAATACGGATAATGATATAATAATATAATAATAATGTTTGAATGATAAAAAATTATTTCGGAAAGCTTGAAAGAAGAAAGGTTTGCTTACTCCGTTTACTAAACTTAACATTGGGGGTTATTCTGAACGACCGACGAGTTGCACCGGATACGATACAATAGCGTGAAGGGACAAAAATAATAATTTTGTAATACTAATTTAAAATATTCCACTATATTTTTTACCTAAAAAACGCGCCTATTTTAATTAAAAATACTAATAATTTGTTATTTCTATCAATGATTATTTTTTTCTTATACTTAAGTTATTATTTTTTTTACTGTAAAATGTAAGCAATCTTTTACATGACATCTATAGGTACTCTTAGATAGAACTTTTCTAAACAATTTTCATTAAAATTCTTCCAAATTTTCACCAAATAATTAATTATTGTGCCATTTTTTACACTGAAATTAAAAAAAATATGATTAAACAGTAGTAAAGAGTTGGTTGGATCGCAAGCGACAGCGAAATGGGCGTTGAGTAGACATCCGATAGTGTTGCAACGAATGCAACCGGTTATCCGATGTTTCATTCGAATGTGACTTGTAAATAGTAAGAGCCTCTACAAAAAGTTGGATCCTACGCGAGTTACGCGACACTATCGGGACGCACACAGCTCGATAGGGTCGGATGTTCAGAATAACCCCCATTGTCTCATTTGTGTTTAACTAGCTATTATACGGGGCCTATAAAACACAATAAGACTGTAGGTAATCAAAGCGGCATTTGTGTAGTATCTAACACCGTTAAATACTGCGTGTTTGTTCCTCATTATTGTTCTTTGTATTATTTACTTATGTGAAGTCACCTATAAAGATATAACAAACAGTTGTTCTGTTGTCATTGATGAAATATGTCAACTTGGAGAATTGTGTTTGCAAACTGGAAAATTATCAGTGCGAATTATTTCTCTGAAGAAAGACCAATTTTAGCCATATTTCAAGAATAATTTGGATAAATATCACCGTAGAAAAGTAACTTTGAATGCCTCATATTTTCATGCCAATAAATAAGGTTATAATAATGCAGTAACGATGAGAGTTCTATGTAGAAAGACTTTGTTGGTCATGAAACTATTTGGTACGGAAGTTATTGTTGAAACAATTAATGGTAATAGAATGCAAAAGACAGGATAATTTATTCCTAGATAATCAAAACATAGAAAAATGTTGGCCGAATTCTCCTAGGTAATAAAGCGAGAAAAAACTGTATATTTTTTTTAATTTTATAGACCTCCACCCGAACTCGAGTGATTTTGGAAATCTGTATACGATTTACCTTTAACAAAAATTATAAATCGCACATAATATGCAATTCTACATGCTCTCTAAATGCGACCTCCGCCACACGAAACAGTAATGGGTTGTTTTCCTAAGAATGCGACGTTTCAGAGAACGGCGTCAGTAGAACTTTGTTTATTTTGTTACCGTGGGTAGTTACAAAAAAAAATTGTCGTTATTTTCAAAAACGGCCGCCGTCTTGTCAGATGATTTACTGCAGATAGCACTGAATTATTACATATTAAAAAGCACCTTCTGTGCTACGAGATTTATATAACATGTCTTCTCCCATACGATATTCATCCTCCTCTGATGCCTAATGGTCACCCTCCAAACAAATAATTAAAGCAACTTCAAGATCGTTCATTTTCACGTTCCGGCTGACGTACATACGTTACGGAGAATAATACGGGCACGGAACTTTACAAATGTCACCGTAAAAACCGCCGTCGTAAGCTGGCGTAATATGCTATCGCTGAAGACGGCCGCTCCCTAGGAACCCACTGCATAAGAAAGCCGGCGTCGTACATATAACCGCCAAAACACTAACCACTACTAAATAGCTTAGCAAGGCAGGCTGGCAGGCAAGTTCTTTATATTATTTTACGTCCATCTAGTCCTTTATGAAATCCGAATATAATTTTACGGCTTGAGTGGAGTTACAAAAAATGCTAGAGTAATTGAAATTTGCCTCATTTACCTTAACATAATTTCTTTTGAGCGTGATAATGCCTCTTAAGAAACAATCAAGAAGGGTTCGAACTAGAATTTCTCCAGATCAGAAGTAAAAAAAAGCGGTTGTAGGAGAAAAATGTAATGTCGGTGGAAGAAGCGAATGGAGTGTATTTGGATAGAAAAGAGGGAGATCCGTAATTATTTCTCTCTGCCTACCACTTGCAGGAAACTGCGTGGTGTTGTGCGGGATGAGTTCTAGCGACGGCCCATGACGCGCGTGGACGAAAGTGAAATGATTGTCATGACATTGTCATGACTGTCATGTGTGATGTTATGCAAATTACTTAATACAACGATAAAAATTTTATTGGCACTCGAAGCCTACTCGCTAAATAAATACATAGGTACTATAACTTACAGGTAAATAATTATACAGCTAATCATTAATCAATCTACCAAGCGTGGATTAAAATTGTATGTAAAAAAAAAAACAACTTGATAAAATTAACGAGATATCTGTCACCTGCGACCATGCAGGACCTGCAGATTAATCATGAAAAATTTAACGGCCGGTTTAAAAAAAGTGACTAAAGAACTCTGTAATTAAAGTCTCCATTAAGTTGAGGCGTTTCATAAAAAAATATTCCCGCCTATTTAGCAAAAGTTTAAAAAATAAAAAAATAAATAGTTGAAAGTTTGTAGCAGTTGGTAGTATTACCATGGAAATCTATGGAAAACATAGGTTGTTTACAAATATTTTCGCGGAATTTCTCTTAATCTGATGTCAATTTAATTACTCAATAGAGCATCAAAGTGCCGTTATTGTTAATTTATCATTATGATTTATGAATTAAAAAAGAAAATCTGTAAACAATAATATTCTTCCCGTTTTGTCATGATTTCCACCCTATTTTAGTATTTTTTGTCCACAGTGTCACCGTCTACAAAATAAATGTTCATCATTTGTGACAGAGAGAGCACTACAAAATTTTCTATGAACTCCGGTGGTAAAAGTTTGAACTACACTAAATTCGACTTTAAGTGTCAACTGATGGATAATTCGCACCAAAAACACTCGTTTTTTACACATTTACTTAGGTAATCGATTTTACTAAAATGATACGCGAGTCCTCAACATACAAAACTGAAAATCACGTTTTGTTATAGAATAAACTTCTTTTAGCTACTTTGGCATGCTTTTTGGTAAAATAATTTAACGTCGTTTGAAATGAAGCATACGTGAGAATTTTTTAAAAATTGAATGAAGTATACGATTTGTACAAGAACTAAATGAGGCCCTAAATAGAATGGAAAATATCTTGAAGGCTCACTATAATATGAAAATGAACAAAGATAAAACAAAATGTATGGTTGCTGGAAGGGACGAGGTTTCTGCGAGTGTGTTCCTGGATGGCGTTCCTATTGGGCAGATAAAGGAATTTATATACTTGGGCAGCAGAATTCCTTAGGATGGTCGCTCAAAGGCAGAAATAAAGTATAGAGTCCACTAGGCAAGAGTCGCATTTAACAAAATATCTAAAATATTTGAATCCCCCAATATTAACATCAACGTGAGGAAGAATTTGATCAAGACTCTTGTCTGGAGGGTACTGCTATATGGCAGCGACACATGGACCATTAACCAGAGCGAGTCCGGGTGATTAGCAGCCTTCAAAATGTGGTGCTACAGGCGCATGCTGGGGATCCATTGGTCCGAACACATCACTAACGACGATGACGTACTGAGTAGAGCCGGGGAAAAACTGCAGCTCCTAAAAAGAGTTGTCCAACAACGTGCCAAATGGATAGGCCATAACAATTGGTCCACTTATTGTTATCATACCTGTTTGATATTTATGTATTGTTAACGACTGTCTGTTTACCTAAATAAATAAAATAAATAAATACCAGGCACCCGAGTCTGCTCTTTACTATCGTCGAAGGAATGATTGAAGGCAGAAACCACAGAGGCCGCCCCAGGGATAGCTACATAGACCAGGTCATCGGGAGCATGCGCTGCAGCACCTACCATGAAATGAAAATATTGGCCAGTGACAGGGAGGAGTGGAGAAGAAGAGTCAGCATGCTTGGTGCAGACCAATCCTAGGATTGTGACTCGAAAGAAAATTACCATTTGATTCAGTTTCGTTTTCTCTTTCAAATTGCATATTTTTTTTACATTTTGAAAAAAATATATGCATAATTTTACATTAATATGTTACGCCTTTTTTTTCTGAAACGTCTCTCAAATCTTTCTCTACTCATAAAAAACAATACTCATAGATACCCAAGATGCAGAAATATGTGAAGACTAGCTTATACCCGTTTTGCTTTACATTTTTGATTCCGATTGTCAGGCTTGATCGGTAGGTAATTAAACAGGTTCTAGTCTAGCTTCCCATTGCTTAACAGACCTCTATAACTGACATAAGCACAGGAAAAGAAGAATGACACTTTTAAAATTTTTGTTTCACCGACTTCATAATATTATACGAACCTACCGACATAATTTGCAAGCTTTCATAGAGAGAGAGATATAGCTCTGTGGTTTGAATCTTAGCTACATTCCCTAATGTGTGATAATTAATTAGGCTCTCCACCCATAGAGGGTGATTTGCGCTATCTGTCAAACTTCAAAATGGAGGAATCATTTTGCAAATTTTTTCATTAAATCTTTATTTATTGAGAATAATAAGATTTGAATAACATTTATATGTATAACAAATCAATCTACGATTATTTTATTACATTTTCATACCGTATAATACCAAGATTCCATTCAACGTTTACATGAGTAATTTTGTTTCCAAAAGATGGCTTACTGTCTTTTTGAGAAATTTGTATGAAGATCCTAAAAAATAGAGTTTTTTAAATAGCTCTAAATATATTAAAGTTAATGCAGCAAATTGTATTTAAGAACCTTCTCAAGCAAATTGCACCGCTCTGCGCAGATTCATATCTGACGTAGCATTTGTATTTTGAGCGTGATGTTCACATATACGATAGAAAGCACACAAACATTTCTGAATTATTATGTAGATTTATCTTAATAGTACCTAATTGGAATTTGTCTCATTAACATAAACATAATTTCTTTTTAACGTTATAATACCCCTTATTTGTGCGGGGCCGGCTTTTCGGTTTGATTGCTTCGATCGAGCTAGGGGGGTCGGTTTCGTGCGGATCTGGGAGCTAAGTCGAAATAAATAACGTTAATCGTGAAAACTGTTAACGTTCTTACCGTTAACGTTAACCAAATTGAAAATGGTTTCCAAACCAAAAACAAAATGTGTTTCGTCTTCGATATAACAGCAGCGTCGTAATGTTTCCATAGATTTCGAGGTAACGTTTAACGTTAATTTTGAATAACTGACAGAATTATTTTTCCGACTCGGAATTTGGAACAACATTGTGTAACGCAAGTTGATCAACAGTTTTTAGGTTATCTCTATGGAAATATCAACAAATTGTTAACGTTGGAGGCTGTCGTTAATATTGCGACTTGGCCTCCTGGTTTGCTGCGGATTGGTCTTCTCCGGACTGGCTTGCGTTGTGCGGGGAGCTATAAAATAAATGGAGTATGTATGTATGTATGTATGTAATACCCCTTAAGAAAATAATTTAAAAAAAATTATATAAGCTACTGAGTGAATTTTTGTGAACATGTAAATTACATAAATATGCCTGTAAAGAACTATCTTATTTTGTCATATTATTTTTGTCTGAATGAAGGTTCGACAGCACAATAATTTTGACTGTATGTGATTGTATTCACATCATGTTCAAACATCGTCGGTTGGATTTCCCCCGATGCGACCAAAACTAAATAAAAATATCGCAATCTTTCCTGTATGGCATTCCAACAGATAAAAACTCGGGAATCCCCTTAGAGCTTAGACGAAGTTGCCATTGAAATATGTTTATCTCACCATCTGTCTAATGCTGTCTGAAATAATAAATGCCCTATCAAAAGATACTTTAATAATTGTATTCCCTTTTTGATTTGAATAGGTAATTGATCAATTCAATGAAGAAGAATGTCAGATCAACGTGCTGGATTTCAGTGGAAACCCTTTTATATTGAAGATCATTAAACATCATAGACCATGAAAGGCCACCTGAAGTGTTGCCATTAGAGACACTACTTTGTATGCTTCACAATAATACTTGGACTAACAACTATTAACTTTATCGTTGATATTCCAATGTAACATTGTTGCATTATACTTCTTTGATTATTTCATGAACACTTGCAACTTGCAAATAATCCATTGTCACACTCATCTAATACGGACAGAGGGTACAATGTGGGAACGAATACAGGGCTAGGAAAAGAGTTGCAGAGAGCATTCAGGCCTCACGAAGAAGAGTTGTGAGTGTGGCCTCTCATACCCCTGGATATTTCAGGAACCTTAGTTCTCATTTCATCCAGGGGTACAGTAATAAGAAAAAAAAAGGACCAGCAGAAATTACAATCCCTTTCCAAAAATGACTTTATCTGATGCATACGCTGATTCATTCATTCTTCGAAGCTGCGCGTTTTCGAGGAAATTAATTCGTTAGCATTTATTTGTATGGAGGGTTCATTTAGGAACCGACCCTAGTTGTATAAGGCGCCAGTTTCATTATTGAGAGGTCCTGGATTCGATTCCTGGTCAGTTGAGAATTTCTGTGTTTTTCATTTGAAATTTCTATAGGTACCTACTGATACCTTTGTTATAAAAAAGAATAAGTTGATTACTTTATTTGGGCATGTGGAAAGAATGGATGCAAACAGAAGGACAAAGAGTTTATAAGGCTGAAAGGAAAGGTGTGAGAAGTCGTGGCCGATCGAGAATGACAGGGATCGAGCACATCGATTCCGTCCTCAATGAAAGCCAGGTCAGAAGTAACAGAAGCAGGAGAGGATGTATGAGAAATGGTATGTCGGTGGAAGAAGCGAAAGAAGTATGCTTGGATAGAAAATAGTGAAGGTCCGTTCTCTCTGCCTACCCCTTACGAGACACTAGATTGATTTAAATTCTTGCACTTAAGGTTCCGTTTATGTTAATTATTTAACAATAAAATTTAAAACGTGCTATAAAAAGTCATTTATATCTTGTATTTTTAGAGTTTATTGCATGTTTCAAATTGTTTTACAAATGACTAACTGATAAAATTATCGTTGATGTTTAATATACAAAAAGTCATAATTATTATGAAAAACAAAACAAACCTTATAAACTTCACAGTTTGGTTTATAAAAGAGTGTTTGTTTTTACTAAACACATATTTTGCAAATATTATTGTCAAACAATAATTCAATATTATTTCGATGATTCAGCATGGATATTTACGAAAATTTTTAGTTCGAACTACACTACTTAAGGGTCAATATAACGTTAAAAGAAATAATTTTTAAGTAAATGAGACAAAATCCAATCGTTATTAAGATTAACAATTTTTCGTATCTTACGTTATTATAAATATTACATTTTTTGAGTTATGGATCGAAAAAAAATTTTAGAGGCGTTCCAGAAAAAATACTCAAATAGCATCCTTATACCCTTATTCCCTATCAGATCCGCTAAAATTAAGCATCAACTAACATTTTGAATTACGCGGGCAGTTCCATGTGATTTCAATTCAACCAATCCAAGCGATATTCCTTAAGAAATCGATCGAAGTGAATATAGGTGCAAGTGATTTCAAACGAATAATTTCCCCGTGTAAAAACTATCACCATGGCCGCCAAATTTCCTTTTTCTCAAACAAATTCATCTTGATCAAGAAATATAACACTATTGACGTATCTTTTGTGATGAAAACAAGAGCAAAATGATATATTTACTGAAAATAATAACTTTTTTTTATTTTGATTGTTGTTTTTAAGGGAGGTGACTGAAAAGAAAAGACACCATTTTGACATAATATAAGCGGTTCCTCTAAAATTTTGGCGGGTCTTTCTATGGAGCCGTTTAAATTGATTTAATAGCGGGTCATTTTAGAGGAATTGTGACAGTCAGTGGAACAGTCAGTTATAAGTTACTTTTTTCATACAACTTTTTGGCGGATTCTTAATTTAAGCGGATCTCATAGCAAATAGGGGTATTAACCAGCTAAAGAATTTAATTAAAGTTCATTCTACAATAAAACAGCAATTTCAGTTTCGCATGTTAAGGACTCGTGGAATCATTAAGAAAAATCGATAAAGTAGAAGCTAGCGCCTCTGATGGTTTTGGACGGTTAATGATGCGGGTTCGATTCCATAGAATATGTGTCGCTGATTTAAAAAAGCTGCTAACCTAGGGTAGCCCAGAACTCATAGTATATTATAACAGCCTTTTCGTGTAAAACATATCTTTGCATAAAAATTCATAATTTTACGATTAAAATGAATTTTTCCTTGGAATTATTATAGAAACTTTAAAATGATATCGACTATTGGAGCTTTTTATTATCGTGCTTTAGAACTACATATTCAATATTAATCGGTACTTTAAGGGGGACCCACTGAAGTTACGGACCTCACATTTTACGTGCTTGTGTAGGAGCATAATACCAACCCGTATACCAAATTTTATGAAAATCGAAGAAATTTTTTCTTCTTTTTTAACCCTTTTTCTAGAACAAGTGAAATTTTCTTTGGATTTTTTAAGAGGGTTCCCCTGAAGGTACAGATCTCAACATTTTACTGACTCATCTACATCGAGGGGCTAACCGTTCTACCAAATTTCAATCAAATGAATAAAAAATAAGAATTACTATGAGTTATGGGTGCGCACACATTTTTGGCGTATGCGTACGGGTAGATACGCGGAAATTTAATTTTTTTGCATTTTAGGAATCTACACCCTAGAAAACGTCGAGAAAATTAATTACAACGAAATCTATTTTTTTTTTGAAATCCTATCACAAGACAATATTCCAAATACTATGAGTAAATGCATTATATGAAAACTCAATGGGCCGCAGGTTGAGTACCATTGATCTAATATGAGTGAGTAGGTAAGTACATGTGTATCTACATATTTATAGCTAATATCGGCCTTTAAGCGTTTCCCCATAATAGGCGCCTGAACTAGTAATTATTATCTTAAATTCGCGTGTCAGATTTACTATTATTAGGTACTTGAAAATATGCCCCAAACTGCCACAGGTGGTGGGCAAGCCCGTAATTACCAGGGTTCAATTACCGGAGGTTGGCCGGGTTGGCCCACATACACAATTACTCAAACTCAAAATATCTCTCTCAATATACATTTTTCACAAAGTGACTTTAACGGTATCTCATTATATCTTTAAATTATATCGTTGCACAAAAATGTGCCATGTGTTGACATAACTGCATACAATACTAGCTTTCCCGACAGACGTTGTCCTATGGTCCTTACTATGAATATTAATTTCGAATTTGTAATTTATACAAAAATAC
This sequence comes from Mystacides longicornis, assembly GCA_963576905.1. Classification (NCBI taxonomy): domain Eukaryota; kingdom Metazoa; phylum Arthropoda; class Insecta; order Trichoptera; family Leptoceridae; genus Mystacides; species Mystacides longicornis. Next base: position 639,265 of record OY756438.1, read on the forward strand.
GTTAAAAATATGTTTGATTATTAAAAAATTATTTCTGAAAGGTTGAAAGAAATTATATCTACTTATAATCTGCGTACGGATGTTTGAAACTCAATGGTTGTCAAGTTAATACAATTTTTGTTAATAAAATTTACTAGATGAACATGCATTTCTTGGTGGAGTTTATTTTTTTTATATAAAATGAACACTTTTGACATCTTTTACACAATCAAAGGGTTGTGCCGTGAAAGAGGTAATAGTCGGCACGGCCGGGATTCGAACCTACAACCTCCAATACGCTGTGCGCACGAAAGCCGGCGATTGATACCACTGGACTACCAACCATCTCAAAATAAAGTTCAAATAAAATATTGTATAACTTTTCCACAATTTTTTATTATCCTAATAGGATGTATAAGTTCCTTTCTCTGTAGTTCGAAGGTCTCTCATTTAAATCGTGATGTATCATGAGAGATAATACCAATATTTTTATATTTAGTATATAGCATTGTATTTAATTTTAATTTAATTTTTTTTATTAATTTTTATACAATGATATATTGTGATTTAATGAATAAATGTTTTGAAAAATAGTCAGTATACTGACACCTTATTGCCTGAGGCAATTTTTTCCAGTCAACCGGTCCAGTCCAATCTGAGACAGGCCAACCCCGGGTAGAAATTTCATGTGAAAAAACACTTTGAAAAACTCTGACCCGACCGGGAATCGAACCCGGGACCTAGCATCTGAAGTCGATGCTAGTACAACTATAGGCTACCGAGGTCAGTAAGGAATTTTTAAAGTCATTAGTCGTTACATATTCGTAAAAGAAATCACTTTGAGTGAGCACAAGTTTATGGAAAAAAAATATAGGAGAGGTTGTATGGAAAAAGTTACACATGTAGGTGGAATGTACCTAAAAAGGAGAGAGTCTGGATAGAAAAAGAGTGAAGATCCGTTCTCTCTGCCTATCCATTTAGAACACGGCGTGACGGATTGAAAATCGAATATTGTACAAAAAATTAAAATCTAAATGTAATGAAGTCTACCTATAATGTAAAAGTAGGTAGGTGCTACAAAATACATTTTTACTGTCGGCAGTGAACGAGGCGATCAGAATAAAATTATGTAACAACCTCCACTTACTTACCTGCTACTTTTTATGTAATCACTTCTGTTCTTTTTTCAGCCATTTAAATAAGTAGGTAATTGCATTTTATACACACACAAAATATTTATGCAAACGTTATATTTTTTTAAGCTACGTTATTTTTTTTATGTTTATCGTTTTTGATCCAAAGCAATACGTGCCACAATGTCACGTTTGCTAAACGGGTTGGCGAAAACCCGTCTTTCCAAGTTGGCCCATGGGCTAACACTATATCCATCTAAGGTTGTTGTTATTCAACGTGTAATAGAAAAAATGTTTTCCAGGGAGGTGCAGATAGGCTCTTGAGTGAAAAATATATCCCTGATTATTGTATGAACATCATGATAGCGCCATATCCCACACACAGTCATTTTTTTCTGAATAATTCTGGGACCCTACCAACCTGAGTCCAAATACATTTTTTTAGCAGAGCCTTTGTCGTGAAAGAAGAAGATTGTATTGGGGATTAAACCGCTAGACTATCAACTTTTCTTCCCCGTTATATCTTATCAGGCTAGGTTAGATCAGTTTATTTCTAGCATAATCTTTATGAATTGGTTTCTTTTAAGGTTTGATACTAAGAAATAGAAATGTGGGCAACGTATTATTATTACGTACAGACTTCATTCATCAACACTTCGTTTTGACGCTACAAGAGTTACATGATGTGTGTGTGTGTGTCAGTTGTATAATGGTTGCAACGGCAGTGAAAAAAAACCGTGGGTTGTTCAGGCGCTGCTGAAGGTCAGCTGGTGCTTCTTACCTCTAGGGCTGCTCTAGGGGCTAATCTCCTGCACACATAAGGGTGGGAAGGGGGAGACTCCAACATACTACGCACCTTATATACAGAGTCAGTAGTTACTGAACTTATATAAAGAGTTAACTCGCATACTATGTATTATTATAAATTGATATGTTTCTGCTCGATGTTCGAAGGGTCACGGTAAGCTACATTCTGTTGGACGATGTAACTTTCTACAATGCTTTGCTATGCCAAGTTGCAAAACACTTGCAATAATACTGGCCTGTCAGACTCTTTACCATACCAGTCGCGCGAATACATCGGGTAATGTGAATCTTATCAGATAACGAGAGTATGGATGTTTCCAAAGGACCAATCAGCAAGGGGATATGAACCCGTTTGCGATTATATTATCTCGTATTTGAATTTGGCTCTCGAATATGGGTGAAAACACGTAGAACGCCGATTTCGACCGGCGCAAAGAATGTTTCTATGCATTTGAATGGGAATAAGCACAGCAAAAGCAGGAACCCGCTTTCCGGCATGCCCATTTAAATGCATTAAAACCATGCTTTGCGGCGATCGGCGCTGGTCGGAATCGGCGTTCTACGTGTTTTCACACTATTGTTTGTTCCGACTTATATTTCAGCAATTAGTATAATAAAATGTTTGGTCCTTCGAGCCGGATAACTTAATACATGGGTACAATCTATACATTTATTAATGACCTCTTCTACTGCTATTTCCAAAGCTCATTCGGGTGGGGGAATAACGAGAATGGATAAAATTTCTTCACCTTAACATAAAACAATTGAGCCTCCATCTTGTTCAGAAATGAACTTTCTTATTAGGTTTCTGATAAAATGGAACGCAGTTCCCATTTGATCACCAATGACATCAGATTAAAAAGATTAGCATGAATCGATCTTCTGCACAGTAGGCAGAAGATCACAGAGAATAACAAGACAGTGGCTGATGGACAACTTTGCTACACATCGGGACGTGCTGGGTACTGGAGATTATTGGAAGTCCATTGCGCAGGATAGAACGACTTGGAGAAAGATTGTTCAGATGGCCAAAGCTCTGCAGGAGTTGTACGTTGATAGAAAGTTAGAAGTAATTTTCCGTAGAATGTTCTTTCATGATTCTACTACAACAGTTAGTTACATAGCTAAGCTTGCAAATACTCTACGTTTCTTTGATTCTTCAACTAATACAAGGACTTGAATCATTCCTATATTGCTATAATACCTATTATTTATTATGTTATGTTATCTACAACACATACACGTGTCATACATTCTAAAAATATTGGCTCAACGTAACACTAATGAGTCGTAGCGTATATCACATACCTACTATGATAATAGCGAATAAAAATATATGTTTTGATTTGTGTAAACTGACCCAATCAGCCTATAACACAAATGGTCAAAAGACGTGGACAGGTAACAGGAAGTTGCAATTACGCTATTAGGTTGGTAGTCATGGCCATCAGGCATTAGGCGATTGTGTGATCACATACTCCGTACAGGTGACCGCAGCAATATATTATTAAAGATAGGCATTATTATAAAAAAATTAAATTATATAAATTAAAGGATGGTTACACTGATTCAAGACGATACATTTCTAGTACCTACTACAGTTTTATTTCCTCATGGGCGTATTGCGCGCTCCGACCCATAGTGGTCTATTTCGCTTCCCCTGCTTGCTCATGGTGTCTCTCAATTATTAGAGCTTACTCGCCAACACCAGAAGATTCAGGAAGTCCAGTATTAGGAAATTATCCAAGGCGGCAAAGTCTTCTACCTCTATCCTGTGTTTTCCAAAACTTCTTACCCTCGAACAAACTACTTTCTGCATCGCAGTCTGTAAAGGGATGGTGAGGCATTTTTGCTTCTTCTTCACAGGATCAACAGGTTCCATCATTCTCGAGTCCCAGCTTCATCAGGTGTTCCCTAAGTCTACCAGTGACCCGTTAAGAAGCCTTTCAGCGTTTTAAGACCTAGTAAATTTAGGGACATGCACGTGTTTTGTTGTTTCGGAGTTAAAACCACAAGAAGTTCCTTGGATTACCTTAGTCAGGGAACTTTATTTAAGTGCATGTTCTTCTATTTTTACTTGCTTTTCCTTCTTATTTTTTCATGAATGTATCTATTACCTAGGTCGCAAAAAGGTTCCAGTCCAACTAAGTGCATTACTGCGCATTTTCTCGCTAGTCTATCTGCTTGTTCATTGCTCTTCATCCCAACCAAAAATTCTGAGTATTGGAAACCAGGCGCGACAGATTATCAGTTCTCAGTTCTAAAACAATACGGACGAGGCATTTCAGTCTTTGTGAATCCAGAAAAAGATGTGTAGATTCGCTATAAATAACGAGTATCGTGTGTATTGGTTTTATAACCAGCCATCAAAGTCATCAACCATGACAACCAAAACAAACCATTAGGCAACAACAAATTATAATTATTATATTCCGAACCAACCAGATTGGAGAGGTTGTTTACAACGTTTTTTGCTTTGAGTCAAAAGTAATTTAAGTACCTACCTGATATAAAGTAGTTTTATGTAACGAAGTCGTTTTTGCGATCAATGCTACAGAGATTGATGATAAAATAATAAAATCTACTTCTGAACTTCGACTGTTTATATTTTATTTTTAATTCTATTTATAGTTTCTACCGGAAGTAGCTCATCGTGGCCTTCTCTTCAATGCTTATTTATAGCTCTACTAGATAATATTTATCACCAAAAGTAAAATAATTGTGAACTAGACAAAGCGTGAAAACACAAATGAACGCCGATTCCGACCACTGAGTACAAATATTATTAGAGAACTTTTTTGGATGCGCAGAACCGAAAATTGGTTCCTTTATTCAACAGTCACGTGACTGAAGATAAATTATCAATAATAACTCATTTTACTTTCATCCACAAGCTCAAGACAACACAACAAAACCCAAAGGTACTTCAACTAATTATACCTATGATTAAAACATAAAATTCCCCTGTATTAACGCTAAAATATTAAAAATAAAAAATCGTATGTCACACATCGCTACCGACAAACGTCACAATTTGTAGGAGTTTAACAGCAGTCACGTGGTACATGTTGGGACCATGCGCAGTAGCACATTTTTTCTCTAGTATTATTTCTTCTCAAAGATTCCGACCGGCGCAAAGAATGTTTTTATACATTTGAATGGGCATACGCACAGCAAAAGCAGGCATCCACTTTCCGGCATGCTCATTTAAATGCATTGAAACCACAGACAACATTCTTTGCGGCGATCGGCGCCGTTAATCGACGTTCTCTGTGTTTTCACCCAAAGACATGATCTTTTTTGTCATAAAAAAAAATCTACCATAATAATATGTAGCATTTAACCATAATATATAGGATTTAATAATTTACTTAACCTTGAAATTTAAAGATAAGATGCAAAAGATATTCCTCACTAAGATATTTATTTTTATTATTTGAAGATTTTGATAGGATAGGGCAGGACAAGAAATCGCGGTGGTTTTATCTCCATAAGAACCACCAAAACAAGCATGAGCTTAAGTAAAATAGCTCTTATATACCTTTACAATCTTCCAAACGGGTCGCTGTAGACATAAGTAATACTCGAGGAAGTTGAGACTCAAAGGAATTATGGAACCTACTGAAGATTCTGTGAAGAAGTAGCAGAAACGCGTCACCACCTCCTAACAGAATGCGATGCAGTAGTTTGTGCGAGAGCAAAAAGTTTTGGAAACAACAAAATGAAGAAGAAAGACTTCGCCGCCTCGGATCATCTCCTAATGCTGGACTTCCTGAAACTTCTGAAGTTACCAACCACAATAGCCTAGTGTAGAGGCTTGGGTTTCAGATCAAGTGGTCCTGGGTTTGATTCCCAGCCGGATCAAAGTTTTTAAAGGTGTTTTTTTTTATTGTGGTTGGCCTGTCTCAGATTGGACGGGATCGGTTCAATGGAAGAGATTGCCCCAGGCAATTAATTCCGCCGGCTATGCTGACGCATTTGTATAGTGAAGTATAAAATAAAATAAAGTTGGGGGGGGGGGGGGGGGAATCTCTTATTGGGAGACACCATGAGCAAGTAGGGAAACCATAGTATACCACTATGGACCGGAGCGCAAATATCCCTATGAGAAAACAAACGTCCAGTCGAATCAAGAAATAGATGGGAATTAGTGTGTTGTTATTTGTGGCGCAATAGTGTCAACAAAATGTAGTTTGGTAGAATATTGATTAGCAAGTGCAGTTAATTACTTAAACCAATATCCGCTGTTGCCTATTGGACAACGCAACGTCAGGTGTTGTGGTTGTTCAGAATATGTACCAAAGTATTCGGTTTAAAATAACAAGTTTAGTAATGCGATAACATACTAGCTGACAGTTATAGTCATTATCACAATAATGCAAGTCGCAAATATTCGTAAACCAATACGTAGTATATTAATTAATTTATAGTTAGAAGAAGTGAAGTGTACCACGCCGGAGCGGCGTGTGAAGGTTGATCGGCACCTACATTCTTGATCGGCGATTGATTATAAATTAAATAAAATCTTTATATATAAAAATGGAGTCCTATTTCCTTGAGAACGAACATCTCAATTTGACGACTGGTAGTGGTAAGATGAGGGTATTTTTCCTTGATCATTGCTTCAAGCGTAAGCGGCTGAACAGATGTCGCTAATTATTATTTGCCTCGTGTTTGCTATTGTTAGGAGAAGGTTCTAATGAAAGAAAAATTAAGAAAGTTGGGCGGAACATTAGAAAATTTAAGAAAGCTTATCGTAGGCAACCTAAGAGATTTTAAACTTTTTTATTTTTGAATTTTAATTGGCGTTTGACATCTGTCAAATGTTGGAGACTGGTTCTAGTGATAAGATAGGACAACGTTTGTCGGGAAAGCTGGTGAGATGATAATTCTTGGTTGTTGCGTAAAGGCATACATTTTATGACACACTATGGTTTATTTCGTAGAAAAAGCCACTTTTGCAATCATCAATAATTAAAACGTTAAATTGTTTAATTGAGAAAACAAAAAAGAGAGGAGATATATTAGCATAATATTCATCAGTCAATGCTAGATGGTATGTTTGACAGCTGCTGTCATAATTTGACAATAGACCAGCAGCCCGATTCACGGAAAAGTTTAAGTCTAAGTTTAGTTCGAAGTTCGAACGAAGTTCGATTCAAACTTTTCCTTGAATAGGGCTGCTGGTAATAATAATAATAATAGTCGCCGTCTACAATTATTATTACCAGCAGCCCTATTCAAGGAAAAGTTTGAATCGAACTTCGTTCGAACTTCGAACTAAACTTAGACTTAAACTTTTCCGTGAATCGGGCTGCTGGTGTGTATTGTCGGAAGCTCCCCAGAAAACCTCCCATTGTTTTGTAAAAAGTAGGTACCTATAATTTGATTCGTAAAACGTCTAATTTGATTTGAAAAAGGTTCAATTTGAAGTAAAATGAGTGCAGTTAAAAAAAGTCACCTGATATCGGCAAAGCGAGCAAATAAAAGAACAGTGCTCTTATTTATATACTCTATTTATATTATTATTCTTATTTATATCAGTATTTATATACTCTAAGATGTTACTACTGTTACTCGGACCAATTTATTTCATTTTTATATCATTAGAGTTTTATAATACTTAAGCTAGATTAACATAAGTATTTTTATAAACGCAAGTGTCAACGAAGCCTGTATTATTAAATTAAAACTTGAATCATTTTCCTAGGCGAGGTATCAATAAACTCAGTGGAACTTAACGCAACTTAACATATTTTTATATCCAGGAGAAACACTTTTCTAACACTGGACTAGAGCCATATTGCATGTTGCATGTGATAAACATCAAAAACCTGAGAAACGAATTCAGGAATTCTTGCTTAGAAATTTTGTCTTTTTGACAACCAGTCCAACCTTCGTTGGTTCTATTTTTACAAAAAAACTATTAAATTAATAATTTTTTTTTTTTTTTTTTTTTTTTTTTTTAAATGTACGGCAAATGCCTTTATAAAACAAAGCATAAAATCAATAAACATCATCAACAGTTATATAAAACAAAGTATTAAGTCAATAAAAATCCTCATCAATGTAGAAAAAGAAAGCATTAATTTAATAAATATCATCATCAGTCAGACAAAATATAAATTACCAAATATAGTACTAAACAAATAATTATTCCCATCAGTCCTAAACAAAAAAAATCAAATATTAAACAAAGCATCAAATTAATAAAAATCCTCATCAGTCACATAAAAAATAAGAAATAAAACGAAGTAGGTATTAAATCGATAAATATCCTCATCAATCATATAAAAAATAAAATATGAAACACAGTATTAGATCAAAAATATTCTCATCAGTCATATATATAAAAAAATAGAATATAAAACGAAACATTAAATTAATAATTATCATCAGTCAAACAAAATACAAAACAAAGCATTAAAATAATAAATATTCACATCAGTCCCACAGTAAAAGAATCAAGTATAAAACAAAGCATCAAACCAATAAATAACCTCATCACTCATACAAAAATATAATATGAAACATAGTACGAAATTAAAAAATATTATCATCGGTCACATATAAAAGAATCGAGTATAAAACAAAGCATTAAATCAATAAATATCCTCATCAGTCATATAAAAAATAACATTTAAGACAAAGTATTAAACTAACAAAAATACCCTATTAATCACACAAAAAATAAAGTATATAACAAAGTATTACAAATAAATAAATCATCAATCGTACCTATATAAAAAAAACAAAGCATTAAATCAATAAATATCATCATCAGTCAAACAAAAACAACATATAAAACAATGCAGTAAATCAATAAATAACCTCATCAGTCATATAAAAGATAAAATATAAAACAAAGCATAAAAACTAAAAAAAAAAAAAAAACATCCTCATCAGTCATAAAAAATAAAACAAAAAAGCATCATGCGTCAACTGTCCACGCAAGCTATGTGTACTCTATCGCGCACTGTGGTATAAGCATGACAGGGTTAAATTTTTATAGGTAAGTTAATAGCAAACAAAAACGAAAAAAAAAAAAAAAAACAAGATATTTGAGAAATATGTCTTGCAAAATCAGCAATAACTTCTGAAAGAGAAGTTCAAACAAAAATTGTGATGACAGAGATATCTGCATCACCCAAGATTGGGTGCAAGCCAATAATTAATAGAATAGAAGATATCCTGCCAAAGTTAGAATACTTCTGTTTTTTTTTTCAGTTGTAAGAGTAAATAGCCCACCCCCTCACATCGAACTAAGAAAGGAACAGGGCACGAATGATGAGGTTAATGGTAAAAGTGGAGGTTCTCATATGAAGATGACGTGTAAATGCTGAAGAATGCGAAAGAACACATCATATTCAAATAGGCTTGTTGGAGAAAAATATTTACGCAAATGACAGCTTTTTATCTCTCCAACGGCCGGTTTCATAAAAAATAAAGGAGACTTAAAAAAATAACGGATCCCTTTAAAAAAATAACGGATTTCATAACAACAAAACGACATTTAAAACCGACTTTTAGCTAAAGTACCGTTATTGATTATTATTTTTAGTTAAAGTTGACTTTAGGTAGTTAAAATTTTTACCGCCGGAGTTCATAGAAAATTTCGTGGCGCTTTCTCTGTCACAAATATAAACATTTTGTTTGCGGTGACACTGTGGACAAAAATGACTAAAATAGGGGGGAAAACATAGCAAAACGAGAAGAATATTATTGTTTACAGATTTCGTTTACTAATTAATAAACCATAATAATAAATTAACACAAAAAAAGGGACACTGGAGAGGGACGGGTTCACGCTGGAGCAGGCATGGAGGATGGAATGGAATAACGCGGATGTGAGAAATAAACACCTAATCACTGACCCATCGAGGAAGGTCCCTGGATTTGAATTGGATCGGGGAGAATGGACAGCCCTGAATCGCATACGGACAGACTCTACAAATGGGGTTATTCCAACGATCCTACTTGCAATTGTGGTGAGCATAGTCAAACCACTGACCACATAGTCCGGTCGTGCCCTCTGTATGGATTCCGGGGAGCGATGGAGGATATACACAATTTGACGACTGAAGCCAGGGTATGGCTGAGGGAACTAAGTCTTTCTTTATAAGCGCCATATGCCATACGCATATATATAACACAAAAAACGGCACTTTGATGCTCTATTGAGAAATGAAATTGACAGATCAACAGAAATTCCGCGAAAATATTAGTAAACAACCTATGTTTTCCATAGATTTCCATTGCAACACTACCAACTGCTACCAACTTTAAAATATTTTTTTGACATTTCAAATTTTAGCTGTAATTTTTTTTATGAAATGCGTCAGCTTAAAGGAGTCTTAAAATTTTAAAACGAACTTTAACTAAACCGTTCTTTTGAAGCTTTTTATGAAACCGGCTGCTAGTGATCGACCAGTGCTCGAAATTTGACCATAACTTATTTTAATTACGAGTTAGAACATTATTAACGTTCCATTGTCAAAGACTGAGCGAGCGCTATTTCAAATTTTCTTAAAAAAATTGACATGGATACGTCAAATTTTAAATGTTGATATGTACAAAGTTTTTCCTATTATTATTAAAGACAAACAATATTAATCTATTCTCAATTTATATCCCGCCATTTCAAGCTCCACCTTCCATTGGAATATACTGCTACAAAAAGCTTTCTGTGCCCATTGTGAGGCGCTTTTCATTTTACATTTGTTTCTATGAAGTTGATGATCTTTATAATTCGTCTGTTGAAGTGTGTGTGAGTATCAAATACAAAACATTACAGCAGTGTTTGTAATGTTTTTTTTATTGATTTCACCTGTTTTTTATGCTTAATTTTATAAAAAAAATATTAGCATTCGCCACTCCTCTATATTAAATATAAGTGTGCGAAATTTCATACTCCTCCATCCGCAAAATTTTCGTAAAAATGGTCACAAAGTTTTTCCTTCACGTATTAATATATAGATTGACAGTGTGGGATTTTCTGGAATAATAGTCATATATTAGACGACGGACGTCCTGGGTTTCAAATATTGTGCATCCTACAAGTGGAAGAACAACAGCGTACATCACAGGAAAGAAAAGTCTGCACCAGAGGAACTTATTGTTCCTAAAGAGCAGGGAAAAAGGCTGCCATAAAATAAAATCAGGTGACATTCATGGTTTTTTTAAATCGGCAAGCATTTTAACAAATCCGTATCCATCGTCCAGTGCCAAGAATAACAACTATGGGTACCAGCATGAAGGGTTAATGGCATCACAGGCCGAGGAAGGCCGCGTGTCAACATAACACCAAGGTTGGCTAAATGATGCCGCCTGATATCCACTCCTAGATTACAAGCGGATCAATGCAGAGAGACAATAATTACGTGCTATTAATTATTAATGCGTACTTTAGCTTTTTGGTTATAATAAGGTGTATAGTAGAAGCGCCAGTTAAGTTGTCCCGCGGTGGCAGAAGTGGTGAACTAAAATGGCAAAGTTTTCAAAGTATCTAATAGGAGAATGTATTTTTTTTAAATTTATTTATGCATTCCATCCGTTTGAAGAATGTAGGTAATTCAATATTCAAAAGCGAGAAGTGATTTTGAAGGTGAAAAGAGTTGTATGAAATAGGAAAAAAATAGGGACGTTTTAATCCCATTATAAAAAATAGCAATTCTTCATCGTGTAGCCACAATGGCAGATAATTTTAGTATGATCATTGCGCCAGCTCAAGGGACAAGTTACCTGGCGCTTACTTTACTGGAGAGAGCAATCTAATTTAGCATGCATTTATATGAACAAAAGACAGTCGACACAATTTTGCGCAGGTGGGCGCCGGCCGGTCGGAATCGGCGTTCTTTATGTTTTCACCCATACGACGGACCGCTCCCAAGGAACCCAGTGCACAAGAAAACGGGTTAATAACGTATGATATATTTCTACATCGATTACATTGCTTAAGCTGGGGTTTTTCTAGGCAACCATCGAAACATTATCGTCTACATCGCATTACTTGCCTGCAATTATCTAAGTGGTTGAAGTTTTTCATTAGCTAATTCCCCAATAGAAATTGGATTGACGTTTCGTCACGTCTGGGCTATGAGTTTGTTATCTAATATTGATTGTATTGAGCTGCAGACAGCAATATAGAAAGTCAATTACATTTTCATTCAAAGATTGTATTGAACCAAGGATTTAAAAAAAATGTATTTGTCTAGCCTTTGTAAAGAAACCTTAGTTATTTTTTTTATATCGTCTCTTTACTATGTAGAGAATAAATTAACAATAAGTCTTTTTCACACTGTTTCTATGCATTTAAATGGGCATGTCGGAGAGCGGATTCCTGTGCTTTCTGTGCGTATGCCCATTCAAATGCATAATATAAACATTCTTTGCGCCGATCGAATCGGCGTTCTTTGTGTTTTTGCTCTACGTCAAGATGGTAGTCTTTCAAAATATATGACAATGTTTTTTGTTACTACGTAGTACTATATTCGTAGGAAACCAGATAATTATTAGAATGATTGCAAATTGCGTACTCTCTGTCTACCTCCAAAAACATTACATTATTAGTCGAAACTTGGCCTCTCATTCAGTATATACAACAGCAGAATTGCTTTTTCATTTTCTCCTCAAACATATCATTCATGCCGCACCTTTGCTCCAATTTTCAGCACGCATGTAGAAGCATCCTGGACTTCCCCACGATCACATGTTTTATCCTATTCCAAACTCATAACCCACCTCTCCAGATTCGTCCTGCAACTTCTGACATCCACACGTTTTGCTTTCAGAGTAATCTAAACAGTTGCATAGATTGAATGCCCATGTGGCAAGAAATATACCGATGGATAATAATTAACAAAAAACCTCAATAGCGTCTATGATTAGAAAAGTGAAACAGCTAGGGGCTAGTCGAATGACGTGAGGTAGAGTGGCGAAATAGTGGCTTACGTAAGTTTTGCTGGTGTCAGTTGAGAGAAGTCTCAAAAAATGGAAGCCAGAAGGAATGGAAGAAGTAGTAAGTAAAAGTCTGCTGAAGAAAGGGAGGATTGTAGATCACAGCACTCGAGATTACAAATTTCAACAGAGAGGAAACGATTGAAAATATAAGAAGAAAAATGTATGGCATAAAATTATAGTTGGGAACAATCATGCGGACCGTCAAGTGGTCATTTATACGTGGAAGTCTGGTCAATTTGGTACAGAGGTCGTCCCTACTGAGACCAAAGAGGAAGTTCGGCGAGCGCTGAGCATCAAACACCTAGGAATATCGCTTCCTTCAGTGATGAGTATAACCGGGCAACGCTCGGGCAGCATGTGGTATCTTTATATCTATTATTTCACATTATGGTTCTTCGATTTTTTTCTTCCTCAGCCATCTCTCCACTGCTGGGTATAGGTCTTTTCCATCTTCTTCCACTCCACATCTTGGGCTTTTGTTTGCCATCTTCTACAATTTCGTCGGACCATCTTTTTTGGGGTTGGCCCACTCCTCTTTTTTTATCCCGCGGTATCCAGTTTAGGATTCTAGGTGCCAGTTGCTTTGTTCCCTGTCTGGTTCAAATTTGAAAAGGTGTTACTAGTAGCGGATTGTGACAAAAAAACGACTATGGAAATTTGGATGCCTAACGGAAGGAGAATCAGAATTCTCCTATTACATTCCTCACCCATTTTGGCTTTCTAGAAGGGAAGCATGTGGTCTCTCCGTGCAGATCTATCTTGCGCTGATTCGACCGCGTCAATCCAATCAACAGCTGCACAAAAAGAGAAGAATTTAGAGACTGTTACTCGGTATTCTAAATATTTTCCTCGAGGATGTGCAACTCCTCTGATTTGTCAATGCGAGATCAGTTAAATTTCTGCAAAAATGCATCGTAAAAGTTGCTTAACTATGAGAAAATTGTTGGCGCAGACAATAATAATATGGTCTTGGTCACTCTACAAATGTGATACAAGCTACACACGTGGGTAAATTATTGTACTAGACAACGGCACCGATAAGAAGGAAGGTCATCTCAGTTACGAGATGCGAGCAGGTGAGGTCTGTAGTAGGAAGCAGACAGGACAGGACGTACTAACTAACTACCGCGGTAGTGATACCCGGATCAATCTCTTGGTGCACTCATTGTTCTGATAACTTTTAATCGCAGTTCATGGGCAGTAAAATGCCTTAAAATTCTACATTTCTGACTAAACACGTTCGACGAAAATACACTGCACGCCGACTGTCGTAGTAGAGAAATCTTCAAGTAAAACATTCATATAATATGCTGTTTTATTGCTGAAATTACCAACCCACAATTTCGAGGATTAGAGGAAATGCTGACAGAACGGCTTCGTGTTTTTATTAGGTACCTTCCCTCGCTTCTTTTATGGATTTTTTGCATGTTTCTTCGACACCTGATCCTGCCTTGACTTATTTATTACACTTCCAAAAATATTTTGGTTATAACTAGGGAATCCAATCCCGCATCAAATTCGCGATCCCGCAAGCCTGCGGGATTGACATTTCTTTGTTTGAAGTAGGTTATTATTATTAAGAAACTAATGAAATAAAAATAAGTATGCATTTTTTTAATTATTAGAAGTGTTAGCAATTGAAAATAATGATATTAAAAATCCGCTTCTTTTAAGGAACGATATAATACAACATTTTGAACGTTTAAGCTTTTAGAATTGTGATTCGTATTGACAAATGAACACATTTATTGATTTAAGAGGCACAAAAACTAGTTTTAAAAAGGTAATTTTTTTCTGATAATACTACCGAAGAAATCATAAAGTGTCTAAACGTTGGCGTTGTAGACGGAATTGACTTTACATAATTGTAAGCGGTTTCCAAGTAGAGGTGAGCGTTATAACGAAAGCTGATAAAAATATTCGATAAATAAAAATAACTTATTCTCGTTATTCGTATTAAACGATATTTGTAAATATATCAGAGTTATGACTTTACTGAATGACTTTATTTAGCGAAATTATACCTTACCGCCAACGGACATCAAATTTTTGGAATGATTTTTTTTGTAGGAAAGTCTTTCTGGATACTAATGAAATAAATAAGCTTTAAGCCTTTAAAAAATAACGTTATTTAAAATTTATGAAACTGCTATAAAGTTTATGAATTTAAGCCGTTATTCCCACCTCTACCACATCCAAGTGCTTTCCTCTATTCCCTCCACATCAGATCAAGAGAATTATCTCGAGTGGGTACGGATACAGGCACAACAGGTCTAGACTTAGCTATCCATTCGTACGGAGACTACGTTCTCATTCATTTTCTAGTGTAAGCGAAGGATCATCATTTAACAGATTCGTTAAAGGTATGCCTTTTACATCGTCGTTGATGTCGTTGTCATCAACTTGCTGATGTTCAGTTTCTTGTTGGACCCGCGCGTCTGACAGCATTCTCTCTATTCAACACACATTTCAATTCTTACTTTTCTCAGATAAAAGAATGGATCGTCCACCACAATTTGTAGATCCTGAGTCTTTTTCTAGATATTTTTACGGCAGTCATTGATGTACTTACTTACTTAATCCACGATCGCTCTAAATGCCACGAAGTTCCTCCAAGCCTCTCTATCTTGCGCCAATTGCACAGCTTCATCCCAGCTCAATCCAGCATCTCGTAGAACCGCAGTGAATGTCCGCATCATTGTTAATTTCGGCCTGCCTCGCCTTCTTATCCCATCCGGATTGTAGTAAAGACTTGCATATTCAAGACTCTCAGGGGACATGCCGAGAACATGGCCAAGCCAGCTCAATTTGCGATTCTGGATCACTGAGGTGATTCGCTGTTGTGACATAGTGGTACCATCTAATCCCCAAAATCTGTCGCAGAAATCTATTCTTAACACTATGGATCTTCTTCTGTTGAGGCTTCGTCAGTTGCCAGGATTCACAACCATATAACGGCCATTGATGTACGGCGTTCTTTTATCCGACGAGATAGCGACACTATAACTTTCTGGCTTATTCTGGTATTTTGTCGATCAATTTGGTTTCTGCATTAACTAACATTGCATCACGAAGTAACCTTCTTTGACAATTTACTACGCTCGATACCGAATCTCCTACCGTGGGAGAATCCCTAGCCATAGAGTAATTCAAATGACATTGATTTTGTTCCGTTCCGATACAGGATTCACACAACACAAAATAGAAATTCAAAACTTACTTAGTTGTAACTTAAAAACTGAAAGTATAATTATTTTCCATATGAATTTCAAGGAAAAGTCCAGTTTTTCCAGCGAAAGTTGATAAATCTTTCATTAATGAGGTTATATTGGATATAATAAATAATCAGAACTTCATCTGAGCCCATTCTTATTGTTTATTATTTTTTCCTTTTCAGTCCCGCAAACGTGCGGGATCCCGCATGAGAAATCCCGCATTTCTGATCCCGCAAAAAAGGTGCGGGATCCCGCATTTGCGGGATCCGCGTTTTGCGGGATTGGATTCCCTAGTTATAACGACCCAACTAATTGCAATTTTGTAAAAAGTTCTGAAATGAGGTTCAGTACCCACAATTAATGGAACAATGACAGACCAAAGTCGATTTTTTGTTGGAATATTGATAAAACGATTCAAACCACAGTTATATTGAAAATCTGCAAATAATGTCAGAGTGCTAAAAAGAGCTATAGAAGACCAAAATGTAACTCTAGCAGTTGGTGAAGTTTTCCATTCTATGAAATATGTCAAAAGTGAGGTCATTTGTTGGGTTCTAGTTTCGCTTTGAGTGATTAATTAAAAATGGTACATCAGGCAACTCCAATAGATATTACACAAGTAACATCACGATAAAATCTCAAAAAGTTGAGTGACGCGAAACCCCAAGAAAAGGACTAAAATAATAGATTTTATGCCCCCAAAATGAAGAATGCTGATCCAACCTGAAATTGGTGGGATGTACGAAGAAATTGGGGATACTTATAAGGGTCTTCTTTGTCTTTATTTAGGGCTTCTTCTTATCAAGTTTCACCGACGTTGGCAATCACTTCTTTAAAGGCCTCTCTATCTCTTGCTACTCGGAACAGCTCCTGCACTCACCCTATCCCGGTCCAAACAGGCCATTACGCAACTAAGACATAGGACTAGTGACCTGTGTTTCAAGAGGTGAGCTTATTTGCGGAGTCTTGGAGTCGTCTTCGATGGGGTTGGCAGTTGAATTCCATGTGAGAAAGTCCTTAATGAGTCAATTCTCCACATATACAAACCAAAAACTTCTTTCTTGTCTTGCCCGTACGATGTACTATATCTCCAACCTTGAATATTCCCTGGTTCTCATGTTTTAATCTCTCTTAATTTTCTTTTAATTTCTAAAAATCTCTGGTTATTATCGGCCGCAGCGATATATAGGCTACTCGTCTTAATGTGTTTCACCAATTAGGTATACAATATACATATATCTGGCTTGACTTTCTTTGTCACTTCTGCAATGATAATATAGTCTTCTTCTTCTTGGTGTTCTGGAGTCTATGACGTGTTTGTATCAGATAAGAGTTGGAGTGCCTCCTTCAGCAGTCGCTGGTGATGTCAAGTGCAATCATGGCTGAGCCAATTACTTGGTTGTTTACGTATTGTTCCTCTTCATTATCTTGGAGTGGTCCCTGGTACAATCGTGTGAAATATTGCTGGGTACATACCTGCCTATCAAACAATTTACCATAATCAATCCGTGGATGGAAATAAGAATAATTATTGTTCACACAATCCATATATGTATACAGGGTGACTGCCGTTAAATTTCGGGACCGCTTTTATAGGAAACCAATGCATTACGGCTATTTTGGAGTCCTGTTTTGTTCATAATAATGCGAGTAGAAACTCCGAATTTCTGTTATATTCGGGATGATGGGGGGTTCACTGCAGAATGGGGATGAATGCTTATCCCATGCCCTCGATTCATCCCTACCACTCTTTATGTCCTTTATAAATTATGATGGACGAGTGATTATTTGCAAATAAAAAAAATAATCACAGAAAGATATCGGTGCAACAATGTCATGTTGAAATGACATCAACAAGCAAATAGTGGATAGTCCAAGAAGTATGGTTAATCATACAAAGTAGCGCGTAGCATTTAATGGTTTCTGGTTAAGGATCTTCGACACATAAGGCAAGTGCTTCCACTGAAACCCTCGAAAAGTACATAGATATTTTCAGGAAACATGTATAATTTAAGCGTTTTCTCCCCCTTTTTCAACACAAGCTTTGCTTTCTGTGAAATAATATGCCATGATGCTATTTGTGTTCACTTTGGGTGATCACTGATCACAGCAGGGGTATTCCACATGATACGTTTCTTTGACTAGGTATTGAATTTTTTGATTTATATTTATTTTGAAAAAACGTCTCAGAATAAAGAAAAAAAATACTCGAAAAGCATCCTAAACAAGCTAAGCTAATTTATTTTAGTTATAGGTATAACTACAGATCATTCTACAATAAAAAATATATTTCAATTTCGTATGTTAAGGTCTTGCAGTCATTAAGCAAAAAAACGGGTGTTTAGGGGCCGTCCAATCACGTGTTTTTTTTTTTTGCAACTTTTTAGAACCCCCCCCCACTTCCCCTGATGATATTTGACAACAGCAGTGGACAGAACATTATTTTGGATGAGGCCAAGGGCCGATTTCAGCCGATGAAGCGCCATGGAAGAAGAAATTGGTACTTAATTTATCATGATACAAATTCGAATTCAATAGACCATTAACGGCCACGTGGATTTTGAAGTTTGCGGGGCGGCATGAAAAAATTTAGAGTTGGTATGAGTGTGTTTATACAGATGTATGAGCCGTAATGATCTGTTTGTACACGAATTTAAAAGAATGACCGTTTGTACTTACACATATACAGAGATCCATATTTTTTTCGAGATTACCGGCGACTCGTTCAATTAGAAACGTTTTTTCCCGGTAAAGAAAATACCAACTAATCATCGCCCAATAAATATAATACCAAGGTTAAGACAAATAAAATCATAAAAAATTAAAAGAACTTGTAGTTATAATCAAAAACTCATCAAATGTAACAATGAGACACAAACATCAATTTGCAGATGACAAAAAAAATGGGTATGATAAATAAAATTATAAAAACGATTATTATGACTGAGAAAAATCATTGATAAATACGGAATATTTTTTTTATGTGTAATAGCTAATAATTAATACGAACAATACAAAATGTCTGTATTTTACAAGAAAAAGAATATTGTGTTTTATTGCTGGAAAGTATCACAAAACTGACCAAAGTGAGTCGGATAACTGATTCGGATCACTATTGATTCGCGCAGTTCGGGTCGCTATGCAAAGTAGTTTGTTACCCATCACTATGGTTTATGCATGTGTGGTGTGTGCATAAATTTACATATGTAAATCTATGGGTGTGTGTGTGTGTCGCCAAGACCGCCATTGTGCCTCCAGCCTAAAGTCAGATGACGTCATACTTTAATGGTCTATTAGGTAAAACATAGATGAAAGAATTTTGTTTTTATTATTTAGGAATAATATTGTGTTCCTACCGCGTCTCAAAATCATAGTTTAAATTAAAAAAAAAATACATCAATAATCTGTCAACGCAATGACAGTTGTTCAGTTACATTATAGACGACAAATAATTCACGAAACATCAGAAAACCTTAATTACACAAATAATGTTCATACACGAATTATTGTGATAAAATTAATAACTTAATGGGTTGTAATACTCGTCCATGAAACTATATGAAAAAAAAAACAACCAATAATAACTTTTTTTTACTTACGAATGGTATAATGATATCTCCCTTGCGTTAAATCAACAATTGTGAACTTAATTAAAAACTAGCACTTATTTTCACTCGTGTAAATATTGTGTATTTAATTATTATTAAATATCTATTATGTATATTTTTATAACTGAGTAATTCAATTTGAACCGAAATACGCGCGAACTGTCATTATCAACCGCGATGAAGTTAGTCGCGCACCGTTCACTCGACTGCTCACCGCGCCAGGTAAGTACTAACTGAATTATGACTCGAGTAGTGAGTAAGTACCAACCTCAACCAGTATATTTTTGCATGAATGGATTCATTTTTTATTTTGTTATGTAACTAAAACGTCTCTCATTGTTGTTTACCTGTCATTATGCGCGCCTTGTTTGAGTATTGATATACAGGGTAGAATGCAATTCTGCATTATGACAAAATACAGAGTCTTCTATTCTTCCCTAACATTTTTATTTCATTCATAATAAGCCTACTTTAAGGACAATATTTAAGACATCAACATAGAGAGAGTTGGACTTCGTCGTCCAGGATCCATGAGAAGCTCCCGCCAAAAAGACTAGAAAAGGAGGAAGAAGAAAATTGAAGATATTTTGCATTTCAAAGTAGGTACTTGATGGATTGAAACCATGATCCCCAAGGTAGAGGTACCAAACATTCTCATCACTGGGCACATTGATTTTTTTTTCATAATGTGGACAGATCAAAAGTCGATCCTTGATAATTTAGGTATTTTTATACTGTCAGATTTTGAAAAAAATATAGAGATCATTAATCATTGATATACCATACCTATGATGAGTTTTCAGACTAATCCCCAGTGCTGCCACCTGTTTTTTTTGGTGAAATTACACCTACCCGGATACACCAAGTCTTTGAATGACCTTTTTTAAGTTTGTGTTCGAATCAATTTTTTTACAAAGGTGGCAACACTGCTATCTACCCTCTTGGGACAAGTTTACTCATTCATAAAAAATACTGTTAACAAAATTTACATACCTAACTAAGCAAACAACATAATACTTAATAGTAATACCTAATATTGAACATTTATTTGAAAAAAAAACAATCTAAGATTTGGCTAAAGGTATCCACCAAGCCATCTGACTTTATAACTTTATTCAATTCAATATTCAATATTATATAATTTTTTTATACTATTTTATAACTTAAATACAAAGTAGCTTATTCTATTCCCCAGACAGCGAATTATATTATGCTGGTATTAGGGGTAATGATATTTAAAACTAGATTACTTTATTAGACATATAGAATAATAGAAACTAAACTCCAATATAATTCATGTGATTATATAAAAAACCAAAAGCAGATGATTATATAAAAGCAACTGAAAAATTCAAATGATTATATAAAAAAACCAAAGGCATCTTAACACTAGCTTATGGTCTTAGTCTTAATTTATATATTTTTATACATAGTTGGTTTTTATTTATAAGGTAAGCTTATAAAAGAAAAAATATTCGAGATAATTATGAATACTATCTTCCCATTGTCTTTGATCTCACAGTAAGGAAATTAATGTACATCACTTGGTGTATTGTATTATATTGTATTCCGAGTAGTTATGTTACGTGTCTTTAAATGGGTCTTTAATTTTGATTTGAATGTAGTTATATTTTTTATTTTTCGCAGTACGTCAGGTAGGCTATTATATATTTTCACGGACGAGTGGAGGAAGCTATATCTTTTTTGATTAGTTCTTGGAGGTGTAGTTCGTAATTGTGAGGTTTGTCTCATATTGTGAGTGTGGATGTCTGAACTGGTTGTTAACGTAATGTTGGATTTAATTTGACCATTCTTTATTTTATGAATGTGTTTTACTTTTTACATGAAAATAAGATCATCTAATTTAAATTTTTCAGTCAATTTGTAAAGGTCTGAAGTTCTAGTCAGTCGGTGTAGTCCAAATATAAGTTTGAGTGATTTGTTCATCAGCCGTTGCATAATGTTGCGTTGTTAGAGACTACATTGAGACCAGACTGTAAGTCCGTAGGTAACATGAGGAAGAATGAATGAATTGTATAACGTGTGTTTTATTTTTGTGGTTAAGATGTCTGTTCGCCTCATTATTCCTATAATAGGAGATACTTTTTCAATTTTTTTATTGATATGTGATGACCAATCAATCTAGTTTGTCGTCTAAGTATAGTCCAAGATATTTGACATTTTGAGTTCTGCTTATTTCTGTTTTATTGATTACTAATTTGAGATTAATGGAAGGTTTGTTTTTCTGGGAGAAAACTAGATAATTGGTTTTGTTTTCGTTTGTTGTAAGATAGTTTTTCATTAGCTACGACGTGAATTTTTTGAGGTCATTATTGATTTCTTCTTCAAGACTAACCGGGTTAAGTCCGCTATAAATTAATAATGTGTCATCAGCGTAAACATAATACTTACCTTCTAATTTTTGGTATTTTAGATTATCTATATATAGTAAATATAATAATGGACCCAGTATTGAACCTTGTGGGACACCTATAGTAGTTGATCTAGGTGAACTGATCGTAGTTCCATTTTTTGTTGACACCGTCCTTTCCTGAAGGTAGCTTTGCAATAATTTATTCGCATTTCCCCTAATTCCCAGTTTATGCAATGATTGGAGCAATGTCGAGTGATCGACTGTGTCAAAGGCTTTTGACAGATCGACAAAAATGGCAACAAAGTACCTTCCGATGTCTAGTTGGTAGCATATCACCTTAAAGTCTTTTGTTGGCATGCTTTTTATTCTATACACAATAATTAATTTAATTTGTTGAGAAAAAAACACTGAGAATATCCAACCCTTAGTTTCAATATTCGTTGACAAATTTGTTCAAGGGCTATAGTTGTCACAGGTTCAAAAATGTAAGAGTGCATTATCTACCTAATCAAAACAATGAAGAAACCAAAACTCCTCATGTTTTAAGGAAACAGATCTACCGTTTTTGTACACAAAGCCAACTATAGATATAACTATAGCTACATCTGGCATTGTTAACATAGCAATAGTAAATATGACTGCACTACGGAGACATCTATTGAGAAGACTGTGAAACACAATGTCAACCAAGTAATGAATAAGTAAGATGAGGAAGCATAGCAAGCAGGTATGAATAACTCAAATTAATCAAAGTTTTGTTCATAATTCATATAAAGGCAGACGTGTCTCCGCAGAGAACAATACATTACTCACACAATCACATTGTGACTGTAACAGGCTGTAAATAATTATCATAAAAAATTGTGGTTTATCATTTGACTTATTGTTTGTTTGGAACTTTATGACTCGTTTTAATTTCGAGGCACAATGGCTCATCCATCATGAATTATGACTGGCTAATAATAAGATGGTTGTGCCAACTGAATGGTTCGGTAAATAAGCGCTGAGTGACCAAGACAATTTTGTTTACCATTTTAACAGTCACTAATAATAAAATCAATCTTGAATTTACCATTTGAAAGGAAATAAATGTAAATGGTAGTAATATTTGGAGGGTTTGTGTATTTACGTAGTGAAAGTTCATTATTATGAATTAAATAACACACAGTTGCACTTTCACAAAATTTAGAGCGTTTCGAGGTCTAACTGGTTACTCCGAGATGGCGGACCATTGCATTGAACATGACCATGCATTTGGTATGAACAATGTCAGGGTATTACACTCGGAGGAACACAAGTACCGTAGATTAGGCCTGGTAACCCTCGAAATACATAAAAATCGCGACACTATTGTTAACATTCAAGTCCCTACACCATCTCCTCTATTATCTTAGAAATAATATGTTCATAGTTAAGTTTAATCAATTTATGTTAACCCTATAATTAACCAACTTCAAAATTCATAATATTTCGGTCACACATTTCCAATGTTTACTTTCTAATGATCCCACCCAACAATAATATGTACCTATAATAATAATAATAATGTTTGTCATCTGTAAATATCCTCTCCCACAACCGTGGTACCATGATTGTCTTCTCTTTGATTTTTTGTTATTGTAATTTAGTCTCTTGACAATGTCTGCGTGAGTTGGACGCAGACATTGTCAAGAGACAATGTCTGCGTCCAACTCACGCAGACAACTCAAGCGCTCGAGATTCAATATAAATTTTGTGAAAGTGCAACTGTGTGTTATTTAATTCATGTAAATGGTAGTGATAATAATTAAAATTAATATGACATTAATTTTTGGAAGGAAACAAGGCAAGCCAGGGACCTTACTCTGCATTTAGATGACGATACCAATTTTTATACAAGTACTTTTAGTATTGATATTCATTATCTCTGCCTACCGCTGAAAGGACACAGCATGATGGCTAAAAAAACAATACAATAGAGCAATCCATTTTTTTTTTATTAAACAAATATACATATTTTGAAAGTATGTTTCTTTTATTTAAGGAATATGTACTAACAGAGACTATAACGGCCGGTTTCATAAAAAATAAAGGAGACTTTAAATTCCCTTTAAAAAATAACGGGTTTCATAACAACAAAACGACATTTAAAACCGAGTTTTAGCTAATGTACCGTTATTGATTATTATTTTTAGTTAAAGTCGACTTTAGTGAAGTTCAAATTTTTACCACCGGAGTTCATAGAAAATTTCGTGGCGCTTTCTCTGTCACAAATATAAACATTTTGTTTGCGGTGACACTGTGGACAAAAATGACTAAAATAGGGGGGAAAACATAGCAAAACGAGAAGAATATTATTGTTTACAGATTTCGTTTACTAATTAATAAACCATAATAATAAATTAACACAAAAAAAGGGACACTGGAGAGGGACGGGTTCACGCTGGAGCAGGCATGGAGGATGGAATGGAATAACGCGGATGTGAGAAATAAACACCTAATCACTGACCCATCGAGGAAGGTCCCTGGATTTGAATTGGATCGGGGAGAATGGACAGCCCTGAATCGCATACGGACAGACTCTACAAATGGGGTTATTCCAACGATCCTACTTGCAATTGTGGTGAGCATAGTCAAACCACTGACCACATAGTCCGGTCGTGCCCTCTGTATGGATTCCGGGGAGCGATGGAGGATATACACAATTTGACGACTGAAGCCAGGGTATGGCTGAGGGAACTAAGTCTTTCTTTATAAGCGCCATATGCCATACGCATATATATAACACAAACGCGCGCTTGAGTTGTCTGCGTCCAACTCACGCAGACAACTCAAGCGCTCGAGATTCAATATAAATTTTGTGAAAGTGCAACTGTGTGTTATTTAATTCATGTAAATGGTAGTGATAATAATTAAAATTAATATGAACTTTAGCATAGCAGGGAAGACCCTGAGAAATACGAGGGTACGGGATATATGCAAGGTCGAGGACATAGTAAGATGAGGAAGCAACGAAGAAGATTCTGGTATGCACATGTGACGGGAGTGGATTCATCCAGACTCCCTCGCTCGGCATTGCACGGCTAACCCCATGGAAGACGCCTCCCAGGCAGACCACCAAAAAGGTGAAAGGATAGCTGGGAATCAACCTCGCAAGAGGCCAACCTCACCTCTTGAATTACTGAAAGTGTGGAAGTATAGATATGCTTGAACTGTATTGTTGAGCAAATTAAAAAACTTCTTCTCTTTCTGTTAGTAGCCCTCAAAGATCATCTATAAACCTGCCATAAAGTCACTGTATAGTGTATAGGTAAACATGTCTCATTCAGTTTTGCGTGCTCAATCCAATATTCGAAAAAGATTTGTAGACGTTGTATTAATAACACTTCATGCAACTTACAGCCGGTTTCATAAAAAGCTCCAAAAGAACACTTTAGTTAAAGTTCCTTTTAAAATTTAAAGACTCCTTTAAGCCGGGTAGTGTTACCATGGAAATCTATGGAAAACATAGGTTGTTTACTAATATTTTCGCGGAATTTCTGTTGATCTGTCAATTTCATTTCTCAATAGAGCATCAAAGTGCCGTTTTTTGTGTTATATATATGCGTATGGCATATGGCGCTTATAAAGAAAGACTTAGTTCCCTCAGCCATACCCTGGCTTCAGTCGTCAAATTGTGTATATCCTCCATCGCTCCCCGGAATCCATACAGAGGGCACGACCGGACTATGTGGTCAGTGGTTTGACTATGCTCACCACAATTGCAAGTAGGATCGTTGGAATAACCCCATTTGTAGAGTCTGTCCGTATGCGATTCAGGGCTGTCCATTCTCCCCGATCCAATTCAAATCCAGGGACCTTCCTCGATGGGTCAGTGATTAGGTGTTTATTTCTCACATCCGCGTTATTCCATTCCATCCTCCATGCCTGCTCCAGCGTGAACCCGTCCCTCTCCAGTGTCCCTTTTTTTGTGTTAATTTATTATTATGGTTTATTAATTAGTAAACGAAATCTGTAAACAATAATATTCTTCTCGTTTTGCTATGTTTTCCCCCCTATTTTAGTCATTTTTGTCCACAGTGTCACCGCAAACAAAATGTTTATATTTGTGACAGAGAAAGCGCCACGAAATTTTCTATGAACTCCGGTGGTAAAAATTTGAACTTCACTAAAGTCGACTTTAACTAAAAATAATAATCAATAACGGTACATTAGCTAAAACTCGGTTTTAAATGTCGTTTTGTTGTTATGAAACCCGTTATTTTTTAAAGGGAATTTAAAGTCTCCTTTATTTTTTATGAAACCGGCCGTTATAGTCTCTGTTAGTACATATTCCTTAAATAAAAGAAACATACTTTCAAAATATGTATATTTGTTTAATAAAAAAAAAATGGATTGCTCTATTGTATTGTTTTTTTAGCCATCATGCTGTGTCCTTTCAGCGGTAGGCAGAGATAATGAATATCAATACTAAAAGTACTTGTATAAAAATTGGTATCGTCATCTAAATGCAGAGTAAGGTCCCTGGCTTGCCTTGTTTCCTTCCAAAAATTAATGTCATATTAATTTGCTTTGTTAATTCCAACTGTTCTCGTCACATTTCATCATGCTGCTTAACTATTGTGACAAGTGGGATAGCAAATAACAAACTTATACACCTTCATTGTATTTTCTAAAGATTTTTGAAAAAGGTAACTACTTAAATGAAAATATACTTTAAATTTTTTTTTTACCGGGGGTAGGCAGAGAGAAAGGACCTCCACTCTTTTCTATCCAAGCACACATCTTTCGCTTATTCCAATGACATACCATTTCTCATACACCCTCTCCTATTTCTTACCGGCCTTTCTTGAGGACGGAATCAATGTGTTCGATCCATGTCATTCTTGGTCGGCCACGCTTTCTTACACCTTTCAACCTTGTAAATTTTCTTTGTTATTCTGTTTACATCCATTCTTTCCAGATACCCAAACCATTTCAACTTATTGACTTTCATCTTTGTCACAACACTAACTTCTATACCACATTCCTTCCTAATATTCATCGTAGAGATCTTATCTCTACTGCATTTATACTACAAAATGTAATGATCTTTTTGATACTTAAAAATAAATGTAATGATTGTTTATTAAACACAGACCGTTGTATTGCATAGGTGAATAAAAAATGGCTTCCTTTCCATAGACGTATTTTAAGAGCAGATGCTGTTTCTATTACGTGATACAAATTCAAGGGTTTAATAACTTGTAGAGGGCCCTACAAACATCTGGCACACAACACCAATCACTGAACAGGCTCCTGTACAACTTGTATTGTTGATGTGTCTGACATGACAGTCATGTGTTATACATGTAGATGGTACTTTAATATGCAGGTATATTGATATCATCTGCATAAAGCGTTAGAATATTAAACCATTATGTTTAGGCATGTTGTTTTTTCTACTTTGGATTCAATATCCACAGAACAACCACCCCGATTCCCTATCAGATCCGCTAAAACTTAGAATCTGCCAAAAAATGAATGAAAAGAAGTTAGTAAATTTTAACTGACTGTTCCACTAAAATTATTATCATAACTCCTCTAAAACGACTCACCATTTATTTTGATCAATCAGCAGCAGCTTAGAAAGACCGGCCAAAATTTTAGAGGAACCGCTTTTATGTCAAAATTAATCGAGTCAATTTTTTTCTCAGATACTTCTCTTAAAAACAACAATCAAAATAAAATAATTTACTATTTTTCTTGGTTACATTTTTCGATGAATTTGTTTGAGAAAAAGGAAATTTGGCGGCATTGATGATAATTTTGACATGGGGTAGTCATTTGTTTAAAATCACTTGCAGCTATATTCACTTTGATCGATTTCTTAAGCAATATCGCTCGGATTAGTCGAAATCATTTGACATTGCCTTCGAAATTCAAAATTTTGTTTTGATATAAATCTGTTAACAGTTAAGTGTATAAACGACGCCGATGGAGCATTTCGGAAATTCCCTTCATTGTTTCAATAGGTAAAACTTGGAATTTTTTATTGAGACTCCAGGTATTCCTGTAATGGGGTGTCTATTTTGCTGTTCTATTTTTATTTTTAAACAATATGCCGTCCATTCAAAAAATAAATAATACCCATTTTGTAAAAAAGTTTGTTATCTGTCTATTGGGTGCCGCCGGGCTCCCATACTAATTGTATGTAAATGGCCAATTATTATCTGTATTTCGTGGAATTTGGATGTGTATACCTGATTTTACTTTCATTCTATAAACACATTGCAATAAGTTATATTGTATTGTAATTTACGGTTTCTATAGTAAAAATAATATTTTGGAAGTGTGAAGTGTTTTATACCTAGAATACCTGCAAAATGTTGGTATCAATACAAATTATGTTGTTTGTATTTTATTTGTTATCAAGATACAAGTAATAATTTTTATATTCATAAACTTCACTGAGCCTAGTGGTATAGTGAAAACTTGCGAAAAGAGGTTCCAGGCTGAATTACCGGTTGAGTCAGAGTTTTCTAACTATTTTTTCACCGGGGCTGACTTGTCTCAGATTGGTCGGAATCGGTTGACTAGAAAAACTGCTGGTGAAACCTACTGACATATTTTTAGAATCTGGGAGTGCCATTAACTTGGGAGACATACTCACCTTAATAATTTTGAAACTAAAATTAATCAATCAATACTCATTCCCTTTTGACCCCAATTTGGGGCACAGAGAGGCAACAAGAGCGCGGCTTCAATAACCTCTTCCTACACCATGCCCAAATCACTCAGCTCTGCTTCGAACGTATGGGACACGGTGTGAAAGGGTCTTCCACGTCTTCCCCCTTTTCTTAGCCAATTCTAATTGGGCATCCCAACACATTTCCCAGCCAACTCCGTCTCCTCTTCATAATGGTAGAAGTGATGGGCCACTGCTGTGAGCGCCGGCAAAATGAAAAAAATATAAATCATTTTTGAAACTAAAATATTCTAGTCTAAAATTGACAGGAACCTAAAAGAAAATATTCATGTGAATTTCCAAGTTAAACGTTCCAAAGATGATAAAGAAATCTTCAGTTTTTGGATTAACCAAAATTATGACATCGGTATAAAATGTACCAAAAAAATTGTCTACAACGTACTATGACGAACCTGTGGATTTTGAAAAAAAATAAAGAAAAAAAACATACATTCACACATTACAACGAAACTTTTACTATGAACGGACCTATTCAGCAATGTGATTAAATTTCATACTGGTTCAATGTTCACCAAAAATAAGAGTAATAACCATTCCAAATTAATGTGCGATAATTTTTTAATTAAATAGTATAAATTTTTATGTGTATATTATTCCCC
The DNA here is from genome assembly GCA_963576905.1 of Mystacides longicornis. NCBI lineage: Eukaryota > Metazoa > Arthropoda > Insecta > Trichoptera > Leptoceridae > Mystacides > Mystacides longicornis. The sequence goes on from OY756438.1 coordinate 668,666, forward strand.
TAGACAAAATATCCATTGTTCTTTTCCAAACTTTATACGCAATATCGAAAGTTCCATACTAATTGTATGGACGCCGGGCGAGCGTTGTATAGACAGATACCTGACTTTATGCCTATCGACACTTAACGGTTAAGACAGCTAGTAATATAATAAAAGAGTAGAATGATAAAACAATAGTATAATAATACACAAAAGAATTTATTACATATATTTTCTATGAATATTTCAACCTATAAACAAACAATACGAAGTAGATGCAATGCAACATCCTAATTTATAAGTTACTGATTGAAAATTGTTTTAGTTTTTGTTGGAAAAGATAAAGTCAAACACCACCTGTGAAGAATTTAGTGAGGAAGTCTGTGGATTTGGGTTCTACAGTGTCCCGCCAGTACGCCATCACGTGGTTCTGTTGCTTGAAGAGGCTGGTGGTTTCCTTCAGTTCCTGCTGACCCTGAAAGTAACACACGCAATGAAAATATGATCATGCTAGCGGCAAATTAGTAGCAACAGTTGTATGTAGTATAAACATCTGACTAACCCAACGGAATCTGAATCGGTAACACATACCGACTGTCAAAAAATTGCAAAAAAAATCACAATCAATATGACACACCGACACGCATATACCTGTGATTTTTTTTCATTTTACTGCGTATCACCAACATCTGTGTATGTAAAAGTGTAACTGGCCAATAGCTGAGAATATTCAGTTTTATCAGTGTGGAGAAGAAATAAGATCACGACCATAGTTAAAATACTTGATTGTGCCGCGTTATACAAATGTCAACGGGCCACCTTTACTGATTTTTAGTGTTGCACATGGGCATTTCTACCAGGAATTCCTTTGTTTTGGCGAATTTTATTTGTTATTATGAATTAGATATTATGTTTGATTTGTTGGTTTTATGTTTTATAACTTCTATTAAAAATTATTCATTATGTTATGAGTTGAATAAAAGTTGAACAAAAATTTATCTCGGTCACACCCAAAAATCATACAAAAATATGTGGATGCACATTTTTAAGACGACCGTGTGTGACTCATTTTATATTTGTAATAATATTGCATGTATTGACTTGTCTGGTAGATGAGAAAATAAATATTTTGGCACAATAAATTCTATGTTGTAAAATGTAAAAGCGTAGATTTCAAATAAATAAATACATTTTGATAAAAGTGTTATATGACCCATGTAGAATGCGTTACAAGAATAAATTACATTGATGAAAAAAAATATCCAGTAATGTTAGACTCAATGATTGCATTTCCTCTAATTATAAGTTAAAATTTTTTAATAAATTTCTAAAAAGATAGGATCTTCTTGGTAAAATTTCAATAAAATAGATAGCCATATTTTTAAGATGTTAAGCAAAACGGGTATAAGCTAGTACAATGATAATATGCTGGAAAAGGCACAACAAAACAGGCTAAGAATGCCATGTCACTAACAGCAGGCTTCATAACTAAGAGACCAGAAAACATTCTTGCTTTAAACAGAGACAGAGGGCTTAATGAAGTGAGAAGGCAAAACTGATTGAGAATTATGCGCCCATTCCAAAACAGCATCGTGGGTGAGTAAAAAAAAGCAATAATATCCAATATATTGAAATTAGCCAAAATATGCATAGCTTAATTCAATAATTGTTACAAAATCTGTGCCAAGTTATTAGATCTGTGGCCTTGTGGCAATGAGTAGTTGAAGATAAAACCAGCATAAAAAAGATGTTAAACTAAAGCAGGGACAAACAGACAATTAAACTTACTTTGATAACTAGCATGTCGATGACTCTCAGATCAGTCACGTGCTTGTTCTTGTAGAAATATTCTCTAAGTTTAGCTCTGCATTGTTCCTTGTTTTTGTTTATGGTGTATTCTTTCACTGAAATACATTTCAAAGTACATACATCAAAATGCATCATTTTACATTCATGATAGTCTTGAACTTTTCAACTGCACAATCATCTATATAATAAATTGGCGATTGGGTGTTTTAAAAATACAAAAGGTTAAAAAAATTCGTGAAATAATATTGATCAATACAAAGATGACATAACAAACTGAAACGTCAATGTGGAGGAATCGAACTAAAATTGAATAAAACCAAAGAAATATTTACCAACAAAAGGTATTGAACGGTACCACGCTTTGTAAAGGTTTAAAACTCTACGTCTAGCATCTGCATGAGAAGTGGATAGGATCGGTTTAGCGAGTTTTTCAACAACTCGCACAGTTTGACCCGCAGACATTTTTACCTTTTATTTTGATTTGACAACTGCGATTCAACTGTCAGAACTCAGAAGTTTCCATAGATTAACAGAGATTCAAAGTAATGTTGCCGTTATAATAATAATTATGCTATGGACTGCTAATCGCTGGTTTTCCCCAACACCACCGGGTTTTCCCTATCACTGTGAAAAAATAATGAACTTGGATTTTCATTGACGTTATATTTATTTATTTTATTCTTTTTATGCATATTAAAATAGTGTACAAAAAATATTAGTAATAATATGAAAGGTCTGATACTCTGTGAAGTGTAACAAAGTTAATGCTAAATCTTCATATTACCTATATATTTCGTTTACAATAGGGTTCGTAAACGGGCCACAAAAACGCCATCTTGTTGGATATATTATTCTGATGTGCTCCATAGTAACAGACTTGCCGCAATGTTTTGCACTATAAATACCGAATGTCTACCAGGGGAGCACTGGTATTTTTCTTTTTTCCCATAATTTTGTGTTAAAAATTCTAATGGATACACTGAATAAATAAATATATTATAGAACATACTTTATTGCTGACAACTTTACATTTTACACGACATGAAAGAAGAACAAAAATGTAATTTGAATATATCCACACAAAATAATTTTCAGTGTTACCACTCTTAAAATTATACAATGTTGCTGTTCTAACATTTTGAGAACCAAGGCCACACTTGAGAACTCATTTTTTTCTTCTTTCGCAGATTTTAATTCTTTAATATTAATGAGAAAGTGACTCTTTATTAATCATACTATATAGTGAATAACGTATTATTAGGTAAGACTATATTTTATCATAAAAATTATTTCCCATATGTGTGACATAAATGTCAAAAGTCTTTCCCAATACCATCACATATTTTTTTTTTTTTTTTTATAAAATGAATCTGTGCTCACTCAAAGTGAACACAAATACACTCCTTGACTCTTTCACAGTAAGCTACTTAAAGCTTGTGTCGTGAAAGAGGAAGATGGTCGGCACCTGGGATCGAACCACGACGTCCGCAGTACGAAAGCCGGCGTTGTAACCGCTGGGTCACCAACCACTTCAATAATTACCTTAATAATTCGGGAAAATATGGTTTTAATGGAATCTATTCACGCAATAGCATAAACAATAAGTTAACATGTTTCACATGTGACTTATTTCCTACTACACCGCCATATCTTGGATTATTTTTAAAATCACGCAACAACATTAGCTTTTGGACCCCCATGGCCACTCATTGGCATGGGTAAATTATGTTGAAAATATTTTTTTGAACAAAAGCTATCGGGTGCTGACTCAGCAATAATACCATGCGTCGGGCCATTTCCAAAAAAAAAACATGATCGTAATCTAAATAGTTTAGCCACAATTACGTAGTTTAGTCAGAAATCCGGTTTTTATTCAAATTTCACAAAAAGGTAAATAACTTTTGAACCACCCAATATCGCTGAACATGCATGGGGGTCAAATCGATAGGTATTGAGGTCTTCTACCTATGTAGATGCGGGACTAACGGCTTAATTTCAAAAACGTCGTAGCAGTTTTGTTAATTGAAAATAACGTTAATATTAAAAGCTTTTTTATTTTACAAACCTACATGAACATAACCCGACTTTCTTTTATAATTATAGATGTTAACAAAAAAGCTTGAAAAAGTAGGTACCATCAAAAATGTCTTAACGATATTTTTAATCATAAATTTTAATCATTTAAATTAAATCATTATACCGCCACCTGTAGAAAAATAGCGAAAATATTTCCATATAGAATGTTTCTACCAAAATATCAATCTACCCGATATCTCCCTATTTCCCCAACAGATGTCGGTGGCGGTACCGATGCCGAACCCGTTCCATACAAACTATAATATTGTATTTTACATAAGTTCTTATCGATTTATTCATTTTTTATTAGTTATTCTGTTATCCGGAGCGGAGAAGAATCCAATAAATCAAATATCAGAAGAATCTGTTCAGCCGATGAAATGAACTATTACCAAAACATTGAATAATTATTTATATCATTTTTTTGATGAAACTAATGTTAATCTCGACATGGTTATCGTTTTTATTTTGTACGGATATTTTTTAAAACTCCATTTTATGTTTCATTCTGTTGTAAAAAAAATATCTCTTTGTCTATGGAAGTGGGAATTTTCATTTTGTTCCAAATTTGAATGTCTTTTGGTTTTTCTTGTTGTCACTCACTTTATAAGATTTTGCTAGTTTTTAAAAAAACATCAACCAGAGAGGTGTGCAGAAATTTCGTGGAATCCCCATGCTCCACACTGGAAGCAAACGGGGGTCAAGCAATAAGTAAGTAATAAGAGAGGTAGATCACGTAGTGAAATTTTGATACAAAGTGAAATTGACTATTCTAATACAATATGTATTACTCGTAGAATAATAAATGATTATTTTTGTATGGAAATGTATGTATTTCATTACGTGAGATATGATCCTCTCGTACTTTCAAACCGTTTTTAAGTATGATCCCGTAGGAATAGGAAAATGAAATTTACAGGGTAGATACTAGATGAAATAAGGAAGTTTTTGAAAAATGTTTGGGAATTTTTTTTATTTGACCTTCTATTTTTAAATCGCCCTCAAACATTTTTGTCAATTTTCTGATTTGACTATTTTTGAGATACAACATTTATTTTTTAAGCTATGGTATGATAAAACAAATTATTACATCTAAAACATACACTATTCAACAATTTTGAAAAAAATAATGAAGGGTGTATCTTAATAAATAGCGTTTCTGTGACCAATTATGTCGTGAAAGTCGGAGTTTTTAGAAAAAAATCGAAAAAAAATTATAACTTGAAAAAGACAAAAAATCATAGAACATACATTCAGTTTTTTTGGATAGACCTAGGGGTCCTCTATCCCTGGTTTACCGATTATCCATAGTTTTTGGGACACCCTGTATAAAAATGGAGAGCTATTTCCCGATGTCATCGCATTACGCCTAAACGGCTGGACCGATTTTGATAATTCTTTTTTTGTCGTGTAGGCTTTTATCAGGAGAATGTCCTTTTAGAAGAAAAAAATTAAATTAAAAAAAAAAGTAAAGTGCATGGAAAATTAGAAAATGAAATAAAACTCTACGTAGACAACCTTATTAGTACTTTTTACCTTATAATTTTTATTCCAATTTTGGAATTTTGACAGAAATTGTTAATTGGTGCGATTGACAGAATGCGGATGCAATATAGATGGTTTAAAACAGACCCATCGTTCCGAATCACATTGGTCTAATGATAATTAATTCATCACCATACAAATTCGAATTCAATATTCATAGTTAGGAACACAGGACAACGTCTGTCGGGAAAGCTAGTTTATGATAAATATAATGACGTTTTGAAGAAAATATTCAAAGAGTACTTTTAAAGTAGGTAGGTACACATATTAAAAATGAAGTGATCAAACATAAATTAGTTCATTTTGACCAAAACATAAATGTTTCGTGTGATTTTATAAGGACTTAACAATATTTTGATAACATAAAATAAAAAAATAAAAAATAAGGTCTGGCACCTATTCTGCACCTACTCGAAATCATTCAAATCTGTCATACCGCATCTTGGTTGTAAACAGTCGCGTTGCCCGGCTACTATTTTGTTTGTTTACAAAATTTTGTATGAAATGTCATCTTCATACATAACAAACGCGGATTAAATATGTCTATACTAATATATAAAGAGGAAAGATTTGATTTTTTGTTTGTTTGTTTGTTTGTTTGTTTGCATCGAATAGGCTCCAAAACTACTGACCCGATTTGAAAAATTCTTTCACTTTTGGGAAGATACAATATCGGCGGTGAACATAGGCTATATTCAATTTCCAAAAAAAAAATGGGTAACCTACGAAAACTTCAATAATATAACCCAAGGTGTAAAAAATTTACCTAAAATATTCTTTTTATCGCGAACGCTGTGAAAACTAATGATGATAGAATAAAACAATGTTCTACAATTTTGTAGAAGACATCATTATTTACAAAAAGTATCGCGACAGCATAATATGTATGTATAGTTATGCCACAATAAGTGTTTTTTTATTTAAAAAAAATCAATAAAATGTCACCTCTAGAAAAGGCTCTTTATTGGTATCTTGGTATTACTCCTTATTAAAATAAATTAGTTCATATTCAAGTCTGCTTCAATATGTTTGTATAACTTTTTGAATTATTCAATTCGGACATTCCATTCGAAAGTTATCACGAGTTTAAAAATGTGAGTATTGGAAAAAAAAGCATAGTCTCTTATCATCTCAACTTATCCGATGCAGAGTGCGTAAGGGAGCGGGGAGGGGACTGAGGGTGAGGGTGAGAGTGACGTGACACGATACATTGCAATGCAATTATTCCAGATTAACATATGCTATAAAATATTTTGAAAAGTTAGGGATCTGTATGAAAACTAAATTATTTTTAAGTATCTATCTACCCGTGCGAAGCTGGGGCGGACCTCTAGTATTTTTATAAATCAGTGAGTTATACGTAATCTTACGATTAACGAATTTTTTATAAGTAAGACGGTTAATGTTTTAACAAAGATTAAAGTACGCTAAATAAAATTTTCTAATAAGGTTCAGGGAAAGCCCAGAAAAGGTATTCGCTTAATCGATCCGAATGACGTGAAGGAACGAATCGGTTGCATAAGCTCAGGAGTACAAATGCAAATAATTTCAACAGCAGCATGTCAGGATAAAAAGGGTTTTGAATTTAGTAGCTTTTTGATATACTTACCTAAGTGCTAACTTTAATGCGAGGGATATATTCAGATGTAAATTATTCAAAATATTGTTAAGTTATTTAATATTTAAAAGTTTGAGAATAAGATGAAGGAAAAGAGTTTGAAAAACAGTTGTTTGTTTCTTTATGCCAGATTAGAGAATATGCACGTACTAGGAAAACATGAAAAATTTTATTGTTTAAGTTAGTAGATAAGGCAAATTCCCCTGTTTTGAGAATGATGGATAATGTGAGGAATGAGAATATTAGAAAGGAATGTGGAGTGGATGTTAGCGTAGTGACTAGAATGAAAGTTAATAAATTAAGGTGGTTTGGACATGTAGAGAGAATGACAAAAAGGATAAATAAATCTGAAAGAATGGGTGCAAGCAGACGAGGCCGACCTCGAATGACATGGTCTGATGATATCGGTTCAGTCTTAGAGGAGGGCCAAGTCAGGAGCAAAAGGAATAGGAGAGCATGTATGCGGAATGTTATGCGTTTGGAAGAAGCGAAAGAGGTTTGTTTGGATAGGAAAGAATGGAAATCCGTACTCTCTGCCTACCCGCTTAGGAATGGCGTGGTGGGTAAAAAAAAAATGTTTTGAGTTAGTATATTTGGTCCTATTTACGAATGTTTTGATTTTTCGATGCTTAAATTCAGATCGCCTTCGAGTATCTCTCCATCTATAGTTTATCACAATTTTCGTTTCCTATCTATACATATGTCTATAATTAATTTATAATTTCCGTCGCGGGTTTAGTTTTGCCAGGTCGCGTTTTTTATGCAAGTTTTTCGATGTGATTTTAGCTGAGAGCCGATGCGTTGCGGTATAGCTACGAATATTTGTGATCTCTGTGTGTCAAAGGATTTATTTTATAAGGAGGGGTCGTAGTTACGCGGGAAAGTCGCTGGCACCACGCGATTAAGTGGTGCAGTATAAAACAAGAATCCAAACAACAAGAAAAAAAATAAATTATTGCAGCATGCACCTCCCTGTATTGTTTTCACACGTCACATGTCAAGCACACGTCGCGCATCGTTATCTGTCATTCGCGGGTTAGGAATTTCATATTTAGAAGCTTCTAGTTAGCTTAATGTAGAACTTTCATTTGTAAAGGTGCATCGGTCTTTTCCCCGAGAGAGTAATTTTATTCAGTCGAGCTATAAATGAGATTGATAAATATTCGCGTCTGTCAGATAGAGTTTGTATTTCGTTGAACGTTACGTTTCTAAAGTTGTGAACATGACCGAGTATGGGACGAGATGACCTTTTTTGTCTATCGAGGTGCATGTTTTACACATGCTGTTCGTGACAAATCCTAGGTCATCACTTTCAGTCATGTTATGCGGCGCTCCCCGCTTTCATCGGATTCCACGATGTGTGTCGGCCATTTTGTGAGATGGTCCTGACGAGACACATGCGCACAATGTCGAAACACTACACCTTTTTGACGAATCCAACGCATATTCTGGTGATGGGTGAATGATTTTTTAGTCGCTACTCAATCTAGTGGGAATAAGTCGGCTTATTACTTGTCATATTTTTTTACCCATCACGCCGTGTCCCGTAAGGGGTAGACAGTTCTAGATCTGAAAGAAGTATTGCAAAACAAAAGAAGCCAGAAAACTCTAAAAAAGAAGGGGGGCTTTGTTTACCTACGCGGTGTTAAGATACAATAAGTAGCCACTTCGTATCGTTGGACGCCTCGGTTGATGGTCGCATAGCGCACCACTTAAAGTCGCGTGGTGACGGCGAGTGTAACGCGTAGATACGGCCCCTCCATCAGCGAATGACAATAAATTGGTATATAAACGATTGATAAAGATTTATATAGTTTTTTTTTAAAACCATTTCAAACGCTAAAACCACTATTTTTTAAATAAATACCTGAAAACCTACTAATAACTAGTATTATTAAACTATTTATGCAAATAGTTTTACTTTTTTTTACACGTCAAAGTATCGCACAAAACAGACCGCATACAGCAGACGGGATTCTGAGAATTATTCCAGAGTTGTAATCGAGCTCAATCTATTGAAAAAATCTAGAAGCTCTCTGCAATAATTGCAACGGATATTCTAATTAATTGTGAATATGCACAATAGGATCACTGTTTTGAAATATTTTAGTTAAATTTATCAAAATAAATTAGAGTATTTTAATAAAATTATGTCATATTTTAAAATTCATTAATTTTTCCTGGACCTTGGACAAGGGATCAACATTCGAAATGCAACAAGCTTAAACTCCAACAAACCTCACAAACATATTTCGTTCTTTGCGCTATCCTTTCTTTCTAAATCTTTACTTACCAAAAAATAACAAAACTACCTTATAAAACCATATGATATGCGCATTTATCATAATATAAGCATTAGAGATCTGGACGAATCATTCTACCAAATACCAAAATGCTTACATTTGACATTTAAATTATGTCTTTCATGAGAATTCTCAACATGTCGAATTGGATATAATATTCCATAGACCTTCGAAATTGATTACAAATTGGTCGCCAATATTTTTTTTGTACCCATCACGCCGTGTCTCGTAAGGGGTTGGCAGAGAGAACGGACCTTCACTATTTTCTATCCAAGCACACTTCTTCCACCGACATAACATTTCTCATACAACTTCTCCTATTTCGCGTACTTCTTACCTGACCTTCCTTGAGGACGGAATCGATGTGTTCGTTCCACGTTATTCTCGGTCGGTCACGCTTTCTTACACCTTTCCTTTCAGCCTTGTAAATTTTCTTTGTCATTCTGTTTAAATCCATTCCTACCATATGCCCAATCCATCTCAACTTATTGACTTTCATCTTTGTAACACCAGCAACACATTCTTTTCCATATCCCACATATTCTTGCCACATATTATTCGTAGAGCTCTCATCTCTATTACATTCTTCTTTTTTCGTCCATGTCCACGTTTCACATCCATACATCATTACTGGTAACAGAATCGCGTTATGCACTAGTTTTTTGCTTGTAGTGAGACACGTTGTTGTTTCTCATCCATTATAGGTCTTAGTGCACCGCCCACCACTTTCCTACTCCAAAAACTAAATTAAATAAATCGAAAACCACTGGCATAAGACTTATAGATAATGAGAAAAAATTAATGCAAGAATTTTTAGGAATATGTTGAATTACCAGTCATTCTATATATTGCAAATCTAAACTCCCTTTACTTACACCCCACTCGGGGGAATAGGGAGGCAATTGGAACTCTCCATTGCACTCGAATCACCCCTGCTTCGAAGGAGCAGGAAACGGTATGAGAGGACTTTACCCGTCTTCTGGACCCTGACAGAAGGAACAACAGCGCACTCCTCAGCCAAGTGTCATTCGGCATCCTGAACACCTGTCCCAGTTCCCAGCCAAGTCTATCTCCGCCCATAATGGAGGAAGCGATGGGCATTACAATCATCACAATAGTACCTATTATAACTGTTAAGAAAACTGATAATCCAAGGACTTGAATTAATGTTTGGACAACTTTAATCACCATGTCTCTATCAGTAATAATATTTTAAGTAGTATTATTATACTCTATGGTAATAATTAATAATTTACAAGTAGGTAAAGGAAAGAAAGTATTTTTTTTTATTTGAATGTGTACGTAGGTATACTTATTAATAGAACACTTTCATTTTAAATTCTATCACAAGAATATGAACATTGATCGTAAAAAAGTAAGTACCCTGTTTTCTTCAACAATAACGGCGCAAGTGCCTGTGGAATATTAGAAAAAAAAACCTTTTTCTGAGCCATCTGAAAGAAGTAGTATTGCCAGAATGAGAGGGAGAAGGTATTATTTTTGTAAATATTTTTAAAAAAGAGGGGGAGCTTGGTTACCTACGCGGTGTTTTTGGGCTGAAGTTGGCTTTTCTGGGCACATGACTCGTTCGACACACACTGTAGCAGTAGTGACAATCGACGTACACACCACTTAAAGTCGCGTGGTGCCGGCGACTATAACGCGTAGCTGCGGCCCCTCCGTCAGCGAACGCCAATAAAATGGTATATAAAGGATTGATAAAGATTTATACAGTTTTTTTTTTTAAACCATTTTAAACGCTAAAGTCATTATTTTTTTTTATATAAATGGCTCGAAAATTATTAATCGAACAATTTAAATAGTTTAACACTCGTCTCTCAAAGTACAAAACGCAGACGGGATTCTGAGAATTATTCCAGAGTTGTATTCCAGCTCAATCTATTGAAAACGTCTAGAAGCTCTTTGCAATCTGGATCAAAGTGTTCCTGCGATAATGGATTTCGACTGTAACAAGACTCAACTAAATCAACTTGAACTCCTTTGAATAAAAATCTATTAATTGTTTATCAATTATTTGATGAATTTCGTTACTTTGGACATATTATGTATTTTGGTTGGATATCTTTTTAAACTCCATTTTTTATTGTTCTTTCCGTTTAACTTGTTGAAAAAGAAATGTTTGTAATGATCCATCTCAATGAAGATTATCATTTTAGAAATTAATGAACTAATCAATCAATTATCCATTTTTAACACCATAGGGAGGCAACAAGAGCTCTCCATTGCGGGGGTTTCAATTACTACTTCAACTCAGTCTTTAAGGAACGGAACATGGGTATTCTCCGTAGAAAATCATTTTTTTTACAATCTTTGGTATAAAATAAATACCTATTTTATTTATTTATTCATACACAATATTACAGTGATAACAGATAACAAATAATGGAAATGCTGCCCAAATAGGCCAAGCCTGTACTAAGGCAAACATCTTAACAGTTCATAAAAAGGAATATTCAAAGGAACATACAAACACGAACCACAGCACAACCACCAACTCAACTACGTACAGTCCACAAACAAAGCATAACCCCACAGTCACAGCACCTTCGGCGCAACAAACATCAATCAACAGTGTAAAGAAGAAAGAAAAAAAAACCAAACAAAACTACTTTATGGGACAAAACCCAAGATATCCTGCAAAACCTCCAACTGAATGCATGAGACCCAACCAGAGCAGGCACGTTTATATTTAGAGAAGCACAACATTTGTTTAATATCTACTGGCATTTTATTAAAAAGTTTAGGCGCAGTGTATACGAACTGTCCTTGGCCAAATATTGTGTTCTTAAAAGGAATATCATAATTTAAAGATAAAATTTGTCTCGTGACTCTACCCTGTTGCGACCTCCTCCAATCCCGCTTAACCTTATAGAATTGTAGCTATAATAATTAATATTTTATTTTATAGAATTGTAGCTATAATTAATTGTAGCTAAATTAAATATCAATATATAATTAATATTTTTTGTTCAACTTGAACCAACATTCGCTAGATTATATTCCTGTTTCGAGGGTTGACAGCTCATACCGTGATGATGATGACTCTCTGAGAAAATTTTGGCAATTTTAAGAAATTCCAAAAATCCCATGATTCCCGTAGGATTCGAACCCGCATGCTTAGAGACCTCAAGTAGAAATGCTATATATCATATCACTTGAAAAAGACATTGTTAAATCCACAAAAAAGTAAAAATTGTTTCAAAAACACAGAACTGTCAAAAAAAAAACTATTAATTGACTAATGATTAACTGATGACAGTTAGGTTGATAAGTTCCGTCAGTAAAATGTTACTGAAGTCGTAAAATAAGCTCAACGCACTTGCCTAGTGTATTTTTGGGATACAATTTTGACTATATTTTAAAAAGTTAGACAATTTAAAATTGTTACTTGGATAAATTAAACAGGAAAATAAAGTAAAATAATAATAATAAAAAAAAAACGATTAAAATTTCAATATTTTTATTTTAACAATAGGAATACAAACAACAAATAGGTATGTAATAATATTACATATTATTATTTTGATAACATCATACATGTATTTTTGTTGTAATGCTTTACGTTTATGTATATTTCTCATGTTTTAAAAATTAAAGCTCTTACAAAAAAAAAAAAAAAAACAAAAATTCCATTTAAAAAATAATGTTAAAGGCCACATAAGAAACTAATTTCATACGTATTATTATTAAGTCACATCTGAAAACTTTCATTGACAAACTAATAATTTTAAAAATATTATTTGTTTGTGTCTTTGAAATGTATATTTTGCTTCGTTGTACTCAACAAAATATTAAATGTCAAAATTTATAGTGAGTACCTAATAATTTTCGACACTTTCTGTATGCAAATCGTTATTATCTTTCATGTGTTTTTGCAAATTTAACCGATTGATAACAAAATAAACCAATAATTAGCTTCAAATTTATATTGTGCTAACTTCACTGAATACATGTGAGAAAGAGATAATCACATATAATAATCATTTGTTAGAAAGAGATGGAACCATCAGCAACTGTCATTTTGTTGTCAAATGTAAGAAACGTCACATAGATGCGTTATTCGGCGGCAAAACTTTATCTGTCAGTTAGCTTTATGTATCAGGAATAACGTCTTATCTAAAAGATAAGATCAATTTCTTATCCATTATATATATAAAGCTATTTTATATTATTGAAAATCTGTTCTTAATTAGTAAAAAATTGCACAGCTTTTATACGTTTTCACTTAAAATATATATTTTATATTTTCATTATTTTATCATATAATATTTCAAACAAACAATATTATTTTAAATAGGTAATTTATTAACTTAGGTATATTATAATATCTAAAGGACAAACAACCTTAGAATCTCTATGTTTGACTAGTATGCAATCTTCGATAAAAAAATATAATAATTGGTATAATATAATATATTGAAACGTTTATTATAATATGGCAAACATTTTTGTGTTTTTCGTTTTGATATTTTAATAAATTTTAATTGAGTGAAAAAAATATTACAAAAAACCAAGAAAAAATATTTATATGAGAAGTTTAAAAGGTTTCACAGGGTACGAAAATAAGTACAATAATTATTTTCACAATACAATAATGGGTGTTTTTAGATTAAATATAAAAAAAATATACAAAAAATATAATACAACGCTTTTCAAAGCAATTTTTAATACAAAAGTTATTTATTTATTTAATAATAATTCACACAATAACTGACAAAAAGATAGAAATGTACAGCGTTTTGACAGTAAAAGTTGGTCCATTCAGACATAGAGAACTTTAAGCTCCTTAAATCATCTGAATCGAAAAGTAATATATTTTTTGTCATTCTGAAAGTTATTGTCCTACAAAATCGCAAGAAACAAGTTCAAAATTTTATTGTGGAGACTTTAAGAAATGCTTTTTAAACTGTACATTTATATCTTAAATTCATAGATTATTATAATATATATATAAATTTAAACGAGAATTATTTATTGTAACAATAAATATATAATTTAATAATATATTATTAAAAACACTACAATTTTTATTCGCAAAATAAAGTGTTATATTCTCATATATATAATATATATAAATTACTGTCTTTACAGAAGCTCGTTACGTTAACAAATTCAACAGATTACGGTACAATATTTTTCAATAATTTATAAATAAATAAATAATAATATTATTTTGTAGTGGTTGAACTGGGAAGGCCCGGGTCACTAAACGTAGGACACATCACTTAATATTGGTTCAAAACAAAGGAGGTCTTTTAAATATACGGACTTTCAAAATCGGTACTGTGCATTAAAGGTCGTTCAATGATGGTTTAGATTCACGATTTGATACCATAAAAAGAGTTCTCTTATTTCATTATATTATGTACCCATCCTGTTGAAAAATTGTGTGACAAAATAATATATTAAGATTGCTACATTTAAATTAAAAACATCCTGAAAAATAGTCACAAGAATCTAGACATAATTAGAACGTTGTGAACCAATAAAGCCAATAGGCAATAAAGATGAGACATTAACAAAAATAAATTGATTTATTCATATTCTCGCGCCAAATACATGACAGCAATCGCAGTCTTTAAATTTGGTTGCTCTCTTGTTCTCAATAATTTCCAACTTTTATCTCTATGTCTCATTAATTATTAAATATCTACTTGTTGTATGCATGAGATTTATTGACATGTTGAACTTGTAGAGAATTCTCATGATTAGGAGTTTCGGAGACCTAAACAATCATTACCACATAATAGCGAACGTTGTTAAAGTAAAGTGATCACACTAAGCCAGCCTTCGAAATAACAGTAGAAAACGGCCGTAAGCCCGTAGTGGTTAGTTCCGTTTAAAAATCGAACATCAGTAATGAATTGTTAGAGTCATTAGTTGTTACCTATTCTTAATTCAAAACAAAATTGGTCAGTTGATTTAGCGATTACTGTAATGAAATTATTTATTGATATAAATGACCATAGTTTTGACAGTGAAGTGTCCGACGTTCCAATAGCTTTTTGGCAGAACGACGTGTGTCGAGTCAGCTAGTATAATCTAATATTTAAAAGTATAAGTAATAGTATCATAAAATAATTTTGTCCCTTTGGTGTTTGATATGTAAATGTTTAAAAATAAAAATAGAAAGAATAATAATTACAAATTAACTAAGTCATGGAAGACTACACAGAGCTCGGCGCTCTTTCACACTATACTTTGACTGTTCAACTAGCTCTACCGAAAAATGGGGCAAATACAAAAATATTTCCGGCCTCCCCAGCTCAATAGTACCACAATGTCCTTATGCACCTAGTTTCTATTCTAACCGCTACATACAGTGAAAATATAATTGTCTTAATTTTTCTATTTAAAAAAGAAACACTCGATGAATCGGCCATGGACTTCAGAGTAGCAGTCTCACAAACTCTGAAAAAAAGAAGAAAAAATTATTAGAATCACAAATTCATTTATTATTTAAAACGTTACATTATAATCTGCTGTAGCGGCCATGTTTCGTATGACGACATCATCCACCAATAGCGTTTCTTTATGATGTCAACACCTGGTAGCAGCCTGCCACATCGTACAATACCGCACAACTATCAGGCACCAACAAGTCTTCATAGAGTCAACACAGAACACGCACCATCACTCCACTTCCGCGCATTAATATCTACTTCATACTTTGTAATAATATGTTCTTTCATCAATAAAACTGTTCAGACCTACAAACCCTCTTCTCTATCTACTCAAACCACACCCAATCTGCTAAATTTTCGGGATGCATCATGCTACTGTTATTATCTGGACCAACAACTTTACGTCTGGACCAATTCCCTTTATTCTTATTTATCGTGTTTGCTATTGTAAGGTTTATATTTATGAAAAGAAAATGAGAAAATTTACTTTTTTTAGTGCATTTAACAATACTAGTTGCATGTGAACATGAGATCCAACTGTCGATGGACTAAGTCGGTATGTTTATTGTATGAAACGATGACGTCAATAAATCAAATTCTTACAAAAATTGTTAAGAAAAGTTTGAGATGTACTGATATAATGAATGCATTTTTTATAGAAAAAATAATTATCTAGTTGGGGTGTTTCGGTGTTTTTCGATATTTTTATAAAATTCTGAAATATAGGCGCTGAAACTCGTAAATTTGTCATAAAAAAAATATTTTTCTTTTTAAAAAAAGTTTGAGAAATCCTGGAACTTTTTATTAAATTTAATTTGAGATATTGTATTTTTCTATATACATACAAAATTTTAGGGTTCTAGCTTTTACAGTTTTCGAGATATATGCAAAAATTAAGTAAATATTCAAAGGTTGATTACCCCTGACTGAAAGAAAATTTAAAAATTCTGAGTATACAAGTTTTGTAGACTTAAAGAATTAAATATTTTCTGAAATTTTACAATCTGTGCATCAAGCGAATCAAAAGTTATAAGGGGGGGACGGACACACACACACACAGACACACTAAATGTTCTCCTCCGAATTCTGAGTAAATCCATATATGGAACATATATGCTGCGAAGCCTCTAAGTTGGTGTTTTTTGTCGTCAAAGTTTGAAAAACCGTTTAAAATGTAGACCTGGCCATACAAATCTCACGTATCTTGGCTTGATACTGCCGATCTGTCTCGAGAAATAATAATAATTATAAGAGAAATTATTTCTCTTCAACAAATCGACAGTTGGATAAACTTCTCTAAAGTAATTTAAATTAAAGAATTAATTTGCTATTCCACAAATTATTCAATACCACGACTATTTTGGCAGGCATAGGTATTGCATGGTCACAGATGACAAAGAAACACGTGCCTGCAAAACTAGTCATGCTAAATAATTTGTGGAATAAAAAAATAACTGTTTCATTTTAATTAAATAATTCTACCATGCACGTTCAATTCGTTAATTATAAAAACTTTTCATATTTAATTTTAATTGACATTTGACATGTGTCAAATGTTGATTGTTGGTGCGAATGTCAGAATGAGCTTTGTAAATATTATTTCAAAACAGGTGCATCGGTCGGAATTATATTGTTGAAATAGGCAATGAATTTATCATTATACAAAAATCGAGTTTAATATTCACAGTAAAGAAAGGACAACGTCTGTCGGAGCAGCTAGTTCAAGATACGAAAGATTTGTTTGATTACCTTCATAATTGATTTTGCCATCCTTATCAATATCCCCCAGGGCCAGCACTTGTGATAATTGAGCGTCCGTGACTGGCTCCCCGATCATCTCCAGGGCACTCCGCAACTCATCCCTGGTTATGAACCCGTTACAATCTCTATCAAAAACTCTGCAAACAAAAGAAATCCGTGAAACTCTCGAAGAACCAGCATTTTTAACAAATTTTTCAAAATATTACGTCACATTTTTACGAGGTGCGGATGTGAAGATGCGTTGTGGGTAAGGTAACGTAAAAAAATCATTGCACTTAGTCTTAATCATTTTAAATTCTTATAATAGCAATGAGCAAGAACGGCAAGTATTCTCTTTTTGCAAATACCAGAATATTATTAATTAGGGGCGGAGCCAAACCTATTTTAATGGTTTCTTTATCTTTCGTCTAATCCTTTCCATCTTATTTATTTACAAAGGTGTCAATATAGCCGGCGGAACATATTGCCTGAGGCAACCTCTTCCAGTCCCGTCACATAGAATGGCCAACCCCGTGTAGATATTTCAAGTGAAAAACACTTGACCTGACCGGGAATCGAACCCGGGACCTCTTGATCTGAAGTCCAAGCCTCTACCACTAGGCTACCGAGGTCGGTCCATCTTGTTTTGAATGACCGGTCAAAACGAGATTGCAATAAAATAATTAAATTAGTGTAAGTATCTAAAGACTTTTGAAGAAGTTATCTTAAGTCAATACCAGAAAGAGTGGGTACATATTTTGAAAATACTACGATCTTTTATCAATCGAAGACTATTTCAAAGATGACGGCTAGTCAACTTTTATAATAATTGCTCTGATTCTCATGTTAGAAACATGGCTAAAGGAAAGTATGTACACAAACCTAAAGGCAGCCAAGAGATCCCTGGTGATCTCATCCTCTGTGTCGCCTCCCGTGTCTCCCGTCAGATGGCTCTGCAAGGCTTGTATTTTCGTGATCCATTGGAGGAAGGAGGCTTCGTCTATCATCCCATTTCCTGAAACCAATACACGTCAAGTTGAAAAAAATCTTCCCGTATAATTAATCTATAGTGGGATTTGTGAGGATAAAAATAAAACAACCAATATAAAGAAAAAATAGACACAAATTGACAATAATCCATATCTATAAATGACAATAATATATCAGTTATAGATTCTGAAACCACTCAACCGATTAGTTCCAAAATGGTTCTATGAGGAATGTTATAATGCGAAGATGGTTTTAAACCACTAAAATAGCTAAAAACAAAATGATGAAATTAAAAGAAACACAGTTGAATTTACACATTTTTTTCCAACGAATCTATAGAGCCCTTTAGTCTGTCTCGAATAGACATTGTCACGAGACTCCGAGTTAGTTGAAGCGAAACCTTCAATTCATCAAAATTAACTTTCACTAAGTAAATTCAAAAACATTGCAACATTTACAAAACAAAATGTATTTCTTCACGCCTGGCATCGATAGTTCACAAACTCATCAAAGGGTGGCGTTACTAGCATATACATTCAAAATATGAATTGAGGAATTAGCGCAACACGTTTCTTTTATTTTGAACACATTGGTGTGAAGTTAGCGCATCACACAGACTGTCAGCATAACGCTGATGTGTCATTCGCATTAGAAAATTTGATCGTTTGTAGTTATCGAATCCATCAGTCAATTCTTTTTTTAGCATAGCAGCACACGCCGGGTATCCGCTAGTAATGCAATAAAACCATGGAAGTTGTTCATCTATGGAAGGTCGTTATTCAAATTCGAATTTCCTTTACTTCCGTTCGACGTTCCTTATTTCATTAGGGGCTGATCAAACATGGCGGTTTCCATCCCGACTTTCCACATTCTTAGATATTGGGCTGAAATATGGTAATATTATAAATTTGTAACGAATGGAAACAAAAAAATGTTTTATTTCCATTCGTTTAATATACTAGCTAGTTTATATATAAGGTACGCGTTCTAAATGTTCACAGAAGACAAAAAATACCCTATAAATTAATTTTAATGAAAGGAGTTAGTAATGAAAGATAGCAATTGGCGCTAGTAGTAGCTATGCGAGGAAATTTAAATTATATTCTCTAGATGTAGAGTTGTACGTAAGCGGCATCTGGTGAGAGGATTATGATAAGAAGAGGAAGGCATGGATTCATGTATTTGGCGTCCATGATTTTTAACTCCCTGCCACAAGAATTGCAAGACCAAAGGAGCGAAGCGGCATTTTCGAAACAATTAAAGAAGTATATAATGAATATGAGAGATCGAGAACCCAACCCCCTGATGATATTATAATTGTTTTTCATTGTGTTTGTCTATTTATTCACGACTTTGAATTTATTCGTTTAAATGTTTTCATTATTATTATTTATTATTTTATTCATAGATTTTATTTATTGACAGTTTTTTATTCTTTTATTTTAATTTTTTTGTGTTGTGTGTTATTATTCCCAGTTGAGACATTTTTTTTCTATAATTATTTTCATTGAATTCTTATTTTTTAGATTGTTTATTTGAAGTATTTGTATTTTTTTGGCCCCTTATACCAGCACCTCGCTGTCTGGGGTTTTTTTTCATGATAATATTTTATGTACTTATTTATATTGCTTTATTATTGTAAATTGTGTATGATTGTTGTACGTTTGTATTGTAGAAAGAAAAAAAAATAAACTATCTATCTAACATCATCCCATGCCTGCAGCTACGTGGAAAGCACGTCACATTAAAACTAGAGTTTAATCATAGGAATGTCATCCCATAGGTAGGGGTTTATTTATTTATTAGAGATACCAACAGAACCCTGAACAATAAAGACAAAAAAATATGAAACAAAAACATAAAATTACAGTGCTCCAATAACGGGTATCTCCTGGATTAATTGTGCATATTTAGGTGTATTATTTGTATATTATTTTGTATGAAAAGAGCGTCATTATATGGATCACTCTCTCGAGGGTGGATTGCCACAGTCCAAAGAAGAAGAAGAACGTCATTATAAAGTTGAGGAGTAAAACAGTCCATTCACTATCACTCCATCCATATCCAAACTGAGCAATATCACTCCAAAATATTATCATGAGTGGGAAAAACCAAATGGATGATGTGGAACGATAGGATGAGTTAGTTGGATATGCTATCAGTCCAAAATCCGATTGTGTCCGTCAAGCTATTCGTCCATCACTCCATAAAACACTCTTGTGTGGTAATTCAAACGAACTATACCAAAATTGGATGCTACATTTACACGCTTGCCATGGCTTGGCAAGCCACCACAAGTTCCAAGCCTTCACAAACGCTTGGACGACATTTACTCGTCGGCGTGCGCATCGTTATTTTAATACATTTGCCGCAAATTCCTTTGATCTGTGTCAAAAAACCGACACTTCTTGTTGCAAGCGTTGGCAAGCTCACACAAGCCAAGGCAAACACTCTGTTACACGTTGGTGTTAGTGGTGGTTTGCCAAGCCGTGGCAAGCGTGTAAATGCAGCAGGAGAGTGATTGTGAATGGCGGACTAATGATTTGTTTTCCAATGAATGCTCTACTGCCGCATTCAGGGGCCATAAACAGCGGTGAATGAAGTCAGTTGAACGTTTTCTATGTTTTACCGTGGCGACAAAAAACATTGTCGCAATTTCTAAAAACGGCCGTCTTATCAAATGAAGGACCACTCCCTAGGAACCCATTGCATCACGAAAACGACGTCATCCCGTAGATAGAAATGTCTTTATGATTTAAAGATAAACTTAAAGGTGAGGATGAATGATGAGAGCTCTTAGTTATATCTCCACAATTCCTTTCATCTCTGGAAATTCAATAAAATGCGGAGAACTCTGTGTACGCTGTGGTATCGACTGGGGAGAGAAGGAGATGTGCGCCTACCCGCCCCGAGAAGGAATTCGGAGACCCGGTTTACAGTGGCTTCGGCGCGGGTCGGAATCGGCTTTTTACGTGTTCTTACCCTAACTCACCACATGTGCAGAACTGGATATGCAGGGATGATATATTGAAATCGACTTTTTTATTTCAGTATTCAGTTTGCCCTAGCACAGGCTTAGCCTATTTGGGCAACATTTTTGTAGCTGATTAAAAATGTTTGTACTTATAAAATAATTGTTAAATAAATAAATAAATAAATAAATATTATTTTAGGGTGACAGGATTTGGTTTTGACTTTGTCTCTTGTCACTATCTGCAAACAATTGTAGTAAATTACACAAGTGATTTTTTTTTATTTCTTGTTGTTATTAGTGCTTTGTTTCGTTGTCACTTAAAGAGAGAAAGATTTATGTATGATTTTTATTGATTTTTTTTTTCTTTATAAGTAATTGTGACGAAATACTAATAGGGCTCTTTACACCCTTTTAGTATTGATTAGATAAATATTTATATATTGTAACTGTTTTTTTTCTGTGTGTAATCTTCTTTTTGTAATTGTGATATTAACCCAAGTGTCTCGAATGAGACCCATGGGGGAAAAGAAATAAATAAAAATAAAAATATATTAACATTAAACATTTAGATCATCCTGAATTTTTATTTTTTGGCCATCTAGTGTCATTATTTTTGTAACTTTATAGCATTCCCAACTCTCCAAAGAATGGTCAGAAGAAAAATATGTGATCCATTTACGTATCAGATGGATTAGTTTTCAAAAATAAATTCTGCGTTTCTCTCCGCCTTTAGATTCTCGTGTATTTTTTGAAGAGGTAAACGGAATATTTCGATTTAAATTTCAAATTTGACAGATATTGAATTTGACGTTGCATAGAGCAACCATAGAGATTTGATATTTGTGTTGTTAGAAGCACGTGGAAGGGTGCCTACAACAAGAATAACGTTAATCCGGCACACACCCACGATGTGTCGTGAAGGATTAAATAAGAAGGTTGTGGGAGGTCGTGCGGCGCGCGTCAGATTGAATGGAACGGCGGGATCAAGTGTGAAGGCTGACACGTTATCGAGGCCTTCGATATCATATAAATATTATTTGAAGCGAGCGAATATAAAGCCTCCGTTTGATTAAGTTTCTTCTTTATTGCATCAGTTCATCTTTAAGGCAAAATACATAGTTGGATTTTCAAGTTCTGCATACACACAACCTATCAACGAATTTGGCAGCCTTGTGGTATTGATATACTGTACAATTGAATTTAGAATCTCCATCATCACAAACATCCGTCTT
Organism: Mystacides longicornis; assembly: GCA_963576905.1. Classification (NCBI taxonomy): domain Eukaryota; kingdom Metazoa; phylum Arthropoda; class Insecta; order Trichoptera; family Leptoceridae; genus Mystacides; species Mystacides longicornis. The sequence continues at coordinate 691,357 of OY756438.1, forward strand.
AACTCGTCTAGTATTGCACAATGCACATAGACCTTCCTTCCCGGCTTTAGCGATGCTCTGTCTCTAGCTATTCTGTACCATTGATTTTCGCCCACTTTTCTAATGTTATCAGACCAGCTCTGCTGTGCCCTACTTAAGTTTCTATGACCCGTTCTTGGTCTTCACTCCAGGCTTTTTTTGGTCCATCTGAAATCTGTTGTTCTAGTAGGTATATGACCGGCCCAGTTCCACTGTAGTGATGCTATTTCATTCGTCACGTCGTTAATTTTGGTCCTTTCTCCAATCCATTTATTTTGCTTCCTTTCACTCAGACTAATGTTTAATATGGATCCTTCTCTCCATCGCACGTTGTGTTACTCGGCGTTTTTCTTTTGACCGTTTTGTAAAATACCTTTTTCTTGAGGTGTTTTTCGAATCGTTTGTGCTTGAGTAGATATATATGACAGTTTCCCAAAAGCAGCCCATGCAAAGTTTATTCTGCGTTCAATTTCTGCTTCTTGACAGTCCCTACCAAGTTTGACCACGTGTCCGAGCTCGTATATAAAAGACCTACACTTTCAATAACTTCTATCATTACTGGTCTAGGCTGTTCTGAGGTGCTCATGATTGTAATTTTTTGCTGCTCAACGCTTTTGGGGACTTTCTTCACTGCGACCGCTTAGCAGTAAATAGGTCCATATTGTATGTAAGCGGTAGATATAGTGCCCAAATATTTCACACAATATAATCGCGTGTCCAGCCGACATATTTCAGCAGCTTAACAATAGTCCAGCGACCAATAAATACCTCCAGAGGCGTAACACCTCCAGCGGGTGGAGAGTGTTACCTCCCTGTCCACTGGTCGATACGTGCGGGGGAAGGAATCTTGGAACTCGAGATTTGGAATAATTGGAATGATATTGATTTTCTTGTTGGGAAACATCCTTGCCAGTGCAAGCCAACCAGAGAGTGGTTCTATCAGGTGACCCTGACCTTATTGGAGCAAAGACCTCATTGTTTGGTGTCGGCCATCCTTTACTCTTTCACAATACAAGATTTGCCTGGTTTGAAAGATTTAATTTAACCATAAACACCATTAAATCTGATATAGCACCTATAATTCATCCTTCCAAAAGCCATCTTTATTTGCCTTCCATGTATCTTCGTGCGTATTGCGAAAACCAGAGAAATAGGATAACCTCATTTTGGAATTTTTAAAAGATGTTCCAGGAATCGAGTTTTGTATTAATCGCCCGTTGAAATCTTCCGACCATAGTAGTTGCATATAATTCAGGAGTAAACGGGTTTTTTATATGGGTTTTTCAAACTGATATAAATCTGCTTAGCCGATTTCGAGCTATAAGTGTTCGCACTAATCCGACTTTCTTTTATATTATTAGCTAGCTTTCCCGACAGACGTTGTTCTGTAGTCCTTACTATGAATATTAATATCAAATATGTAATTTATACAAAGATACGTTTGAAATATTTTTGAGTATTGAGAAATTATTTCTGAGAATTTTAATTAAATTCTATCAATAATCTGCGTACAAATGTGATTGGTTGTCAGGTTCAACAATAATTTTGTTGTTATAAAATTTTTCATAGATGGCGGTGGCATCGCAGAAAATCCGTTCCATACTAACTTTTCCACATCCATTTTTTTTCTTACTTTTTATTACTTATTATGTTATCCGGAGCTGAGAAGAATCCAATAAACTAATCATCATAAAAATCTGTTCAGCCGATCTCGAGTTATAAGTGTTTGCGCTAACCCGACTTTTATTTATATTATAAGATGACTGTGAGATAGTTATCTCACAATATTGTAAGTGACATATTTTAATATCTGATTCGTTGACAACGTAATGTTCTCTCATCGTATTAACTTGAGTTTTCTCCAACAAACAGACGATTTGGTTTTCAATGTCACACATCCATGTAACTATGTATATACTAGCTAGCTCCATATTACATATTATTATCATAACACAGAGAATCAGGGAGATCAACGCGACCGAATAAAGTTGGGGACTTAATATTAGAAAATATTCATGAAGCGTAAACCACTTTATTTCGCCTCAAGGTCCAACCGTGTCGCCAGATGGCGCGCGTGTCGCTCACCATTATTTATTATTGTCAAATTGACAGATTTAGTAGTGTCGCAGACAAAGAAAGTGATTGTGTTGATAGCTGCGATTCATCTTTGGTGGCCCGCCTAGACATTATGACATTTTCAACGATTTGTTTCTTGAAATACCGTTTGTAATAAAGCGAAAGTTTTTTCTTATGTTTTATACGCTCCTCGTAAATGTGCACTTCTTAGCATTAGGTACCTTCATTTTAAAAGCAGTGTGATTCAAATAATGATGTATGTAACAACTAAAATATCTAAAAATTTACCGATGTTCGATTTTTAAATGGAACAAACCACTACGGGCTTACGTCCTTCTTCTACTGTTATTTCAAAGGCTGGCTTATGCAGTGGGTTCCTAACAGGGTTGCCAGGTGTTCGGTATTTTACCGAACCGTTCGGTAATTTTGCCCCATGTTCGGTGTTCGGTATTTTTACTTTCGGGAATAATATTCATTTTTCCTAGTGAATTTGTAACTTCCCGGACAGCAAATTTCGAGAATGAGCTTTTTTTTTTTTTTTTTAGGGGAAAATTCTACTTTCCGGATAGCAAATTTTGAAAATGACCTTTTTTTGTTTTGGTTCGGTATATTTTTGAAAAAAACCTGGCAACCCTGGTTCCTAAAGAACGGGCCGTCATCTGACAAGACAGCGTCTTTCAAAATTATATGACAATGTTTTTCGTTACTACGGAAACAATATTGACAATGTTCTCAACTGACATATTCACTGCTTTTAAAAGTAGCGGCGTATCCGTAGGAAAACAAACCATTAGTGTGATCACTTTACGTTTACAACGTTCGCCATTAGGTGGTAATGTTTAAGTCTCCGAAACTCCCAATCATCGACATGTTCAACATGTCGAAAAATCTCATGTATACAACAAGTAGATACCTATTTAATAATTAATGAGATATAGAGATAAAAGTTGGAAATTATTGAGAACAAGAGAGCAACCAAATTTAAAGACTGCGACTGCTGTCATGTGTTTGGCTAAATAATGAATGTGTAAATAATGAAGTTTTTGGTAGCCTAGCTGTTACAACGCCGGCTTTTGTACGTGTTGAAGTCGTGGGTTAGATCCCAGGTGCCGACCATCTTCCTCCAAATAGTACATTTATGTTCATTTTGAGTGACCACAAATTCATTTTATTTAAATAAAAATGAATAGTTTATTGATAACTGAGTGGCATGACTGGGAGAAAGTCATGTTAACTGATAGAAACTTAATAGCCGATGGTTCAGTTACTAATATTTTATCTCCACTTGCGGCAACTAGTGTACTGAGTTAACAACATTACGTGATCAAATTCCTCGACCTATGTTTTGTAGATTCCTTTATTTTTAATGTTGTTTTCTGTTCATATTGATAGATATCAGTTTTCGTCTAAGCAGATATCTGATTTCTTATAGTTCATTGCACTTATTTAAGTCCAAAACATAACTATTCGCAAAAGCGATCCGCCAATACATTTTTTCAAAAGGTTTGTACATTTGCTGAATCCTGTTGTGACATCATAAATGAAAGTGGTATGTGAAATTGGCCTTAAAGAAAATAGTAAAGTTCGTCAAAACAACGGTTTTGCTTTTGAAGATATAATAAATTCTCATAAAAGATCAAGAAAGACATAATATAGAAGACACAATTAGAACGTTGTGCACCAACAAAGCCAACAGGCAATAAATATGAGACAGTAACAAAAATGGATATGTTCATATCCTGGCGCCAAATACATGACAGCAGTCGCAGTCTTTAAATTTGGTTGCTCTCTTGTTCTCAATAATTTCAACTTTGTATTAAACCCATTATAAAGGAAATGAAATTGACTTAATTGGTGAAGGAGATAATATTTTAACAGTAAATTAATCACATCCTTAGCGAGGATACGAGCCCGCCTGATGTCCCCACTGGTTCTGACGGAGGGTTCATCTATTAATCCACACTGAGGCCTTAAAGGGTAGTTCGCTCAACTACCCCCGAAAAGAATCCTACACTTCGATGGCGTACTCTTCATTGTGTATGAAAATACAATATTATAGTCACAGTAATAATAATACAGTCCATTTTGAATCAGTCAGGGTTGTCGTTAATCAAAAGCATACAGCAAACTTGGGAGAGTTTAAAGGTCGTAGAAATCTTGGTAATGCTATTCAATGGTTATCGAAATTGGCCAGGATTTAGAACGATGAAGAAGTGTGGTCTAAAAAAACAAGTGACTGAGCACTGTGGAGGATACAGTAATATGTTGTGCCTACATGGAGACAGAATGATACTACCACTTTTAAGAAATATATAAATAAAGCATATTAAATGACTATGAAGGAAAACAGGAAAGGACAGATATAGGATTGAGAAAGATTGTACATTATCCATCCACTCCAGTAATATTTTAAATTTAGAGTAATGAGTCGAAATTCAACTGAACGCAAGGAAGAGTTATAATCTTCTTTTATAAATAATTGATTTGGAAATTTCATACTAAATTTGTAAAAAAACTGATATTCTTTAATATCAACACTTCATTAGTAATTTTATTCGCAAAAACAATAATTACACAATTCAATATAACTGTCAATTCCACCCTAGAAAAATACCGCCATTTTTTTATTCCACAGTTGAACAGATTACTGTTTTACCGACACGATTTTAAATAAAAGAATTTACATGTTATTTCTAAAGAGTAAATGATGTTTTGAACAGCCCTGCTCCATAATAGCCAGTACGTGGTGATGGGGTATACAACAGTAGGTTATGGAGATGCTGTGCAGAATGGAACCGAGCCAAACTCTCTTATTTAAACATTCAAACGACCTTTGTGCTCCTCCCCCCCCCCCTCCCACCCAACCACCATCCACTATAATATCATAACTTATCTTATCTTATAAATATTAAATAATATTCATTCATATCTCGCAATATTTCCGCAACTCTTAACCGTTTCTCTACATATCATCTAACAAATGAAACATTGTCGATTTCAATCGGCAATCTTTGCTTTCCGTGAATGATATCGAGTGTGTGTTTGTGTTCACTTTAGGTGAGCACAGATTCATTGAAAAAAATAGGTACCTACTCTACGAAACACATAAGAGAGCGCTACGAAGGAGAGTTGGAAAGGCTCTGCGGGACATGGAAAGAAATGAGAATATTAGGAAGGAATGTGGTATAGAAGTTAGTGTTGTGACAAAGATGAAAGTTAATAAGTTCAGTATGTTGAAAGAATGGATTTAATTAGGTCTAGAAAAAAGTTTTGATTCTGAAAAGAAGCGTGAGAAGGTGTGGTCAACCGAGAATGACGTGGATCGAACGAATCGCTTCCGTCCTCAAAGGATGGGATGTCAGATCAGAAGTAACAAAATATGAGAGGTTGTATATGAAACGCAATGTCGGAATAGAAAAGAGTTATCTTATATTTTAAGGGATACGGCGTAATGGGTACAAAAAATCGTCAAAATCCCATTAGTTGTGGAACATATCGAGTTTAAAAATGGTTTACAAGACACTGAAAAACTAGACCTCCCATATCCACCTGAAACATTGTTGATGACAAACTGATTTTGGGACTAAGAGAGAACTATGGTTGGTCTCATCGATACAACAAGGAGTTATTATACATCAAATAGCCAGATGTGATCATCTCTGAGGCTCAAGACAATGGAGATGGGATATATGGTCACATAATCTGTATTAATAAAAACAACCCTAGAAAAAGCCTCACATTGTGACACAAAATCGAAGAAGATCAAAGATGCGGAGAGTGATGATGCGAATTCACCCGCAGTTAAAGAAGTGGCGGAATGGCAATAAAGGATACTTACAGACCAGGATTTAGCAAAAGGCCGTCAAGCTCGTGATACTGAAAATGATTCCCTATTTTGACAAAACATCATCAGAAGGGAACCAGCTTGTAAAAACGATGATCGCGTGAAACGGACTGGAGAAGTAGTGTTATTTGTCCGTGTAGATCTTCAAAATTTGATTCTTTACCATTTATCATAGGTTGGTTATTATTGGTATAGTTGCGAAACGTGGATCATCAGCCAAAATGAAGCGGGACGTCTTACTGCGTTTAAGATATGATGCTACAGCACATAGCTGATGTTTACTGGACAGATTCTACATTACGAGGTCAGAGTTGGAGAAAAAAGTCAAGTCTCCAAAAGAATCGCGTAACAGAGAGCAACTTAGATTAGTTACAATATCCGATAACAAGGCCTGCTTTGCACCATCCTCAAAGAAATGATTTAGGGTGGCAACTGCTGAGATCCCCCAGAAACAGTTACATAGAACATGTGATTGGAGACTTGCGCTGTAGCTCGTATAGATGTACGAAGAGGTAGGATGGATACAGGGAAGCATGGAGAAAGAAAATTCTTGGAACAGAACACTTACGGATTGCGAAAAAAAATTCTGGTGGTTTTTGGTATTCAAAGTGCGATAAGATTTTACATGAGCGTATCTTTAAAATTCATCATAATGAAATACACAAACCATAGTAACAATCAAAGAAGATAAAGAATCTATAATATTAGAGAAAGTCGGATTAGTGCGAACACTTATAACTCGAGATCGGCCGAACAGATTTTTAACATTTTTGTTTTATTGGATTCTCCTCCGCTCCGGATAACAGAATAACTAATAAAACATCGAAAAAGGGAATGGAAATAATATAAAATATAATATTAAACCTAGTATGGAGCTGCTTTCCTGCGACGCCAACGACATCTGTGAAAAAAACATTAACAACAAAATTATTGTTTACCTGACAACTATTGACATATTGGTACGCAGATTTTTTATGGATTTTTTTTCGAGCTTGCATAAATAATTTTTAACATTCAAACATATTTAAACGTATCTTTATATAAATTACAAATTTAATATCAATATGAGTAAGGACTACAGGACAACGTCTATCAGGAAAGCTAGTACTATTATCAAAGACAGCAGACGTGCCATCACGTTTGTATGATAAACATTATTTTTCAAGAGGGCTCCTCCTAACGCTGCCATACTCCATTAACTCCAGATATTATGCGCAACAACGCTACAGAAATTTGACGCCATTCAAAGGAGTCATCTGCTCACATTAGCGTGAAAATATTCTTAGGCTATCATCGCAGAGTAAGCGTGGTCTATGAAGGTGAGATAATTTATTATTTGCTTTGCCATCTTTCATTTTGACAGTTTCTTCTCCATTAGTTTTGTAGGTGCTTTGCCAGCTACGGCGCCATTTTACGTGGATGCTTCCACAAACATAAAACTGCTTTTTACCCAAATAAATTATGTTCTCATTAATTCCACAGAATATATAAGTTTATGCGTCAGTGAAATTAGACATTTCAAATGTTTAATACCTTCCTAATTATTGGACAAGTTCTGGGGTGAGCAAACAACAGCCATTTTCTGTCGGCGATCAAACTTGCAATACCTATTTCAAACATGGGACATGAATGCGCAAGCCGAAAATTGAAGGATGAAAAAAGCTGAAGACCAGCATCCGTAAAGTGGAATTGCTGTTCTTATGAAAGACAAACTTATTTGTAGGAATTTACAGTTGTTATTTAGATTTACTTGTGAGTAATTGAAATAGTAAATTTTACTATTATTTCTATATTTTTTGGGCTTACTATAAAACAGTTTCCTAACATTTTTATGTTTTGGAAAAATTAACTATTTTTTAACTGTTTTTTATTTATATATTTATTTCTTTGGTTACCGGTTTTGGCTACCAGCCATCATCAGACCAAACTTAAAACTAATGTGCACAGATACAAAATATTGTGACTTACAAATTTTTAGGTATTGTGATGGAGGGGGGTGTTAGGGGTGGGCGTGGAAGGAGATAGGGTAGGGAAGAGAGATAATAGCGGAGATTTATACGGGTTCATTTCTTTATTTATTAGATTATTAGGGATATTTTTATTAATTTCGATTGTCTCTAGGGTGTTAAGTTTTCTATATGTGTAACCATTGGTGTGCTTGTAAGTAGTTTTATTGATGTTGTGGGTATGATTGTTGTCTAAAAGATGATTAGCATATTCCGAAAAATTGTTATTTTTTAGACACCGAAGGTGTTCACTAATGCGTGTTTTGAAGTTTCTCTTTGTGCTCCCTATATATTTGTGATTACAGTCGTTGCATCCCCCCTCCATCACAATACCTAAAAATTTGTAAGTCACAATATTTTGTATCTGTGCACATTAGTTTTAAGTTTGGTCTGATGATGGCTGGTAGCCGAAACCGGTAACCAAAGAAATAAATATATAAATAAAAAACAGTTAAAAAATAGTTAATTTTTCCAAAACATAAAAATAGTAAATTTTAGCCTGGAAAATGAATCGATAGGAAGTTTGAAAAACAAATCCACGGCCAAGAAAATGAGGAATATCCCACAAAGTTCTGGATGCAGCAGAACACAGTGAAAGCAGAGTATGGGTGGAGCAGGATGCAGCAGAACACAGTGAAAGCAGAGTATGGGTGGAGCAACGTCTTGCTTTGGAAGCGGAGAAATAGAGATCATTCGAATTGTGAGCGTCGAAATGTACAAACGATAGCGAAAAGCCAGCAAGACAATTCGAAGAAGTTATCTAAGACATTCATATAGTAAGGCAGTGATTTAATGCTCAATAGTGTATCAGATTTCAATACTTGTAGTTGATTTAGCATGTAGGTATGTATTAAAAAACACCTCAAGAGTCGTGGGAAACGCAGGCACTATGACCAAGTAATAAGCGTTGCAAGCCCGCTGCTATCTGTGTGAGTTCACATTGGTCTCTTTCCCTAATCCAGGATTAGTCCAATGATCTTCCACGGCCATGAATTACCGCTCCGTGAACACGGTTAAATCTTTTGTCTGATTGTTTGGTGACGCAACTGAATTATATAATTTCCAGGCGATTACCATCCCTACCAGTACTTACCTTTGATTATTTCATTGGCTTCAGATTTGTGGTCCGATAATCCCTTTATACAATCAATTTCATAGAATACCTAACAACCCAGGCGAGAGGGTGTATTCCCACTGCAGGTACGATATATCATAACATAACAAATTGTTGAGTCTGATGTAACAAAAATGATTTGTAAACCTTTTGTAAATTTAACTTTTAAAGATCACACGATTAAAGTGAAATATTCTCATTTTATATTAAAACAATATTATGTAAGTACGCTTATTTTATTTAATCAGAAAGGTTCTCCTGAAACCATGTGACAAGACACTATCGCACGCTTTTAAGAGTCTGTGAGATTCGTCATTGAAAATGTCTCTTCTTCAACTGGTGAAACATCCTTCGGCAGTAGATATTTCAGTAAAATTATTCAAATTTTTATAATTATGATTCTCGGTAGCTTAGTTGTCAAAGCGACAGTCAAATTACCCGGAGACCTTGGATTCAGTTCCAAGTCAAAATTTGTTCTTCCTCCAATCGGGATCTCAAATACGAGGAAGACCCTCTCATACCGTGTTCCGTTCCTTCGAGGCAGATCTGAAGGAGATAAACATGATGTGGGAGAAGACCATAAACACTGCGCATTATCGAGTGCAATGGAGAGTTCTTCCTGCTTCGCTATGCCCCTAAGTGGGGTTCAAATGGAGAATGAATGAACGTCACCGACAGCATTTCTATTAACGGTAACATTTTTTGAATTCGGCATTCCAAATTCAAAAGATGTTACCGTGAATAGAATAACAACACGTAAAAGATTACTAGTTTGCGATTGAGTATTCTGACAGCTCGACAATTTCAAAACACGTTGACGTTGAAATCGGAATTATTCAATAAAGAGTTGTCCCCCAAATGCGAAAGGTTATATAAGACCTATTGTAGTTAATCAAACTCAGAATATTCTGCGATGATTCTACCCTATTGAAGAAAGCTAATAGCGCCTAACTAAATATTAAATAATAATCCCTTAAGGCTGTTAGAGTCGCCAAAGGGGTGATTTTAATGATTTTTCAATCCATTTTCCGGCGTTATCTACTGTCAGATTTCGATGAAAAAAATATATAACATAAATTAGACTTTAATGAAGGCGGCCTCAGAGCCGTTTTTTGATATCTAGTATAGTTTCTTGTAGAAAATAAAAATAGCAAACGTCGTTTTTCATCATTTTTTTAATATTCCAACTGATATATACGTCGGAATGATATGATTCTTTTTTTGTCTTAAAGAGCATTAAAAAATCTACAAGATTATAGAACGAAATGCTAATATTTATTTCCGGCTTAGCGTATAATCCCAAAAAACCTCTATTTCAAATAAACACTGAATATCGAAATATTCTATCGGCTTTAGCGTGCATGCGATAATGACACTTATAGCACGGGAATTACAAGGAACGCACTGGTTTTCGTTGTGTCAGTTATTCAGTCGCCCACTACATCGTGGACTTAGATGACGTGCAACCTGCGCTAGTCCAATTTACGTTTTGTATTGTATACTTTTTGACGAAAATTCGTATATTGCAGAGGACGACAAACATTGGTTAGTGATTTTTATTTTATTATTTTTTGTATTCAGCAATTAATTCTATCATTGCTGTTTGGTGATTTTAAAGTTTATATTTTTGAATTAGGTATAATATGTTTATAGTCACTTACATTGCGTACCTATTATGAACTTTTTTCTTCTAAATTATTATCATTTATGCGTTATACAGGGTGGCACGTTCCTATTGGGCAAAATTAAACTCCTTTCTAAAAATCGCTGGATACCGAATTCTATTAGTTATGTAGTCCGAATTCTAGCAGTTTTCTCTAAAACAAAATTTCTGGACAAAATTTTAAACGCCGCGCCAATCTGAATATAACCCATTCACAAACATATTGTGATATAGGTACCAACTGATTTTGGCCCAGTCGATGGATATCTTAAGTACTATTATATCACATTATTTTGCTTTTTCAGAAACTATTTTATCACGCCGAGTGCAATATAATAGACTTAGAGCGTAAAATAAAAAATCAAAATGGGACGAAAAGAGAAGTATACCGGAATAGTGAATCGTACAAAAAATGTCTCCTTGCCAAAGCACGTAACATTAAGAAGTAAGTATTTTTTATGTATAAATTGTAACATTTGGTCTATTAATAAGCCGTAATTTGAGCAGTTTGGTCATTTTTCCATCTTATGGCAATACTTCAGTCAAATTTCAGGAACTTACCGACGAGGTCCTATTTACTCCACGGGACATGGTAGCCGGAAACTGCCGAACCAACCCGAATTGTTTGAAAGTAATACAAATAGTATCAACATTATAATTGACACTAATACAATCATACAGTCGTCCTCGTTACACTTCGGAACGGTTCGGCAGTTTCCGGCTACCATGTCCCGTGGAGTAAATAGGAGCTCGTAACTTACCGATGGTCGAATGACCAGATATGTAATATTTTGATAGTTCATTTTAGATATTGTTGACTCACTTTCTTCTTATCACTAAGAGCGAGACAACCCAACGTTGTTTTGAGTGAAAGTTTTTATGGTTTTGTTCACCAGGGCACGTCATTGTTAAAATTCGAATGTTTAAAACAGGTTCAAGTGTTGCCAAAAAAAACCATTGGAAATTAGATTATCCGGCAGTAAAATCCACACAATTTTCCACACTATTTTCGGATTGTTAAAAATGTTTTATAATACCATTATCGGAACAATTTACTTAGGAACGACCATCCGTTAGTTTACCAGCGACATACTTACAGATATTTTAGTATCTCTTTTATAGTATTGGCCCAATAAAAAAAAGTTACAATATTATGTATACCTTTCAAAGATTACAGATATATCTTCAAAATCTCGTCAATTTTCAGGTCACGGAACGCTGTCCCGGACCAAATGAATGCAGCTACTCCTATAAGTCCAGAGTTACTGCAAAATTAATCGATACATCTCAAGACCAACCGAGTCACAACAAGGATTTAGATTCAAAGAATATCTTAGCATGCGAAACTTCCAGATTAGAACCAACTACTGAAGGGACAAAAATATCTGGAAGGCGCGTTTTTAATATGATGTGGTTATCTTCACATCCTTTTGATACCATGACATATAATCTTGACCGTCCAGTTTTAAAGGAGGAGTTCGACGGCAATGAATCTGCACACATGCAATATATATACATAAGATATAGCATTTATTTTTGTATGAATTTTGTAATTACATTTTTTTAATATGCCATTAAAATCAAATATTAAAAAAGTGTATTTTTCCCGTTCCCATTTTATAATCATATAATCTGAAATGGTGGCAATTAGAATGAATAGTATGTGAGTGTTAGAAGAAATTAATTAATGGTGAGAACTCATATTTAAAAAAATCTGGTAAAAGCAATGTATACCTGAATGTAACGTAAAATTAATAATGTCGCTTTAACCAAATACATGTTTATCATCATTATCAGCATTATCGTTATCATCACTATCATCCACCGTTGTTCAAAAATTCCAAACACATTGCAGTCAAAAGAACATTGAGGTTTTAAATATTTCGACGCATTCCACTGGTTTCCGACCCCTAACTCTACACTTACATACGTACAAATATTGTGAGAATTAAGTAGTGGAGAGAGTCCGCCCTAATGTTTATGCCCCGCCCGAAATTGACTTTGAAGTCAGAGCTGACACGCTCTTAACCTTGCACACATCACACCTGCGCGCACCTTTGAACTTGGGGATCGATTTATAATAACGCGCTGCTCCGAGAATTTATTTATTTTCCACGAGAAAATTTATTCAAATTAAAATCTATTTTAACGGTTTTCTTTTTCGGCCGACCTTTTTAAAGAGCGTTTAAGTATCTTTTGTGATATTGAAAAGCAATTTGTGTAAATATCTAAAGGTCTTTGAGTCGAACGAGGCGAAGAAGCATCCGATGCTCGATATATAGCTATTCGAACACACCTACATACATATAATATGTCTAATTTCCAGAACTTTTTCTCAAAATATAGCTCTTAGTACAGCTGTACCCCTAGTATAAGTTTTCGATGATCGAATATCGAAACGATCATCGAAAGAGTTTCGAAAATTTTCCATACAAAAATGATCGAACGATTCGATCGTTGATTTTAGAACACTATTTGCACGTTTATAAGCGCTTGCTACCGTGCAATAAGCTTTCGATAAAACTTGTACTAGCCCTACTGTATACAAACGGTTTATTACGTTTTTAATAATACTATAGTGATCGACCAGTGCTCGAAATTCTACCATATTAACTTATTTAAATTATAAGTTTGAACATAATCAAGATTCCATTCTCAAAGACTAAGCGTGCATTATTTCACAATTTTCTTTCAAAAACAATGACATGGATACGTCAAATTTGAAATATTGATACCTATATACAAAGTTTTTTCTATTATTATTAAAGGCAAACAATATAAAACTATTCTCAATTTGAACAAGATAAACAAAATAATATATGCGAGTATGAAATACATAATATTACAGTATTGTTAGAAATGTTTTTTTTATTGATTTAATCTATTTACTATGCATAATTTAGGACAAAATATTAGCATTCGCCATTCCTTCTCTATATAGTCTATAAGTGTCCGAAATTTCAAACTATTCCGTCCGCGCAATTTCCGCAAATACGTAACAAAGTTTTTCCTTCATGTAATTATTTTACAGGGTGACTGGTAATTCGATGCATTCCTTGAAAGGGGTTATACTAGAGCAATTATGAAACAATTTTGTTCCCATTCACCAGGGGTCAAAAATGCCAGTGGTTTTCGAGTAATTTAACTTTTCAGGAAAAGGTTAACAAAGTAGCGTAAACTCACCAGCTTTACTCGCATCCTTCATGAGGTCCTGCAGCAGGTCGTCTTTAACTTCTATGCCCAGATTCCTGAGCATGAACTGAAGCTCACTGAGGGTCACGTGGCCATCGCTGTCTCGGTCCAGAAGACCAAAAGCTGTGCGCAAATCTGAAATGAACAAAGTTTACACGTGTCAGTAAATCTGAGAGGAGTTAATTAGATTAGTACTAATTTGAACCGAAATTTGCACTTTTTTTTAAAAATAACAGTATTCGAAAACAATTCGACTGTTTCTATCAAACGCCAATTTAATTTCAAAATAAGAATGAATATTTTATAATGTTAAAATCACTAAGAAGGTAATATAACGCGCAAATTTTTTTTTTTTTTTTTCATAAGAATCCTCTCCTGACAATAGGAAACACAACAAAAAAAGAATTAGCGAAATTGGTCCAATCGTTCAGGTGTGATGCGACGACCACGGAAATTAGGACTCTATTTTTATATAGGTACTAAGAAGTAAATAGGTAAGTACCTAAGTAAAACAAAACATTCGAATTACGAAAAAAATGTTATATTAACATTTCATCGATATATATTGTAAAAAAATGTGAAACAACATACATTTGGATATATCAAACCACGTTACTGAGCCAATAATCTGAGCGTCGGATTCAGCAAAAATGCGTTATGCTAAATTATTAAAACGATAATTTAACATAAGACATACGTATCAAATTTGTTTAGCGAAGGACGTTGCCCTCGTTCAAAATAAAAGCAAAAAAGTTTTATGTACCTATAAAACGAAAATCTATTTTATTTGGAACATAATATTATTATTTTGTTTTTATTTCGACGAACAAAATTGTTCAGATCTTGACCTTAGAAACTTTTTATATGAAATGAAATCCCACGAAAACATTCAAAGGCTTTATTGTACAGTAATCAAAATGTAAAATTTTTTCTTATTTTTTCAATTACTTTTGTTTTTTTCGTACTTATTTATCCTTAGTTGAATAGTTTTGAAAAAACATTCCCCAGTTCACCACAAGGTCACATGTTACCGAGCTGATCTGACTCATTGGTGTATTTTGCAATTGGTTTCACAAAATATGTAACTAATATTATATAGTAGAGCAGTAGGCGAGGTCAATTTGGTAATTTTAACATACAAACTTTCTAATTTTGAATTTTCTTTGAAGTTTGACAAACTAAATGCGCACTGCAAAAACATCGCTTTAAACATATGCATTGGAATTACATTTCTTAAGTGTGTTGTGCTAAAAAAATGTCTAAAAATGAATGTCAGCAAAACAAAGGTTTTAGTATTTGAAAGGGATGAAGCAAGAACGAATTGTAAAATAACCGTTGAAAATGAATGTCTTGAGCAAGTGAATGAGTATGTGTATTTAGGAAGCATGTTTAGTCGGGATGGAAAGTGTGAAAGAGAAATCGAACGTAGGAAAGTTGCTGGTTGCAGGGTGGGCGGTGCACTAAGACCTATAATGAGAAACAACAACGTCTCACTACAAACAAAGAAACTAGTGCATAACGCAATCCTGTTACCATCGATGATGTATGGATGTGAAACGTGAACATGGATGAAAAAAAAAGTATGTAGTATATATGCAGTAGATATGATTGCCACGAAGAATATGTGGAAAAACTCTTTGGGATATGGAAAGGAATAAGAATATTAGGAGGAATGTGTTGTGACAAATATGAAAGTCAATCAATTGAGGTGGTTTGGAGATGTGGAAAGAATGGATGCAAACAGAATGACAAACAGAATTTATAAGGCTGAAAGGAGAGGTGTAAGAAAGCGTGGCCGGCTTAGATTGTGGATTGTGGACGAAGTGGATTTCGTCCTCAAGGAAGGCCAGTTCAGAAGTAAGAGAAATAGGAAAGGTTGTAAAAAAAATGGTATGTCGGTGAAAGAAACGAAAGAAGTATGCTTGGATAGAAAAGAGTGGAGGTCTCTCTGCCTATTTCTAATGATACATTAATCACAGAAAATATCTAAAATCCGTGATATATCTAGAATGTCTAACTTGATGGCTTAGATTCGAATGCTTACAGCTACGGTAAGGTGGTGCCAGTTTCGAATCAAAACACCCAATGGTGAATGTTGTAAAATACGGTTTAAGTGATCACTAATTTTTTTTTTTTTTTTTTTAAATGAATCTGTGCTCACTCAAAGTAAACACAAATACACTCCTTGACTCTTTCACAGTAAGCTACTTAAAGCTTGTGTCGTGAAAGAGGAAGATGGTCGGCACCTGGGATCGAACCACGACGTCCGCAGTACGAAAGCCGGCGTTGTAACCGCTGGGTCACCAACCTGAATGTCGTAAGCTCCAATGATATAATTATGACACTAAAGAATACTCATATAAATGTCATTTTTCCAACAAAAATTGCAATAAAGATCTATTTTTAAATCGGGCGGGAAGTTTTCAGAGAGTCTGCGCCATTATCATGATAAAAAAATGTTCTCCTTATGTATTTCTTTGCATACTTATACATTTCTTCGCGCCACGACCTCGTACCATAAATAATAATGGCGGGAATATCAACATGTAATGGCGGCCATAGACAGCGACATAATGGAGGACTGATATTGTCTATGGCTATGGTCATTATTATTTATTTCAATAATGTTTTCGCGGGACCAAATCAAAATATATGTATACTATTTTAAAATTGTTTTTTTTTAAGCAGCATTGTGTAATTTATTTTAAAATATTTAACTTCTGCGTTGTTTTCTCGTGCCAAAAATCATCAATTGTGTAAAATTATTTAGTTGACAACTCACAAAGATATGTGGTAGACTCATGTAAAGAGTTTGATAGAGTGATGTCACCACGAATAATGTTCACCTAACATCTAACAAATTGAGTTTTATTTTCAAACTCGTTGGGATGATTACAAACTCTTGTATGCATTCATGAAGTAGAGATGAGAGCTATACCAAGAATATGTAAGTACTAGCTTTTCCGACAGACGTTGTCCTGTGTTCCTAACTATGAATATTGAATTCGAATTTGTATGGTGATGAATTAATCATCATTTGACCAATGTACTTCCGACTGATGTGTCTGTTTTAAACCATGTATGTTCCATCCGCATTCTGTCAATTGCACCAACTATATGTATCTAAAAATTTACAGATTCTGTCAAAATTTCAAAAATGGAATTTTTTTTTAATAAATGAATCTGTGCTCACTCAAAGTGAACACAAATACACTCTTTAACTCTTTCACAGTAAGCTACTTAAAGCTTGTGTCGTGAAAGAGGAAGATGGTTGGCACCTGGGATCGAACCCATGACCTCCGATACGAAAGCCGGCGTTGTAACCGCTAGTCTACCAACCACTTCAAATTATATGGTTATATTATGTACTAATTACAGATTTTTATGATACTTGGTTTATTGAATTCTTCTCCGTTCCGGATGAGAGAATAATTAATAAAATATCGAAAAATGGATAGAAAATAATAAAAAACATAATATTAAAGTATGGAAAGTATTAACTTACAATAACACTGAACAATTAATAAAAAATCTATAGAAACACAATTTTCATTTACTTGACAACCATTGAGCTTCAAAACATTGGTACGTAGATTTTTGATAGAATTTATTTCAAGCTTTCAGAAATAATTTTTAAACATTTTTATATAAATTACAAATTTGAAATCAATATTCATTGTAAGGACTCCTGGACAACGTCTGCCGGGAAAGCTAGTATGTAATAATTTTTCTTGTGAGATGTGGAAAGGAATGTGAAAATCAGGAAAGAATTTGAAATTTTAAAGAAGAGTTTTTTGTAATGGTCATTTCAATTGCTCGCGGTTACGTCATTATGTTTGGGGCCCATGACTGAATCAGGTGCATAAAGGGTTCGCGTGATATTTTCATGTGGTGAGGGTGACCCCGTGGCTGAAACATGCGCAAGGCAAAAAAAGGTTTATACTAGATTTTGCGTTACATTAATCACTCATGTACTCGACGGTATTCGAGTACTTCTCACCGAGTACTTGTGCTTGTACTGGAGTACATTTTGTGCATAGTACTTGTACTTGTACTGGAGTACATTTTGTGCATAGTACCTACTTGTACTCACTATTACATAAGTATTTTTGCCTGTACTCGGAAAAGCTCTGGGTTCCGATCGTCCTCCTCTTTTATCACACAAAACTTCGCTTAGTGCCTAAAAAAAGTCAAAGAGTTCACTTTGGACGAGGCCAGATTCATTTGAAAAAATGCTCAGAAAAAATAATTTGAATCTTAAATTATTATTGTTAAAAGAAAATTTAAAACAATTTCTTCTCTATAAACAAGGATTCATTTACTACCTAAAGTGTTTTATTTTTTTTTAAATTCAATTTCGAAACAATATAACTAATTAAATAGCTGGTTTATTATGAGTTACAATATTGTAACTAACTCCGTTATTTACACAACTGTTTTTTTTTGTACCCACAATTGTCCAACAGATGTTAATCTGTATGTTTATTTTGTTAAACAACTGTGTGAAAAATATTGATATAATGAACAAAACTCTTTCTGAAACTTACAGAATGTCTCGCTCTCCCTCCGCTGTCTGCTTTCACTGGACGAGGGCGAGGGCGACGGAGACTTAGAACGTCTAGATTTAGACTTTGGCGAGGAGTTTGACGAAGAATTGGTGGAATTCGTAGACGGAGATTTCGCAGGTGTTGAAGTTTTGGAAGCAATCGAAGATTTCGCCGGAGTCGAAGTCTTGGGAGACTTGAGAGAATACGACTTGGAAGTACTCATTATTCTTCTAATCAGCAAAGACACCAGCCACTTTCTCAAAAACCCACCAAACGATATCACAAATGTGAATTTCATTTAAAACAATTGAAATGTTAACACAACAAAAACAAAATAAATACTTAATAAACAAAATTAACACAAAAATTGTTTTAATATTTTTTTTATGTAAATACACCCGCTACCTGGGGATGTATAGGAAGAGTCTTTTCACTCGGAAACTAACTCGCATTTTCGAATCGCGACAACTCGAATTTGAAGCACTCATTAATATATTTTTTTTGATAAACCGTATGTTATCGTTTAGTTACTGTTAAGTTTGGGTGACGAATATTGTTATGATGGAGTACAATATGCCACTCGGTGCGCGACTCGATTATGAATGACACATGGTACGCTGCCCACGCGCAGCTTAGCGTACAGCAGGTAGGGAAGTGTATATGTATGTATGTATGTAGAGACAGAATGTTTGCTCAGTACTGTATTATTTCGTCTGTCGAGTGTTTACCCATAAATTAGCGCCGACAAAAGACACGATCACACTCTACTGGTTGACGTTGAAATATCGCGACCTTCCGACTTCATGTCCTGAAACAACTAAACAAGTCATCCGCAGGATCCCATATCAATCTTCACACCGTCGAGTATTTCAGGAATTTGAAATTACACAAAAATGGTAGCACGAAAACACTCTTAGGGTCCAATATCAAAAGCGATATCTCCCGTTCTGAAAACACAATTATTAAAGACTAGCTTTCCCGACAGACGTTGTCCTGTGTTCCTGAGTATGAATACCTATTGAGTTCGAATTTGTATCGTGATGAATTAATTATTATCATTTGACCAATGTGATTCCGAACGATGCGTCTGTTTTAAACCATGTATATTCCATCCGCATTCTGTCAATCGCACCAATTGACACTTTCTGTCAAAATTTCAAAATTGGAATAAAAATTATAAGGTAAAAAATACTAATAAGGTTGTCTACGTAGAGTTTTCTTTAATTTTCTAATTTTCCATGCATTTTTCTTAATTTTTTTCTTCTAAAAGAACATTTTCCTGATAAAAGCCTACACGACAAAAAAAGAATAAGCTAAATCGGTCCAGCCGTTTAGGCGTGATGCGATGACATCGGGAAATAGCTCTCCATTTTTATATATAAGATGAGGATTTTCAAAGGAAGGGCTCCCTCATCCCACCAGTCGACAGTTCAATGCGAAATGCGATGGAGTGAAGTGACCATGATTCCCACTGGCCCACTTGGAATCAAAATGTTGGGCAGAATATCCTTTTGGATTGGCGTGCATCAATCTTCACCTTCTTTCCGTAACTTCTTTACGAATCACCTGTCTTCTTGCATACCTTTCGTAAAGGATATTGAGCAGGTGTCTTCATCCTTCATCCTTTGGAGAACCTCGTTTTTACCTCTTCATTTGTCAATCCCTCAATTTAGATACGTATCGTCAACAATTTGGAAATCCTGGAATATTTATATTGAATTGCTGACAAACATTAAGATTCCATAACTTGGCCACTTTCTCAAAAGCGATAAGAAATCGCTTCTGCAGCTAGTCATCGAGGCAAGACTGGAGGAAGATATGGAGTGGATAGAAGACAGTTGTCATGACTCTGGAAAACGTAGAATAACTGATTCATGTAGCTAGAGACGAGAGGGACTTTGCCCAAGTGATAGCCAACCTAGGAGGAGACCTGTGGCATGTGGGCACTTCAAGAAGAAGAATGGTACGTAGGAGTTCTTCATGAGACAGGGTTTAAAATGTTGTCATGGTTTTTGTAAAATAACTGTGTTTCAATATTGTCTGAATCTTTCCGGTTGAGCTGATAGACAAATATTGAGCACGTGGGTTAAATGAAAGAGCAAACAAAACCTTGGAACATTCGTTATGATTATAGGGACAAGGCGGAAAGAAACAGAGGGCAATGCTCTACCTTTGAGGCAAGTCTCTGCCATCGAAGATTAATCAATAGTATTCAACTTTACTGTGACTGAAAACTCATTAGAAATAGATTAAAACACGTGCGGAACACAGTATCTTGCATGCAGGAGAGAAGAGAGAGAATACACTACAGAAGTTGCGGCGAAGAAATATAAAGTGACGAACTTAAATATAGTTATACACTTTCGAAAAATTTGATGGAATTTCGAGTTTTTTTATATTTTTAATAACCTTCCAAGACAACCAAACAACTTCTTGGTTTTGGAACACACAGCACAGGATAAAGGCAGGATACTTTGCTTTCCTTGGATTTCTTCCTAATGCTGGACTTCTTAAAATATCCGGAATTGGCGGGGAAGCTCTAATTGGGAGACACCGTGAGGAAACAAGGGAAGCACAATAGACCACTATTGGATTCGATAATTTATTCATTCTTCCTTTGTGACTCCGCTTAGGGGCATAGGCAGGCAACAAGAGCTCTTCATTGGGCTCAACCTTTGGCAGATTCATTGACATTTTCTATTCTTCTTTCTTTCTTTTCTTCTGTTCTGCTTCGAAGGAAGGCAGCACGATATGAGAGGGTCTTCCTCGTCTCCAGGACTTTTACAACACTCTCCTTGACCAACCGTCATTCGACAACATTAGAGCCAATTAAAAAAAAAAAAACAGGAATATGTATATGTGTAACATATTATGTCCCACACTTGAGGTGCAAAATGTAGGTGTGATTGTTTCCCTTGAACGCTAAGATACTCGATAAAAACACAGACAAACAAATTGACCACTTCAGCAGTGAGATAGGGCACACCGTGGGCCCTACTCTATTGTTTGAGTTATGTAAGGGGCTGACAGAGGTAAATTGTGTGCTTAGTTCATCGTATCAAGTAAATTACTAAACACCACAGGATTGAATAACATGATGACAATCGATATACAATACTCATACTAAAAATGTTTATTTAGGGATTGTTCGTTGGTTTATTTCACAAAATTTATATATTTGTGTGCACTTTTATAAATAGTTAGCACAGTAAAGTAACCAATGTAAGTAGACCAGAAGCAGTATTCTCGTAGCGCTTGAATTACAATCTTATCTTAATTGATATTTTAAAGGGCGGCTCGGAAAGGATCGGACCAATCAGAGAGAAAGGGGGAGTGTCATGACCGTTCCATCGATTTTTTTTGGCAGTATTCCAGTACTTTTAGTACAAGTTTTCGATGATCGAATCGATCATCCAGAGTTTCGAAAAATAATTCCATAAAAATTGATCGAACGATTCGATCGTTTGATATTCGAACACTATTTGCACGCTGATAAACGCTTATTAGCTTTCGATAAAACTCCTACTAGCCCCACAGAACTAGATCCTACACTTAAATATACAATTCAATATAGAATCATCTATTAGACGGGTAATCAGGTATTTCTGTTGGTTCTATACAAATAAATACTGAATTCAATAATAACCACCTTGGAGGTAAAATAGAAAAATGAAATATGCTCTAAAAAATTTCAACTCTGCTCAAACCAAAGATGGCTCTGAGTTTCAAGCTATTGCTTAAATCAAGTTATTTTCTATCTAGTCGGGAAATTAGTTAAAAAATGTTTTTTTTTTAAATAATATTATAGATTAGGTGGAAGAACGAACTAGCAAGAAAAACGTATAGTTGTAGCGTAGCTTAAAATGTCATTAATAATTTGTGAATGTTACGAAGAATCGGTAAATATTTTTTGTGAATGAAAAAAAAGAGTAAGTGATTGGACCCTGAAATAGCGCGGATGTTATCGATAAGTAGTGTTAAGTGATTAGTTGATAAGATACTGAGAGGAAGGAGTGGACTGACTATCACTTCTTGTATCTTTACTAATTATTAGGTATAAGCATTACGAAATAATCTTTCAGACGCTATCTCCAGCTATTGATAATGCCGCGGACATGTTATTGTACCGTAACTTGATCTTTAATAGACTTCAAATAACATAATGCCCGTATTATCACGTTGCACAAGAAATTAAAGTCAACGTTTTAACAAGAAGCTTTGTGTTCGATGACCGGGTCTATTACAAGGGCAGACCTTCTAGAAATTAAAAATATATTTAACTTAATATTTTTTAAGATTGTATGTCATAAAAATGACGGAATAATCAGTTCTGTATGATATAAAGCATAAAAATGCAATTTTAGATAGAAACAAAGTATATAGAGCGCCGCGAAAAACCAAAGAAAATCTCATGAAATGAGAAAAGGGTTAAAATACCAGTATTGTATTTTGGTGGCCCTAAAGCAAAAGTTTTAGGCAAGTGATTAGAAAAAGTAGTCAAAAAATACAGATGAACAATAAATAAGAGAGTGTTAAAGGAAACTGATTCTAAATTGATGGAAAATTTGGAAAAACGAAACCGATAGAGAGATCGATTACAGATTTCTTTCCAAAAAGCAATATTTCATACGATCTTTTACTTGTCGTCTGATGTGATGAATAAGAAAGGGAAATATTAAGTTGAACAAAAAAACTCAAGGCACCATATAACACCCAAAAAACATCAAAACAAAACATGCAGACTTTTTGGTTGATGACAAAATTCAGAGAGCTACGCCAATAAAAACAAGACATAGGACTATATAGAGAGAGAAAACCAAATTGCCGAGGTCAAAAGACGAATTTTATTTAGTTGTGCAGCCTTCGGGAAAATGAGTCAAATAAAAAATATATCCCCATGAAGCGCATTAAGCGCAGGATATATAATACGTGCACAGTACCGGATGCAATTTATGACCTGGAAATAGCGACACTGACAAAACTGACTATAGAAAAGATAAGGGTTACCCAAAAATCCATGGAAGAAGTTATGAAGGGTACCACCTTGAGAAATAAATAAGAGTGAGGTGAGGAATGAAGTGATTCAGCAGGAAACAAAAGTCATAGATATTTCCCGACGTATGGTATGGAAGAAAAATGGTTGAAGAGGGTGGAAACCTGGAGATCCAGAACATCTACTGGGAGAATTGGAGAGATGATCTAGTGAAACAAGTCGATGTCAACTCGATCCAGACAGCCAAAAGAGTTTCCTGATACTTCAAAACAAGAATACCGTGTTGAAAAATGTACGTATGTTCACATCTCGTTTTAAAGTCGGCTGTAAACAAATCATGGATATAATCTTAAACATGCACGGATGGGGTAATAAACATTACAAAAGCCATCGACCGTCTGATAAAACATTGTCAGAAGCAGAAGGGACACAGGACTTGCATGCACTGACCGATGAAGCTACTGTTTTTGGAGGTCAATATTGATTGATTGATAGCAACCATAATATTATTATTTGTAAGCCGATATAAGTATGAACCGAATCATCATCGGCATCATGTCATGTTTGTGTAAATATTCCAATCAACTGGCACATATCATGGTTTTACGCGATCTCTTTACAAAAATATCATGCGCAGTGTTGACGAAACGTCATGTCAAAGCATTTCTTAAATCTTCGTAAACATCGCTAGTTACATTAAAATTTTTAATGATTGAAGTTTTTTTATTGCTTAGTGTCGCCGATTTCCCTACCGCTTGCTAAAGGTGTTCGAACTCCACTCAAGTTTGGTAAGTGTGAAAGCATAATTATATGTCAAAATTTTGTAGTAGGTACATTTTCGTTAAACAATGTTTTATTTAAAAAAAATGACAATCAAACTTTTAGATTTAAAATAAAAACTCGGGAGAAATTTTGATAGAAATTACGGAATAATGTCACCAAAGTATTGTTAAGTTTACGAGAATATTTTTAAAGTTATACAATCGGATACGCGGATACTACGATTATTCGACATGATCGACGCAATAATCACAAACGATAAACCTTTTTATGAAAATGACAGATCTGTGTTTTTCTTGAAGAAATGCAGCCAATAAAGTTTTAGTTGTTTAAAACCATGTTCGCCATATAATCTTTGAGATGATACCGGCTTAGTTTACATCGGATGGATGATGTCAAATTTGTAATTAGGTGGACACATTTGTTGTGTTTTGGATAGTCGGAAAACCATCTTTGGTTTATTACTTTCCTTACAAAACCATCTGTTTACAATTTTCAATATTTTTGTTATATTTTATCCGGAACATCATGTTTATTACTAAATAGGCTAAGAGTCAGTTTATAATTTCAAATCTCTATTGGATTTTCTTCCTATTCGATTTTGAAAAACACCCCCCTATTCTTTGTCGAAGAGGATGATCGCAAAAACAAAATGTCGACGGTGAGAAAGGTAAACCTTTTCGACCCCTGCTACATTAGTTGTCTTATTTATTTGAAAAGTATTTTTTGTTAAAGACAAAATCAAAAAACCGTATTATTATATTGGCCGATTCGGTCTGTGTGGTTCGCATAACTAACGAAGGTTTATTTCGAAAAACTCGTGAAACTCCCTATACATTTATAAATTGTAAGTTGGTATACCTGAAACATGTTTTGTATTAAAAAATCCAAAGTATTAAAGTAATAAACATCGGAATTCAGAACTGTAAGTAAAGCAATAAAAATAGAGACTTTTGTTTAAATTGACATGTTTCGTAGGCCTAGTCTAAAAAATGATCAAAGGAATTTTCAAGAAACTGTTCCAAGCCTCGTATGACCCATTTGGGGCGGAAAAATATCTTTAGCTTGATATTCTTCGAAATCTATTACTTGCCCTATAGGAAAGCATAGGTGTGCGTGACGTATCATAAAAAATCCAAGAGAGCAGATTGCGATGGTACGGGCATGTGAGCAGGAGACCGCCAGAATATACAGGCAACAGGGCACAGCTCTTGAGGTCTCTGGTAGGAGGTCACGAGGGAGACCCAAACGAAGATGGCGTGAAGTTGTGTGTCGAGATATGAGGAGCTGCGGAGCTACCCCCGAGGATGCACAAAACAGATCTGAGTGGCGGCGTAAAACACAAAAGGCAGACCCCACCATCATGTGGGAATAATATGTAATTGCCCGGGAGAAGAAGAAGAAGAAGACCCTATATTCCAGCAAACCCAACATAGATTAAATTTCTATATCCATTGAACCTACATATAATTATACTAACTAGTGGGCGACCAGTGCTCGAAATTCGACCATAACTATTTAAATTATACATAAGTTTGAACATTATTAAGGTTCCATTGTCAAAGATTGAGCAAGCGCTCTTTCACAATTTTCCTTCAAAAACAATGACATGGATACGTCAAATTTGGAATGTTGATATGTGCAATATTTTTTTTTTATTATTGTTAAAGACAAACAATATTAATCTATTCTCAATTTGACCACATATAAACAAGAGAAAATATGCGTCTGTGTCAATGTCAAACACATCGAAGTGTGCGTGAGAGTCGAATACATAACATTACAGTACCTACTGTTATTAATATATAGACTAATCATGTGTGTAACATACAAAAAAAATTTATATATTACATAATTATTATTTGAATGAAAACTCTTTTACTTCAAGTCATTTCAGGAGAAGCCAAAACTTCAGAATTTGGTAAACCCCTAACAAACCGCTTTACTCCTCAAACACCAATGAAGCTTATCATTTTTCCATCTATTGACAGAATGAGCTGAGGCAAATGTTGTGGGAGGCCAAGACTTGGTATTGCCCGCAGAGCCGCAAGAATATCTTAAGATGTCCAAAAGACATCTTGTTGTAAAGAATAGTCTTACCGGAATTAAGACACAAATAAATAAAAGTCTACGAGAATGAATGATCGCCTAGTGGTCGCTGAAAATAGCTTCAGCATTTAGATTCGAGTCTAATTATATCGGACTATTTCGGTCTGAGATCGAACTATTTCGGTCTCCGTGTGTCAAAACAACGTTCTTAGCTGAGACAGTTTCGCACTGTTGTATTTTTATCTCTGATCTTCTGTTATCTCACGTACTAGGTATATAGCCACAGTATCAGCTGTACAGACAAACCCGTCCTAAGCCAATTATTTATAGTAAGCCCGATACAATAATATTATGCAACTTGAGAAAATATTCCACTGTACGCACGTGGTCTGCAGAGTATTTCTACAAAACATGATGCACATGTCTTC
This sequence comes from Mystacides longicornis, assembly GCA_963576905.1. NCBI lineage: Eukaryota > Metazoa > Arthropoda > Insecta > Trichoptera > Leptoceridae > Mystacides > Mystacides longicornis. The sequence goes on from OY756438.1 coordinate 718,067, forward strand.
ATTTCCGTTTCCAAAAAAGTTTTAAGTTTAGAAATAGTCAAATATTTGAAAATTTTGACCACTATTCGTCAGTGGTTGACAAATTCCGGGTTCTTTCACGACGAAAATTCCGCGAAGTATTCGAGTGGTGTCAGTCGAACATTAACAACTACATATCCAGCCCAAACTCCCTTTACGCCTCACTCGGGGGCATAGGGAGGCAACAAGAGCTCTCCATTGAGATCGATCTTGCGCAATGTTAATGACGTCCTTTCACACCATGGAAGTAATCGTGAATGGAGATCTTAAGAAGAATTGGCGACACCGCTTTTCTGGGCAATCATATCTTTATAAATATGTACCTAACAAATCTACATAATAATTTAGAAATGTTTTTTAATTTGCCTTTTGTCGTTGCTTTACGGTATGTCGGAGCATCACGCTCAAAATACAAATGCTACGTCAGATATTAATATGCCCAGAGCCGTACAAAATGCTGGAGAAGGTTCTTAAATACAATTTGCTGCATTAACTTTAATATATTTAGAGCTATTTAAAAAAATCTATTTTTTTAGGATCTTCATACAAATTTCTCAAAAAGACAGTAAGTCATCTTTTGGAAACAAAATTACTCATGTAAACGTTGAATGGAATCTTGGTATTACGCTATGAAAATATAATAAAATAATTGTAGATTGATTTGTTATACATATAAATGTTATTCAAATCTTATTATTCTCAATAAATAAAGATTTAATGAAAAAATTTGCAGTTTGATTTTGAAGTTTGACAGGTACAAATCACCCTCTATGGGTGGAATGACCAATTAATTATCAAAGTAGGGAATGTAGCTAAGATTCAAACCACAGAGCTCTCTATGAAAACTTGCAAATTATGTCGGTAGGTTCGTATAATATTATGAGGTGGGTAAAAAAGTCATTCTTCTTTTTCTGTGCTTATGTCAGTTATAGAGGTCTGTTAAGCAATGGGAAGCTAGACTAAAACCTGTTTAATTACCTACCGATCAAGTCTGACAATCGGAATCAAAAACGTAAAGCAAAACGGGTATAAGCTAGTATCTAATAATTTATTACTGATGTTCCATTTTTAAATGGAACAAACCACTACGCCCTTACGACCGTTTTCTACTGTTTTTTTTCGAAGACTGGCTTAGTGTGATCACTTTAAGTTAACAACGTTAGCCATTAGGTGGTAATGTCTAAGTCTACGAAACTTCTTATCATGAGAATTCTCGACATTTTCAACATGTTAAAAAATCTTATGTAGATACCTATTTAATAATAATTAATGAGATATAGAGATATTAGTTGGAAATTATTGGGAACAAGAGAGCAACCAAATTTAAAGACTGCGACTGCTGTCATCAGATCTTTATTGAGACACCGTGATGTAAAGTCATTGCTGGTTGGTGACTTGTTCAGCTCTATCCGCATCATCTATATTATGCAGCACCGCTCAAATAACATGAACTGGAGATCAACAAATAAATAACACATCAAGGACATTAAGCTCAAAACATTCTCCAATAAAAGTGTCACTTCTCAGTTGTAAATTTGATTAACGTATGTGGCTGTCCACAATTTATTAGCAATGTCTAAAATATGTTTGTTGCCAATAATATTATATTATGCATTTGTCTACGACTTAAGAAGAAATTGTATGTAAGTATGTAATTATAAAATCTCACAATTATGTTTACTTCTTTAAATAAAAAAAAAAATCATAAAGTGAGTTTAATATGCTTTATCATTATTAAACAGTGGTCGAATGTGAATCGTTAGCAGCATAGGTACTGGATGGGTACTGCTATATCAGGGTTCACTCAACTCGCTGCATCGATCACTTGGGGCTTAGGGAGACAACAAGAGTTCTCTGCTGCGCTCGATGATCTCACGCAGCTTAGATGATCTCCTCCCACAACATATCCAGAACCCTCAGCTCTGCATCGAAGAAACGGAACACGTATGAGAGGAACACGGAACACTTTCTCGTCTTCGAGACTCGGATGGGGGAATGAACAGCGCTCTCCTCGGCCAACTGTCATTCGGCATCCTTATCAAATGCAATATTTAAATATACCTCATAAAAGTTGAAAATATTTTAATAAGGAAAAAAATTCTTAATAAATGTGAAATTGATTGGTCACGCTACCTTCATTGGAACACTGGGAGTGTCGTTAGTTCTAGGGACACACAAAAGACCTTTTTTGTTCACTTTTGTATGAAATAAAAAGTGAACAATTTACCTGTTAATTGAATTCATAATTGCGTGTGCATTGTTTCAGGTTTATTATTGGACGAGACAAAGAAATACCAAAGACGTGCAAACAATTCGAACCATTGATGTCTTCACAAAAACTGTCGGCGACATTTTTTGCATGATTCACATTTACCGTACAATGCCAACATTCGTAAATTTTTCAATTCACCTTCAGAATTGTGTCCTGCAATTTTCCTGTTACTTACTAAATGCCGCGTTTTGTCACAGATACCTACTGTAACAAAAAATAAAATACTTTATTTAAAAGTATGTCAATTATAGGGGAATTAAAAGTACAAAAACATAAAAATAATCTAAACGAATCTAGTCTTTGGAGCTGTTGATGAGAAATCTAACTATTTGATTAAATGTGGTTGATGACATATATATGCTGTTAGAGTCAAGAGCCGATACGACAAGGACGAAGAGCCTCCTGCGTACAACAGACATGAAGACCTTCACACCACTGCAGGAACAACACACCGGGGCAATGTAAGGAACTCCGATATTAGGAGAACCTGCGATGCCCAGGATGTTGTACGATGGTGTATATTTAGAAGACGTTGCTGGAGAGATTACGTAGAGAGATCAGACCCTGTATAGCAGCTGACTCCACCACCACGCAGACCATCTAAGAAGTGAACAGATAGCTGGACATCCACTTCCCAGGCAAATGAAGATCAAGGAGAAGACAGGACGCAGTCCTAACTGGAGTAGAACGGGAAGAAGTGGATGACATAGTACATAGGATATCTGCTGTGCCATAAGTGATTTTTTCAGCTGACCCGATGCTTGCGTAAGAACCTCATCAATAGAAAGACAGATCCCTTCATCTGTTTACCAGTCAGTGATAGTTACGTGAGTGTGTGAATGGTCGCTGTGTTTATCAACAGTAGATCAAATATACGTCACATTCACAAATCTCTGGACAAATATTGTGCGGCTCTCCGGGGTCTTGCTGATGTTTGCACAAGCATCACAGATAACTATGTTTTAGCAAGCATTACTTTTTAAACTAACAATTCAAAGTGTGACAAATCACACGAATTACTCTTCAATAAATCTGCAAAAATCAGGGCGTCAGATCTTCACAATAAAAAAAAAACATTTTATTGAAAGAGTGAATAACATCGCAAATCACTATATGAATTGAGTTCCAAAAAACATTTTATAAAAAGAACCATAAACTAACTGAATAATTATTATGGACTATAATTAGAAAATCCCAAAGGTTAACCAAGGACAAATGGAATTCTTTTATTTGAATTCAAAAATTAGAAAATATTTTCACCATAGAAACTAAGAAAAATAAAAAAAAAGAACCACAATTGAATCGATATTAAGATAGCAGCATTTCAAATCCAATCGTTGGTGGAGTAATTAGAAAAAAAGTAAAGTTATTACTTAATGATAATGAAGAATGTTTGACAATTATTCTTATGGGCCCAAGAGTAATCCTTGTGGAACGACGCTTATTAATCAAATAAAAGCATAGATGTATCTGATGAGAGTTGTCATTTTAACATTTTAAAATAAGAACAAATTTCTAAAATTTAATCAACATTTCACATAAGAAAAGGAGACAAGAAAATCAATATTAAAATAATTGTTTTCATCCCGATCTGTAGATCACTGTACAGTGGTCTGACAGGGCTTCAAATTTCGTACGAGATGTTTGTTTTTGCCGTATTAACTGAGGCAATATTTGAGGTATTCTTAGTGATTACTCCCTAACTGATAAATCTGAAAAGTAAACAACTTTTATGATACTCTGCGACATATTTATGAACTATTTTGTGAGTCACATTTACTATGATAGTTATTCTATGTAATCCACACATTGGCTTTATAAACTTCTAGAAAAATAGCCAATTTAGCAGCCAGCAATTACTTTTAAAAGATTTCACAACAGATTTTTAAAGATATTTTTCGGATAGAGATGCAAATTATTTAAAGGAGTATATGACAAGCAGAATTGAACAACCATATTTGGTTATATTGTACGAAAGAAAAGCAAATGCAATAATTATTATGGTCTGAATGACCTATCTTTTCGCAACAGGATCTTGTCCTGGAAAATGGCGCAATAATCCAAAAATATTTAGACCGTTGTGCACATTTAAAATCACTAGACGCATCTTGAAAATATTGAAGTGATCCTGCGGCGCCTACATATGTACAAAAACGCCCGACTGAAGAGTCGGTTTATCAAGATAAACCGGGTCAATAGTGTAGGGCCGAGATAATATATTGTGGGTACAGATAAGCTGTTAGTATGCAAAATTAAAAGTTTTCGATAGTATGGTGATGCGGCATTCTGAATATTGATTACATGAAAGCCTGTCGAAAAGTGGGTGATGCAATGCACTTACTTTCTAAAGAGAAACGCCTCAAAAAGACCACCAGAAAACGGCAAATCAACCCGAACGTTATGTTTTGGTAGTATGTAAGGACTAGGGTGAAAAACCTTGCCTCTACCACGGATGGTGCTATATTTAAATGCCCTTTTGATGCTGATATCTGGGATGAGAAATACGCATAAGAACTTGAAAAAAAGAGCTGAATGGATGGAATTAACGGAACCGATGAAGATTAAGTATAGTTTATTTATGCAGTCGAAAGCCAATCAATACTTTGTAGAAGATATTCAGAATACTAAAGATCATACACCAACGAATCACGAATGACGCCATTTCCAAGCTTTCGCAATAAACACGAATGAGCAAATCCGAAAAACAAATGGAATAACTATGTACGACACTGTAATTTTATTGTTTGACAAAATGTTGGCGACACATATTTGTTGATTGTCAAATGTTTGAATTAGTCGCAATGGCAACAAAACAACATGAAAACACGTTGTGTTTGAGAAGAAGTCGTAAGCCCAACTCAAACATCAAACTCCGTAATTTTAATCTAAATAAAGTGCAAAGCGTAAGGAAAATAAAACGTAGCTAAAAATATCGCAAAGTTTTCATATCTGCGTGGGGTTTCTTTGCATGTTTGTAGGGGATCAACTGAGATTAGCTTCAATTTTGATTGTGTTTTGTTGGTCGGTAGCCTAGTAGTTAGCTCGCCTTATTTCGCAACATGTACTGAATGTTATGAGTTCAAAAACCGGAGACAAAATCGGTTGCAAATCTGCCTTTCTGTCCCACAGAAACAACAGAAAATGATAAAACAGATGCTTTATCATTTTCCATGACCATTTTGGATTCTATATTTAGCGTCAGTCCGTATCGATGAAATTGGTCAAAGCCACCGACCCGTCGGGTATAGATAATATTATAATCGAGTTAGCAAATATGATTAAATCTTATGCAGCTCTTCACGCTGTTGATCTGTGGATGAAAATAAATCACTTGGAAGTTGCCCCTGAGAAGGTCGAAGCAGTTGTACTTGACAGAAGGAATATGGAAGGCATCCAGTTTTATATAGATGAAACTGCTGTAAAATCGATGAACAGCGTGAGCCAGAGGACTCACAATGAGAGGTCATATAGACAGTGTGAAAACCTCAAAAAACCAACAGAGACCTTTGCGCAATACTACCTGATATAAGAGGTCCAAAATCATGCAAAAGGAGGATACTGGCAATGGCCACGCAGTCTATTGTGACATACGCCGCACCTATTTGGGCTCATGTCATGGAAACTGCGAAATACAGACAGCTTATTGGTAGCACGCAGAGACCTATGGCGTTGCGGGTGTGTAGCGCATACAGGGTAGTGTCGGGAGAAGCGGCGCTAGTGATTGCCGTTCTGGTGCCCATCGACCTAGTGGTGATAGAGAGAAAAACTCTGTACAACCAAAGAGGAGCCACAGAAGATACGAAGATCTCTTCTTCTTCTTCCTATAGCCTACCGCCACTGCTGGTTGTAGGTCTCTTCCATTTGTCTCCACTTCTCTCAATCCTAGGCCGCTTCAACACATTTTTTCCCGGCGACCACAACAATATCGTCGGCCCATCTCAAAGAGAGAAAAAACGCTCACCAGATGGCAAGAGCTCTGGGAGGACTCAATGAAGGGAAGATGGATCTACAGGCTGATACAGCAAATTAAGCCCTGGCTAGAAAGACAACACGGACTTGTGACGGTACGCATCACCAAGTGCTTGAGCGGACACGGCGTTTTCTACAAATTACCTAAACAGCATCAATGAGTCAAAGTCTGCAGTGGGGCTAGTACGAGTTTTATCGAAAGCCAATTGCACGCTAATAAGCGCTTATTAGCGTGCAAATAGGCACACGATCGAATCGTTCGATCATTTTTTATGGAAATTTTTCGAAACGCTTTCGATGATCGTTTCGATATTCGATCATCGAAAACTTATACTAGTGTTACAGGCTGCATGGAATGAACCATCGGTTACTGCTGAGCATACCGTGTTCTCCTGTCCGAGGTGGGAGAAGGAACGGATAGATGTGGAACGAAGGCTGGAGATCCTGAGGCTGACTCCGGGAAATATGGTCTCGCAAATGCTGAAAGATCAGAGAAAGTGGTCAATTATCGGTGACTTCTTGGAAGGTATCGTAAGGACCAAGGAGATTGAAAAAAACAAACAAAAAATAATACAATAATATAATGTGCGTTTGTTTCTACAGATTTTTAAAATAAAGCTGGAATTCATCTAAATAAAACTATATAACCGAAATAGTACATTTTGAAACCGTAAAAACCGTAAGGACATTTTATAGAACCCGACTGTTGCATACTAAATGCAAGGGTGCCCAATGGCCTTCTTTTTCATTTAGGCATTTTAGTTTGTTTATGTTAATATTCGCACTGCGTAGATGGAAAATTCAAAATAAAACAAACAAGAATTACAGTTTTTTTATTCGTAAGATAAGAAGCTGGTATAATGAGTGACAATTTAATGCTCTGTTAATTTCTTAATCCTAAAACAAACTGGCTTTTACTACAAAATACGTGTACGAAAGCTTAGGGTTTTTTTTACTTTTAATTAATAAAATTACTAACTGCTTTATTTAAAAACTACGATCAGTAGAAAAAATAGCTCAGCGATAGAAAATATTACGATTAAAAAAGCTGTCATCGATATAGTTTAACCCATATTGCTTGATTCTGAGCTGATCTCTGTCGATTTTGACCCACCATATTGCATACAAAATTTTAATTTTTACATTAAAATTATTCCTACTCCTAGACACACTATTTTTTAAACTACCTTTACGATTAATACCTATTCTTTTTAGCATTAAAATAATTGCATTGATTTTATTTATGCCTGTTATCCAAGTATCTGATTTGAGTGTATTTAAAAAAAATGTATAATATAAAAGAAAATCGGGTTAATGCGAACACTTATTTCTCGAGATCGGCTGAACACATGTTCATGATGCGTGATTTATTGGATTCTTATCCGCTCCGGATAACAGAATAACTACTTTTTTTTTTACCCATCATGCCGTGTCCCGTAAGGGGTACGCAGAGAGAACGGACATCCACTCTTTTCTATCCAAGCACACTTCTTTCGCTTCATCCACCGACATAACATTTCTCATACACCCTCTCCTATTTCTCTTACTTCTTACATGGCCTTCCTTGAGGACGGAATCGATGTGTTCGATCCACGTCATTCTCGGCCGGCCACGCTTTCTTTACACCTTTCCTTTCAGCCTTATGAATTCTCTTTGTCATTCTGTCTGCATCCATTCTTTCCACATGCCCAAACCATCCCAACTTATTAACTTTCATCTTTGTCACAACACTTACTTCCATACCACATTCCTTCCTAATATTTTCATTCCTTTCCATATCCCATAAAGTTTTTCCACATATTCTTCGTAGAGATTTCATCTCTACTGCATTTATACTACATTCTTCTTTTTTCGTCCATGTCCACGTTTCACAACCATACATCATCGATGGTAACAGGATTGCGTTATGCACTAGTTTCTTTGCTTATGAATAACTAGTAAAACAACGAAAAAGGGATAGAAAATAATATAAAATAAAATATTACAGTAAGTTTGGAACGGATTTACTGACAACAAGGTCATCTGTGAAAAAATCCATATCAACACAATTTTCATTTGAACCGTTGAGTTTCAAAATATTTGTACGCAGATTTTTTTATAGAATTTCTTACAAGCTTTCAGTAAAAATTTTTTAAGATTGAAACATATTTTTTTAAACGTTTTTTAAAAATTACAAATTAGAAATCAATGTGTATATAGTAAGTCTACAAGTCAACGTGTGTCGGGAGAGCTAGTAATTAAACTAAACGTCACAAAAGTTTACTGTTTTGCAATAGGTTGGTATGTATTTAGGGCTGAACTACTTAAAAAAAACTTAACAATATAGAAAGTATGAAACTTAAAATCAACTGTGTCAATAATCCATACAGTATTAGGTTTGTACGAGCAACATTTAGGGGCTAAGAGGGAGTCGACGGAAAGTTGGTAAATTTGACCCTAAACAAACAGAAAACCGAGTTTAATTAGTTCTGCGGTGATGCGCTGTCTAATAAAAAATAACCCGCTCTGTATCTACCTATATGTACCTACATACGTGTTAGGGGCAGAAATGGCCAATTTTATTAGTTGTAGGTATGTAATTGTACATAGACAGAACTTTACATTCTGATATTAACTGGAAGAGAGCGGTGGCTTTTAACGAAAATACGATCTATTCAAATCTTAGCCTAATTATTATCAAATGAATGAATGAATGTATTTATTTCAAAGAAAAATACAAAGACATTTTAGAAAAAAAAAACAAAATTTACAATTAAAACCTAAACTTAAATATTGCATCACTTGACTAGTGCCTTTTTTTTAATGAGGGGAAATCCGTCATGGACACCTAAAGGTAGTGCCGGACTCCTACCGGCTAAAACCCCTCAAATTCTCCTTTTGCAGTCCGGTTCCCACCTTTCGGTCTACCTGGGGCTGCAAAATTTGTCTGGTTAATTATTATTTACATGTTGTCTTTGATCAGTCTCTTTTATTGACTTGACTAGTGCCTGTGTCGATGCAAAATTTTGCATTTGATAATTAGACATGCTCTACGTCAGCGCGCTGAACAGCGCGAACCGTGATCTCTCTCTTCCATTAGTCAAAGTCTCTTCCATTCCAAAAATAAGGCGAATAAAGGGATAAAAATCTTCAAGAATTGATTTACGTATACATGCTGTTGGTGTAGTAAGCTATATAGGTAGGTACAATTAAATGTTTCAATGGGAGGTTTTCTGGGGAGCTTTCGAGAAGACACTCTAGGTGGCAGCGCTTCTAATCAGGTCTATTGTCAAATTATGACAGCTGTCAAACATACCATCTAGCATTGACTGATGAATATTATGCTAATAATATATCTCCTCTCTTTTTTGCTTTCTCAATTTAACGTTTTAATTATTGATGATTCTAAAAGTGGCTTTTTCTAGGAGGTAAACCATAGTGTGTCCTTTTACACTACACACAAACAAACGCACTAGGTATGTATTTGTCTTCAAGGGTAGATTTGCAGTACTGTTCTTTGACAATAAGTCTCAGTGGTGCTGTTCTGTATCTTCGAAAATTTTAGTATCCGAAGAGAGGTGGGAGTTCACTAAAAAAAGGTCATTTAGTATCCGAAAGGTGAAAGTTCGCTAAAAGGGAAGTAACCCAAGTGGCTACCTGTCGCCTTTTAGATTTTTTCGTCGCATATTCTCGTTCCAAGTAGCCCAAATGGCAGTAAATCGCCCCCTTTGGCAACACTGAATTTGACAATAGGCCGGATTAGCAAGGGCGCCTCTAGTGGCACAAAATGGAAAAAAACATTCCATTAAGTGTGTTCAAGTCCCCTTCGGACAGAATTGGAGGGTTCTTAACAAAACTCCCCCACTTACAGAAAGAGGGAGACATTTCAAAACACTTCAACGAAAATTGTTGTAAGATGAGGTAGAATTTAAGGAAATTATAATTGGTATTAAGCACTCGTAGCTACAGAGGTTATGTAACCGATCTACCACAGACAAAATTGATTGTTTACAAAGCCACAGAATTTCCGGAAATAATTAACATCTATGGCAGGAACACTCCACTTAGGATGGGTTGTTCGATCGTTAGTAATAGCAAAGCGTTAGCAATAGCAAAGTAATAGCAACTTTTTAATCATTGAAAAAGTCATTTTATCATAATTTTGCATGATGAAAAAAAATGTTTTAAGCATTTTGATGTTGTTAGTAAAGTATTGTGCTAATACTTTACTATTACTCGCGGCGTCGAACAACCCACCCGGGGTGATAGGCCAAAACAAAGAAGAAGAAGATATTTGATAGCTTATCAAGTGGCACACCTAGTTTATGACATATATACCCCGATTACCTATCAGATCTGCTAAAGCTTAGAATATATAAGATTTACAAATGAGAATTAGAAAGAAATGTATGAAAAAAGTAAATTTTAGCCGACAGTTTAAGCGGCACCTTAGGAAAATCCGCCAATTTTTTAAAGGAAGCGCTTTTATGTCAAAACTACCTTTCAATATTTTTTCAGATATAGGTACCTCTGTTAAAAACACCAATCAAAATAAAAAGTTATTATTTTCAGTAAAAATATAAATTTGCTCTTGTTTTCATCATAAAAGATACCCAATGCTGTTTGGTAGTCTGGAGGTCACTACGCCGGTTTTTGCGCTGTTTCGTGCTGAGGTCGTGGGTTCGATCCCAGGTGCCGATCATCTTCCTCTTTCACGACACAATCTTTAAGTAGTTTACTGTGAAAGAGTCAGAGAGTGTATTTGTGTTCAGTTTGAGTAAACATCAAACTATGAATGTTGAATTCCAATTTGTATGGTGATGAATTAATTATCATTTGACCAATGTGATTCCGAACGATGCGTCTGTTTTAAACCATGTATGTATATTGCATCCGCATTCTGTCAATCACACCAATTGACAATTTCTGTCAAAATTTCAAAATTGGAATAAAAATTATAAGGTAAAAAGTACTAATAAGGTTGTCTACGTAGAGTTTTCTTTAATTTTCTAATTTTCCGTGCATTTTTCTAAAAAATTTTCTTCTAAAAGGACATTCTTCTGATAAAAACCTACATGACAAAAAATAATTAGCGAAATCGGTCCAGCCGTTTAGGCGTGATGCAATGACATCGGGAAATAGCTCTCCATTTTTATATATTAATAATTTTTAGAAAGATTTAGGACGGTATGGGATGACTGGAAGAGATTTTTCGGGTATGCCACCCTTTCCATCTTTTAAATGCTTAAATTTGTTCTATCAATAATGCTTTATTTATTTTTTGGAAATAGTGAGAACATAATATTTTAAGGAACTAAATTTGAACAGCATATTCCTTTAAGGCTCGGTACTCACTTGCGCCGCGAACGTGTATCGTTACATCAATTTTATCAAAAGGTCGCATGTGTTCCGCTCGCGTTCGCATTTCGAATCACGTATACACTTAACCTTTCGATTAAATTGATGCAATGTCACACGTTTGCGGCGCAAGTGAGTACTGGACCTTAGAATATAATACAGTGCTAGAATATTATTTATATCCACAATCCATTTTAAAGATCAGCAGAAAGTCACAATAGAAAGTGTGTCCCAATAGAAGGTTATAATACACCAAACAAAGGCAGACTTACTGTTTAAGCTGGCTTCGGAGGGATCTGGGACTCTCTGCAACTCCGGCTCTGGCTGAGAAGTATCTCCATTCTTCTTCTTTGCTTTCTTCTCATCGTCCTGTAACACACAACAAACAACAGAATGTAGAGGCGTTCATCTAGTTCAACAAACAAACAGTTAATTGAACAAAACTCATATTATAATAATTTTATTATAAAAGTTACAATAATGGTTAAAGCAATTCTAAACAATTAACCATACCTGCTAAGCTATTACTAGCAGATATAGATCTACGCCACAAATACTTACTATATTATTATATTTTTTATAATAACAAATAAAAATACAGCTATTAAATACAGAAGGGGTATACAAGAAATGATCATGCTGCGATCTAATTCAAACCTCACCGTGTAAGAGCTCTTGTTGCCTCCTTATGCCCCTGAGTGGGGTGTAAAAGGGAGATATTCTATTGTATTATGTGCGCGGTGGCCGATTTTGAACTCATAATATCCTAGACTTGATAAGCTTATCTACAACATACCACTTCGTCATAGGGGGCGTTCGTTAATCACGTTAGCCCAATAGGGGGAGTGAAAAAATCACGTGCATTTATTTTCCTGATGAATTTAAAGAAACACAGTTGCATTTATGAAAATTCAAATCATAAGTTTCTTAATCCCTTGTACTAAAAAGTACACGGGATTTCCGGGGGGGGGGGGGGGGATTTTAAAACATCATCAAACATCACCAGGGGGGAGGGGGGTTCTAAAAAGCAGCCATCAACATCACGTGATGAATGGACGTCCCCATACTCGCGTGCCAAATTGGATGGCTCGATATGTTGATAGGTCGTTTCATCAAAATATCAAGTTACGAACGAACTTCTCAATTATTATATTAAATTTTAGCCGAAGTTCCGATGCCCTTTGAAAACAAAATACCCCGTTTATTTCAAATACCTAGGTAAGAACGTACCCTACATACATAAAACGATGAGTAATAAACAAAATATGAAGTTAGTTACGAAACATTAAACTTATCTCTGGTTTCTTTGTAGTGGCAACATTTATTATTTTAGATCTGTCATATTATAAATCACCACAGACAATCAAGATCAAAAGTTTTTGATAAATCGCTCTTTCAGTCTCTGGGCAAAATGATTATGATCTATGGATGATTTGAAATAGTCAGAGGAACGTTGTTTGTGTATTTGGATAGATCAACAGATCAATGTGGTTCTTTTCCTTTATTATTTGTTTTGGCATCACTCATCTTAGGCACAGTGAGTTTACGCGAATGATCATGATAGAAGGGGAAAACATTTGATTTTCATAATATTATTCGCGTATTATAAACAAATGAAAATTTTGACAAAAAAATGGTTTTTATATATATTTTTTAAAATGAATCTGTGTTCACTCAAAGTGAACACAAATACACTCCTCAACTCTTTCACATTAAGCTACTTAAAGCTTGTGTCGTGAAAGAGGAAGATGGTCAGCACCTGGGATCGAACCCACGACCTCCAAACGAAACAGTACGAAAGCCGGCGTTATAACCGCCAGTCTAACAACCACTTCTTATAGGGCGGCTCGGAAAGGATCGGACCAATCAGAGAGAAAGAGGGAAAAAAAGTGAAAAATGGATAAGAAATAATATTAAAGTTAGTATGGAACGAATTTCATGCGACGTCACCTTTGAAAAAATCTAACAACAAAATTATTGTCTTCTGCAACTGCGCCCTCTCATTCTCACATATGTACGTGATTGCCACTCTTACAGTAGCCCACTCTACTTACCTACATACTTACTCCACCGTTTCGAGCGTTTTACAAATTTTCCATACAAAGTCAACCAAATTGCGCGCATATAATTATATTCTCGCGTTGATTCCGTCAGAGCTTTGAAAACGAATGAAATATGGACGTTTTGGAATAAATATTTAAATGATATTATTTTATTAGTTTATTTTTGTTTCTGGAGGCGCAATACACAATGAACGGGCTGCCTCTGGTTAGGATCACAGGGTCCACAGGACAACGTCTGTCGGGAAAGCTAGTTGACAATAGAATCTCGTGGAAAAGTTTTAGCAGTTTCAAAATCCGGTCGAGTCACGAACAATCATTCGCTTATTCACGCGTAAGAAATGGCCTGAGGGCTATAGAGCTATTTATAAATATTTTCTATGACGCGACGAAGAGAAGATTTTTTTTTCAATATTTTTAAATAGGTAGTTCGCTTTTCTAAATAGTTTAATAGAGTCGAATTCTTAGGGGATTTAAAAAAATACACACACATTTGTAGGCTTTGTCATCTCAAGGGAAAGAACTGGTGAGTGAATATTAACCATTGACAACTTCAAAATAGTCAGCAAATGGCTTAATCCTTTTAAGATTTTTATACCGAAATATCGCAAATGTCTAAAAATAGAAAAAAAACTGTGATCCACTTGGGGTTTCTTAGTTTTAATGGAACTAGCGGTCGACCAGTACCTACTAAAGAAAAAACATTACAAACACTATACCGTTCCATACAAACTTAAATATTGTATTTTACATCATTTCTTATCCAGTTTTTAAACATTTTATTAGTTATTCTGTTATCCGGAGCGGAGAAGAATCCAATAAATCAAACATCAGAAGATTCTGTTGAGCCGATCTCGAGTTATAAGTGCTCGCACTAACCCGACTTTAATTTATATAGTAGAGATATAAATATGCGTTATTTCGTACTCCTCCGTCCGCGCATTTTTCGTCATAATAGTCACAAAGTTTTTCCGTAATATTTAAAAGGCGTTTACGCCGTGGATGATTTAGTAAATAAATAAAACAACAAACATATAGGTACTTATTACCTTTATGTGGTAGGAGTCGTTGTACAGATAATCCTTATATCCATCCCCCAACTGACATTTGGATTAAAGAAAAACAGCTTTTATTTCTAACGTAATTAGTTTACAAAATGTCAATCTTTTTCGCACAGGTCCAGTTAATTAAACAAATCAATGCTGCTGTGTATTTAATCAGTCCATCTGATTGGTTCAATGGCTTTTTGTAACGAAGGTCACGTCTGTAAACAACTAAATTTGAACTTGTCTAGGACAAGGTGACCGTAAGGGACATTATTTAACATGTTTTATCGCCTTTTTATTAATGTGGTGGAATTTACCCAACTTTCTATGAGAGATGAAACATTCAGAATAGCTGAGAACACGATGTCAATCCATTATTAATCGACCTCTGTTTGTAGCCTAGTGGAATAGCTGTGGACATCAGATCACGAGATCCCGGGTTCTATTCCCGGCCGAGTCAGTTCCGCCCGCTATAACACCTTTGTATAGAAAAGTGTAAATTTATTTATTTATTTTACTAGTGGTCGCCGGCTAGTGCTCGAAATTCGACCATAACTTATTTTAATTGTAAATTTGAACATTAGGTTCCATTGTCAAAGACTGAGCGAGCACTGTTTCTCAATTTTCTTTCCAAAACAATGACATGGATACGTCAAATTCAAAATGATGATATGTTCAAAGTTTTTTCCATTATTATGAAAGACAAACACTATTAATCTACAATGAAGTGGTTGATGACCCAGCGGTTACAACGTCGGCTTTCGTACTGCGGACGTCGTGGTTCGATCCCAGGTGCCGACCATCTTCCTCTTTCACGACAAAAGCATTTAGTAGCTTACTGTGAAAGAGTCAAGGAGTGTATTTGTGTTCACTTTGAGTGAGCACAGATTCATTAAAAAAAAATATTCTCAATTATATCCTGCCATTTCCAGCTCCATCTTCCATTTGAATATACCGTCTTCAAAAAGCTTTCTGCGCTTATTATGAGGCGATTTTCATTTTACACTTGTTTCTATGAAATTGAGGATCTTTATAAGTTGTCTGTTGTTGGTGTGTGTGAGTATCAAATACCTATATAACATTACTACAGTAGTGTGCTTAGTAATTGCTCTATTGATTTAATGTATTTTTTATACAAAATTAAAAAAAAAAACATTCATCACCCCTTTTCTATATATACGATCAGTGGAAAAAATAGCTCAGCGATACAAAATATTACGATCAAGCTGTCATCGAGATGCCAGCTTGATCGCTATATTGGATTTAAGTCAACTGACAGTTGTTTCGAGTATACAAGAACGCCTTTTGTATTAAATACCTACACTGTATATTGCATTTGAGTTTTTTCCACGTGCTCCCTTCATATTATGGTCAATAATAATTGTATTTTGGTTTAGGTATCATTTTAATAATAGGAAATTTAAACAAATATACATTCTCGTAAATGTTCGAGGGCTTACAACCATGATACACCAACTAAATTTATATGAAATATAATGACGTTTAACATAGGTACAGATATTATGAAAATTGAAGTGAACAAACATGAATTAGTTCATTTTGGCTGAAACATATTTTGATATAGAAATAAGTAAATAGGTAATTTGAAAATAAGGTACCTTTTCTGCATCAATATCTCGAAATAGCGAATAAAAATCTGACATAGCGCATCTTGGTTGTTAACACTCGCGCTGCCCGGCTACTATTTTGTTTGTTTACAAAATTTTGTGTGAAATGTCATCTTCATACATACATATAACAGACGCAGATCAAATATGTTTTTTATAAATAAAGTAAAAACTGATCAGTGAGTTATACGTAATCTTACGATTAACGAATTTTTTTATAAATAAGATGGTTTATACGGGTATAAGAAGAATGAAACGTTGTTTTAAACAAGAAACCAACGGGATAACCAACGGGATATAGATTTCAAGTTTAGTACATAACAAATTGCTTAGATGACGATGAGCATCGGGAAGATGTCTAGAAGTGAGCCAATAGAGTTACATGAGCCACTATTGTACATACGTAATAATACTCGAGAGATTATATCGGTTGAGCGACACACACCTTGAGAGCTGACGCGTTACATAAACGTAACATGTGATGTATTCATACAAGTCTCTCTGGGTGATGAGACGTAATGTGTATTACCTGTATCAATCTGAAATTTATGATTAACTAGCTTTCCCGGCGGACGTTGTCCTGTAGTCATTATAATTTATTTATTTAGATAAGTACACGGCACAAAGTACCTTTAACAACAACATAAATGTTACAAGAAATATAAGAAAGCGGAAATAATTATATAACATGCTGATGATGACATGGTAAAAAAAACTAAAAATAATAAACAAAGTCCAATTATTAGACTAAGAAAAATATTCAGCAAGAAAATATACAATACAGAGATAGGTAAAAACATAAAGTCTGCACACAATATTAATTTATTTTTTTCAACTCAATAATAATGATAAGAATATATAGTTTAGAACAGAATGTAGAAGAATAGAAGCTTAGAATTAATAGGTAAGAACCTTAATTAATAGGTAATTATGAATATTGATTTCGAATTTGTAATTTATACAAAAATACTTTTGAAATACACATGTTTGATGTTAAAAAATTCTTTCTGAAAGCTCGAAAAAGTTTCATCTAAAATCTGCGTACCAATATTTTGTTTGTCAATGGTTTTCAGGTTAAACAATAATTTTGTTGTTATAGAATTTTTCATAGATGGGGTTGGCGTCGCAGAAAATACGTTTCATACTATCTATAATATTATATTTTACATTATTTCTTATACTTTTTAATAGTTATTCTGTTATCCGGAGCGGAGAAGAAGCCAATAAATAAATCAAATATCTGAAGAATTTCTTTAGCCGATCTCGAGTTATAAGTGTTCGCACTAACCCGACTTTTTTATATTATAAGATTTCAATAGCCAAACGTTTTGTAAACTTCGACTTTAGATTAAATGGCAAATTATAATTAACAATAACTAGCTGACCCATCGAACTTCGTTCCGCCTTTCAATCAATAAAATTGCTGGGTAACATAACATATAGCTAACATACCTACACGATTACTCATTGTGAAAAAATCATAAGTTATGTGGTTATTATAATATACAATTACAATGTCGGTAACATTACCGCTATCTGTGGAAATATATGTAAAACATTGATCTATGGAATATTTCTACCAAAATATCAATCTACCAGACATCTCCCAATTTCCCAACAGATGGCGGTGGTAGTACCGGTTACAAAATCCGATTCATACTAACTTTAATATTTTATTTTATATCATTTCTTATCCATTTATTCAACTTTTTATTAGTTATTCTGTTAACTAATAAAAATGTTGTTGTAATGTAATGTTGCGAAATTCCATCCCCCCTGCAAGTAGTGGTTCAAATATGTAAAAACATATAGAAGTATATTTAAGTCGAATACCGATCAATTTAATGGTTGTATCGTATGTATGTATATACACTAATCGCTGTTCAATAAGAATCGTATCTTCTGTCCTTCCGCATAAACGAATGAAGTGCTGGCGGCCAAGTTTTACGGGGGTGTGGAGAAGACTGTCATGTGCGTTTATCAAATGTGTCGTGTATTTGGTTCTATATGTAAGATCTAGTCTACATTTGTATGGGTTGTGAAATAATTTAAAATCTGTAAACATTTTTGTGAAGTTGAACTTTGGTGAGCGCCGACCGACGGCCCTGAAAACATTAAATGGAAAATGAATGAATTATTTTTGCAAATTCTCACTTTTTGACATTGCAAAAGCTTAGGGATTTCGATTCATATTCATATAATTTACTCCTTGAAAGATAAATTTTCTTAATATTATTTCTTAAGACTTTTTATTTTACTTTATACATCTAACCTTCAGTTATTACAGTTAGGGTCAAAGGGAATTATGGAAATGTACAATAAACTACATATTAATACGTGAAGTTAAAAAAAAAATTGTGACCATTTTTACGAAAATTGCGCGCACGGAGGAGTATGAAATTTCGCACACGTATAGTTTATATAGAGAAGGAGTGGCGAATGCTTATAATATTTTCTCTAAATTATGAATAAATAGATTTAATCAATAAAAAAAAATTCTACGATTGGCTACATCGTATTGTAAACACTCCCTCTTTCTCTCTGATTGGTCCAATCCTTATCCGAACCGCACTTTAAGATATCGGCCGCTGGTCAAATTGAGAATAGATTAATATTGTTTGTCTTTTGAAAAAAACTTATACATATAAACATTTCAATTTTACGTATCCATGTCATTGTTTTTGAAATAAAATTGTGCAATAGCTCTCACTCAATCTTCGACAGTGGAACCTCAATAATGTTCAAACTTATAATCTAAATAAGTTATGCTCGAATTTCGAGCACGTTGACCACTAGTAAAAGTAGAACCTCCTTCTCCTTCCACGAGAGGGTGGTGGCACTGGTGGCTGGAATGAGATGGAGCCTTCTCGTCTCCCTTTCCACACCTTCAGCGATTAATAGTTGGCAGCGTTCAGCTAATTTATGGACGAGACAAGGAGTTGGCTGTTCATTAGTCACTCGCTGGCTTCTTCCCTTCGTCTCAAATGACTGGCCTCGAATTGAAACGTGCCAAGGTCTTTGCTGGTTGTATTTCTATTTGATCATACTTCCATAAGAAAATTTCTGGAGGGAATTAACAAAAAAGTATTCGAATTTAGAAACAATAAAAGGTGGATCACACCCGCTTACTACCCATACTAGTGCATAACGCGTCTGTTACCATCAATGATGTATGGATGCGAAACGTGGACGTGGACGAAAAAAAATAATTTAGTATAAATGCAGTAGAGATGAAATCTCTATGAAGTGTGTATAGAAAAACGCTGTGTGAGATATGAAAAGGAATGAGAATATTAGGAAGGAGTGTGGAATGGAAGTTAGTGTTGTGAGAAAGATGAAAGTCAATAAGTTGAGATGTTGTGGGCATGTGGAAAGAATGGATGCAAACAGAATGATAAAGAGAATTCATAAGGCTGAAAGAAAGGTGTAAGAAAGCGTGACCGACTCAGAATGACTTGGATCCGGGCCAGGCCAGGATGAAGGCCAGGTAACACATGTGAAATGATAATGGATAGAATAGATTGGAGGTCCGTTCTCTCTGCCTACCCCTTACGGGACACGGCGTGATGGGTTAAAGAAACACCAGCGCTTATGCTTTTTCTCCTAAATGTTTCTTTGACTGAGAAGCCGTTTTGGGCACCATTGCGGTTTGAATGCAACGGTCTGCCGTTCGATATCAGGTCGATTTATTTTCGAATAAGTGCACTTTTTTCTAGGTATAATTTTAATTATAAAGGTACCTGCCTCTTTCGAAAATAAAACTATTTAAAATTTCTTATTTGTTAGCTCGCTAACATTTTAAAAGACAACATCGTTTTCGAGTAAACATAGCTCCGCCTTATACTCATAATTAAATAAAGATCAGTTATCTTGCAAAATACCTAATTATTACGAATAAATTAAATACCTACTATTTATGATGATTTTTAACGCAGTCCTCAGTTCAATTTCCCAACAACGTTGCTTCTTATTTCCCCGCATTAACAAAAAAATGTGATATAAAACTTTGAGAGTTTTGTTCCAAATGTCGATTCTAGTACCTAGCACAATGTGTACCTATTATAATTCTAGTACCTAGCACAATGTGTACCTATTATAATTCTAGTACCTAGCACAATGTGTACCTATTATAATTCTAGTACCTAGCACAATGTGTACCTATTATAATTCTAGTACCTAGCACAATGTGTACCTATTATAATTCTAGTACCTAGCACAATGTGTACCTATTATAATTCTAGTACCTAGCACAATGTGTACCTATTATAATTCTAGTACCTAGCACAATGTGTACCTATTATAATTCTAGTACCTAGCACAATGTGTACCTATTATAATTCTAGTACCTAGCACAATGTGTACCTATTATAATTCTAGTACCTAGCACAATGTGTACCTATTATAATTCTAGTACCTAGCACAATGTGTACCTATTATAATTCTAGTACCTAGCACAATGTGTACCTATTATAATTCTAGTACCTAGCACAATGTGTACCTATTATAATTCTATTTAAGAAATACGGTAACAAAGTCAACAGGTAGGTACATTCCAAAAATACGGAATAACAGTGGATACTTTCCATAAATAATTGGCAATTTCGATGAATTCTAAGAATCGGGAATTCCTTTTTAGGAACTGATATGAGGCAAATAAAATTAAGGTGAGACAGTGACCTGTGACATTTATAGGAGTTTTAACATCTAACCCCTATTTACCAACGCCCAAACTTATTCAATGCCCCACGGTGAGGGTTTTGTTTTTGCTGTGAATGTCTTGCCATGAATTAATTTTGAGTACACTATTTCCTCAGTTGTGTACTTGCTCACAAATTTTAACTATGCAGTGTGATTTATTGGGTTTAAATTGAATGCTCAGGAGACTTTAATTAGAGATTCTAAGTTTTTCAAATCAGTTTTTTTTTAGTTCAGAGATAAATAAAATTGTAGTCTCTTGTCTCGGTTTTGGGATGCTGGTTGATGAATGGTTCGCAGACTCAGAAATTCAGATGGCGAAGTTCACCTTTTGCAAAATGCAAAAGCTTCTATATTTGCAATAGCGATTTGAGATTGAGCACTCGATGGGGAACTGTAAAAGCGTATGTCTTATCGGTGCTGTTATAACACGGAGTGCAAGTTTGTGCTCTCAAAACTTCAATGCTAAATAAGCTAGAGGCATTTGAGATATTGTGACTGTATAGAAGAATGAGAGGGTGTCTGGGCGTGATTCAAAAGCAAATATTGCTCCAGACCTTTGACAAGAGACGTAAGTAAGTCCGTATACTTTAGTCACATACTCCGTGGTGAATTTCCTCTTCTTCTACTTGTGCCCTATCAGGTTTCCCCGATGTTGGCAATCACTTTACTTCTTTAAAGGCCTCTCTATCTCTTGCCACTCTGAACAGCTCCTGCATTCGCCCTATTCCAGTCCAATCACGCACATTACGTAACCAAAAAATCTGCCTTCTACCAGGTCCATGTGTCCATCTATCTTGCCCATCAAAATAACATACTTTAATATTCTTATACTGATAATTCAGAGAAAAATAGAGAGAAGGAAGGAGTTTGCGACGGAAGTGTGTCTCTTAGCTTAAAAATCTAAGACAGTGGTTTGGATTACCGTACGCGGCATTTATAGCTGGCTCAAGATCATGAAGGAATTCGTAGTGATGGTCTCAGTTAGGAGAGGCACACAAAGAAGAAAAGTTCTTGGATTTTTCAGGATTCATGGTTAATAAATTGCAGGGATGAGTGCCAGGTGTCTTGTTGCTTCTTGTGAAGGTCGCACGTATGCCAAAGAATGTTGAATGTGACAGCGGGATCAAATAAATAATACGGCAATTTAATTCCGTGTAAAATGTGATCCAGAAGCGATCCGAGGCGGGGGCGGTTGGCGCTGGAATTCCTCGCCACGAACAAATCACTCATGCGGTAATGAGAATATTAATGGTTTGTTTACAGCACTGAGATCACCGGAGGACCGGCACTGCGTATTGGTGTCTGTTGTCACTCTTAATTGGACACCAGACGCCCGCTACTTACAGTGGCGTCCAACGTGGGGCGACTGCCAAAATTGCTTATTTATTTACTTAATATCGTGAAAATTGCGTTTTTATATTGGTCGGTTCGAAGAGAATGCTTCGGTGATAACACCGTAAAACCTAGTTCACACTAGGTAGAGCAGCGAGTAATTTAGTAGCTAAACTACTGGCTACTTGACTAAAATTCGTTCACGCTATAATCAAGTACAGTCAATCATTTTAAAGGGTTATTGACAAGGACATTCTTTAACACAATATACGGGTTAATTCAATGTTTCGTTTTATTATACAGTTCGTTGTTTTGTATTTATGTTAAAAGTAATATTCAAAAAGTATAAAATAGCAATATGTATTCTTAGTTGTTACTCCCTCCCCAAACACGAGCTCAGCTCAAATGGGGAGGCTACTATTTACATTACTTTTATTGAATAATTTGTATTGGATAAATTTGAATATAGATTTTTTTTTAATAAATTTTATTACTATACCTATAGTTATACTCGAGCTTAACGTCATTTTTGTCGCAACTATTGACTAAATTTATAAGTTCACACACGTTTTGTCCCCCTCGCCAGCAGCCAGTGACCTGTGGTTGGACCGCTACTTTTCCAAAAAAGGAGAAAAATTAGTCGAGTTGACTAAACAGCCGGCTAATCTACTCGACTAAATTTAAGGTGGCAATGATCTGAACACGAGTTCAGACACTAAAATACTCGAACAATGTGAACTAGACTTAAGAACAACCCGAATAAAAAATGTGGGCGTGTACATGATAACACGACATAGCGGAGAACACAAGATTCAATAAAATTGATAAGATGTTACACTGAGCAAACAGTGCAGGGTTAAATAGGAGAAGAAAGAGAATAAAACCGATTACCGACCTCGGTAGCCTAGTTGTATAGGCGTGGACTTCAGATCACGAGGTCTTGGGTTCGATTTCCGATGGTGTTCTTCTATGTGTTTTTTCACTTGAAATAATTTCCCGGGGTTGGCCTGTCTCAGATTGGACGGGACCGGTTGACTGGAAAAAAGCCTCAGGCAATAAGTTCCGCCGGCTATACTGACACCTTTGTATAGAAAAGTGTTCATTTAATATTTATTTATTACAACGGTAAGTAGATAGAAAAGGTGTGCGTGAGTATCAAATACATAACATTACAGTAGTGTGCGTTGATTGATTTAATCTATTTTTTATACATCTTCTTTCTTCTTCTTCTTCGTCAGCCTGTCTCCGTCCATTGCTGAACATAGGCCTCCCCCCCCATACACATATGTAATTATACTTATGTAATTTAAAAAAATATTAGCATTCCCCACTCCTTCTCTATGTAAACTTGAAGTGTGCGAAATTTCATACTCTTCCGTCCGCGCAATTTCATAAAAATGCTCACAAAGTTTTTCCTAGACATATCATTAACCGGTTTTCAAAAACTACCGCTTTCTTCCTGAAAAGGGCGAGAATTTTCTTAACGGTTGTAAGCCCTTTGGGATATGATTTAGATATTTCGCAAGGCTAATATGGGCTCATTAACATTGTTCTAAATTAGCATAGTTACTTTCGCTATATACTAGTAGCATAAAAGGTTTTAAAGAAAGACTAAGCTCGTGAAAACCTTTTTTTGAGTTGCGTTTTATTTGGGTGTTAATGGTTGCTTCACTCAGCTACCAAGAAAGCCACATCACGCAGTAATTACAATACTTTTCTAGCTAAGCAATAATTACATATTAAAACTGATAGGTTACGTTCGGGTTAATCGACCTTAAGTAATGAAGAAATCTAGGAATAGTGTTATCCAAATGAGATCTGTATAGTGGGCCAGGTTCTAGCCCCCAAGCAACGCGTGTTATAACCCTAATGAAAATATATTTAGAGATAAGTACATATACATAACAAAGTAAGTTGTTGTGAGAACAATAACACGCTTCTAAGAACCGAAAAAAAACAGTACTTAATTTCTTTAATTTCTCCGTACTGGATAATTTTATCGTAATACTTTGCGTATTTTTTAAAGCAACTCTTACAACTGAGGTTCTCAAACTAATGAAGTACCTACTTTATTTTACAGAACCATATAATTACTCATTTGGTTGCTAGCGTAAAATCAATGTATGTTAGATTTTTAAAAATTGAACTTGTTTGAATGCTATTTGGAAGTCTGGCTTATGCACTGGGTTCCTAGGGAGCCCCGGTCCGTCTTCTGACAAGACGGCAGTATTTGCGACAATGTTTGTTTTTTGTCGCCACCGTAACAACGAAGACAATGTTCTACATTGTCATTAACCGCTGTGTATAGCATTCCTTGTACTTCTAGAGAAGCACACCATAATGCAAAAAAGTTTCACTAAGGAACGAACGGCCAAAGAAAAATGTAATTTGTTTAAATTACTAAATAATATTGCAAAACTATTTGAATTTAACCTTTTTACTAAAATCATATACATTTTGTTTCAGTGAGAGACTTATTCATTATGTTATTCATTAATAACTTAATTTACTTGGTAGCTTGGATAAGCGTTTGAGAAGCACTGCACCATACTTACAAACCTTACAATGTTTGTTGCTGTACCCAGTTACGTTAACTACTTTATTAGCCCTCCTATGGGCTTTGGGGAGTAGCCGTTATTGTTTTTATTTATTTTAATAAATTAACAATAACATGTGCGCATTTTTTACTAACGACCATCCTGGATTTTATTTATTTATTTATTAGTTGTTTGTTTGTTTGTTTATTTATTTATTTATTTATTTTCCCTCTAAAAATTCTAGTAAAACGGAATGGTTGTGTTCTATTGATTATCTTGCAAATTTCTACTGAAAAATAGGTTCTGGCTTCGATTTCTTGTAGTGTGAAACTTTAACCGAGTGTAATGACATCATGAGAAATCCGTTATATTTCATAATAATATTATATTTCATAATATTTCTAATCCATTTTATCAACTTTTTATTAGTTACTCTGTTATCCGGAGCGGAGAAGAATCCAATAAATCAAACATCGGAAGAATCTGTTCGGGTCGATCTCGAGTTATAAGTGTTCGCACTAAGCCGACTTTCAGTTATATTATAAGATATATGATTGGGTAATATATAATAATAATAAGAAAAATACAAAAACTAGTAAGTAGGTAATATAAATATTTATGTAGGTATGTGTAGAAATTAATAACAGGTGGAAGGAGGAGAGATTGTGTAAGAAAACAATAGAGCGCGCTGTGAAGCTAACGATACAATTTTTATCCAATATTGTACCAAAGGGCAGTTGTTAGATTTACGGGGGTGTTGAGACACGTCGGGGGTAGGCAGCATGAGACGCTCCGATTGGCTCACAGGGTTTTTTTATAATCACATGTTTTCACTTCTATCATTTGGTCAAGCAAATAGTTAAAAAAAGATAATTAACAATTATATTTACATGTTATAAAATATCTTGATGTGGATTCTTAAAAATCACTCGAACTCGGGTAGAGGTCTTTAAACTAACAAAAATCTTGATGTGGAAATAATATATATTTGCAGTCAGTTTTCTCCGAATGTTTTTGAAACTTAGTATGGGCTACTATGTATGGGAAAGGAGCTAGTATAGAGTAGTGGAAATTAAGGTTTAAATATCTGAAACACGCATTATGTTCATAATACAATTGAAGTTTGAGAAGATAAAAAAAAATGAAAACAAAACAGTTTCTTAAAACAGCCAAAATCAAGACACCCAGATTTATTCTTGGAATAACTACTGGTGATAGAAACCCCAATGAGAAAGTTATCTGATAAAACGATGGATTGATCTGAAAGTATCGTTTAGACACAATGAAAGCTAATAGACTGCACATTTAAGAGAATAAAAAGGACGACTTTTCCCGGGATGACCACCAAATAGATGGCAGAAAAGCTAGTCATCCCGAGAACAGGAAAGATCCTTTAACAGATTGAAGATATATCAAAAAAGGAGCAAAAGCAGAGAAGAATATATATACCTCACAAAAAACCAGTACTTAATACAATCCACTGAAAATCCCTGGTTTCGGCACCAAAAACAAATAATACAATCCACTGAAAATCCCTGGTTTCGGCACCAATAATGAATGTTTTTATCCGCTGCATTCAATGGGTTATTAAAATATATGAAAAACATATAACAAGATTATTCACCAGCATTTATTGGGTACTTTCACCGCTTTTGAGACCACAACGCTTTAGATACATATTGAATTTCATAAATAACAGTGATCACTATAAATTTATCAATATTTTCTTTCAATATAAAAAAGTGTTGCCATCTTATTTTATTGACGTTTAAACAAAACGGAAGGTGTAAGACCGTTTTTGGGTCCAATTTCATTTGATGTTTGTGCAGAGAAGAGTGAGTGAAATAAAAACAATGATTGTCCCTGTAGGTAGTTACATAGCTACCGCACCACAGATAACATGCCACCTCGGGGGCATGACACTGGTGGGCGTTGAACACTAGCACGTATTCTCTAAAGAACGTTCACACAGCAACAGGAGAGCTACTTAAATAGGGAGAGAGCAATATAGTTACTACTTAACACTTACAACACATGTCTCATTATATCCTTTCATTACGTGGCTCATAAACGAGCCATAATTTGGCTACAAAATTTTTGGAAACATTTGCATTAGGTGTATCACTTACAATAATACTCCAAAACAATATGGTGGAAAGAGATAGTAAGTCGTTCGAATAAAAAAGGCCCGGACTTTGACAAAATGTATTAGTGTAAGATTGTATAACAAGCTCCCAGACACAATAAAATGTGACGATGTGTTGGTCTTTCGGAGAACTGTGAAATCGTATCTGGTCGATAAATCTTTTTATACTGTTGACGAAATGCTAATTGAATAAACTATATATTTTTCATGCTTTTAAGAGCGTGTCAGCTCTGACTTCAAAGTCAATTTCGGGCGGGGCATAAAAATTAGGGCGGACTCTCTCCACTACTTAATTCTCACAATATTTGTACGTATGTAAGTGTAGAGTTAGGGGTCGGAAACCAGTGGAATGCGTCGAAATATTTAAAACCTCAATGTTCTTTTGACTGCAATGTGTTTGGAATTTTTGAACAACGGTGGATGATAGTGATGATAACGATAATGCCGATAATGATGATAAACATGTATTTGGTTAAAGCGACATTATTAATTTTACGTTACATTCAGGTATACATTGCTTTTACCAGATTTTTTTAAACATGAGTTCTCACCATTAATTAATTTCTTCTAACACTCACATACTATTCATTCTAATTGCCACCATTTCAGATTATATGATTATAAAATGGGAACGGGAAAAATACACTTTTTTAGCATATTAAAAAAATGTAATTACAAAATTCATACAAAAATAAATGCTATATCTTATGTATATATTGCATGTGTGCAGATTCATTGCCGTCGAACTCCTCCTTTAAAACTGGACGGTCAAGATTATATGTCATGGTATCAAAAGGATGAGAAGATAACCACATCATATTAAAAACGCGCCTTCCAGATATTTTTGTCCCTTCAGTCGTTGGTTCTAATCTGGAAGTTTCGCATGCTAAGATATTCTTTGAATCTAAATCCTTGTTGTGACTCGGTTGGTCTTGAGATGTATCGATTAATTTTGCAGTAACTCTGGACTTAGGAGTAGCTGCATTCATTTGGTCCGGGACAGCGTTCCGTGACCTGAAAATTGACGAGATTTTGAAGATATATCTGTAATCTTTGAAAGGTATACATAATGTAACTTTTTTTTATTGGGCCAATACTATAAAAGAGATACTAAAATATCTGTAAGTATGTCGCTGGTAAACTAACGGATGGTCGTTCCTAAGTAAATTGTTCCGATAATGGTATTATAAAACATTTTTAACAATCCGAAAATAGTGTGGAAAATTGTGTGAATTTTACTGCCGGATAATCTAATTTCCAATGGTTTTTTTTTGGCAACACTTGAACCTGTTTTAAAACATTCGAATTTTAACAATGACGTGCCCTGGTGAACAAAACCATAAAAACTTTCACTCAAAACAACGTTGGGTTGTCTCGCTCTTAGTGATAAGAAGAAAGTGAGTCAACAATATCTAAAATGAACTATCAAATTATTACATATCTGGTCATTCGACCATCGGTAAGTTACGAGCTCCTATTTACTCCACGGGACATGGTAGCCGGA
Source organism: Mystacides longicornis (assembly GCA_963576905.1). Taxonomy (NCBI): domain Eukaryota; kingdom Metazoa; phylum Arthropoda; class Insecta; order Trichoptera; family Leptoceridae; genus Mystacides; species Mystacides longicornis. The sequence goes on from OY756438.1 coordinate 746,614, forward strand.
AACTGCCGAACCATTCCGAAGTGTAACGAGGACGACTGTATGATTGTATTAGTGTCAATTATAATGTTGATGCTATTTGTATTACTTTCAAACAATTCGGGTTGGTTCGGCAGTTTCCGGCTACCATGTCCCGTGGAGTAAATAGGACCTCGTCGGTAAGTTCCTGAAATTTGACTGAAGTATTGCCATAAGATGGAAAAATGACCGAACTGCTCAAATTACGGCTTATTAATAGACCAAATGTTACAATTTATACATAAAAAATACTTACTTCTTAATGTTACGTGCTTTGGCAAGGATACATTTTTTGTACGATTCACTATTCCGGTATACTTCTCTTTTCGTCCCATTTTGATTTTTTATTTTACGCTCTAAGTCTATAATATTGCACTCGGCGTGATAAAATAGTTTCTGAAAAATCAAAATAATGTGATATAATAGTACTTAAGATATCCATCGACTGGGCCAAAATCAGTTGGTACCTACAATATGTTTGTGAATGGGTTATATTCAGATTGGCGCGGCGTTTAAAATTTTGTCCAGAAATTTTGTTTTATAGAAAACTGCTAGAATTCGGACTACATAACTAATAGAATTCGGTATCCAGTGATTTTTAGAAAGGAGTTTAATTTTGCCCAATAGGAACGTGCCACCCTGTATAACGCATAAATGATAATAATTTAGAAGAAAAAAGTTCATAATAGGTATGCAATGTAAGTGACTATAAACATATTATACCTAATTCAAAAATATAAACTTTAAAATCACCAAACAGCAATGATATAATTAATTGCTGAATACAAAAAATAATAAAATAAAAATCAATAACCAATGTTTGTCGTCCTCTGTAATATACGAATTTTCGTCAAAAAGTATACAATACAAAACGTAAATTGGACTAGCGCAGGTTGCACGTCATCTAAGTCCACGATGTTGTGGGCGACTGAATAACTGACACAACGAAAACCAGTGCGTTCCTTGTAATTCCCGTGCTATAAGTGTCATTATCGCATGCACGCTAAAGCCGATAGAATATTTCAATTAGGGATTGCAATCCGGAAAAACGGATCCGGTATTCCGGCGGATCCGGCATCAAAATGCTCATATCGGATCCGCCAAAAATTGACGGATCCGGAGATCGGATCCGGTTTATCATATTTAGGGATTTTTCGACACAGACCGGACTCGAATCCGTATCCCTAGCAATTCCACAGGATTGTTCTAGGTACCTATAAAGGTAATAAGAGAAGAGGAGGCAAATGCGTCACACTGAGCGCAGTGTAATGCTGTTTTTGCCTCCCTGTGCCCAAAGTGGGGTTAGGAATGTTGACTGATCGTATTGATAGCATTGAGAATCCGATGAAAAGTCATCTCGTAGAAAAATGGCGTGAGTATGAAGCAATAATTAACCAACAAAAAATATATTAACCTATTTCACCTATAACCTATCAAAAAATACCTCCGCTCAAGCATTAAGTTGCTTATGGAGGAATACCGTGTCTTGTGTTATTAATTGTTGTTTAATTGATTGTTGTATTTTAAATGTATATTATTTAAATAAAAAAAAATTAAAAGCAAAACTACTATGGTATACATTAGATTGTGTGTGCAGTTATATTCAAGGATAAAACTGAAATAATTTCTCAAACATTTATTCTCGATATAGGAGTGTCTCTGAATATTTCCGGTTATAGGTATTACTTCTAGGACGCGGATGTCTAACTGCACATCCATCTCTTTAGTGCTCGTCCAAGGGTATTTTGGTATAGGAGTGTCTCTGAATATTTCCGGTTATAGGTATTACTTCTAGGACGCGGATGTCTAACTGCACATCCATCTCTTTAGTGCTCGTCCAAGGGTATTTTGGTTGATGTGATTTCATCCTCTTATAATTACCAGAATCACCGGATCCGTTTTGTTGACGTGACCATTCAGTAACGCCTTCTATTGCTTTGCTACCTCATTGCCTGCCGTTCTCGATATCGCAGAAGCTCCGAATTCGGAGTTCTAACTCTACCTCGAATGGTTTATTCCACAATGGGTTGGAGAGTTTTCAAGAATCTTTCTTTGCCGTGGTGTCGGTTCTCTGAGAATCTTTCTTTTCAAATCATGATCAATCAAGCAGGTTAAAATAAATATTTTCGTTAAATTTGAATTTGACTTTCATAATACGTAATCTAATTAGTAATTTTTTTTCTTTTGAAACTATTTTTTTATAGTTTTTACCATTTAAAAGTAATCATACCCTTATAAAATTACTTTCGTATATGTGCTGTTTTATTTTTAGCCTTCATTATTGTTAAAAATGTCAATTAATCAAGGTCATTTCAATCCGGTCGGATCCGATCGGATCCGGCCGGATTGACGAAAATCCGGTTGGATCCGGCCGGATTCAAAATGAGACCGGATTGCAATCCCTAATTTCAATATTCAGTGTTTATTTGAAATAGAGTTTTTTTGGGATTATACGCTAAGCAGGAAATAAATATTAGCATTTCGTTCTATAATCTTGTAAATTTTTTAATGCTCTTTAAGACAAAAAAAGAATTATTTCATTCCGACGTATATATCAGTTGGAATATTTAAAAAAAGATGAAAAACGACGTTTGCTATTTTTATTTTCTACAAGAAACTATACTAGATATCAAAAAACGGCTCTGAGGCCGCCTTCATTAAAGTCTAATTTATGTTATATATTTTTTTCATCGAAATCCGACAGTAGATAAGGCCGGAAAATGGATTGAAAAATCATTAAAATCACCCCTTTGGCGACTCTAACAGCCTTAAATTGAATAATTGTGTATCCACTCATTTTTATATTTGACGTTGCAGGTCCGGACTCTTTACACCCGCGACTGCATAATGTACCCAATGTTCACAATGACTTTGTTTTAAATCTTTCTTTTGACTATTTATTGCTATTGTTTTATATAAACTGTGTATTTTGTATGATGAGTCCAAGCGCCTGCAAAGTAAGGGCCCAAGGATGATAGATAAATAAATAAATAAAAATAAAAAATATGTAGGTATATCTGCTATGGATCCCTGTGTTTACAATGTCAAGCATCATAATATTCTAGTTTTTATTTTTTTCAGAAATGAAGAAGGGGGTTTTAGGAGTCCGGCGCTACCAGGTCTTGTGTATCAGGTGTCCAATGATGAATTTCCCCCCATAAAAAAAGAAAAAACTCGTTACTTATGCAAGAAAAACACATATTCGCAATTTTTTGCGTCACCAGCTAATAACAACAATGAACAAAATCACAAACTACTACACGTTTAATTTTGCATTTATTGATTTTTTTAAGTTGCATGGAACGTAAAATCCAGTTGGGAGTAAAAGGGTTAGGTAAGTCAAGTTTCTAAGGAATATAATAAATCAACTAATGAATCTCATAATTCCTAAACTGTGCGATTTAAACGTTAAATTTAAACCACTACGGGCAGACAATCGTCTTCTACTGTTACTTTGAAGGCTGGCCTAGTGTGATCACTTTACGTTAGCAACGTTCGCCACCAACGGTGGTATTCTTCAAATACCCGAATCTCCTAATGATCATCAGAATTTTCAACATGTTCACCATGAGGAAAAACCCCATGTCCCCGATGGTATTCGAACTTCAAACCTGCGTTCCTAGTCGTCCTATGCAGATATGTTAGCCACTGGCCCAACGCTAATTCCTTCATAATACGTGTATATTATAGGTCGATATATTTTAATAACTAATATAAATAGAGCCAGCTGTTGGAGACAAGTGACACCAAAGAGAGCAAACAACTTTTCATAGATAGCTACTGCTGTCATGTATTTGGCGCCAGGATATGACTATATCCATTTTTGTTGATGTCTCATCTTTATTGCCTACTAGCTTTCCCGACAGACGTTGTCCCGTGTTCCTTACTATGAATATTGAATTCGAATTTGTATAGTGATGAATTAATTATCATTATTTGACCAATGTGATTCCGAACGATGCGTCTGTTTTAAACCATGTATATTCCATCCGCATTCTGTCAATCGCACCGATTGACAATTTCTATCAAAATTTCAAAATTGGAATAAAAATTATAAGGTAAAAAGTACTAAAAAGGTTACCTACTTAGAGTTTTCTTTAAGATTTCTAATTTTCCACGCATTTTTTCTTCTAAAAGGACATTCTACTGATAAAAGCCTACACAACAAAATAATCCAGCCCTTTAGGCGGTTGCGATGACATCGGGAAATAGCTCTCCATTTTTATGTATAAGATAAGATTGGCTTAATTATTAGTACTCAATATTCTTAGTATGTCTAGATTCTTGTGTTCATTTAAGTACCTACGTTATAAATAAATACCTAAGACACAAAAATTGTGTACAAAACAACTTATTTTTAACGTTTCGCCTGCTTCCAAAATATTCAATATTGAGTAACGATTTGTCATTAGGACTAAGTGTAGGTATATATTAAAGGATTAACGAAGTCAGGGAATCCTACCCTCTGGACACAATCCACCCCAGGTATGATCAGCTTGATGAAACACAAACAAGCGCTTAATAAAGCGGCTTAAGCCCGTATCGTTGGAGTTCATAACATTTATTCAGGCACTAAGATAGCAAGCGCTTTCACGTGTTTTTTTTGGGATCAGCTGAAAACATTAAGATTTCTATTTATTACGGATTGTTTAATTTTCAAATATGAAAATACAGATCTAGTTTAATCGGGTAGTTAGTAATGCTAAGTAATGTTTATTATGCTGATTTTTTTTATTAAATATACACATTTTTTAAACTGGTTACCAAATAGATTTTATAAATAATTCCTCCCCTTTTAACATCTTGATTCTTGAAAAGGCATTCGTGGATCGGCACGAACTAACTTCACGCATCAAACTGAAAATATTTTCAATCACAGTTTTTCGTACATGTATTTTTCCTTTTTCTTTTTATCGTCCAATAATTAAATTAATTTCTTCTGCGGAAGCAATAAGTCATCGGATATCAGCTGGTTCATAATGAAATAATGTTTGTTGGTAGATTTATGAAATTTGTTCGCGGGATCAGGAAAAGAGAAAACTCCGAATGTTTATATTGCGAAGAGTGTCGGAGTTGGGAGACAAAGCGACAAGCTATGAACAGTGCCTTGGGCGCTCCTGTTACTGCTTAAAATATGACAAATATAATGACCTGGATAAGGATTCCTGGAAAACTATCGCTGACACAGTAAATGTTATTATGACCACAAAGGAGGCAGATGAGCGGCGAATATAAAGAGACTACTGTGCAAGATACATGGCGGTTAAGGGCGGGGATCATGTGCATGAAAGAGAGGTTGTTTAGCCAGTAGGAATCTGACAATACCCTTATGGGTGTCCGTGAAGGATTTTCAATAATAAATAAATAACCTATAAAAATGACATTTTACAGAATGCTTGATTTTCGTAGGATATATAAGGGTTCTTGCCATGTAGGCTCCGTTCCGAACCTCAAAATAAGATGGCGTTTATTATGCTGTGTTTTGATACGGATAATTTTTATCCTGTTTTTTAGTTTTAATTACCCTATACAAGACTGTCATTCCACACAATATTGGCGTATGGTTGAGAGACACTAACACTAACGGTGAAAATTTCAGAAATTCTGAAGAAAACTCCTCTTCGGAAGAAAAGTTCTCCGAAGGATTTGTGTACTCATGAGAGAAGGAGACGCAACGATGAGTTGTACGTAATTAATCAGGGTCCCAAAATTACCTCGCACATTAAGCTGCTTAAATCGGGTGGGCTGGACATGGACAGAAGACGCCCGACTCGTGGATCCACAAATGCATCGTGACTGGACACCCGGGTGGAAGGAGAAGGGTTGGAAGACCAAGGCTGAGTTGGAAGGATGCAGCACAGCTACTAGGGACGAACAACTGTTAGACGGTAGCCGGGAATCGCGACTGATGGAGACGAATGATAGCGGAGGCCTCGATAAAAAAGATCGCTATTCTACCGGCGGTAACAAGTCTTTTGTTTGGAACAAAAATCAACAGATGGCTGATATTATAGTCAACACACACATACGAATCAACAAGGGAGCTAAAAACGTACCCGCTTCGGCGAAACAGATGTTTCTAAGCTCGAATAGACCCGATCTAATATGCACCCTTCTTATTATCAAAGTTCATTTTTGATTAATTAATTTTTATTGGTCAGACACGTTACTTATTGGGTAGGTAATGGGGTAAACACGATAGATAATGTAAAAAAAAATAAGAAAGAAAACTTTGGGAGGAGGTGATTGATATTAGGTACACCAGATCGGGGTCAGTGGAGAGATTCTTTTGCCTCCTTACCTACCTACCTGCATGGTTTCACAAGATTGGGGTCAATGGAGATATTCTTTTGCCTCCTTATTTATTTTATTTTAATATTACACCAGATTGGAGTCAGTTAAGAGATTCTTTTGCCTCCTTACCTCCCTGCATGGTTTCACAAGATTAGGGTCAGTGGGGGGATTCTTTTGCCTACTCATCAAAATAAGGTTCTCTTATGATAGAGGCTGCAAGGCTGGTCTCGAGGAATTTATAACAATGAGATTGTAGGTAAAACACAAAAAAGAGGTTTTTATGTCCATTTTTCTCACTATTAAAATAACGTTAAACCGAAATTGGCAAATTTGCTACCGCGGAGTGAGCATATCAACGACGATCCTCCAGATTTTGAGTTACATTAAATTTCAAATACCTCTATTATTATCCCACACATATAGTATAAGATTATTCATTTATTTTGCGTGATTAAAGCTCATTGTTCCCCACTCACCAAATTTCTTTACATTAATTCTCACACGCAAAACTTTATATGTATACAATAAAATATGAACGGACATTTCTAAAATTTCACACCACCGACTTCTATTTAGTTCACAACTAGACCATAGAGTAGAATAGCTTACAACAATAATATTGCCACAAACAAAAATGCCTATTAAAAGTGACACGTTAAATCATTTCTTTTATCTATGAACGTTTAATCTGCAAAGTGTGTGGTAATGTCAAATAACGAAATGGATTATTCTTCCGAATATGTAGACGAGTCTTTAAGATCGCGTGTGAACGGGCACTAATGCAATATGTATGTATGTAGACCTGTGCTGCGTGAGTCAGATCTTATATTACAAAAAAAAGGTTTTAACTTGATTAGAACTATACGAATCATGGCAAGAAGTGAGTTGTAGAATTGTGTCCCCCGTATTCTACCCCTTTCTTACTGCCTTAGGGCCAGGGGTAGGGAAATAACTTTCTAAGAAGGGCTAATATTGGGCAATTTTAATTGTGTTGACGTCACAAAGTGTAAACTTCTTTTGTCCGCTTTTTTGCGATTCGTCAGGCTTCAGAGACAAAATATAGGAAAAAATACTGCGTAGGACACCAACTTTTTGAGCTTACATACTCCAATACCTATCAATTTCTCATATAATGAGGCGGTTGATGAGTTGGCTAAGGATTCGGCGGTGCATGGTAATTTGCCGGTGGATTTCCACCTTCCCCTGAATGATATTAAATGTTTGTTTTTGGAAACTGCACTATCTTGCTGGAGCAACCAGTGGCTCGACAAACACAACACCAATGGGTTGTCTTATAGATCGATAAAACCGTGTACCACCACAAGACCGTGGTGGTACAAAACCGTATACCTAATCTAGATAAGATATTAATAATAATAAACACTTTATTGGTAAAAATATAAATAATAATAAACCAAAATTGGCGGGCTTATTGCCTGGAGCAATTTCTTCCAACCAACCTAATTGATATTAGTACCTTATCACGAATAAGATTCAACCATCATACTAGGCTGGACTCCCATCTTTTTAAGATGGGCCTGGTCTGCTCCCCTTGGTGTGAGTGTGGTATTGATATGGAATCACTGGACCACGTATTTCTGGATTGCCTTATCAGAAGTGCGGTTCCATTGTTTTTTTTAATATTGACGATTTTATTAATTATTACACTATCAATGTAGCATGTAGCGTATCTACTAAGCCTGAACTCACACAAAATACATACATTTGTGCAGCAAAATTTTGTTTTAATCTAGTTTCTTTCACTTCTTATGATTGAAAATTATGTTTTAATTTAGTTTCTAAATACTTTAATTCTGTTAAATTGGGGCTGAAATCGTCCGAAATCGGACGGAAAGCCGGTGATCAAGAAAAAAAACTACAATACCAAATACCAATAGATATCAAGCGTGATCGGGGCAGTGACAAAAAACTATGCCTACATAAAGTCATTTTTTTATATTGTAAGTTTTGCATAAATAAATAACTATTGTGCGTTAACAGTTGTTAGCTTTGATTTAGGGTAGTTCAAAATAGATGGTGTATTTTTTTATTTTATAAATCAAAATTTTACTTCTAGTGTTCGGAGAAACATCACATTTGTTTTTCTATATATTTTTACCCAAATTTATAAGTAATGAAAAAGGCATGAATAAAAATGAAAAAAGTACCTATTAATAAAATTATTTAAAAAATTTGCGACCTGTTTTGTTAAAAATAAAATTCCTAAACCTTAAATATTTAAATTTATAATTTATGTGGTATACAGATCAAATATATTTTCGACATAAATAATGACACTATATGAATACTGAGCAATGAAATATATACCTACGTAAAATACATACACTTGGAAAAAATAAATGTGTAAATACCTAATCGATTTTTATATTTTTATGTTCCTACCTATGCAGTATAACGAACAACCAATGATGGCGGTCATTTTTTATCCAAATGTCACCGAATTGTTTGACAGCGTATTTATTGCTTTAGGAGACACTTCTTTCAAGTAGAATTTTATTGAATACTCACATGTATAAAAAACACAGTTTCTTGTACTAGTCAACGTGGACCACCGCTCTTTTATTGTAAGAAGCAAAGACAATAGAGAAACAAATTTTAATATATAAGTACATAGCTCACTTGGTGACGCTAGTAGTATCATAGAGAGTAATCCATATTTTGACATTTACAACAACATGAAAAAATATTATTATCAACCCCATAAAAATTAAGTATCAAAAATGATCATGTCGTGATGTCATATCTATATATTAATACGTGAAGGAAAAACTTCGTGACCATTTTAACGAAAATTACGCGGACAGAGGAGTATGAAATTTTGCACACTTATACATAGTTTATATAGAGGAGGGGTGGCGAATGCTACTAATTTTTTTTTAAATTATGCATAAAAATAGATTAAATCAATAAAAAAAACACTACGCACATTACTGTAATGTTATGTTTTTCATACTCACACACACCTCGGTGTATTTGACATTATTTATATGACACAGATCTATAGTTTAACTATGGTCAAATTGAGAATAGATTAATACATAGAGTATAATAATACTACTTAAAATTATTATTATTTCAAATCATTTATTCATTAAATCACAATATATCATATAAAGCATACAACATTGTAAAAAAAAATTAATAAAAATAAATTAAAATTAAATACAATGCTATATACTAAATATAAAAATATCGGTATTATCTCTCATGATACATCACGATGTAATGTAATCATGAGAGATCTTCGAACTACAGAGAAAGGAACCTTCTTAACATCCTACATGAGGACAACAGAACTGCCTTTTGGATGGCATATCTGAGACCACAACAGATGCCAAGTTTCCCTAGATTGTCTTTAAGAGACTTAGGAATAACTCCATTCGTCGATATCACTATATAGGTATTATGTGTGTGGTTGGTGTATGCCACATATCCTTGATTTCGTGAGCAAGATCAAGATATTTAATTATCTTGTCTTGCTCGGCTTTTTTCAAATTTTCGTCATACGGTACAGTGATATCCACGAGATACGTTATCCCATTCCTACGATCAACCAATACAATGTCCGGACGATTTGCGTTAATCGTTCGGTCAGTTTGTATTGGTATATCCCAATATTACTTTGTATTATTGTTTTGCATTACCGAAATTGGGGTGTACCTATAATAAGGTACTTCAAAATCGAGTAAACCATATTTCAAGGCAAGTTTTTGATGAACTATTTTAGCCACATCGTTATGTCTGTGCAGATACTCATAACCACACAGGAGAGGACACCCAGACAAAATATGTTTGATAGTTTTTCCCGTTTGGCGACATGCACGACATTTATCAATGATATTAGGTGTTTTAATTTATTTTTTATAATTTTGTGTCACTATGACCTGCACGGAAAAGTTTAAGTCTAAGTTTAGTTCGAAGTTCGAACGAAGTTCGATTCAAACTTTTCCGTGAATAGGTACATAGACTGTAGATAGTCGCCGCCTACAATTATTATTACCAGCAGCCCTATTCACGGAAAAGTTTGAATCGAACTTCGTTCGAACTTCGAACTAAACTTAGACTTAAACTTTTCCGTGAATAGGGCTGCTGGTCTTGTATTGCACAGATAAAACCTTCTGTTTCGCTAAATAGTTCACCAAACCTCAACCATCCAGGCGAATCTTCAAGACTTACATGTGATGAATTTAAAGTTTCGAAGAATCGACCGTGGAGAGACTTGCCTTTCCATATATATCAACCCGATCGTGTACCCCAATTATCGGTGGCGAAACAGGATTTGATAAATTTAAGGGTGTGTACTTCAAATCACACGCAATGAGGTCTTCATAACCCAATTTATTCCTTGATGAGATACAGTAAGACTGGAGGAGGTTTATTTCTTTCTTATTCGTGTTTTTAAATTATTATTAATAATATTTAATTGGATATTAATTATTAATAATTATTTAATTATATTGGATTAATATTTTTTTTTATTAAATAGCCATAGAAAAAATTTAAACATATAAATATTTCTAATTTGACGTATCCAATATCCATGTCATTGTTTTGGAAAAAAAAATGCAAAATAGCGCTCGCTCAGTCTCTGACAAAGGAATCTTAAGAATTAATATTCAAACTTATAATCTAAATTAGTTATGATCGAATTTCGAGCACCGATGGTCCACTAGTTATTACAGATTGTCATCGGCATACATTATTATAATACATTAAGATACTTCAATGTTCTTCAGATAATTGAAGAGTCCATTCTGCCGCCATTAGAATGCGAATGCCCGGAGGGTAAAGGGGGATAAAGAGGGAGTCCCATCGCAACACCAGGTCACGTTTTCCAGTTCGGGATCCACGTTTTCAATAAAAAAATACAACATAACCTCAACTTCGATTAGTGCTATGTCCACATCACGTACCTACAAACCCCACTGTCGTAAATATCCCATTATTTTTGTAACCCACACTGGGAGACAGTAATGTCAATGTGCTGCGTACTAGATACACCATTCGGAACGGGAAAAAAATCTAAAATATTATGTCATCTTGAGTAACGGAGATGAAGAGACGTAAAGGGTAAGGAAAAATTGTCATAGTAATAATAATAATTATAGAATAAAAAAATATCAAAACTCCCTTTGAACTCCACTTAGAAGCATAGGGAGGCAACAAGAGCTCTCCATTGCGCTCGATCTTGCGCAATGCTTATGACCTCCTCCCACACCGAGTCCATTTCCCTCGGCTCTGCCTCGAAGGAACGGAACACGGCATGAGAGGGTCTTCCACGTCTTCGAGACCCTGATGGGAGGAAAAACAGCGCTAATTATAGAATACGAATTAATTATTTATTTTATTCGGGGCGGAGGCAAATTTATTTGAAAGGTTTCTTTGATTCTTCTGTCTCTTTCTATCTTGTTGTTCTGAATGATTGTCCGAAGAGAGATAGAAATAAAAACAATTAAATATTAGAAATGGCAGCTAAATTAAGTTGTTTTATGGATTTAAGTTGTTTTGTGGATAACTTTAGGGGCCTCCAGATCAAATTTACTAAAATGGATCGGTTTACTAACTAGGTTTTGAACAGATAATGTTCGTCAACACACCCACTGAATTCTCATTTCCAAATTAAGAAAAGGTCTTTCAATTGTTACGTCAGCAACTCATTTCATATTATCATCATTAAAATATACATAATATCTCTAATATAAATTAAAGTCGGGTTAGTGCGAACACTTATAAGTCGAAATCGGCCCATCCGATGTGTGATTTATTAGATTCTTCTCCGCTCCGGATAACAGAATAACTATTAAAAAAATGAAAATTGATAAGAAATAATATAAAATATAATATTAAAGTTAGTATGGAACGAATTTCATGCAACGCCATCTTTGAAAAAATCTAACAACAAAATAATTATTGTCTTCTACACCTGCGCCCTCTCATTCTTGCATACGTAATTGCCACTCTTACAGCAGCCCATTTCACTTACTCCACCGTTTCGGACGTTTTAGAAATTATTCATACAAAGTCAACCAAATTGCGCGCATATAATTATATTCTCGCGTTGATCCAGTCGGAGCTTTGAATACGAATGAAATATGGACGTTTTAGAATTAATATTTTAATGTTATTATTTAATCACAGTTTAGTTTATTTTTGTTTCAGGGGGCGTAGTGCACAATGAACGGACCGCCTTTGGTTAGGACCAAAGGGTCCACAGAACAACGTCTGTCGGGAAATCTAGTCTTATATATCAAAATGGAGAGCTGTTTCCCGATGTCATCGCATCACGCCTTAGCGGCTGGACCGATTTCGCTAATTCTTTTTTTGTCGTGTAGGCTTTTATCAGCAGAGTGTCTTTTTAGAAGAAAAAAGTTAAGAAAAATGTACGGAAAATTAGAAAATTACAGAAAACTCTACGTAGACAAGTTTATTAATTAATTTATTTATAATTTTTCTTCCATTTTTGAAATTTTGACAGAAATTGTCAATTAGTGCGATTGACAGAATGCAGATGGAATGTGGCTTAAAACAGATGCATCAGTCGGAATTACATTGGTCAAATGATAATTCATCATCATCACCATACAAATTCGAATTCAATATTCATAGTTTAGGAACACAGAACAACATCTGTCGAGAAAGCTAGTTGTATATAAAAAGGAATCCCTTTTTGCCTTGGTTACGGCTTCACGAGTGAATGGCTGAACCAATTTTGCTGGTTCTCTTTTTGTTGTGTTTAAAATTGTGTGAAGAAGTTTCTAATGAAAGAAAATATTAAGAAAGTTGCACGTAATTGTAGAAAATATAAGAAAAATTTACTTAGGTAACCTTCTTAGTGCTTTTGGCTATACAAACAACATTTGAATATAAATTGGCGTTTGACATAACTATAAGTTATTTGGAATTTGGTGCGATTTACTGCAAATGTTGTTTAGAACTGATGCATCGGTCAAAATTGTATGGGTTAAATGTGTAATTATTAATTTATCATTATATAAATTCGAATTCAATATTCGTAGTCAGGACAGAACAAAGCTGGTTTAAAATAACAATGTGGGTGATAAACCGGACACCTAGTCGAACAATCAATAAAACACTACAGGTCGTTTCAAGAATTGGAAATTCCGTTTTATTAGCAAAAAAGGGAAACATATTGCGTCCAATATTGGCGTGGTAAACCGTCTTTTTTTTTTAGACATAATACTTAATGTTTCACCACTAGAACCTTTTTTACGATGTTAATTCATATCAAAATCTATTACATTATACGAAAAAAGGTATAAAACATTCCTATACATAGAAAACAAACGACACTATAATGAGATGGGCATGGCTGGAACAATTAATTAATTTATTGAGGATACCAAGTGACAGTTATTCGACGAGATCGCTGTTCTTCCAAAGACGAGAAAGATCCTCTCACACTGTGATCCATTCCTTCGAAGCAGAGCTGAGAGATCTGTGGGGCTAGTACGAGTTTAATCGAAAGCCAATTGCACGCAATTATTATTAGAGTGCAAACAGTCAAACGATCGAATCGTTCGATCATTTTTGTATGGAAATTTTTCGAAACGCTTTCGATTATCGTTTCGATATTCGATCATCGAAAACTTATACTAGTGGTACTACTAGACATAGATGGAGTGGGAGGAAGTCATCGCAGCTGCACGAAATCGAGAAAAGTGGAGTGCTCTTGTTGCCTCCCTAGGCCCTTAAGTGGGGTGTTAAAGGTACCTAAGAGTAGATAGATAGATATTAAAAATAATTTAAATTGCACAAAATCAATAGCACAAGATATTATGAGAAGTATCAGATATTGAAAGTTTTTCCATTAAGTAACAAGGAATTTTGAAGAAATTTATTGACGCACAATTAATTGCAACTATGTAGGTAATAATTGTTTATGGAAATTTTAATATTGTAACTGTCACATTTTCCACCCCTATCCTTCTGACAAACATAATAATTGCGCTGGTTACCGAAAAAGAATGCCAGATATGTTACAAAGCACAAGAAAACACGAGGGTTTGAGGGTTTGTCGGGGTGAATTATTCATTATGTAACAAAACAATATTGCAACAATGTATAAATTCCAAAGACCTTGAGCTCGACCAGAATGTGGGTATTATGTTGTATAATTATTATTATTATCACGCCATTGCCTAATGTTTCGAAGCAAGCTTAGAACAAATACAAGGAATAAAATGATGCAACTATATGGGGAAGCTTAAGTGAATTGTGACATTTTGAAGTATGTTGAGATTATTTACTTCGAATAGGACATTTATCAAAAGAAAAGGGTTTTTTTTTCAAATCAAATGTGTTATTGCATACGTTCTATTTGATTTTGTAAAAAGTCTATTTTGATTTGAAAAATGTCCAATTTGAATTTGAAACTGAGATCCCAACGACGGAATTTGCTCCGCATATTATTATATCTATAATATAAAAGAAAGTCGGGTTAGTGCGAACACTTATAACTAGAAATCGTCTGAACAGATTTTTATCATGTTTAGTTTATTAGATTTTTTCTCTCCGCCCCGGATAACAGAATAATTACTATTAAAACATCGAAAAATGGTTAGCAATTAATATAAAATATAATATTAAAAGTGGTATGGAACGGATTTACTGACAACAACGCCATCTGTGAAAATGTCCATAACAACACGATTTTATTTACCAAAGTATCTTCCAAACATTAGTATGCATATTTACAGAAATAATTTTTGAAAATTCAAACTTAATTTTGTATAGGTTGGTAAATAACAAATTCAAAATCAATATTCATAGTAAAGACTACAGAACAACGTCTGTCGGGAAAGCTAGTTTACAATGTAAATGAGTAAACATATTCATCGAAACATTATATATATATTATGTCTTGGTGTAGGTATACAATTATTATCATGCATGGTGTCCGGGAATGGGTTTAATCGCAATTACTACACCATCGCAAATTTGATTTAGTTTTATAAATTTCTTGAATTTTGTGTTGTTTTGTGACAGAAACATTTGGACATACGGCAAAAGATAAAAAGCCTTACGCTTTAATGTATCGCGAGAGTAATAAAAGAGCAAAAAAAATAAGGTAAATTATTTTAAAAAAGGAATTCAGCGTAATTGCGTAATTTCGCAAAATTTCATTACTGTCAGAAAAACGCAAAAATTTTAAACAACAGGAACGTTTATTTAAGTCAGGGGAAAGAAAATACAGTTATTCTTGGTCCCTACGTATTTTTTTTTCAAAATATCATGCTGACAGCGTTAAGATCAAAATGGCGTATGTATAGAAAGAGAAAAAACCATTTTTTTTGTATAATATTACTTTGACTATAATCCGTATAAACGTGTTTTTTGACCGACCTCGGTAGCCTGAAAAAATGCCCGGATTCGATTTTATACAATTGAAGTTTTCATCTCGAATATTTTTTTAAATATTTATTATCCCATAATTTCATAGTTATTAAAATTAATTATTTAATTTATAAATCATAGATGAGAGAAAACAAACTGACATGCCGACAAAAACCTTGGACTAAAGAAGTATTTATTTACTCCTAAACACGTGTTCGTAAATCAAAATGATTTTCAATAATAATGTCACATCCAATGCGAGTGTTCGAAAACTCACTTAATAATAATTATAAACGACAACATAAAAATAAAATATTTTTTATTCGCGAATTAATTATTATTCGCATTAAGTTAAATAAATTTTCTTTGAACTTGAATTTGGATAATTTATTTGATAAACGATCATTCTGGGACTTTACATAAACCATAAACATTCACGTCTGATGTGGGGAAATATTTTTATCTATGAATAACTTTGACAGGTCTAAATATAAAAAAACAAAAATAACAGAACTCACCTGCATCTGCGAACTGGATCCAAAACAAACAATTATAGAGATAACAACGCACTTGGCACAAATACTGTATTTTTACACGAATTATACTAAAAAAATATTCGATATTGACTGTGTTTTTACAAACTTATGTGATTTGTTACTATCGAAAAAAAATCTCAATACTAGTTGTGCTATTATTGATAAATTTAATGTCTCTTCAATTTTTTCAATTGGTTATTATCACTCTGCCATAGACGAAAAATACCCTAAATATTATCAGAGTAGGTACTTTTTTTAACTTTTTTTAGTGCAATGAAACAGTCATCATCGAATATTTCAAATATAAACAAAAACACAACACACAAAAATAAGAAGAAGAAAAAATACACAAAAGTCAAAGAGTTCCCTTGAAGAGAGCGCACAACACATGCATGGATGTCAACCCACAACACAACAATACACAAAACACTTAATTGTCTGTCAGTGTGCCTTGCGAAGATTTGTTAGCGGCTATGGTACAACATGCTACTATTATTAATATTAAACTTTAAATAATAATAATGATGAAAAACTGGATCATTTACAGCTTAAATTTGGCATAGGGGACAGTTGTGCTATTATTGTTGGACCGTTTCGCCATTACGAATAGCATCCAATGAAGATGAAGGATAATCTAGCCGAATATCTAATCTCTTTGTTTTCAAAATATTGCTCATAATGAGTGGACTGTATAAATTTTGAATAAAACTTCAGAAATTATTTTGAGAAGGAACATAAGTACCAGAAACGCTGACTGAAATGTTTAATGAATAGCATTTCAAAAAGTTCCTCGGAATAGGAACAATGGATTATGTAAACACTACAAAGCATCACTAAATGACAATGACTAGCCGAATATAGTTGAAAATCTGCCCATCAGAATTTCAAATCGGCGCTGAATGATAGCTTGGAAAAAGTAGGTAAATCCGCAAAAAAAAAGAAGTCATTGGTCAATCGAAGGCTACTGATGGCTTCCTTTGCCAATAAGAATCAACTTAAAGAAAGTCTAAAAAAGTTATGAATGGAACAGCTGATCTTTTGCAAGAAGTGAGTAAGGTCTTAAATAATATGTACAATTAGTGCGATAACGGACATCGTAAGAATAGTATCATACCAGTGATTTTTTTTTCAAATTATCGATAGTACGTATTTCAGGGACATGAAAATTTAGGGTTTTGTTCGTGTGCCATACATATCAAAATGATAAAAATGAACATACAGCCGAATCTAGAAACAGAGCATATTTTCTTTCATGGCTGATATTGGACACCATGGAAACAATAGGTAACTAATTAGTGGGCGATGACAGTTCTGTCCTGTTATTATTTCCTTGGAGACCACTGACCATATTATCAACGATACTTACTTTGTGTATGGCTTCGGCATGTGTTTGTCTTCTTAGCAAGATTGCTGCGTCTTTTTGCTTTCCAAAGTTATATTCTTGGTTCCCGTTCAGAGAGCCACTGCACCGCCTCTGTGGTCGACTATCAAGAAAATTTACTCTATTTTGTAGCTCTGGCTCTACGTTCGTTTGGTTTAAATGCGCCCTTAGATAAGATCATGGTGATGATTTCACATTCTGGAGATTATTTTTAATCTCTTCACATCTCCTAGAACATTAATGTCCCCTAGCACGACATGCCCCTTTAAAATACTGGATAGTTCTAGAAAATTTCACGAAAAATCCCGTTTAAGATTCTTCATAGGGTCAAAAATCGGCTACACAAAAAATGTATCGAGGAGTAAAAGAGAACCGAGTGTTGATCGGAAAAGGATTTTTTTTTGGCCTGCTCAGCAAAAACAGAGGAACATTATAATTCACGTCAAAAGGTAATGGAATCTGTGGGATATTACCGTATCAAAGGCCAATTAGCATTTTAAGAAGCAAAAAGGATGAAAAGAAGAACTGAAACGAGAAACCCGCCGCGATGGATAACACTGACCATAGGGCCAACGTTAAAAGATTTTTAGGCAACCCACGTATAATACGATGTTTTTATAATCCCAACTACCACTCGCATACAACATGTCCATTATAGCAATCCTTGGACCTAATATTAGTATAGACGCCTCATTTAGCAGTGATGATGACATGAAAATGACATAATGGAATATTTTGGAAGCTTTTTTTTCAAGTTAATGGTCGCGTTGTGTGAAATACTATAATGAGTCTTTGATAGAAATAGTTCCTATTGCCATCCATAGAAGATTTCTTGGCCGCGCTTTTAAAACGAACATATTAATGTTTGTGTTAATGTCTGACCATTATACACGTCGTGTCAAATTTATGGCCATTGTATGTGTATGTAAATAATCCCTCCTGAAGTTATATTGTCGTGAGTTTGGCAGACTCCACCTTCAGAGGTCTGCCGATGGCCGTCCAGCCACTAAAGAGATGTTAAAATAGTTGTTCGTGTAAGAATATTAGGAATATGACTAATACAACGTTTGCTGAGCTATAATAAGATTTTACCTTCCTGATTTTTATTGTTTTTATTTTAAGAGATGATCTCCTTCTTCCTGGTGGCAATTCCTTGACTGTTAGATGTACATTTTCGCTCATATCCCCGTAGTCTCTCCAACACATTCTATGCGTAATGTCACCAATTTTGCATTTTACCGTTTTCCTACTTTTCGGATTAAATTCTACAGTAATCATATTTTTTTTTAAATCTAAGAAGTAAGAAGATTTATCTTCATCTCATGACATTACCCCCCTCTAAAAATACGTAGTTAGATTTTTAAACATCCGATTGGTGTAAAGGAGAGTTTCTTCATTATCTAAAATCTTCGAGATCCACAATTTCATTTTGTGTTAAAAAAAATAACCCATTGGTCATTTTCGTCGGTTACAAACCTTACATCATTTCCAATAGAAAAGTGAGAGTAACGAAGGTCACAGCTAAGACGTATGGATAGAAAAAATTGAAGATCCGTTCTAATTGCCTATCCGTTTGTCTATGAAAGTTAGATTATTAAGGAGAGTTAAAGATTATCATATCATATGGGCGAACGTCATTGAAATTGCAGAAAAACAAGCGCAAGGGATGGCCTTTGATCTTTTTTGTCACCCTATACTGCTATTTATAAAGGGAACCAAAAAACTGAAGAATTTAGAGAGAAATAACCAAGAATACTCACAGCCGTAAAATATATGGGACAAAACGATGATGCTGACGCCGCAATGAGAAGATCCAGAGAGAAAAATTTTCGCCGGTGGATGTCCTCCAGGATTATGATTCAACGTCTATAAAGATTTTCCCCTCTTTCAATAAATATAAATGCTAGATTGTTAAGTTCTAACAAGCAAAGAAACTGCGAATCCCTCGACATTAGCCAAACGCCGTTTAGTGCTGAGTGTCAGACCAATAGAGTCGTTCACAATGGAGTGATTAATAGGCAGACATCATAATGCATGGCCACTACTCTACACGACTTAACAATTGGACTAATTGACTACACTGCTAATTACTCACACTCATTCGCGCGATTTGCGCCCAGCCGTCAACTATAACTAATCATACACAACACCTACGATGTGTGTGCACCGAGTGGCAAAACAATCACTTCACAAACAGTTTGCACATCAATCAAATGCGGTAATCTTGATCTAATGAATGTTCATGTCATTAGCGCGAATTCTTTAATTTATGGGAAATTTTTGTCCATTAAAGTCATAATATTACGATTCCGCCAAATCAATGACAAAATCCAGGTGGTTTTGCATGGAATACCAAGCACAAGGTGGAAAGCAATGTGCAAATTTACAAAATCTGTCATTGATCTGCAATTATGAGTTATGGAATGGAAGACAGATCTGATGACAGCACTGATTAGAACCACAGAGATGAAGACCCTGTGTGATTTTTGCGACAAAACATTAAGGGATACATTAAGAAATATTGTCCCGTAATTAGAAACACTGAAATAATTGTCAAGTACGGAAGGACAAAAAAGGAATATTTGATAACAAATAGATTTCCACAGATAGCAGTCTACAAGATACCAACCCAGAAGACCTACAAAGACGCAAGATTTTTCAAATTAAGTTTGAACTTCTGCGGTCTTACGACATTTTCTACTAATATTTCCAATACTGTCAGCTATCATCATCATTTGATCAATTTCAAACCCATATTGCAAAAGAACCTTTCTTTTTGAGGTTGACCATGATGAATGATTAAACCAATTTTTCTTTATTTATTATTTCCAAAATATGATAATGAACAACACAGGGGCAATTTTGTCATTAAGAGTGTTAACATGAGAGAATTCTGGCAGCGCGGAACTGTCTGCCGACCCTGCCAACTTGATCCGTTTCCAACATTCCTGGCTCAGAGACGAGTGAATGCGAAATATCTCGTGTTTATTTCGTTAAAAAAATGAAAACATTTTATTTGTCTTAATGGTCGTGTAATTTGATTTAATGCTCCCCGGTTCGATTCCCGCCGGTTGATATTATTAAATGAAGAGTCTAAATTTATAACGGGAATTTGGAGTTATGCCGTCTCAATACTGTATTTGTGTCCATTGCGAATCGTTAGAGAATGTTTATTGGGTGGAATGAGTTTGTCTCGAATTGAGTCCTAGCCATGGTAGTCAATGTTGATAGATTGATTATGACAGTTTTTTGGAAAAAGTGATTCTTCTTGTTCAAGATGACAAAGTCTGTAATTCCTTATACATCCTTATTTCCTTAAAAAAGAAATCGTTGTCGATGCTTACTTTAACTGGTCTCTATTAAACTGTCGAATTGGATTAATAATTAAGTATATCAGAAAAGAATCTTTCTTTGTAGGTACCATGACTCATACGATCAAAAGCCTTTGTATAATCAATAAAACAAAATATGAAAAAAAAACACTGTAGGTATTTTTTTTAATGAATCTATGCTCAGTCGAAGTGAACACAAATACACTTTTGACACTAAGCAAATGCTTGTGTCGTGAAAGCGGAAATGGTCGACACGGCCGGGATTAGAACCCACGACCTCCGCACGAAACTCAACCTAATAGCAACCTATAACCTAACATCGGTTCATTATTTCTACATAGTAAGACACATTGTACAAGACTGCCAGCTCAAAAAGTTCACAGGAAGCCTCCAAAACATCCACGAGGCTACTCCGGAGGCGGTGGACTGACTGATGGCGCTAGAGCCAAGACTGTAGAAGAGGACGGGACGCAACCCTCTACGGGTCAAAATTATTTCCGGAAGAGCAATACGAAAAGTAAAGTAAAGTAGTATTCTTTCTACAAGCCCTAGAAATCTCTTTTTTTTTAAGGTTAGTATATTATTCTTGAAAGTTAACCACACATCTAATCCAACTTTCGGAATATTTTTATAAATGGGAAAGACTGACAGAGTTGCAAAATTTCATTATTAACGCAATAGCCATTATTGTAAATACATAAAGATTTTGCGAACAACTCAGATCCAAAGAGAGTTGTTCGGTAGAATTCAATTGTCTTCGTCCTCCGAACACAAAAATCTTTTTTTATTTCAGGTAAACAAACAGTAATTAGCAATACATGGTGGTGATAGTGTTCAGAATAGATTACTCATCGAATAAAGAGACTCGGTTGGATGAGACCGTAGGCGATATCTGTCGAAATCTGTCATAAACAATTCGAAAACAAAACACATCGGCCTAATTAAAAGAAATCTTGTTGTTTCACAATGTTTTTTGCGAATATTAATTGTACAGAGAATTCGAAAAAAAAAATATTTTGTTAAAAAAGAATGGCAGGGCGCCAATGAGATTTGAAAAATGATAATATCAAAGTCAGCGACATGTTCTTTTAATCTCCGGCGATGCGTATAGCGTGTGCCTCACTTCCTGGTCTCTAAGTGATGCGCGATAAGTGTAGTGTTGATGGATCTGAAGTATTCACATTTCAAAAGGAGTTTTTTTTTTGTAGTTATTTTTGTACTAAGTTTTGTCATGAGTCATGAGTGAAATTAACAAATATCTCACTCAACTCTTATTCTTTATTTCGAATGCTGCGACTTTTGGTGATCCCTTTGACTTTACAAAGTTCGCCATTCAGGTGTTCGAATTCAAATCCCTAAATTAAGCATCGTTGGACTTTTAAACATTAACGAATAATATGTAATAACTAATGACTCTAACAATTCATTACTGATGTTCTATTTTTAAATGGAACAAACCACTACGGGCTTACGACCGTCTTCTACAGTTATTTTGAAGGCTGGCTTAGTGTGATCACTTTACGTTAACAGCGTTCGCCATTAGGTTTCAAGTCTCCGAAACTCCTAATCATGAGAATTCTCGACATGTTCAACATGTTGAAAAAATCTCATGTATATGTACAACAAGTAGATATTTAAAAATAATTAATGAGATATAGAGAGAAAAGTTGAAAATTATTTTTATTTTAGAAATTTTAACCACTACAGGCTTACGAGCGTCTTCTGCAGTTATGCAGTGGGTTCCTAAAGAACGGGCCGTCATCTGACAAGACGGCGTCTTTCAAAATTATATGACAATGTTTTTCGTTACTACGGAAACAATATTGACAACGTTCTCAACTGACATATTCAACGCTATTAAAAGTAGCGGCGTATCCGTAGGAAAACAAACCATTAGCTTGCTGTTTCTCCTCTAAGGATTACCGTCACAATAACATAATATGAATATTTTTCTATAAATTGAACCATTGAACGCGTACAGAACATATTCCTTAGATGTATTAACTACAAGTTAGGTATACCCAGCCTATCTGAAAGATATATAAAAAGCCTATCTGAAAGACGTGAACCGACTGTCCTCATTTTATTTTCAAAATGTTGAATAATAGTTTTAACGACCGTGCACTGATTAGTCTCATTAAGCTCCATATACCTGCCCGCGAAACTATAAAAGGAAGTTTTTTGTTTCATACTGATAATTTTCTCACTACTGACTATTTCAAAAGTACAGTAGTTGTCCCGCGTCTTCACCGATTGAGTAACGAGTATGCTGGTCGTGTTGACTTCTTTGACACCAGCATCAGCCGCCTTAGGAGGATCACCAAAGAGGCTTTCTGACAGTCCGTCCTTTACATGCATGCACTCATCGGAGTCCGCATCTTTTAATAGCCCTTCCTGCTTGCTTGTCCTTACTCTTAAGGCTTAGAAATTCCCTATGTGTCTCTAATCACTGGTCTTATTTGAATCAATTATTATTATATTGTATTGTTGTAAAAATAAATAAAAAATAAATAAAAAAATAAAATAAATTATTGTTTTCTATAATTGTTGCAGATCAGAGTCTTCATTTCTTCAGTAAAACCACATTTGATTGTTTTTTTTTGTATTCGTTGACATATTCAATGTTAGCTATAGTTGTATTCCCAAACATTTTGATTCTTTTGACTATGTAATAATTGTAAAAGGCCTCGGCCGTATATTTATTGAAAAATAAATAAATAAAGTATACAAACAATTTGATCCGGTTGCGTATAAGCAGAACATAAGGATGTTAAAAAGATGTGATTATTCAGATGTTTTCCCTTTTATCCTGAATATCCTTAAAAATATTAAACAAAGAAGAAAATTACCTCAAATCTCCAGACATTAGATGTCCAAATAAATAAGCGATACCTACGTTATTTTAGCTGTCAAAAAGCCGAAGACGTATATCCAATTCAGATGAAGCTAAGTCACTTCTCGACGGTGTGTACAGATAATCTTAAGCAAATGCAAATATTATTAACTAGCTGACCCGCCCGCCCGTCGAAGTTCGAACTAACCCGGAATAAAAAAAAAGATTACTCCTAGTTTATGCAACGTTTGTTACATTTTAACCTTTTCTACTTGCAACTACCCTCCAAGGAGTGGTATTGAACTCATACCCCGCTTAAACCTTCACAGACATTAGTAGAATAGATCACCAAAGTTTCATTGAAATACGTTCAATACGCGACAATGTTCTACACTGACACATTCCCCGCTGTTTATAGCAGTACCGTATTCATAGGAAAACACTCCATAAGGCAATTTTTATTTTTATTGCTCACCGGAAAATATACAACGGTTAAATTTAACCACCAAAATTACGTTGGTAACTTTACCTTGTCAACACCTCGCAACAGCCTCGCAAGTGCTAGCAATGAGTTGAAAGGTATGACGGTGCATAAAATTGGGTTTCAACTATATCAATTATTGTAATTATGCAATGTTTGTTACTTGGTAATGAAGTGGTTGGTAGACTGGCACTTACAACGCCGGCTTTCGTACTGCTTCGGGCGGAGATCGTGGGTTCGATCCCAGGTGCCGACCATCTTCCTCGTGTACGACACAAACTTTTCGTAGCTTACTGTGAAAGAGTCAAAGAGAGTATTTGTGATCACTTTGAGTGAGCACAGATTCTTTTAGAGAAGAATGCATTTTAACAAATGTCTTTTCAGCTTTATAACATTATATAAGTATAGATTTACATATTATTTCCTAAGATTAACAAGAGGGATGTAGATAAGCTACAAGATAGCAGAGCAAATACCCCAATGTGTGTGGCCTGAGACGAATTCATCTCGTCTCTAATCATACTGGTCCGTAAGGGATGCTGAAGTAAAGGGCGGATCCATTTATGTTATGATTGTTTGGCAGGTAAAACAAATTACTTTCAGGGTAGCTACCCTTTTAGACACAAATGTTTAAATGTTTGCCGTATTTTATAGGAATAAATATGAAGTAAATTATATAACCTGTTTTCGTTGAGCACAAAATAAATAAGGAATCATAATACCTATAACCTATATTTCGTACGGTTTCATTCTTGTTTTTTGTTTTGATTGTGGGTGTTTTTTTAGGGAGGTATATCTAGTAATCGTTCCAAACTGGTTGTGGATTCGATCCCAGGTGTTGACCATCTTCCTCTTTCATGACACAACCTCTAAGTTTCTTACTGTGAAAGAGTCAAAGAGTGTTTTTATATTCACTTTGAGTAGGCACAGAATCATAAAAAATGACTTACCGACTCGTTCGACATTTAATAACATGAATTAAGTAATGTCAACAAGGTAGACTTTAACCAAGTAGTTAAAAACAGTTAAAATGATAAGACAATTGAAAAAATAATGGCCAAGCAAACGATAGAGAATGTTCTAGTCGCCCTCACAAATTGGGAAGTTTAACACAAAAAAAAACCTAAATTAAATGTTTAAATGAAACGATTTATTTGTTTATCCACTATTTTAATACCCTGACTAGTTTCGCTATAGTAGTTTCTCAGTCACCTGTGACCATGCAGGACCTGTGCCTGCGAAACTAGTCAGGGTTAATAAAATTGTGGATAAACAAATAAATTGTTCTATTTAAATAATTATTTAAATATATCCACCAAGAATGCACGTTCAGTTCGTTAATTTTATTAAAAATATCATGGTCCCAAAAAAATTGAAATTTTCTTTTATATATGGAAGAATTACAAGTATAGTAGGTACTGTTTTTCGATTTTATTTTTTGTTGTCTCATTTCGCAATGGACGGAATTATCACACACAAATTTCTTTCGCGGTAAAATTTTTAATACCAAATACCAATCGGTTGTAAATTTCAGTCAAAAGAAAAAACATTTAAATAACATAAGCATACAATAAGTACACAAAACATGAATAATAAAAAAAAAGAATGAAATAGGACACAGCGCTGTGTGACTAACCTTTCTTCTACTTCTGGAAGTTGTGGCCATCCCCTGGAAAGGACATCATGAGATTATTTGAGGGGCGCGATCCAAGGTTTGGGGCTCCCATGACAGATAAAAGCAATTGACTATTATATAAGGGTGATATTTAAAATAATTTTCTTCGATTTGTAGGTAGCTTTCGAAATAGTTTTAAAGACTCTAAAGAAGAGAGAGACACTAGTTTAAAAGCTATAGTAAATACCTTAGAATACAAATTGAAAACTTGTGTTACTATTTAAATATCGATGGAGGGTCAATTATTTGAGAAACCCTTAGGAAATTGCTTTCAAAACTGTCAGAGGATTTTTGTCATCTCTAAGGTTTCCCAATATTCAGAATTTATTTTTAAAACAGTTACATCATCTCCATTTTTCAAAAGCACGGTTCAACGACATCTTTAGAAAACAATTACAACTTTTTATTACCTCGTTATTTTCATCTCCGCTTCGTATAGAAAGAGTATTTTGCTTAAAATTGTCTTTACATAATAAGAACGTATTTTTGTATTGCCCTTTTTTTTCCTCATTTTTTTTCTTTTATCGACCTATATTGTATTAGTAAAGCTTAATCCTGCTTTAAAATATAGCCTTTAGGTGACAATAAGTAAAATAGATATCTGCTTAGGGACTAATAATAACAATTCGGAAATAAAGATAGTACCTACTCCTGAATTTATGCAACCGTTATATCACTACATATATTTTAGTGTACGACCAATGAAATAGACTTTACAGCTACGAATAGCCTTTGCCTTCACACTCACAAGATAAATATTAACTTACTTTTGGATTGTTCCCAACTAGATCCACGTGTTGATTAAACTGCGCGGTACATTATGCGCCCTAGCCGTGTTTATCGTTTCGCACAAAATATAATGATTAATGAGTCATGTGTAAATATTTATCGTACGCAAAATGTCATTGTGTGTGTGTGTGTCCTTAACATTTTATGAAACTACATAAAAGTGTAGCAAATATATTAATTTCGCCAAGATCATTACCCCCCTAAAAACGTTTGCTTTGAAAAGTGTTGAAGGAATACTTAGTGATGCTTTTAGTTATCCTAAAGGTATATATTTTATATTACGCGTGTTCCTGGAAGGATCGTGAAGTTGAACCATAGACAACAAAATTGGGTTTGCAATAAAATATCAAAGCCAATAGGTATCGTTCCGAATGCTCGAAGATGTAAACAGCTAAACTAGGCAACTTGAAATGACAGAATTGCTTATGTGGTCTGACAGAGGATCACTCCCGTATTCATGACAGCCAAGGAGTTACTACCATACTTAGTATTTTAGAAGAACTCCAATTAAAATGGTGTGGGTGCATCCAACTAATTCTATTAGATCACACAATTATATAAAGGCAGATCTAAAAAAAAATTGATAATGCAATACAATGCGGTTCTGCAGAGAAACGGCACAACAGAAGACCAAATCCAGAACCATACAATATACAACCTACAAGAAAAACCGACCCCAACAGCCAACATATGCGATAACGTGGGACGGTGACAGGAAGACGAGGACTTATTTGACCCCTTTTGCACTCGGGGTCGAATGATTTTTATATGAAAAGAAGTTAAATAACAAAAAAAAAAAAACAGTTTTATTGAACTGTTAGAGATCTTCCCCCGACTTCATGTCGTTATCATGACAATGTATTTTACCCCATCCAATGGCGACCGGATGTGGGGACTAACAGCAAGGTCGCTCCAACCGGATATCCGATCATTTGGAACCTACTTGATGGCTAGTGCCGGTTTGCGGCGTACCTACCTCCCAGCCAGACTTGACGATATAATTTGCAATACAGAGGGGTTGAAATGATGGCGTAGAATATACGGCACATCGTTATAAATAATAATATTTTTTATTTACCTATCACAACGAGTCCCTAAATCGTAGCTAGAGAGATCATAACTCCACTTTTTGCCATTCAGACATAGTGCATGCAAAGATATGCTATAAATTCTGTAGAGATATGAATGAGAATATTAGGAACAATAATGTGGTAGGATGTTAGGTTGTTACAAATATGAGGGCTAATAATTAGAGCTATTTTGGGCATATATAATAATGTATGCTAATAAGATTACAAAAAGAATTGCACAAGGGAAAAGTTGTAAGAAATTTTGATTTTAGCGTGTAAAAATACTTTTTCTATCTTACCATAATAATTCAGAAAAATTTGGTTTAAATGGGGTCTATTCTTTCTACAATATATACTATCAGTTAATAGGTTTCACATGTGATTTATTTTCTTATAGGTACACCGCAATCTTTTGGATTTTTTTTTAAATAATGCAATTATAGAGGAATTTTTTTGATTTCAAACTTATGACACATCGAACTTCATCCCGTATCCGAATCAACGATAACTATAACATAATGCAATAAATTATTTGCTAAATTCAATTATGTTTTAATGTCGTAAATCACACTGTATTCATGTAATAAGTCAAAATTATTTTGTAATTCTGGGTTAAGACGAA
The DNA here is from genome assembly GCA_963576905.1 of Mystacides longicornis. Classification (NCBI taxonomy): domain Eukaryota; kingdom Metazoa; phylum Arthropoda; class Insecta; order Trichoptera; family Leptoceridae; genus Mystacides; species Mystacides longicornis. The sequence goes on from OY756438.1 coordinate 775,017, forward strand.
TGTCGACGGGCGGGTCAGCTAGTAGGATATAAATCTCGGGCAAAAACTAAATTCCGGACCAATATTCAACAATTAGCTTACTAGAATAGCGAGATTGAACGGCACATTATGCGGTTAGATGTTGATATAATACGCTTTTATATTATAGCTAATGTAACCTTCAACAAAATGGCGACGGCAGTAATCAAAATGGAGGAAAGAACAACAAAACATACGAGTCAAGCATGACTGAATCCTGTGCTTAGAAATCTAACGACTTTGAAGAATTAATTTTTATCTGAACGCTCCAAGAAGGGTCGTAAACGAATACAACCACATGGCTGTTCAAAGGCACTATTTTATGTTCAACATTTAACATATTATGGAGGATTGTGAAAGGATTAGGTAAAAATAAAAAAGTCACAATGACTCCATCTATCGCATTAGTTGTAAATTAATATTAATCGAAAATAAGTTTCTAATTAGTTCCAGCGAAAATCGATGGATAAAAATCTCATGTTTCCGCTATATTAGAACCTCTTTAATGGTAAGACGCTAACCTTAGGTAGTCAGTTCTATATAATATATGTATATGCATATATGTATGCTTTTTCACGTGAAATTTCTACTCGGGATTGGAGGCCTGTCTCAGATTGAACGGGACCTGTTGCCTGGTAGAGAATGCTTCAAGCATTAAGTTCCGCCGGCTCTACTGACACCTATGTATAGAAGACAGTTATTTTTTTTTAATTATTATTTATTATGCATCACATTTTTTTTTTTTAGCCATCACGCCGTGTCCCGTAAGGGGTAGGCAGAGAGAATGGAACTCCACTCTTTTCTATCCAAGCATATTTCGCTTCTTCCACCGACATAACATTTCTCATACAGCCTCTCCTATTTCTCTTACTTCTTACCTGGCCTTCCTTGAGGACGGAATCGATGTGTTCGATCCACGTCATTCTCGGTCGGCCACGTCTCACAAAAATAATACTAACAAGAAAAATTACTTCCTAGTAGGTATGGGCATATAAATTTTTACTTTTATATATTTTAGGAGATACTTTAGTACCAGATACGAGTAGGTTAAAAAAAAAATCGCTTACTTCATTCAGTCGTGGAGAGATAAATATAATTTCAACATCTATCACTGTTTGAATCTTTTTGGGCTTTCGACCGACTGCTTTTTTGAAAGTTGTCATAAGGTTCCAATACACTGAAAATAATTAATTTTTCTAGAGTAGACAATATGAACATAGACAGGACTGTGTTTTTTTTCAAGCTAGAGTAAAAAAATGACTGCAGAGCAATTTTTATAGAACTTTGAGTAGTTTTTTTATAGTTCTCCAACAAGAGTGAAACAAGCACTATATGCATTACACAATTTACCTATTTAGAACTAAATCTTTCTAAGTAGAGATGGAAAGGTTTGTGTTTACACTTCTAGACCCAAGAAAGATCCCCTTAACTAGATTAGCTCCGTAAGAAAATTTATAATAATATTGTTCTTCAATAACTGAGCTATGTGAGAAGGGTATTATTTATTTTATCTTACTACTAGCTTTCCAGACAGACGTCCTACTATGAATATTGATTTCAAATTTGTAATTTATACAAAAATACGTTGAAAATAATGTTTGAATATTAAAAAATAATTTCTGAAAGCACGAAAAATAAATCAAATCAAAAATCTGCGTAACAATATTTTTAATGTCAATGGTTGTCAGGTACACAATAATTTTGTTGCTATAGAATTTTTCATAGATGGCGTTGGCGTCACAGGAAATTCGTTCCATACTAACTTTAATAGTATATTTTTAATCACCTATATTTCTTATGCATTTTCATTATTTGGCGGGTGCTGAGTTTCTTTGGTCACATTGCCAGACAAGAGCCAGATAATCTGGAAAAAAATATAATCACCGGAGGCGTTCCAGGCAGAAGAAGCAGAGGCAGATCACCTGCAAGGTGGTGTGACCAGATAAAAAAGGCAACAGGGGGAGACTTGTACTAGGCGATGCGGGCGGCGGAGGACAGAGAGGATTGGAGGCGTTTGGTGCTCACAACAGGCACCAAGTAGTTCCATGGGTCACGACCCTCAGTAATGAGGAAACGAAGAAGAGAGAGAGATGCATTTTCAACTTTTTAACTGTTCTGTTATCCGTAGCGGAGAAGAATCCAATAAACCAAACATCGGAAGAATCTGTTCAGCCGATCTTGAATAATTATAAGTGTTCGCACTAACCTGACTTCTTTTACATTATACGATTCTACTATTATCACCGTTTTGAGAGCGCTTGACATTATCGAAATTCATGAATTTACTGTTCAAAAACAACGAAATGTTTCCTTCAAAACCAATTTTGTGAAATGATCGGTATCAAGTTTTTAAGTACAGATAAAAATACGCCCTTATCAAGAATGAACATAAAAATGAATTAGCATTTGCGTATATGAGTGTCAACATCTCTAAGTTTCCCCCCCTTTCTTATCTGTCTACTTTCCCCTCCAGAGGATCATTATCAATAGGAAGGGGCGGGTGGTTGTAGCGAGCAATATCTGCACGAATAATGAGGGGATGTTTCTGTGTCGCTTTCAAAGGTAAGCAAATTACGTGGGGTTCTAGTATGAATATTCTTTGAAGGCAGGCGGATAGAAATATATACCGGTTTTGCTTTAAGAGTTTTAATTATCAACAGAATATGATATCTTCTGTATAGTGCCTTTTCATATTCAAAGGCATATTCATGCGGAACAGAACAACCACTGCAAACTCAACAATACTCCTCGTAGTGCACACTGTTTTGCCGACCCAGGCTGAAGCCTAGGTAAAAACGATCTTAGTGGAATATGTAACAACTTATGATTCTAACAATCCATTACTGATGTTTGATTTTTAAATGGAACAAACCACTACGGGCTTACGACCGTCTTCTACTGTTATTTCGAAGGCTGGCTTAGTGTGGTCACTTTCCGTTAACAACGTTCGCCATTAGGTGGTAATGTTTAAGTCTCCGAAACTCCTAATCGTTAGAATTCTCAACATGTCGTGTATGCAACAAGTAGATATTTAATAATTAATAAGATATAGAGGTCAAAGTTAGAAATTATTGAGAATAAGAGAGCAACCAAATTTAAAGACTGCTACTGCTGTCATGTATTTGGCGCCAGGATATGAATATATCCGTAAAGGAAGTAGATTTTATCTTTAGCTCGTCCAGCAGACAATATTAAGGGGTGCCTTGCATGGTTGTCCAGCTTGCAGAACACATTCTACACCCTTACCCTATTCTCCTACTTTCCAAATGACCTCCTATCGACGCTCACCTAGTCACAACATTGTTTTATAAAAATAAATCTGGACTCACCCAAAGTTTAGTGTAAACAAATACAATTTTGACAACTTTCACAGCAAAAATTCAAAAAAAACATTCTCAAGATAATTTCAAAGAACTTAATTTTACTTTTAAGGATTTTCCATGACCATCCATGATTATACTGAGCAGTAAAAGAAGGTAGGTACCTACACGTTAATAATAATTTTGAAAACTTCATCATAATCTGTCTGATATTGACGGAAATGAAATAGATTCAGGGGTGTAAAATATATCATTTTACTGTAGCGTACAATTTGTAATGAAAAATGGATTATCAAACTAGAGTATTAAACATTTTTCAATAGACACTAATTCAGTCATATATTGAAAAGGCTGCCACTCACTATTACTTTTGTTTTAAGCATCTTTATAAGGTTATTCGCTATTAGATCCGCTAAAATTTAGTTGCAGCTAAAATCATAAATCCGCTAATATTGATTTTATGGAATAACATTTTTGAATTAAGCTTTTAGAGGACCCGCTTAGTTTCAAATTTTAGAAGGTGCTAAATTTATGCGTATCGGAGTTTGGTGAAAGTAAATAATATAGTTTTTGCTGTCGTGTTTTAAATGTGCCATGTTTTCATGACAAATTACATATATGGCGTTGCGCGTCCTATGATTTTTCTTCAAAATGAATCGATAATGGTTCCGCCTTGAGTCGTAAGGTGATTTTAAATAGCCTAAAGACTTAATCAAGAAATAACAAATGTAATAACCTTTTTTTTTTAATTGTGCAAATAGAGGGTTATACCCGGGATTCTATTTGGACTTGGTCAAATGTGGAACACGGCTTCCCACGTCAATGCAGCATCTGGTTTCCAACTTTGATCCATCAGTGTACAGAATCATATCAAAGTTTATAATGAGAAACGACGTGACAATATGATGAGATTGTGTTTTATTATTTTTTACTTGTTTGTTTCGTTTAACGTGTTTATGATTTTAATTTAAGCCCTTAAATAATATTACATAATTTTAAGCCCCTACATGATAATGACAAAAAACACTTTCTCCAGAAGGTGAATGCCATAAAAAAAGCTTTTTTAAAAATCTAATAGGTAGTTTCTAAAACCATTGCTTTAAATATAAAATCGTTTCTGCGCACTATTGAGAGAAGATTCCCGCGTTAAGGGATGAAAAAGAAGAAGAATTCAAATTAGAATAAAAAAGTTGTCGACCTTTTCCCGTGAAACTTAAAACCTTTTCTGATTCTTAGTGCAAATTAATTAAAGACTTCTGTGTTGCCAGCCCCAGTACATGGACTTCATTATTGAGAAAAAATTCCGGGAATCTCAATCACACCCGAATTCTCCAAACTTTTTCTAAAAATACCAAATAAAACCTCCAATTTTCCTCTCAGCGTTTCTCAAATATTGATTTGACCCTCCTAATTGCCCCATAGACGTGTCATAAACATAATTCGATTCTATTTTCTCATTTCCCAACTTTGAACACCGTTTATTTCTTCAATAATTATTTTTGTTTGTTCCTTATTTTTCAGATTTAATTTATTTTTGATTGATAAATTTCGTAAATGACTTAATTAAAATAAAATAAAACATAACCTTTATCTAGATTAAAATCCTACATTCGTTGTTAAAAATATATATAAAATGTATTGACCGTGATGGTTCCTGATAAGACGTTTCAATGTGACGGTTTACTTACAGTATCTGATTGTTCAGAAAACACGTAAAACACGCTTTGATAATAAATAAAAAAAAAATAGGCAAGTACACGTTATATATAACTAAATATCAATTTTCTATCGTTGGATTTTTTTTTACAATTAAAGCGTGCAAGTTAACAATAAAAATTGAAATGATTGTATATCTGGGAAATGAGTACATTGTTGACACAAACGTGGATGGAATAAAGAATTATGCTTTGTATAATTATTATGAAATTTATTCCGTTTAAATAAAATTTTAATTTATAAATCTATATATCTTTTTTCTGAAATTCACTTTAGCTAAAGGAAAATTTAAAATGTAAAGTCTCATTTAAGTTGACGCGTTTCATACAAAAAATTATTTGAAAGTTGGTAGCAGTTGATAGTGTAACCATGGAAATCATAGATTGTTTACTGTGTAGTTGTTTACTAATATTTTCGCGGAATTTCTGTTAATCTGTCAATATCGTTTCTCAATAAAGCATCAATGTGTAGTTATTGTTGTTAATTTGTTATTATGGTTTATGAATTAGTAAATGAAATCTGTAAACAATAATATTCTTCCCGTTTTGCCATGTTTCCCCCCCCCCCCCCATCCCCCCTTTTTGGTCATTTTTGTCCACAGTGTCACCGTATACAAATGTTCATTATTTGTGCCACGAAATTTTCTATGAACTCCGGTGTTAAAAAATTGAACTACACTAAAGTCGACTTTAGTGCCAATAAAGTCAATCGGCTTTAAATGTCATTTTGCTGTTATGAAACGCGTTATTTTTTAAAGGAAACTTAAAGTCTCCTTTTTTTATGAAACCGGCTGTTAGTGAAGCAATGAATATTGGTTCCTACCAATGAACGACACTGCTTCTTTCTTAGATTTTCTTTGTGTACATTGATTTCTTGTACTTAATTATAAAGTTCATTTGACATTGCAGGATTTAATGTAATCTTGGACTCGTTTTGCCTCCCTTTATTCCCCATTGGACCTTAAAGCTAATAGTGTTACGTCGGCCGTTGCTACACTAGAATGTAATACCCAATGATGTAAATAAATATATTTAGAGTGATATATATGTTGCATACAATCAGGAGTATATATTAAAACAAAATTAGCTTTGACAGATTGTATACATCCTGGTGTTAACATAATTACACAATAGAATTCTCCCTCTTTTGACCCCACTTAAGGACAAAGGGAGGCAACCAGAGATCCCATGCAGCTTCGATTTCCCCCTCCCACACCATATCCTGATCATTCAGCTCTGCCTCAAAGGAACCGTACGCAAGGAATCCCTGTCTTCGTGGTGGTAGAAACGCGGTGCTCTCCTTGGCTTACTGTCATTGGGCATCCTTAACACATGTTTCAGCCAAGTCCATCTCTTTTCCATAATGGTAGAACTGATGGGCCTCCGCTGAGTGCGCCGACATATAGCGTCGTTCGTGATGGAGTGGTACCATCATACATCCGAAATTCTCCTGAGGCACTTTGTTTCAAACGTTGGGGCGTTTTGTGCCTGGGCTTTGGTCAAGTGCCAGGACTCACACCCATACAGGAGAATGGCCAACGCACACATATCAAACAGTTAACATTTCATCTCGACACTAAACGCCGACGCTTTCCAAATCTTGGTCATGTTGTTAAAGGCGCCACTTGCCCCGAGGTCACCAGAAGGAAAGATGGAAAATATTAATAATTAATTTTTACTTTAATTTTTTCACCATCACAGCATTAAAATTTGTGATGGTTTTATGTGTATTGTTAGCTAAAAAATAAATGAAAAATATTCCAAAAGTTTATGTATTTAGTTAAAGGTCGCTTAATAGAATGCGTTTTGAAACCTATATAAGGACTATGTGAGTATTGTGAGTCAAACGAATGCGCCCTCCAGCGAAATTCAATAATTTTTTTAAAAATGCAACTGAATTACCAACTGTTATATTATATAGATGAAATCACTTACAGATTAGTTGTTTATTTATTGTAAAAAAAAACATGACATCAGAACACAGATGAAAATGATACCCTACTAACTAGAAGCAATTAGCTATTAAAAATAAACTCCCACGCGTTCCATAGTCACTCGGTACAAAATTAATATATCTCGGTGTTTATTATTTTTATCTATGACATCCGACAGATAACAGACTTATAAAATCTATGGTGATCAATAAACCGGAAGTAGTGCAACCGGGAGAGAGAAAAATGTTTGACATTTCGTTTTTCGTAAATGTCAACACTAAAGTTAAATATTAGAAAAAATATTTTGATATAGTGAAACGATACAGTCAAGATAACGGAAAAATTATAAAGAAAAAAAATTCATATGAAGAATAAATTATTTTGTTTTCTTTTTTGGTCCTAAAAGTATTGTCACTGCTTTGGGAAGTGATTTTGAGTTTCTGAATTATATTGGGTTAGCTAGCTTTATCTTACTACAGTTTTTCTGAACATTTTTACTACGAAATGTAGAATTCCTGAAAATGCGATTGGAGTGTATTTGTTTTTTTCGTGAATTCTAGAAAGAGATGCATGAATATGTTTTTGTTTTTTCACAGATCTTGGAATTCTTTATTCTCTCTTATCAACCCGTAGGTCCCTTGCGGGACTCTTGGGATCATCACATGTTACAAATCATACAAAAAACACGAACAAAAATAGTAAAGCATGTAACGTTGCAAATTTGGAATAGTTTATTTTTTTTTAAATCAAGGGGATCCCTCGATTTAATGACAATTCATTGCGTCATTCACCTGTTGTGAGGGGTGGCCATAATAACAGATCAAACCAGTTGTTAAAAAGAAAAAAATAAATATTCAACCAATCAGAGCGCGACACGATGTGTTCGTAAAATTTCATAATTCTCTGTGCATCGGTTTTACGTAAGCGCGAAACCGCCATTTTTCATTCTACAACCTCGCTAGCCACGGTCAACACGGAGCATTGTGTTCCGTGGGGGACGCTCCCGTCCGCCATATTCGATTATAATTTTAAAAACGTAATTTCAATTTTTAAAACGGTATTTTGTGTACCACGGACCTTAGTAAAAGAGAAAAGACAATAAGTGGTGTAACATTGCTAATAAGTTAGAAATAGAATGATAAGAATTGTTTGTGAAATAAGAAATTTGATACCAGTGAACACGTGTAACCATTTCATTTTATTCATTGATTTCATAGCAATAAAAACTGTAAAAAGTGATTACGTTTTCTTAAATATTCATCCATACCTGTGCCTTTCAAGTGTAATATTGGAAATATGTCTGGATCAGCGATTTCGTCTGAATCCAATTGACTCTGAGATATTATTGAGTAGTGCCCTTCGACTGAATAGCCGGCGCCTCATTTCCTTGGAGCGAGTGCCAGTTCTTCTCCGAACCAGTGAGTAAAATAGTTAAAAGGCGCCCTAAAAACATCCCTGAGAAGTCTTCGCAGCCACATAGGAGGAGAGGGTAATCGTTTCAAAAGGAGGTAATCCATCTTCAAGAGGAGGTCACGTTTCAAGCAAGGAAAAATAGATATACAAAACACATAAGAATTTAAACTACAAGGAAATGAAATAATATACATAAATCAGCACAATTCGGAGAATACAATTTCAAAAAGTCAAAAGGAAAGCACAGTGAAAAATAAATATAATACCGTAATTATTGTTTAATGCTAAAAGGGTGTAAAAGGCCCTTTTAGCACCACGTCATTTTTTTTATTATTCTATATATAAAAAAAAGAGAAACAATATGCAGATCAGTGGACAGGATCACTTTAATATTGACAGATGATGAGCTGTCAATGATTTTCGATTAATAACTAAGTTGGTTTATAATTACCTATTGAGAATTTTCTCGATTTTGACCTAAAATTTATTATACTAAAAGTGAAAAAATATACTCGCTGTAAGAACTAAACATACATTATGAAAATTCTAATCAAAGGGTCTAAAATCAGTGCTAATTTGTTTCATAGCTGGACCAATTTCGCTAATGCTATTTTAGTTGTATTTGCTATTGTCAGAATAAGATTCTTATGAAATAAAAAAATAAGGGAGTTGCGCGGATCAATAGTAAATTCAAGAAAAACCTATAGGTTTTTTAACAATATAATATTTAATTATAATTTTGAAATTAAATGGGTGTTTGACAAAAGCTGACAGTTCTTTGATGGTTGGTGCGATTGACAGGATGTGACTTGTTGACATAATTTATAACAGATCCAAACTCGGAATTAAATTGGCTGAATATCTATTTGAATTATGATTACACAAATTCGAATTCAATATTCATAGATAAAAGATAGAAAAACATCTGTCGGGAAAGCTAGTTTATTTATAAAAAAATCAAATTGTTTTTTCATGCTTACAAAATAAAATTTCATAGGTTACACTGAAATCAGATTTAAGACTTTATTATTTGTTGTTTTTTTTATGAAAGCACACCGGTGCTGCGCATTGTATGGAGCGGCCCTGAACTCATTCCCTAGTGTGGCCAGCAGCCAAATATACGATTATTACAGAGAGATCTATGAGAGAGTTCTCTGCACATTACCAAACGGATGCACCGACCCGTGTTATCTGAGTATGACGCTGAATAGAAACCTTGACCAAATATTGCACCTAATCCTACGCCAGACTTCTTCTTCTTCTTTTAGGCTTATCACCCCTATGTGGGGTGTTCCTGCCATCAATATCCATGCGTTGCTTTAGTCATTCTTACCGCGTTTTATATAAAATAGATTCTTTTTGAACAGCGTGATTTTAGAAATAAAACAACAGAATTGTATACACAATTTAGAACCACGCTTCGCATTCAAAAGTGAAACACAAACATTTCAACGTATGACAGTATGGTTGGCAAAAAAAAGGTTATGTTTCTTAGTAGGATGTACTCTAAAGATGTTCTTTGTTGTTTTTGTACTAATTAGAAATTCCGAATCTCTACAACATGTCTTTTCCCAATCAATATGTTCAATGGGGCTACAATTTTGAATGAATAAAACAAAGATGAATTATTCGCATCAAATTAAGGTCAGCAATTCACAAAAAAGCTAAAAAAATATTTTTACGTAAATGAGAAAAATTCAAATTATTTTTAAGATTAATCTTCGCATTTATCCGCATCTTACGATTCTTTAAATATTTTTTTTTTTTTGAGTCTTGGATTGAAAAAAGTTCGAGGGCCATTCCAGAAAAAAATCTGAACCAACTAAACTATTTAATTAAAGTTTATTCTTTGTACAATAAAACAAAAATTTATTTCTGTTTCCTATGTTAAGGATTCACGGAATCATTAAGAAAATGTGCAAAAATGGGTGTTTACGTGACAATCTTAAGTCTCAAATATTTGACTAGTTCTAAATTTAAACTTTTTTGTGAATTACCTTACTGAAACAAAAACAGTCAAAGCGCCGCCGACCCGGGCCACGGCCGATCATGTAACTAATAATTAACATCTCAATAATATTATTATTGTCTATGACTTCAAATAAATAGTCCAATAATAGAGTTTCAATGTTAAACTTGAATCGAAACGATTGAACGCTAGAAACTTTCATAACAAGACGCAATCATTTGTTTGATCACGTTATGTGCGCGTTCGGATCGTTACAATTTCAGCGACTAAAACGATGACAGATTTATTAATTGTATCGAGCAAACGATTCAAACTTTATGATAAGCGTACGTCTAATGACAACCACGTCACATCATAGACAATATTTTATAGTAAAAATAAATAGGTGCATTTGCTAAATTGAATTGGGAAACTTTTTCTTTTAACGAGTCATGAAAATTACAGTTGTAAAGTCAATGTATAGAGACATCTACAACCGCGCTCCACGAAGCTATCTGACATTTCAAATCCCATACTAATGAAATTGGGTTTTTGTTTATATTTTCTTGAACCAAAACGACGTTTTTAAGATGTTTTTACCGCTGTTTGTTTTCAATACAATGATACGCAATAATCTTATTTTTTTTTTTGATTCTCTAAGAAACAATTATTTTTCTGGTGCTGATTCCATACAAAATGCATGGAAGAGTGGAACGCAAATCTGTCAAATGACGTCACACTTTACACACGTATTAAGACTGTATTAAAATTCAAAAGTACTATTCACTTAGGCAAACATTTTTTTTATATTTCCATATTCCGCTCACATTACATTGCTTACTTAAGAAGAAATAAAGATTATGTGAGAAACAATAGAGATATAATGCCGATATGATAAAAACTAACCGCATGGCCTATATTGCAGTGAAAAGTATTCCAGAATGCAAAATTTTCCAGTCAAACTCCCCAAAAAGTGGAAAAAATAAGGCTCCCATATGTGATATAGAGTAGATGCATCCATTTATCCAACACAGCAGAATTTTTAACGGATTGTACAATCACGGGCACCTACCCTCCTTTGTTATTTTGAAAGTTGAAATTACCCCCGGCAATTTTCAGCATGGCGAAAAATCTTAAGAGATTCAGGTAGGATTGGATTTCGTCAGAAGTTTTGTGGCTCGAGACAATTTCTTCTTTTTTCCGGATTTTAAAATCTAGTGACATAAATTATCGAAAATGATGCTAAACTCGGCTAAAAAAAGTTGAAAGAGTGAACAAATAATGTAACTGTTGAATACTAATACAAATTACTGTTAATCTTAATAAGTCATACCTAGTAACAATCGCGGTCTTAGTATGAAAGATTTCTGAGAAGTTGTTAGTCAGTTTCAGTTAGCGGCCATGTTTGTAACACATAATTGGTTGATGAGAATGTGGTCAAAGTTTGGCAGAGTTCCTCTTCAAACTACAAACTAAGATGAATTCATAATCACCATGTGGTTTCCCCCGAGCTCGCCACGAAAATGTCGGGAAATTTGTTCCAACGGCTGACAATCTTCTAGTTTAAAGGGAAATTGATAAAAAAAATATATAGTAATTATAGTGTTACAGCCCTAGATATTTTTAATAAAATTAATCTGTGTCACTCTTTGGCTCTTTCACAGTCAGGCTATTTAACGATTGTGTCCTGAAAGAGGAAGATAGTGGCACCTGGGATTCTTGGTAGATTACAATTTTCTTGAAGCCTAGTACGACTTTTAATAAAAAAATCTAAGTTCAATCACCCATAGGTGTTTTTCACCATTTTTTATTGCATTATTCAATAGTTTGATTGACTGATACTTTCTGAAGCCTTCAACTCCATTGAATATACTCACACTTTCTGGATAAAAAACGCTGATTGTTGATTTGAATTTTTTTTAAATAGAACAAACCACTACGGGCTTACGGCCGTCTTCTATTGTTATTTCGAAGGCTGGCTTAGTAGAAGACAGTCGTAAGCCCGTAGTGGTTTGTTCTATTTAAAAATGGAACATCAGTAATAAATTGTTAGATTCATTAGTTGTTACATATTCTTTAAGATCTAGTCCTGAAAAATGGTCACAAGAATCTAGACATAATTAGAACGTTGTGCACCAACAAAGCCAATAGGCAATAAATATGAGACATTAACAAAAATGGATATAATAGTCATATCCTGACGCCAAATACATGATAGCAGTCGCAGTCTTTAAATTTGGTTGCTCTCTTGTTCTCAATAATTTCCAACTTTTTAGCTGAATTAAATTACGTATTTTATTAATTTAACATTTTCCACAAGGATAACAGGAACTACCATAAAATCATATGATCAGAAATTAGTACCTATATAACATTCATCAGAAATAGTTTTGTATAGAAGTTTATTATTTTTGTAATTTTCTCATTTTAGATAAGTCAGATAATTATCGGAACGGAAGTTAACACAACTTCGACGGGCGGATCAGTTAGTATAATTATGTACAATTACCTATTTATCTTCCCTACATTGGTTATTTGTACAGAATAAAGATTGATAGTTGTTATCAGAGGTATTTATAAACACCACCCATGCAATAATTTCCGTCAACACGCTAGTATGGGGCGCTAAATTGCTCTCGATAACGTCGATACTCAAATTATCAGATACTCGTATTTAAATCGAGATTACTCAAAGTGAAACACATACATAATTCTCAATAAGCAAATCTTGTGCCGTGAAAAAGACAGATGGTCGACACGGGGAATTAAAACTACAACCTCTTGTACGTAAGTAGGCGATTGAATCACTACAAAATTATTGGTCCTTCGAGCTGGATTTTCAAAACAATTCATTTACTAAAGTAAACTATTTTTAATTTTATTTTATGAAAGTCGCTACAGAAAAATAAAATACATTTTTAACCATCACGCCGTGTCTCTTTGGGTAGGCAGGGAAAAGGGACATTGCTCTTTTCGATCCAAGCACACTTCTTTCGCATTTTTCACCGACATACCATTTCTTATAACATCCTCTAATATTTCTGACTTAGCATTCGTTAAGGGTAGAATCGTTACATGTCATTTTCACCACACATTTTCAAATCAGTCTAATAAATTCTCTTTATAATCCTATTTGCATCCGTTCTGTCAACATGCCCAAACCATCACAACTAAAACTATCTTCCATGCCACTATTCTTTTAAAATATTTCCATTCCTTCTCGTATCCCACAGTGTTTCCGAATTTCAATATTTATGAATTAAATAACACACAGTTGCACTTTCACAAAATTTATATTGAATCTCGAGCGCTTTCGTCCAACTCACGCAGACATTGTCAAGAGACGTCTCTTGACAATGTCTGCGTGAGTTGGACGAAAGCGCTCGAGATTCAATATAAATTTTGTGAAAGTGCAACTGTGTGTTATTTAATTCATAATAATGAACTTTCACTACGTAAATACACAAACCCTCCAAATATTATTTCAATTTTTATCTGATTGTGTTCTTAAAGAAGCAATAATGCTCATTGCATAAAATATAGGGGTTGGTTACGAGTCATATATTACATCAATTATTCGGTACTAACATGGTTGGAGGGTTATCTGTGATTGTAATCAGTGTGGCGAGTCATGGAATTATTCGCTGGATAAAATCACAGAACGGAAGTGCATGAGACCCTGCGGTTAGACCACTTCCGGCGCCTTAACACGTGCTCCAGGGGTTGACCTCCTCACTGACCCACGATATAATGGTGACTTGCGATCAATTCTTGGCAAAGTCATTGGACATAATCCCATGGTTTACAACATTCAAGGTTAAAAGACGTTACTCCCATTTCTACAGTGTTTTATCAAATATACAAATCGCCGGTACAGACGTAACTTGAGCTTAATGGATAAATTTTACAAAATTGAATAAGATACACAAAACAATTCATTCTGAACAGAATTAAGTATTATTAATAATGTAATGGATTCGTCGTTTACCATTTTCTTTCTGAAATTATTATGAAAAGTGATTTCCAATATATCCATTTTCCTGATACTTTTGTAGCTATTTTATTAAATGTTTTATTCATGCTTAAAAACTTTTCTCCGTAATTTTGTACTTATATCTGATTTTAAAGCTTTTTTTTTTCGAGAATATTCAAAATATATAAGTACAAAAAATCTGCGATATATTGAAAAAAATATGAAGTGTACTAAACAGAATAGAAAAATTGTGACCATAGAAATTTATGAAATAAAAATTACCAAATTTAGAATATTTACAATTTGAAGAAATAAAAGAGTGCACGAGAAAAAATAGTAAAAATGTCCAATAAAGTTATTATTGTATCTAGAAATATGTTTGACAAAGTGATAATATAATAAAAGTAACATAGACTAGACAATCATTCCAAAGTTGAATTTTTATAATATAGACAAAATTTTATCTATGTGTAATAGATAAATTAATTGTAGAAATCTGATCTTAGAAAGTTGATGCTTAATGATGAAGCGTGCTTTTGAAGAATAGGGTGATGTAACATAATAAGACGGTTCGCATAGAAACGATGTTTTTAGAAAACTCCTGAAGATGACAAAACACACTAAAAATATACATACACACTAAAATTAATATTAAAAATATTTGTCGCTAAAAACATTGTGTTCACATAGGGGAGAAATGCAGAAATGTGAGCAGAACAAGGCATGGAAGATATCACACATTTTGGAATAATAAGACAAGACAAATTTTGAAAAAAAAAATATTTGGTTTAGCATTCAATTCGGGAAAAAATAAAAAAAAATCACTAGAATGTATTTAGAAAAAAAAATATTTTTGGGGGATGATCTACGAATTGTACAAAAATTACCTTCGAGTCGGATATTAATTTCAATTATTATCAAAATGATTTGAATCACGTTGTACATTTTTGGAAATTTATTTATCTTTATAAATATTAGTGTAATCACAGGTTTTGTACAACAACAACAAAGCTAATTACGTAGGTTTGTTGACACTCGAAATATAAAACAATGACTGCTTATATTGTAATTATTAATACTCACTTCTCTCACAAACTTCCACAGAATAAATAAAATTCCACACGAAATAATGGAATGTAAATAAGTGACAATGCAAACAAAAGACCGCGTCTGAGCTGTCAAAATATACGAATTGACCAATCAGAGATAAGCGACGATTTTTCTATTCTTTATTTGTTTTTTTTTTTTTCAAACTGCTTGTTTTAGCGTTGTTGTGATTGGCTACAGAACGCGAACGGAACACACCCCAACGGTGTATTCCAACAGACTGAAACAGAACACGCCGCAAGATACAATAAATATAATAATTTGTATTTTCATAATAAAAATACAACGCTCCTATCGACTGCAAAAGATAATTATTTCGCTACCCCTTCGTGGAAATGTTTCAACCACAATCTTTATACAGTCGGGAGGCGTGAACAAACGAATGGAACTTTGCTACGAACGGTATTGTTTACGTGTGACTTTGAAGTAGGTCCTACGCAAGCTCCCTAGATGTCAACAAGGAGACGCCAACGCCTCCAGCGACTAAGAGGCAAACTATGCGTGAATTTTCACACCCCAAGGATCAAAGATTCCGTCTTATTTACATTTTCCTTTGCTCGCGGCGTAAGGAAGGACGCGGGGATTATTTTTAAGAAATCTCGCCAGATGTCTCTGACAGACGTTAAAATTCTTTTGACGCGCAAAATTCTATGAAAACCACACACCTTTAATGATTTTAATAAGAACAAAGGGTTTTTTCCTCCCTCAGTATGTCCCGTTTTTTTTTCATTTTCAAAATCTGGAAGGCTACTAAGAAAGTCAATCCCGATATCAATGTTGACCGTCAATACTTTTAATACTAGGTATACTACATACTTATTAAATGGAGCGGTACAACAAACAAATAGAATTGTTATCTAAATTTAAAAATAAATAGTTTGAAGTAGGTACCCACATGTTTATTATTTTTGGTTATTTGATTAACAATAATATACTTGGACTTTTTAAGTAGTATTATTATACTCTATGAGTTGGACACTAAAAAAATTTGAATTTGAATTATGTTTGGAACAGTTTTTTGTTTTTTTTTTTCAAAAGGGAGTGAATTGACAAGGGGTATTTTTGGATATTTTGTGTAAAGGTTTTGTTTGTAAAATGTAAGATATTTACTAATTGCTTCAGTATCGATACTACCCGGAAAAAAATAGTAGTTTTCAATTGAATGTACCTTATGAACCTACAAACGCGAGAATCTTACAAAAATTGGCCGACGATGCTTCACACAGGACGTGTATAGATCTACAAGTCAAGTATAATAAGTGGGACTAAACATACATTCCAAATCCAAACTCCCTTTAGACCCCACTTAGGGGCATAGGGAGGCAACAAGAGCTCTCCATTGCGCTCGATCTTGCGCAACGGTGATGACCTCCTCCCACACCATGTCCATGTCCCTCAGCTCTGCTTCGAAGGAGCGGAACACAGTGTGAGAGGGTCTTCCTCGTCTTCGGGACCCTGATGGGAGGAAGAACAGCGCTCTCCTCGGCCAACTGTCATTCGGCATCCTCAACACATGTCCCAGCCAAGTCCATCTCCTCCCCACAATGGTGGAGGTGATGGGCTCACGCTGGGTGCGCCGGCGTATGGCGTCGTTCGTGATGCGGTGGTACCATCTTACGCCCAGAATTCTCCTTAGGCACTTCATCTCAAAGGCTGAGACTTTTTGTGCCTGGGCCTTGGTCAGGTGCCAGGACTCACACCCATAAAGGAGAATGGGCAACACACACGCATCAAACAGTTTACATTTCGTCTCGACGCTAAACGCCGACGCTTTCCATATCTTGGTCATGTTGTTGAAGGCGCCACTTGCCATACCGATACGAATCGGGAGCTCAGCCCCGAGGTCACCAGCGGTGGTAATGGTTGCTCCCAGGTACTTAAATTTATCCACCCGGGAGACCTGGTGACCATCGATGGTTATCGGTTGCTGTTTATCGGGGCAGGCATTATTCGCCATGAGCTCCGTCTTACTGGCATTGACTCGAAGGCCGAGGCGTGCTGTTTCGTTGCAGAGTCTTGAAACACTGCGCTGTAATTCCTCCACTGTCGTACTGAACAACGCTAGGTCGTCCGCGTACTCCAGATCGCACAGTTCGCCCATTAGACCATCTCTCTGTGTTATCGGTATACCTCTTGCTCCTTGCATGGACTTTCTCAACAGGAAATCCATGACTATTATAAATATAAAGGGAGCTAGTACGCAGCCCTGTCTGACTCCCGTGGTGATCCTAAAAGCTTCAGTAGGACCACCTGGCGTTTTCACGCTACACTCAGAGTCTTCATACAGGGACTGCACCATTTTAACTATTTTCGGAGGTATACCATACAGAGCAAGTATTTTCCATATTGATGGTCTATGTGGGCTGTCGAAGGCCTTTTCAAAATCTATAAAGCAACAAGCGACTGGAGAGTTAAACTCCTTGCACTGCTGAAAGATGCACCTGGCACAGAAAATTGGGTCCGTGCAGGACCTTCCAGGTACAAAGCCGCATTGTTGCTCTCTCAGGACAGCCATGACAGGCCCCCGAATGCGGTGTAGTAATATCTGAGATAATACCTTACCGGGAACACTCAGTAGAGTAATTCCACGGTAGTTTCCGCATTCAAGGGGGTCCCCCTTTTTAAATATTGCGACGATGGATCCATTCCGCCAATCTTTTGGGCACCTCTCCTCTTCCCACGCCATTTTAAATATATCTAATAGTGGTTGGCCAAGGGTGTCTATGCCTTGTTTGAGGAGCTCTGCGTGAATTCCATCGTCTCCTGGCGCTTTGTTGTTCTTAAGTCTCATCACGGCCAGCACCATCTCACTGTATGTCGGCGGTTCCTCACATATCCCAGTTGCCTGAGGTATATTCAGACCAGCCAACTCCTCCTCAAAGTTGTAAGGTGAGGAGGGCTCGGGACGGTTTAATATTGACTCAAAGTACTCCCTCCATCTCCCTTTAATCAGTTCGGGGGCAGTGACAGTGGCTCCACGAGAGTCTCGTATTGCCGTCACGGGTCTTTTTTGACCCCTGCCCCCGACCTCCCGGGTGATTTCGAAAAGTGTCCTTGAGTCATTTCCGAGTGCAGCAGATTGTGCTCGCCGTATCTGAGAGTCCAGGTGTCTTCTTTTATCTGTTCGTACAGAGTGCTTCACCTTGCGGCTCAGCTCCCTGTACTCAGACACCAAAGCAGCCAGTTTTTGAGGGTCTTTTTCGCTGTCTCT
Organism: Mystacides longicornis; assembly: GCA_963576905.1. Classification (NCBI taxonomy): domain Eukaryota; kingdom Metazoa; phylum Arthropoda; class Insecta; order Trichoptera; family Leptoceridae; genus Mystacides; species Mystacides longicornis. The sequence continues at coordinate 793,656 of OY756438.1, forward strand.
GAGGGTCTTAGCCTTCTGGCGATCTTCGATGAGGCTCCAGGACCCATCGGACATCCATATTGGCCTCTTTTTGCTCTTATAGCCGACAAAAGAACGTGCGGATTCCATAACGGAGTCACGGAAGCTATTCCAAGCTGTCTCAATTGGAACAGCTCCGTGTGAATCCTGCAAGGGGGCAAACCTGGTGCGTAACTCAGCCTCGTACGAATGACGACACTGAGCACTCTCTAACCTGCGTATGTCCAGCGGGCGAGAGGCAGACGGTCCCTGCTGGAAATGGGTAAATCTGAATTTCAACGAACCCACAAGGAGTTCGTGATCAGTATCCATGTCTGCCCCTCGGTAGGTGCGGACATCTCGCAGGTCAGTTCGGTTGCTGGCCCTTACCAGAAGATGGTCAATCTGGTTTTTTGTTCTCCTGTCAGGCGAGGTCCAAGTATATTTATGGATATCCTTGTGGGGGAACAGAGTTCCCCCTATTAAGAGTCCGTGGAGTGTGGCGAAACCAATCAGACGGCTTCCATTATCATTTATCACTCCCATGCCATGCCTACCCATGACGCCTGGTCCATACTGGGGGTCACTGCCAACCTTGGCATTAAAATCCCCCAGTACAATTAAGCGGTGGCGCCTTGGGACATGGGACACAACTGCATCCAGACTGTCATAAAAACAGTCCTTGGCAGCCGCATCCCCATCCTCAGTGGGAGCATAGCATAGGAGGACCGTCAGTGTTTCGCCTGTCATCTTGAAGGACGCACTCATCAGGCGGTCAGAAACAGGCTCCCAACCAAGAAGGCGAGAGAAGGCATATTTACTTAAAAGTAGAGCGACGCCACGCATCCGTGCAGTTCGGTGACCAGAGTGCAGCATGACATAGTTGCCAGCGTCACTCTGCCCCGTCCCTGGGATGCGTGCCTCGCTCAGCCCCAGGATATCCAGTCCATAATCTCCCGCCAACTTGGCAGCAACAAGCTCCCCGCCCGCCCTCAGAGTGCGGACATTCAGGGTCCCGATTTTCAAGCTCTTGTTCCGAGCCGTGGTCAACACAGGGGGGACACTAGCTGCCTGGGCCCCCCCCTGGTGGGGCCCAGGCGTCCGAGGCTTAATTTTGTTGCCTTTTCTGACCGCTGGAGTTTAAGGGTGTGAGGTGGTCAACCCCACGACCCCGATCTGATTTTTCGATTACCTGCCTCTTACAGGATGCTCGAAAAACCAGCAAAAAGAACAGAGGTGCTATTCTAAGCCGACAGCCCCACGGCCAACATACATTAGGAGAATTTTATTATTTCGGTGGAATTATTTTATAATGAAGATTGGACTTTTTGGATAAAAATTGTGGCAAGATAAAAAAAAGACTGTAATGAAGAATTGGGCAACACAACAGAAAGAATAGATAAAGTATAGTTTTACCATTTTTTTTTTGTTCTTGTTGTTTTTTGTTTTTAATCTATTAAACAAGCTGAGGGACATGGACATGGTGTGGGAGGAGGTCATAAACACTGCGCAAGATCGAGCGCAATGGAGAGCTCTTGTTGCCTCCCCATGCCCCTGAGTGGGGTGGAAAAGGGAGAATTGATTGATTGATTGAAACAAGCTTTGTGGTAATTTAAAATTTGCTTTTTTTTTAACCTACAAAAAAACGGCCCTAGGTAACCCACCCCAAATGAGCTAAGCTGGATGGCTGGAGTCAAGGATAGTCGACCATAATTCTCGCTCCAATAAATACTTATTTATTCAATTAATTATTGGTAAAGTAACGTCGGATTTAAAATAGACCTACGTGAAACTATTTTCAAGAGTACCAAACCATAATCTAAATATGATAATGACATGACATCATTATTAAGATAGAAATTGGATCGGTGCTTGAACGAACTTTAATCAAATACTTCAGCTAGTTTAGTTGCGGAAAAGTGTGAAATATAACCTTAAATAATAATATATGAACTTTGTTTGATTCGCTTAAAAAATTTAAAGGAAACGACAACTTAGGTTAAATAATTACGTTTAATTCGAACTAAACTTTTTCGCGAATTAGGGAGGTGAAGCATTTGCAATAAGGAACATACATAATAATGAGTCTAGTACGAGTTTTATCAAAAGCTAAATGCACGCTAATAAGCGCTTATTGGTGTGCAAATAGTGTTATAACATAAAATGGTCGAATCTTTCGATCATTTTGAATGGAGTAATTTCGAAAATTTCGTACCTACTTATTTTATTATATATATATATATATATGTATATTAATACGTGAATCAAAAACTTTGTGACCATTTTTACGACATTTGCGCGGACGGATATTTCTGAAATTTCGCACACATAAAGTTTATATAGAGAAGGACTGTATAAAAACAGATTAAATCAAATACATAACATTACAAGCACTATTGTAATGTTATGTATTTGATACTTGCACACATTTCTATGTATTTGACATTGACACAGACGCATGTATTCCTTTAATTATCTGTGGTTAAATTGAGAATAGATTAATATGGTTTGTCTTTAATAATAATAGATAAAAACTTTGAACATATTATCTTATCAATATTTCAAATTTGACGTCCCTATCCATGTAATTTTCTTTTGGAAAGAAAATTATGAAATAGTCCTCGCTCAGTCTTTCACAATGGAACCTTAATAATGTTCAAACTTATAATCTAAATCAGTTATAACGGAATTTCGAGCACGGGTCGACCACTAGTGTTCTTAGTTATGCGATATGCATAATGAACATATTATAATCATTATTTATTGCTTGTGAATTGGTGTGTCATTATAATGTGTTTCTATGGCGTGAACTGTGACATTGGAGCTATTATCAATCCAATTTTAAGCGGCCCAACGGTAAGCAGTGCCAACCGAATCACTGAAGCGTGGTCATTCTTCACATTGGTCATTCACATCACAGCAAGAACAACACCGCAATTGTTCGATGCCATGATGAAGTTCGGACTAAGAGATTAATGAATTCTTTCCGCACTTAGGTGCGTAAGGGGTCAACAAGAGCTCTCCAACACATTTATGCTCTTGCGCAGTTTCTATGACCTCCTCTCACACATGTCCAAATTTCTTAGCTCTGCTTCAAGGAACTAAACACAATATTATAATATGGTCTAATGAAAATGAAATCATTATTTGAAATGGACCACCCCCGAGCAGATTTTGCCCAAATCATCGAATATAAGACTTTCCTTATTTCCCTAACACTTTTTGGCATAGGGAGTGGTATAGAAATTGAACCATCTATATTAAATATAATCAACATCATGGTAGTCCGATATATTAATACCACTATGTATTGTATTTAATATTATTTCTTTTTAACTTTCAAATATTTTTTTACTTTCAAAGATTTCTCCTCATCTCCTCAAAATTTCATTGATGGATTTCAAAATTTCCTATATCTACTTACTCTTAAATTTGACGAGTAGGTACTTATGTATACCAATTTTGAAATTTATAGACAAAGAGTAAAAATATTAAGAAGCCAGATCAATTGATTAAGACTGCCAGAAGTGCCAGAGCGCTGCCTATTTACGAGAATTAAAAATAGATTTAACTTAAAAGATAGGGATTACCTACGTGCCAGGCGATCATGAAAGCTTTAACTAACACAAGTTTTTAACCTGCCTCGATTATCCACCCTAACTTGTCAAATAGCTCTCGGACTAAAACAATTGTATCTTCAAGGATATCTTTCACGAAAAAGACGATGATAACCAAAATTAGCAATTTGGCTAATTCTAATATTTACAACATATTATAATAATAACATAATGCCTCTCACTGAGTAATGATAAGAAATTTGTAGCCAAATCCAAGTCATTCGTTGTAATAAATGACCAGTCCCTTTAATCAGCTGACGAGAGACAATGCTTGTATTGTAGTTTATAGTACCTACCTACGTGGTAGTAAGACATCATGTGCGCATCACGTGACTTAGGGCAAACCTCCAAAAATAGTGAGACAATAGAAACGTCAGTGTTAATTAATGCATTGACAGTTATAACTTCATAGACGCCAAAAAAGAGTGTATTTCATTTGTCAGACCATAGATTATTGTAATGTATTTCGATAATCTCTTACAATGCCATTGAAGTATATTATGACGTATTAAGTTCTATGCGTGGCATCCACTCCTAAAATGTGGCTATGAGTATGAGATCCAGTAATAGGTATATCATATGTGTACCTCGTATACAAAAAGTTTTGAGAGTTTGTTCCAAATGGTGCATAGTACATAGTCGGTATACATTGTACATACAAACATACTCCCGTTAAGGTCCCCCACTCTACGCAAGCCAGCCCGGAGGAGACTAATCCGCAGAAACCTCGATCCGCACGAAACCGACCCCCCAGCTCGATCAAAGCAATCAAACCGAAAAGTCGGCCACACACAAATCAAGCCCGCCGCGGATCCCCCTCAAACCAACCCACAATGCGGGAGGCCTAAGCCCCACTCAGGGGCATAGGGAGGCATCAAGAGCTCTCCATCAAGAGAAGGCGTCCGAGGCTCATTGTGCCTTTTCTAACCAGTTGAGGTTTAAGGTAGTGAGGTAGTGAACCCCACGGCACGGCACATAGTAGGTACCTACCTATATATAAATCAATGCAGAATTTTCTTCCACTGTGAAAGATTAAAGAGCATATAAAAATGTGTGTGGAAGGAATTACGTACATATGTACGCCAAGTGTATTATACTCTTTTGAAGTACCTACTTTGGAAAAATCGAAATTAAAAATTTAAAAAAAACTGACTTGTGATTTCAACACGTTGTATTTCTAAGGTTTCTGATATTTTTTTCTTGATTTTTTACTTAAGCCATTCTTTCATTCATCAGCTATTAGAAAAATGTATTTTTATAGTTTTCAAAATGAAGTACTTTGGAATTGGCCGAATTACCAGTCACCCTGCATGTTTAGCATTTTTTTATAGTTTTCGAGTTTTATTATTTTCTTTTTTTTTTGTCAAACCCTAACTAACAGGATATAAATGCATAGATATATACCATTTTTTGAGTTACATACATGATTTTTTTCTGAAATAGCTTAAGAGCCTTAATACCTAGTAGATTGAAAAACAATTATGGGTCTATGTGATACCATCGTAGGTATCAATCTAAAATGTTGAATTTCTAAATATTGTATATAGGTACAATTTAAAATTAAAAAAAATAATAATAACTTTGAACGCAATTTAAAAAAATATTTTTTTTCTAACTAGGTATTTTCAAAAACTTGCCAACTTATCAAACTATCAACCCAGTAAATTTCATTTTAATGTCATCATACCTAAAACTATTTCAAAACAAAAAATACGGTAGCTAACGAAAAGAAATTTCAAACAAAATGTAGGTATGAGGAGAAAAATTTCACAAATTTACCGCTATTTTTTTTAAGGCATTGCATCCAGGCATGGATGATTTTTTAAATATTATTTCCGTACATTTTATATGGAGAATTTTTTATCATCATATTTTCCACTGCCATTCACCGGGTCAAGTAACTTGTTTAGATCCAACTTTGTCACATTTCCTTTATATACTTAATACCTGTCCACGGTAGGTATATGTTAAAGCTTGAAGTCCATCAATCCGTTGAATATATAGTGAGAACCATATAGGTGTGTGGAAACCATGACTTGCAAATAATTATTTAAGATCAGTGTCGCCATTGTTTTGTAAATTTATTTGTTTACAAAAATAAGCGGAGTCACGTTGAGCCCGGCGAGAGGTGCGACGGCAAAAAATAGTTGGCAGCCATTGCAGTGGGCGGGGCCGCGTGACAACAAAGTAACGGCGTGTTGACGAACAAATTATTAGTCAATAATCGACGAAATAACACTCTAGTCTAATGCAATGGATTCAGTGGAAATTTTAATACATAAAAAAATGATTTTCAAACGAATCTGTGCTCACTCAAAGTGAACACAAATACATTCCTTGACTCTTTCACAGTAAGCTACTTAAAGCTTGTGTCGTGAAAGAGGAACCCACGATTTCCAGTACGCTAGCCGCCAGGCTACCAACCACTGTAATCACTAATTAATATAGCAAAGTTTTTGTAATGTACCTAATCATTTTACTTAGTTTACGCTTTTTATTTCAGCGGGCATCTTGTTTACTGCGGTATCCAAGCTACGCGCAACGACACTTAGCATACGGCTTACACACTCTGTCTCTTTCGCGCTTTCATTATTTTAATGCCGACTGTCAAAAAAGTTGTACGTGTCTCAAAGAATACTGCGTTTGTAATATTACGGCCGCTTTTCTTTTCTAGGAAAACAAAGCATTACGGTGTGTTAAGAAGAAATTATTATTAGTCAATAATCACAAATATTCTAACAGAACATTTTACACCTCTATCTAATAAATAAATCGATTAAACATGATGATGACAGAAAAATGATGCGAATAATATAATATTACAGTTGTCATTGGATTATAATATGTACTACGTACCTACAAGAAGCGGGATCCCGAACAAAAATGACAAAATTTTATGTCATGGTTTAAGAAGTTGAAGAGACTTCGAGAAAAATGAGAAGCAGTCTCCTTAAAAAATCACGACAGATACCTAGTTTTAATTGATCATAATTACTACGCCAGGCAAGTGACCGTTTTTCGCGAAAATAATAAGGCGGAGCTATGTTTATTCAAATGGTTCTTGTCTATTTCTTTTTGCTTATTAACGCACAGGTAATTTAAGAGCCTTCCCTTCCGCCTTCAATTTCAACTTATTTCAAGAAGAAAAGTCGCTTCTAGAATGAAAGTATATGTAGTACATATTATTCAATGACAGTGATACCTCTCAAACGAGTTACCTGCTTAGCGAGCAGAATATCGTGAAAAAATTGTCCTATAAGGTGTCATTTTCGAAAAAGGAAAACCTCGTCACTACCGCCCCAAGCGTCAGTTTCTGACAAAAAATAAGGAAATTTACTTTGTCTATGGTCATTGGAACGTTGTGGTATCACGTGTGAAAGCAGACAATTTGTTTTTTCTTTCGTTAAGTAAATAGGTGCAATAATATAATAACCCTTTCAAATATTTCCTGTGTTTTTTAATGTATTTGGGCTCACTCAAAGTGAACGCAAATGCACTTTCGACATCCTTCACATAAAGCAAAGCTTGTGTTGTGAAAGTGGAAATAGTCGGCATCGGGATTCGAACCACAACCTTCACTACGCTGTACGTACGTACGAAAACCGTCGACTAATTATTGAAAAGCGAAAATAAGGGTGAAAGTGGCGCTAGCGGACACATTAGTACTATGTCATTCAACATCAACAACTATTAATTATTGCACTACCAGAAAGAGGAAAATTAGGTTCGCTTTGAGAGGTATCACTGTACTAATACTATGGATTAGTGTTGACAACACACATTTAACAAAATAATAAAAATAAAAAAGCGGAGCCTTACTTTTGACTTTGACAGTCGAAAGCACCAACACACACACATGCCCAAATTCATAAACAAAAATATTTGCTAATAAATCCCGTCAGCGAACAAAATAATATTATTTTACAATGATACGAATGGAAAATCGTTAGACAACCATCAACAAAAATGAACTAAAGCACGTGTTCTTGTTTTTTTGCTGTTGTTGTTGTTTTAAATTATTAAATTAATAATGATGAACCTACTGCGATATAAAGAAATAAATGTAATTTAATTTAGAAAAAGAAAACATTCAAATAATATATTATAATATTTATAATCCAATCAAAAATAATTAATATAATAGAACACAAGTTAAATTTTTACGTACTTCGAACTTGTTAAAGAGCGCCGAAAATATCATAACGTCTATATCGATATCAAAATAACAACAAACAATAATAATTATTACAATTTGTATGAATGGTAAGCACGGATCGCGAAAGCGCACTGATACACTTCACAAGTCTCACCGTACAATGAAAAAAAAAATAAGATATATTTGGCAACAACAAGATTTAAACTTAAAATAGCCCGCGCATACGTCTCATTAAATGATACTTCAATTTATTGTCTATTTTTATTTTGTAAACTTTCTTTTGTCTTAAAAGCACGCTAAAGAACATCCATAGATAATAATAATAGTCATAGATATTATTAATATTTTATCACTCTATAGAATCGTGCGTATTATTACCGTTTGGATGATAGTGTGTGTGTGAGTCTATTTTAGTAGAAATAATAATAATGTTATTTTTCTGGTTTAGTTGGAGATGTTCTTTGAGGATTGGTCGCAACTCCCAACGAGAATAAACGCAGTCATCATGTGACCGGGCCACCGCATTTATTTTCACAGCGAACGCCGATATTGATATAAGGAACTGCCGAGTGTGTGGTGTTTGTGAAGTGAGGAGATTCTCTCTTCTCTCTACTTCACTGCAAAATAGAGCCACCTTCAATATTGGTTTTTATCTTGAGCAAGTCCTCTGTTGGTGAAAAAATGTGATACGAGTAAATAGTCGCTTGTATGTCTGGAAATTCGTAATTTGAGTAAATAATCGAACCGCTTATTATGTATGCTTATTTCGAAATAGTTTGATGGCGATAAAACGATAGTTTATCGATAGTGATAAGTAAATATTCTTGAATCAGGATACTACGATGTATTACCGGAAACACATTGCGTGGTCGCATAAGGAACAATACCATCCGCAGCATGTGCAACACGGAGGACATCGTCAAATGGAAAAGGTAACGAAGGCGACACTGGAACGATCATGCGAATAGAATGTCAGACTACAGAACTCCTAGTGTCGCCCTTCAAAGCAACTCTGAAGGAAAAAGACCCCCGAAAAGACCTCCAAAGAGATGCAGAGATAGTTGGAAGTCGACATCCCAAGAGGCTAAAACGGCGGCACAAAAAGAGCAGGATCTATGAAGAGAAGAAGGAGAGATATATATATGATGCGTGAATGAAACGTTTTGGGTACTCCGTGTACCCAGGTTGGCTCTGAAAAGCTCCGTTGGTCGCCCGACGTTTCGATTGGATTCCACCAATCATCATCTGGGGCAGATGGGAAGCCGCTGGGAAGCAGGTTCTTCTCTATATATATATTTCATCTAAACCACTTTAGACTGTCAAAAGAAAAGGGATTTACCTATTTATATTATAAATGACTGGGACGTGTGCAAGCAAAGGCTGTCGAATGGCAGTTGGTCGAGGGGAGCGCTGTTTTTCCTTCATCAGGCTCTCGAAAACTTGGAAGATCTCTCGATACTGTGTTCAAAACGTTTTAAGTAGTGCCAAAAGATTTGGTTTTGGAAGATGAGACTTCGAAAATTAGCCCCCTGTTATAAACTTAAAATAATTGTTAGCAAGATAATATACCCACTCATATGCATTTTATTCATCGTGTTTAACAAAAGATAGGTGAATAAATTGGAAATAAAAATATAAAATCAGAAAGTAAGTCATGATCGACTCTATCAAAGGCCTTTTTAAAATCTCTTTTTATTAGTTTGTTTATTTAAAACGTAGATACTGATATTCACCACTGTTTTCACTCACTCACTCTGCGATCGCGTTACAGCCCATATCGAGGCTCCGCTATCTTTCGCCTCCACACTAAATGTAGAGGAGCTACATCTAAAGTCTTCGGATGCCGGTTCAGTCTCTTAGGTTGTGCACCCATTAAGTTTGTCTCCTACCAAGTGCTCGGCGTCCCTCAATTCAGCCCTTCAGATGCAATAGGTGATATTTTTCTCCCCGTAGTGAAATTACCCAAAAATGAAATCTCGGGAACCTTGATAGTTGAACCTATATCCAAAGAAGTTCCAGTTTTTGCATGTCGAAAAATAAATGTCAATATTCATGTTAGAGCTTTTCGAGACCACGGGATCGAAACGACAAAATGATTCGAATTTTATTCTTAGCTTTTGCAAGTGCGTGTAGTGTTATAGACACATGCGCGTGAGTCTTAAGTGTGGTGTGATTCTAATTCGAACTAATACCAACCTACTGCCATCTGTGAGCCCACTGGCCACTGCTCACCAGTCGAGGAGAGGTCAGCCATCCACTACATGATTCTTCTTTGGAAGGGGCTTATTCCAACCGAAAGTAAAATCTTCATGTGCAGTGGAGTCTCTAACAGCGAATAATAAAACAGATTGTAGAAAATGCTCTTATAACGAACGACATTGTAACATGACCTATTATTAAGTCAGCCTTTGAAACAACAGTAGAAGAGAGTGGTAAGCATAAAATTGTTGGGTCTATGTTAGCAAAAAAGTGTCGCATTTCACCACGAACACTTTACAGATAAATTGCAACTTAATTGAAGCTTAAAAACCTTAAAAGTCATGGAAAATCCTCTGCCTGTCACACCGTGTTTCGTTCCTTCGAAGCAGAGCTGAGGGAGTTGGACATGGTGTGGGATGATGTCATTGAAACATCGCAGTGGAGAGCCGTTGTTGCCTCCCTATTTCCCCTAAGTAGGGTTCTTAATGGAGTATTACCTAATTGATTAATAATTATTGAGTCTATGGGGTCTGAAAAAACTTCTTGGAGGAAAATCTTAGAGTCGAACTAGACGAATAAGTTTAAATTTAAGACACCAAGTCATAGTGAGTTATAAACTTTAGAATAATAGACAAGTATCTAAGACTCTCTCCACCGCTTGATTTGATCGTCGATGTACCTATATTGAGTACCGTTCTAGGTATCATCCATCAATAGGGTTAAAAATAGTGTGCGAATGGGTATTTTTAGTTCCGAGGGCCAGATCACTAATGACTCAAAACTAAACTTTAAATAATAGACTAATCAGTTAGTTATCACACCACCTAACTACGGTTTTGAACTGTTCTCAGAACTTATGAATAATGCTGAAACTTTTTTCTGGGGTTGTCAGCTATCGTGGCTCGTACATTCACGAAAAAGTATGAGTTCAGAGCAAGTCAATTATATGAGATTTGGAGGATTTTGTACGAAAACACCCGTTTTTGCACATTTACTTAATGACTAGTGGTCGACCAGTGCTCGAAATTCGACCATAACTAATTTAAATTATAAGTTTGAGCATTATTGAGGTTCCATTGTCAAAGAATGAGGGAGTGCTATTTCACAAAAAAAAATCCAAAGCAATGACATGGATATATGTCAAATTTGAAATGTCGATTTGTATTAAAGACGAACAATATTAATCTTTTCTCAATTAGACCACAGATAAATTGAATTTTGAAAAAGAAGCTCCACCTTCCATTTGAAAATACCGCCTTCAGAAAGCTTTCTGCGTCCATTATGAGGCGCTTTTCATTTTACGTTTGCTTCTATGAAGCTGGTCTTCTTTATAAGTAGTCTGTGGAAGTGTGCGAGTATCAAATAGATAACATTAAAGTAGTGTTTGTAATGTTTTTTTATTTTTCTATTTTTTATGCTTAATTTAAAAAAAAATATTATCATTCGCCACACTTTTTCTATATAAATTATTAAAAGCGCCCCTCACCCCTTCCCTCCTAATTATTGTTATCTTTTGAAAACGAAATAGTATAATTTGATTCTTTATGAAGATTTTTATTGTTTTGAAATTTCGATAAAACCAGTTCTAAACTTATTAGGAGCCACTTAAAAATCATCCCTTTTTATATGTGCCCTTTTTCATCCCTTTTAGTAAAATTTTGAAAAAAGTGTCACACTCACAGCTAACACTCATTTCTATAGAAGAATTCATATGTCAAATCTCAAGTTCGTACCATGTATAGTTTCCAAGATATTCGCATACTTTGAAAAACATTCAACACTATTTTTCACCCCCTTAGGGGTGGAATTTCCAAAAATCCTTTCTTAATGGAAGGTTTTGTATTAAAACCTACCTGCTTCCAAATTTCACTTCTCTACGATTAGCCGTTTGGGCTGTGCGTTGATAAGTGAGTATGTCAGTCAATCAGTCAGTCAGGCACTTTCCTTTATTATTATAGATTATAAGTGTGCGATATTTCATACTCTTCCGTCCGCGCAATTTTTTAAAAATAGTCACACAGTTTTTCCTTCACGTATAGATTCCACGAGTCCTTAAGATATGAAATTGAAATTTACGTTTTATTGTAGAGCATTAATTCAATAGTTCATCTTGTTCAGTAAGCTTTAAGAGTAATTTTCTTTTTTCTGGAATGCATTTCAAATTTTTCTAGATCTACTCAAAAATATGTAATTAAGATACATATTTTGAATTTGTTTCAAAACCCACTTTACCCAATCATGATTTCTTTTGAGCTTTATAATCAGTTGCGTAACTTTACCTTCTGAGACCCGTGACAAAATTTTTGAATGGCCCCCTCCCAAAAAAAATCGTCACGTTGTTAATAAGCCGCTATAATATGTAATTGTAGTTACATACAAAGAGAATATAATACCTTACGGATAGTTACATAGCCAAGATTAATAATACTGTAAGTGTGCATTTTAATTATTATCTAATACAATTTATTTTCAAGAGGTTAGATTTATAGGATGTTTATATTCTATATTATAAAAATGGAAAGCTATTTTCCGATACCATCACGCCTAAACGGCTGGACCGATTTTGCTAATTATTTTTTTGTCGTGTTGGCTTTTGTCAGGAGATGGTTCTTATGAAAGAAATAAATAGGAAAGTTGCGTGGAAAATTAGAAAATTACTTTAAAGTACTTTTTACTATATAATTTTTATTCCAATTTTGACAGGAACTATCAGTTCGGACAGAATGCGGATCTTCTTCTTGTCGTGTCATACTGTGCGCGTATAGAATATGTATTTCTACTTTAAAAACATTATAAAATAAAATGTCAAGGTGTAAAAAGTTAAAATAATAAAAACAAAGGGTCAAAACAATAAAAACGAAAAGACAAGGTAAGTAGGGCAGCCATTTGCGAGCCTACAGGTGGAGATTTTCCTTGGCCCATTGTACGGCCACATCATTTGCCATAACCAGATCTTGCTGTGTCACCCGACAACCCAGGAGTGGGCACGAAAAACAATGGTCCAGGTCCTGTGTCATTTTGATGTAACAAGTTGACGAACAATCCCATTTCTTGCACTCACCTTCTTTGCTGTATCCTGGCAGTGCTTAGCGTATGTCAGTGACCTGTCCAGTGAAACACCTAGATATTTTGGGTGTTCTGTGTGTTCGAGAGTCACTCCATTCCTGAGTTTTAGCCGGGTTCGCTCGCAGATGGTTTTGGACATAGTACAATGACAGAATTTGTAACGTGTTCTCCAAAGCAGACTCTATTTCTTGGAATGTATCAGCCTGATGAGTCACAACGAGGTCATCGGCATAAATGAAGTGCCTATTTCTATCATCAATGGGTTGGTCGTTCGTATAGATATTGAAAAGAAGAGGGGCCATAACGCTTCCCTGTGGCAATCCACCTTTAGGGCGATATCTTTTGCCGTCCCTTCCATTTAGTGTCACGTGGAAGCTTCTGTCTTTCAGCATTGTTTCGACAATTTTTGCAAGCTTAAAATCGGCATTCATGTTGTATATCTTTCTTAACAGTAATTTATGGTTGACCGTATCGTACGCAGCAGAAAGATCGACGAAAACCGCTCCAGTGATTTTATTTCTTTCAAAACCGTCCTCAATATGTTGTGTTGGGTTGAGGACTTGACCACAACATGACTTACCACTTCTAAACCCGGCTTGTTGGGGTATCAGGAAGTTTTCTATACTTGGTACAATTCTCATGAGTATAAGTCTCTCGAACAGTTTATAGATGGCTCAGCAGGGAAATGGGTCAGTAGTTTTTTGGATCTGATGGGTCCTTTCCAGGTTTTAGCAAAGCGACAACGTGGGCTCTCCTCCAAATACTCGGAATCGAGCATTTACTGACGCAGCTGTTATACAGGTCAGTCAACCATCGGACGGTGTTTTCACCAAAATTCACTATCTGTTGACATGATATTGTCAACTCCGGGTGACTTTCGTAATTTAAGTAGTTGTATTCCAGCCTTGACTTCGGACACTGTGAAAGGAGTCGAGAGGTGGTTTTTTTCTACAGGTTTTCGGACAAGTCTTGGGATTGTGATTTTGTTAGGAGGCTTGCTAATATCTAATAGTTGTTTTGCAACTTGATTAGGCCTAACGTTTGTAAGCTTCTTGGGTTTGCACTCTCACCATTCAGATTTTTTATTAATCTCCATGCCTTATTGCTATTTTGGCTTATATCGAGTGACTCAAGAGTGTCCTGCCATTGTCGTCTTCTTGATTCTGCGATCTGGTTCATCAAGTTGTCTCCTTTCTCTATAGTATCCTCTCCGAAAGGGTCTTCCTCATACAGCTCTGTGTATTCTTGATAAAGCACTGCTAGATCCCCATTTAGGCCAGCTACGTATTGCGTTCTACATCCTCTAGGGATATTTCTGTTCGACACCTTTTTTAAGAGTTTTAGAGTACTTTTCCCAATTTGCCTTTCCAAAGTTGTACCTTCGTAGGAACGGAACTATTAATGGTTTAACTGCTGCCGTAGTTTCGACTTCAACCGGCCTATGATGGGTTCGCGGGATTGGTTTCAGAACTGTTCTTCTACACATGTGGCCAACATTATTAGAGGCAATAAATAACAGATCAGGGTTTGTTTGTGTATTCCATCTGGCACTACGGAAAGTTTTGGGTAATTTTGGGCCATGGACAAGAGTAAGGCCATTTGCCGCTGCCCAAGCTTCCACTTCCGCTCCATCATCGTTTGTTTCACCATATCCCCAATTATTAATGCTTCTGCTGTTAAAATCACCCACAATCAACGAGACGCTCTTATCTCTAAAATTCGGCGGAGCATTAAAGGCAAAGCGCTGTCTGGGGGGTTTATATACAGATGTGATTGTACAGTTTTTTAAGGGCAATTCGATATAGGTAGATATTATTTCTTTGTATCAAATTCACCTATCGCTTTTTTAGATTACGCTTTGTATTTCAGAAATTTTCAGACTATTTCAGTTATATATAAACTTTGTTACGTGTCTTCTACGGAGTCGGAATCTGCTTCAGCTTCTCTTCTTCTTTTAACCATGAATACTTGCCTCGGCTAGTGTTGGTAGAGCGGACTCCAGAATCTCTGGTCTTTGGAAGTTCGATCCAGGAGGAGATGATGATTTGTTTAATCAAAGATGTTGTTTGATAAATTAAGAAACACTTGTTTATTGCGTGTAACAGGAAATTGGAAAATATACAAAAGTTCAGAATTTTCACGTAATTCACAACAGTAATTGTATCAAATTTACAATCAATTAAAATGTTTGCTTATTCTTTTAAAACAACAATATTAATCACTTTTCGTATCTATGAATATAATTGGTTGGATTCTAAGGAAATCGCGGTAAGAAATGGTTTGAGTTTCTCCAACTATCAGGGAGTACTCTAAAATTTTATACGTCTGATTCCCACAAGGTGAGTTTTAAGAAAGAATTTTTGAAACAAAGGAAAAAAATACTTAACGGTCGTTTTACTTGGGTCAGCAGGCCCGTGATCATGTGACTATGGGTGAGAGAGATGGAAGATATCTGCCTCTCATATTCCCATACTCAGTAGCGAAAGTTTGACAACATAGGAATAGAATCTGCGTCGTAACTAATTATAAAAAAGGGGTGGAGAGAAAGTGAGTGAGTGAAATGCATAGGCATCCATCCCACTTACACCAGTGCAATTATATCCATATTTGGCAACATGACCTGTGGCCTACGTGCAAAATCGCACGATCAACAGAAACCAAATTATAAATAGATGCATACCTGTTAGTATAGGGGTAGGTATGTATAGCAATATTTGAAATTTATAAAGAATATTCCGTACTGAGACGGGTGAAGCTTCACAACAAAAAAATACATGCTACAAATCGATTTTTAGTTACCAAAAGAAAAAAAAGAAAAAAAAAGAAGATTTTGAGTACATAAAAATCTCTTAAGGAGTAACTGATCCAATAAGGTAGGATCAAGGAATTTAGAATAATCCTTGAACATTTAACTTCAAGAGTTCCAAAGTTGTAAGGGGTATACCAAAGATAGATACCCTAGTTTAGTAATTAGGTAAAAAAAAAAAAATTTTATATTTTCATACATATAGATAAGGAATTTAAACATGGCATGAGAAGAAAATTTGATTGTGGAAGTATGGGACAACCCTCATGAAGAGTACAACCTAGATTGGTAAATTGTTTGTCACACTTTCTTACCTATTCATCCATCCCTAACGGCCTTCATTCATAACCTCTCACTCCTAGATTTATTCATCAATAATTACTATCACACGGTTAGACAAACAACACAAAAAAAAAATTTATTAAATAATGGTTCCAAGCAGAGACTGCAATCCAATAATTCCACAAAAAAAAATTATTATTTTTAATCAATACAATTAACAATCCAACTGTCAAGAAGTAGAAGGTGACAGAATATTAAACATAAACATAAAAAAGATATAAATAAAAAAAATATTTCGTACAATATTTCCTCTTCATCAAGGACATCTCTTAAGAATATCTGATAGTGCTCACTTAGATTATTATTAATATTGATTTTAAAATGCCCATAACATTTCTCAAAGTGAGAAATGTCCACTGATTTAGTTCACTGTTCACTGAGTAGTTTAAGAGCACTCCTAAGGTTAGCTTGTAGCTCAAAGGTTTGGAGAGAACTAATTTAAATGTTCTGGTGTTTGTACATAAAAAAAAATTATTATATCATTTACAATTGCATAAGAGTATCCTGCAAAGAAAGAAATTCACTTAAAAAAAAAAATATATAAGAGAAAGGTATCCGTTGCCCAAAGATTACGGATCGACAAGTAAGAAGAGATGTCAAACTTCATGCTAGCTATTGTCCTGTAATTAGGACACAATACTAAGTTTTGAGCGCCACCTAGTTTGGGAAAATACGGGGAATGAACTAGGAAAATTCCAATAATAAACCAAAACAGCAAAAAAAAATATTATCTTACTTCCTGACAAGAGAGAAAGATTTGAGTATGCCAAAGTTGTATAAGATTGATCCGAGCGTCCTCATTTCAATCGAATAGAAAAGTTAAGAATATACTTAAATAGAGAAAACGAGTTGCAACTCAAAAAAAAATTGTCTAAGATTATTAGAGAAGTATTAACTACAAATTGTCAGTAGACTAACGTTATGAGTCGACTAAAATATTAACTAATAATTAAGAAGATTTGTGGCCTTAATTAGGAACACAAAAAAAAAGTTTCATTGAAATTGATGTCTGCTCTACGCCAACAACGCGGTGACGAAAGATGCCATTTTTACATCAGATAGCGTGCTTATCATTGCACAGATTTACAAGCCTGGCATAACCAGAAATGTACCAAAAAAAAATTTTATTCAATACACATTATCATAAGGGTGCATTGCTCATTTACAGCTCTCAAAAAAAAAAAATAGGAAGGTTGAGAGTGTACCAAAGTTTATTATTGCGCTTATCATAGCACAGATTTACAAGCCTGGCATAACCAGAAATGTACAAAAAAAATTTCATTCAACACACATTCTCACAAGTGTGCTTTGCTCATTTACAGCTCTCAAAAAAAAAATTAATTAGGAAGGTTGAGAGTGTACCAAGTTTATGATTCGCACAAATTTTCTTAACGGGTGCGATTAGATCAAGGAGAAGTGAATTGAGCATTCCAAAAAAAAAAGGAAGTGAATAACTAATATTGACCCTGTGTGTAACAAAACAGTATAGAAGGTATTACTACGATTAGGGTAATATCATGAAGAAAAAAAAATAGTTCCATGTGGATAAATCGTGACTACAATTAACGTTCAAAAAAAAAATTAACAATCGCAGAAGCGAAAGACAACAACACAGAATAGTATCCGCGCTCAATACCAAACTAGAAATTATATAGGACACCTAGAATTACACTGACCCAGTAAACAAAACGTATTCGACAAAAAAATTATTAGTGGGGAATTTATGAAAAGAGTCGATATTCTGACGCGCTTCTATGAAACTCGTTAGCCGCGATGCGGGGCGCAGGGAAGTTTTGTGGGCCGGGAGGTGGGTCTAGCGGTGCGCATGGAAGTTTTTACGGGGCGAGCGATGCAATTCGTAAACAACTGTGGAAGTTCACGTAATGTGTAATATGTCTGAACCACTCTCTCACAGGCTCAAAACATGCCATCTCGCTCACTCGCCGACTCTGGGCGGTGCTGTGTGTCGGGGACGCAACACGATTAGTGAGTGAAAAACCAGTTTAATGAAGGAGAGAACACACATTTTGTTAGTGATGTGAAGTTATAATATGAAAAGCGGAGCGGGATAACGTCACAACATTTATTTATTAAGATATTCTGGGAAGTATTTTTATTTACTACAGTCACACAAAAAAAGGAACTTAGGACGTAATTCTTCTACAAGTTATTTGAGATAATTATAATTATAAAAATTACTCGACAACCTAGAGGGATGTGGGTGGTATAGAAGATATGTTAATGGAATTCACATAATGGAAAGAAGTCTTTCATGACTTAGCCTACATCCTCGGACAAGGAACACGGTAATCTAATGAGAAGGCGTACCGAGTTCAAGTCGTTAGACGAAAAAAAAAAAATTAATTAATAAAAAAATGAAGTTACACTTAGTGCAACAAAAAAAATAAATAATAAAAATGGAGATCATGCTTCTTACCGGGTAAAACAGTATTTAAACGTGGGTTGTCCCAATATGATAGCCTGAAGCAAGAAGTAAGCTATCATACTGGACCACAAGGAAGAGAGATGCCAAGTAGGATCGTATACTTGGAATTCTCGCCCTGCTCCTCCCAAATGAATAGCCAACAGAAGGTTGGGTTCCAGGAGGCACACTTAGGATCTCTGAATATACTTCGATTAGAATTTTTTTTGTTAAACAAAATTCACATGTATTGGGGTGAGCCCAATTTGACTTATGATTCTGACTGTACGAGACTAGTCAGGGTGTTAAAAGATAATAAACGTATGGGAACGGGTCCTCAGGAGCCCTTTAACCATAAATCAAGATATGATAAAACCTAAACTACAACTTTATTATATCCTTCGTATGGAACCTACCGATGGATCCACTATCACAATCCTTTAGTTCAAAAATTGTTCTTGATATTTTACGTACAACCTGAGACTTAATGAAGCGAGGAGCTAATTTTTTTGAAAAATATTGCGAAGCATTTGAGAGATAATGAGATCTTCTCCATACCAGCTGACCAATTGACAAGGATATGTCTTTACGACGCAAATTATAACGGTCCTTATTTTTATTAAAAGCTTGTACTAACGTTTGTGAGACTTTATTATATAGATTTTCTAAGGTGGAAATGTCATTCAATCTTTGTTTTAAGGGATCAAATGTTTCAGACGGGGAATCATGATTTATCTGTAGTGGCTTATAAAAAGAGGCGTGGGGAATGTACTCTCTACCGAACATCAAAAAATGTGGAGAATATCCGGTAGCAATGTTAGTCATAGAATTTAAACAAGAACAGATTTTTGGAAGATGTTTACACCAATTGCGTTGGTCCTCCTCTACTAATATTGCCAACAAGGTTACTAGAGACTGATTATATCTTTCGGAGACATTATGTTGGGGATGAAAATATGCGTTATATCTAAGATCATTTATTCCGTGGGAATGTAAGAATTCTTTAAACTGTCGAGAAACAAACTGTTTTCCGTTGTCTAAAACAATCTGTCGAGGGATTCCAAAGACTTTAAAGATTCTTTCTTCTAAGATTTGAATTATACTACTGGTATTTGCGGCTCGGAGAGGAAATGCCCAAGTTATTTTACTAAAATTACAAACTACAGTGAAAATGTAACGGTTTCGCTTATGACTCAGCGGTAAGGGACCTATGAAATCCATAGATATACTTTCCATGGGACGTTCAATTTTTTTAGGGTATTTCATAAGACCATGGGGCATTTGGTTATTATACTTGTAGGCCTTGCATATTTCACACTCATTCACAACCTGTCTAACAAGAGGTAATAATCGTTTACAGAAGTATGTACGGGAAATAAATTCGTAGGTTTTTTCCATTCCAGAATGACAGTTTCCCTTATGGTAGTCCAATATGAGACTTTCTATCTTACACGCAGGGACAACCAATTTCCAAAGGTGAGTGGGAGAGTTAGACAAGGAATCTTTTTTATACCTAGAATAACGATACAAGTGTCCATCATTTATCATAAAATTAGTGAACGATTGGGGTTTTTGAAGATAAGAATTGTACACCTTTTTATACCAGGGGTCTATAATATTTTCAAACGGTTCTGGAACAGATAGACTAGAAACAGGAATACGGCTCAATCCGTCGGCAAGGTTATTTTCGCAGCCACGCTTAAATACAAAAGTGAAATCAAACTGTGAAAGTCGGCAAGCCCATCTGGCTAACCTACCAGAAGGTGAAGAAATTGAGTTTAGGTATTTTAAACATCCGTGATCACTGACTACTGTAAAGTGTACTCCGTCTAGATAGCTTTTAAAGTGTTGTATAGAATCTACTATGGCGAGAAGTTCTCTCTCCGTGGTACTATAATTTCGTTCTGGACCGGACAATTTACGTGAATGATAAGCAATTATATATTCTACTCCATTAGAGTCTTTCTGGGACAAGAAGCTGCCCAAGGAAACTCCACTTGCATCACACGTCAATGTATACGGAAGGGAATAGTCTGGTGGTTTAAGGATTGGAGCGGAAATCATTGCTTGTTTCAAGGCTTGGAAGGCAAGTTCAGCTTCATTTGACCATTCGAATTTTTTACCGTTAAATTTATTACTCGTGAGGCGAGTCAAGGGAGAAGCAATCTTAGAAAAGTCCTTAATGAAACGCCTGTAATAAGACATTAATCCCAAAAATGAGCGGATTTCCTTACTGGTGGATGGTCTAGGATAATCTTTCATAGCACTAATCTTATCTGGGTCCGTATGAATTCCCTCCCTGTCAATAATATGACCGAGGTACTTAAGCGATGATTTACAAAACACGGATTTACTGAGCCTAATTGTCAAGTTGGCTTCTTTCAAGCGCTGGAGAACAATTCGTAAGGTGGAAATATGGGAATCAAAATCTGAACTACAAATCAAAACATCATCAAGGAAACTGAATACTCTTTGTCCCAAATCGGAGAAAAGCTTATCCATAATTCTCTGCATTTCGGCGGGCACGTTTTTCAGGCCGAACGGGCAGGTAACAAACTGATACATCCCTTTGGATTCTACATAGAAGGCTGTCTTAGGTCTGCTTTCTGGACTCAAAGGAATTTGCCAGAAGCCGTAGCTCAAGTCTAAGGTGGTTAAGAACTTGGTGTCTCTCAGATTATCCAACATATGGTTGATATTAGGGAGTCTATAAGAGTCTGAGACTGTGACCTCATTCAATCTTCTAGGATCGAGAACGAATCTAGCTGTGCCATCGGATTTTGGTACACAGAAGCAGGAATTTAACCAAGGGGAACGTGAAGGTTCTATTATTTTTAAAGCTATCATTTTATCTACCTCTTGACACATCTGAACTCGTCGTACATGGGAAGCTGGATATAATTTCTGTTTAACGGGCAAACTATCACCTGTATTAATGACATGAGAAACTACATTTGTCCTACCCAAACCCATCTTCTCAAAAGAAATATTCTCGAATTCATTTTTCAGGTCATCCAAAATTTTCCTCTGCGACACTGTCAAATCGTTTATGGAGTTAAGACATTTTGGAGCTGATTCTACATTAGACGACTGTTGATCAGATATGGATGCTACCGTAACATGAGTTTTGGTGGGGAACAACCGAGGAATTATTCCTGACTTTTCCAGAAAGGGTGACCCTAAAATGAATTGGTCAGGAATGGAAGGAACAATAACAAATTTAACCTGCTGAATTTTATTGTTGTAACATAATGGCAAAACTATGGTACCTATAGATCTTATGGAATTATTGTCAACCCCACGAATATTTTGCTGACAATATTCAGGACGGAACCCTATTTCGATAAAAGACCGATATAACTGACCCCCCAGGACATTACAAGCTGATCCGGTATCAAGCAAGGCTCGGAGTTGTATTTGAGAGATAGAAAATAGCAAATAAGGGCGTCGATCTCTCTCGTTTATTACGGAAACTTTATTGACCTGCAATGTTGAAAAGAACAATTTAACACTCTGAATCCACGACAATCTTTCGCGAGCTGAGGTCTCTGGGCTCGGGAAAATTGCAGGATTCATTGTTCGTTTTTTGAATTTCTAAGTGGGGGAGGCGGTTTACTCACGTCAGGTAAGCGTTGGCGTGGCACAGGATTGAAGGGTTTCCTAAACTGAAATGAATGAACATTATTGGCACTGGGTCCTGACTTAGAGTAACAGTTTCGAGCAATGTGACCTATACGTCCGCAGTGAAAACATTTAATCATAGGAGCAGAAGGCTGTTGAGAAGAAATTGATTGAACAGGGTTTTTCCTTACTATCTTAACTTTAGAGGGAGAGCGGGTTGGAACTGTAACCGAAACACACTCCAACTCCGTGCAAACTTCATCTAGCTCAGCAATTGAGTTCGGTCGCCTGGACACTAATACACTGGCGTATCTGCTATCTAATCCTTTTCTGATGGCCTTTAGGATATCTGACATACGCAATGGAGACTGTAAGGACTGATTCAAAAGGGTTATACGTGAAATGTAATCACTAGCACTCTCCAAAGGTTGCTGTGATGCAGTTAAGATTTCCAATCGTCTGTTGCCTTCAGCATCAGGCAAATCGAAGCGCTTGATAAACGATTGTTTAAGCTGTGTCCAAGTTTTAACACTGTTATAAAATGTCCGGTAGAAGGTGAGTGCTTTTCCCTCCAAAAATTCGGGCAAGGCGGGGCCTAGGTTTTCCAGTGGAAAATTTCGAGCTCGGGAGATTTCCTCCAATCTCAAAAAGAAATCCCTAACATCCTCGACACCGGAATAATGTTGAACTGGCCATGAACTAAAATTTACTGAATGTATGATGTGTGATTGGCTAACTGTAGGATTGGGTCTATCTAAATTTCTGCGAACCGGTGTAATAATTAAATCGTTGGAAACATTAGTATTTATCATTGTCACGGCTTGAGTGGGCGGAGAAGAAGGTACAAAACTATCACGAGGTGGATTAATCTCCGAGAGGCTATCAGGGCGTTGGATACCTAACAATCCCGAAGGGTGATTGTCACGCTGACCTACATCAGACAATAAGTTAGAATTGAAAAGTCTGCATTGCCTTCGCAGAGATTCAATACCTACATCAGGCTGGATTCCTCTATTCAACAGTGCTTTAGAGAGAGTCTTGCATGTCGCCCTCTCCACACGCGGAATAACTTGATCGACCAGGGATGACATTATTAAGAAATAAAACTAGCGGAGTGTGACTATCTCAAACTTTGACCACCATCGGGAGTATTCGATCACAAGAAAGTCAAAAAAAAAATTATTAAAATTATCGAAGTTTTATCTCAACCTCACTCACTTATCCAACATTCAAGGGAGGAAGACCCTTTCTCAAGGAAAGTTATTGAATTATTGTGGCAGAACAGAGTACCCAAATGCAAAAAATAAAAATTTTTAAGAAAAATTGCAACAAAACACAAAAAAAACTTTTCTAGTTGCCGTCGGCTGAATTTATCTGTAGGTATTGCAAAACTTTACGGCTCTTGGCCCACACCAAAATTTTAGCAATTGCAGAAATTTAAATTGAGATAATAGAACTTGCTAATACTCAAGAGAGAAGA
The DNA here is from genome assembly GCA_963576905.1 of Mystacides longicornis. Taxonomy (NCBI): domain Eukaryota; kingdom Metazoa; phylum Arthropoda; class Insecta; order Trichoptera; family Leptoceridae; genus Mystacides; species Mystacides longicornis. The sequence continues at coordinate 817,362 of OY756438.1, forward strand.
AAAGGAAAAAAGGCAACTTAATACACCATTATCAAAAAAAAAACTTTAAACACCAGAACACTGTGTTATTGCATTATTTAGTGATTTTCAAAAGAATTGGATTATTAATTACGTTTCGCTCACCAATTTCCTGTCCGGCATCTATGTGAGTCAAGGGAGGCGCAGACAAGGTTCCTCTGGATGTCTTCGAATCTTGACGCTGCTCGCATTGCCATCAGCTCGTTCTGGATTTGATGCTCACACGTTGGATAGCGCCATAATTGTTACGTGTCTTCTACGGAGTCGGAATCTGCTTCAGCTTCTCTTCTTCTTTTAACCATGAATACTTGCCTCGGCTAGTGTTGGTAGAGCGGACTCCAGAATCTCTGGTCTTTGGAAGTTCGATCCAGGAGGAGATGATGATTTGTTTAATCAAAGATGTTGTTTGATAAATTAAGAAACACTTGTTTATTGCGTGTAACAGGAAATTGGAAAATATACAAAAGTTCAGAATTTTCACGTAATTCACAACAGTAATTGTATCAAATTTACAATCAATTAAAATGTTTGCTTATTCTTTTAAAACAACAATATTAATCACTTTTCGTATCTATGAATATAATTGGTTGGATTCTAAGGAAATCGCGGTAAGAAATGGTTTGAGTTTCTCCAACTATCAGGGAGTACTCTAAAATTTTATACGTCTGATTCCCACAAGGTGAGTTTTAAGAAAGAATTTTTGAAACAAAGGAAAAAAATACTTAACGGTCGTTTTACTTGGGTCAGCAGGCCCGTGATCATGTGACTATGGGTGAGAGAGATGGAAGATATCTGCCTCTCATATTCCCATACTCAGTAGCGAAAGTTTGACAACATAGGAATAGAATCTGCGTCGTAACTAATTATAAAAAAGGGGTGGAGAGAAAGTGAGTGAGTGAAATGCATAGGCATCCATCCCACTTACACCAGTGCAATTATATCCATATTTGGCAACATGACCTGTGGCCTACGTGCAAAATCGCACGATCAACAGAAACCAAATTATAAATAGATGCATACCTGTTAGTATAGGGGTAGGTATGTATAGCAATATTTGAAATTTATAAAGAATATTCCGTACTGAGACGGGTGAAGCTTCACAACAAAAAAATACATGCTACAACTTATAGGTATTAAAAAATATTGAAAAAAAAAATGTATTTGTAAACAATATGATTTGATTTGATGTGGCACTTCGTTAAATCCTTCTGTCACTTTTCAAAGTAACGACATCATTAGGTAGAAATATCAAACAACCATGCATAAATAAAATAACTTTCATAATAATTATATCTCATACAATATCAACCCGGAAGACAATATCAGCTGGAATGCCGGTCCATTTCAAACACTGGCATCATCTTTCGGCTGGCAACACAGTGATCATTTTGTAATAACTAGTGGTCGATCAGTGCTCGAAATTCGACCATAACTGATTTCGATGAAAATTATTAAGGTTCCATTGTCAAAGACTGAGCGAGCCCTATTTCAGAATTTTCTTTAGTAAAAATGACATGGATTCGTCAAATTTGAAATGTTGATAAAAATCTTCGATTACAAAGTTTTTCTATTATTATAAAATGTAAACAAAATTAATATATTCTCAATTTGACAACAGATAAACAAAATACAATACATGCAATGTGTCAATGTCAAATATATCGAAGTGTGTGTGAGTGTCAAATACATAACATTATAGTAGTGTTTGTAATATTTTTTAATGATTGAATGTATTTTTTATACATACCTAATTAAAAAAAAATTATTAAGCATTCGCCACTCTTTCTCGCTATATCTGTGGTGGCATGGTAAAAGGCATTAAGTCAGTGGGATGACATTTCTCAGTATGGCGGATTTACTTGTCAGTATTTTAAGAGGTTTCATTTTTGTCAAATATTATTTAATATAAATAAAATAGATCAACTTTGATGCATTTATTTCGTTAAAAAGGGTTCACTATACGATAACTCATATTTATTACTTCAATATTTCTTTGTTTATATGCTTTATTTATAATGCGTGTCTTTTTACCTTGACAATTTTGGCTCATAGGTTGAAAAATTTTGTACTTAGGTCAAATTTTACAAGGAAATATACCCAGTTACTCTCTATCACATGCTAATTCATTATTTTTCAACACTTACATTTTATTCTTCATAAATATTAGTTATTTTTTAGCTTACCTATTATTATTTTCTAGCATAGCATTCCCAGAACATCAGTAGGTATATTTTTTTTGCTCAGAATGTAATATTGTTAAGTAATAAATGAAGAATATTCTTTGAATAATAAAATGAAATAAGTTAATTATAGGTATTATTACCTTTGTTAAGATAACCCTCTCTCACAATGTACCGATCCTTCAAAGCAGAGCTGAGGAATTTATACAAGTTTGGGAAGAGGTCATACAAGCTGCACAAAATCATGCGCAGGGGAGGTTCCAACATCAAACCATTGCAAACCAGATGTATATTCGGAAATTTGAAAATTACGACCTAATGGCGAACGTTGTTAACGTAAAGTGATCACACTAATCCAACCTTCGAAATAACATTAGAAGATGGTCGTAAGCCCGTAGTGGTTTGTTCATACTATTTTAAAATCGAACTGTACAATCAGTCATCAGTTGTTGATATAATAGTTCGCACTAGCACGACTTTCTTTAAATTATATCAATAATTCTAGTATTAAAATAGCAATGAAAAAATATTTAAAAAAATAATAATATGCAGATAGTATAACCGATCTATTGTCTATAGCTTAACAATAAAAACAACGAAAGTTGTAAACAGATTGGTCGACAGATAAGGAAGATACCTGCCACAAAGTTCACAAAATACATGATTTAAACACATTTTAAAAAGGTTCACTTTTAAAAGAACGGCTTCTCACGGCAGCTCTATCATAGACAACACCGTTTTACTTTGTGGTAGACAAAATTCGACGCGAGTCGTTTTACCTTGCCAAATAAAATGAATATTGAGTTATGCCGGAATGAAAAAATGCTTTTAAATCCTTTATAAGTGGATTTTTTTAAACTTATGTTTTTGAACTTTGTTCTGTTTGTGATAATGTATGATGTAGCGCATATAACTCAAAATGCTGAAAAACGCGACTTAATGCCTTTTACCATGCCACCACAGATATAAACTATAAGTGTGCGAAATTTCATACTCGCAATTTTCGTAAAATTGGTCTCAAGTTTTTGCTTCACGTATTAATATATAGATATTAACATTGCATCAAGAGAGGAGCGCTCGTAAAATACCATTTTAATATCTAATATTATAATAATACTTTAAGATGTAGGTGTAAATATTTGGATTTTTTATTTTATTGTTTTGTGTGAAAGGCCTTGATGAGACTGGTTGATGTGATGATCTATAGGTTCCATAGGACATCCTTTCACGTTGGCCCATGTGTCAGCACAATATTTTTACTATACCCATGGTTTTTAACCTGGGTTCGATGTGAGTCAGTCTTGTTGGTTCGGCGGAGTCAAGACAATGGGTAAGAACACGTAGAAAGCAGATTTCGACCCGCGCCGACCGGCTCATAGCTTGTTGTCTATGGTTTCAATGCATTTAAATGGGCATGCCGGAAAGCGGGTTCCTGCTTTTTCTGTGAGTATCCCCATTCAAATGCATAGTAACATTCTTTGCGCTGGTCGGCGCGGGTCGGAATCGGCTTTCTACGTGTTCTTAGCCATACACCTAGAGATGGGACTAACGGCTTAAATTCAAAAACGTTATAGCCATTTCGTTAATTGAAAATAACGTTAATATTAAAAGCTGAAAGCTATTTTAAAATATTTGGTATCTGGGATCTTAACTTCTTCCACAAAAAAAAAAAAAGGTCGTTTCCAAAATTTGGTATCTGGAATCTCTACTTTTCCTAAAAAAAAAAAAAAAAGGTCGTTTTCAAAATTTGGTATCTGGAATCTCTACTTTTCCTAAAAAAAAAAAAGGTCGTTCCATACGCTCAATTCCATAATATTACCTGACATATACATAATAGGGGTAGGCTATTATTTTCATTCAACTATTATTTATAAATAACGTTTAATATTGATAACGTTAGATACGTTATTTTTATTTAGCTATTATTATTATCAGCTGTCGTTATAATGCCCATCTCTACATACACCTGACTCAAATTAAGAACTTATCACTGAACCCCTCTTCTAATTAAGAAGGTTTCAGTGAATTCGCATATGAAACAGGTGGGGTGCAGTACGTACAAAAAGGTTAAGAATCACTGTTCTATGATCTAGGGATGGGCAAAAATATCGATATATTATTATGAAATGAAATAATAATATATCGATATTTTTTTTTTCATTTGCTCATCGCTACCAGGGATGTTGCGAAAATCAGCATCAGAATTCGCATTAATTGATATTGGTTTTATTGCTGGTATTCAGTTAGTATCTTACCGCTTGCGGAAAATTCTCGCCACATTCTGATCAATCAAACATCTAAAAAATAACATAAAATGTTTTATTTTTCGTGCTATCTTTTAAGCACCTGGCACTCTTCACCTGCCAGTGTTCCCAGTTAACGACTGTTTAGTAATGAGCTACTAATTAGATTTTTTTAAATTTATCACTAACAGAACACTTAACAAATCATGACACAAACACATAGAATCTTCAGTGTTCCAATAACAGGTAAGTATCTGCCGCATAGCTATTTATGAAGCTGCACAAATAACAGATTAATTAGAGCTGTTATTCTTAATTTACCTAAAAATTGTAGAAAAGATTTTTTAAAACAAAAGCTATCTGGAAACCTGATCCTTGCTAGGATCAACGTTACCCACCGAGATAGTTACTCGACGTCCGTACTTGTACTATATAGCATATATACATTCCTAGTGACAGCGGTAGGAATACAATGGGGTTCCCATACAACGGGTATAACGAAGAGAGGTGAAAATTGCGGAAAAGTATGACATTTCGATTAGAAGTTTGAAATCACTCTCTTTCGTAATATATTATTATTGTGGATAATAAGGAAGACAACACAATAAGAGTTTTTAGTAGGTAATACCAATCCCCAGATTTAATGAAACACGCGTCACTGACATCTTTTAATTTAATAATGATATTATAATCGCGAAGGAGAGCAATGGCCTGACCGCAGTAATACAAATAATATGATCGAATTTATTTTATGAATGATGCTGAATATTTGCAAAGACTAATGCACTTTAAAACACCAATCGTAACAGCCCTCTAAAATATGCAGACAATCTAATGCACATTTGACCACCCAAATAGCCCGAATCTTAAGGAATCAAAATCTAAGCTTCAATAATTCTTGGAATATATAATCGTATCTTTTTAATCTACGTAATTATTCTGTTAGGTATACATTTTTTTATGTGGAATCATCACGCTGAAAATTCAAATGCTCCGTCATATGGCTGAAAACACGTAGAAGCCGGTTCCGACCCGCGCCAAGTCGAATGTTACTATGCATTTGAATGGGAATACCTGCGCACAGCAAAAGCAGGTACCCGCTTTTCGGCATGCCCGCGATCGGCGTTCTACGTGTTTTCAGCCTTAATTATTATTCTGCGCAGAGCCTTGCAAAATTCCTCAGTGTTTTCTAAAATATAGTTTACATTGTGTTATGATAATATATTTAAAGCTTTTTAAAAAGCAACTTTTTTAGTTATATCTTGATAGTTAGATAGGTGTTTCACTAAACACATATACCTAGTCATCTTTTTAAAATAAAATTACTCATGTAGTAGCTCCCAACTCGCAACACGAGCAATGGTTTTCAGCTTTTCAGACGGCAGCTACTTGTGAGTACGCATGTGGCTGAACAAACCTTTTAAAAAAAATTACTCATGTAAATGTTGCATGGAATCATCGAACTATGGTATGAACATGTAATAAAACGATTGATGGATGATTTCAAATACAAACAAACGTAATTGAAATCAGCTTATAAACAATATTTTATAAACTCAATCAGGTAGTCAATTTTTGAAGTTTGACGTTTATTATTTCTTACCTCAAGGTCAGTCGGTAAAATTACTGTTTTACCGACTGATCTTTATTAATCAATTAGGCATTCCACCTATAGATGGTGTATAGCTAAGACTCAAACCATGAGAGGCAAAATAGCTTTGAATAAAAGAATTCTACAAAAGTTACAAGTATTATGGAAGTTTTTTTTTATGATGTTAGAGTTACAGACAGTTTTTCTTCTATGCGAGTGGCATAATGTATTTTTCTTCTTTCTTTTTTACAAACATTGAAAGTGACATTATCATTTTTCTGTGTGTATGACATTAGAATACTGCAGATTACTTACTCCTCAAGCCTTTTCATCTTGGTCTGTTATGCAATGGGAAGCTAGAATAGAATCTGTTTGATAACCGATCAAGCCTGGCTAGACAAATCAACAACGTATAGCAAGATGGCTATCAGCTAGTCTATATATTTAAAACTGAATGTTTGTGTGTGTGTGTGTGTAATCGATAGATTCAAAGACCGGTGAATGTATTTCAATGAAACTTTGGTGATCTATTCTATTAATGTCCGGGAAGGTTTAAGCGGAGTATGAGTTCAATACCACTCCTTGGAGGATAGTTACAAGGAGAAAAGGTTGTAATGTAACAAATATTGCATAAACCAGGAGTAAATTTTTTTTTATATAATTAACCCAGATTTAAAAATACTTTCGACTTACCTTTTACATGAATGAAATACAGTTTATGGCACAAAACTGAATTCAATTTATTGCATTATGTAATAATTACATATTATTGTTGATTCGGATGCGGGATATTATCCAAGAGATGGCAGTGAAGCGTGTTAAGTAATTGTATGAGCTGTTGGATGAAAAGACTCCATTAAACCCAAATTTTACTGAATATGGTAAGATTAGGTCGAAGTTCGACGGACGGGTCAGCTTGTTATCCATATTTTCAGATCCGTGATGTTTGGGGTTCGAGGAAGCTGGCATTCACTGCTGTACCTACAAGTGAAGAGAGCTATTACACCTCCACACATGGGCATTGACAGCTATTGTTTCTTTAGTGCCTTAACCAGTACGATTGGAAGTCGGCGATTAACTGTATTCAGTTAGGAGTCGTTTACTAAAATAAGTCTCCAAAAATAGAGTCAGAGAGTACCTATACCTGTCAAGTCTTTCCTCAAATTCACCAATGAACTTTATTTTTATGATTCAAATAAAATTGATACCTATTAATCATTATCAACCGATATTATAATCGATACAAGAGTGAGTTTGGATCTAAGCAATATATTAAAAAAGACGTAGTATGGGTTACTTGAAGAATGAGTTGTTATAGATATTTTTTCAGGCAATCCATCAAGCCACCGTCATTTGAAAAAAATTGAAACGCACGGTAATATTCTTAAAAACAAAATTGTCACACATAATGAGTTATCCACAAGACAGGATATACTGAAACAAATGAATAGAAGAAATGAAAGAAAGTGAGTTTACTGAAGACACCTGGGTATTTGAAAAAAAAAAACAATAAACTGCAAAGTATGAAAGTGTTTTTTTTATTATAGATATAAAATTGCTAAGCAATAACATTTCATATTCAAATTTAAAAATGTTAACAAATTTTGATACAAGAAATATAAATTTAATTAAGCCAACTTTAACACTGGCTTAACCAAGAGAAGCAGCATATTGTTTTCAAAAAAGTATACATTAATTTGAGTGTATTGCAAATCAAAATATTTTTCAAGCTGGTATCATTGCACTGAAGAAACCATTGAGTAAAAATATTATTAGAAAGCTTATGTAGAAGCGCAGAATCATAAATTGGTTCAATTACCTAATAATCATGTGACTGAAGGTAAATTATTAATAATAATTTGTTTTCATCACATCCAAAAGCTCAACAATAAATTCCTATAGCTCCTTTAACTAATTATGATAAAAATATAAAATGTGTCTGTGTTAACTGTACCGAGTTGTGGTGGCTTTGACTTCAGATCAAGAGGTCACTTGGAATTTTTACCCGGGTTTGGCCTACCTCATATTTGACAGGACCGGTTGGAATTGGCAGAGATTTCCTCAGGCAATAAGTTCCACCATCTAACTGACACCTTTGTATAAAGAAGTACAAAATATTAAATATAAAAACCGAATCTCACAAACCAAGGGCGTCGCCAAGCTGCCCCCCCCTAGAGATTAAAAAATGTAGGCAACTGCAGAGCAACCAAAGTTCTAAGACCGTGATTTGCCGTTAAATCCTAAAAAAATCTTCATACTCTTGACTATACTTAAAATTCATATATTTCTCATCCTCCATAATATAAGATATACGGAAAATAGCTTATGACTGGGTTCAATTGCCACCCCCTAGGCCTCGGGCTGGCGACGCCCTTGCAAACAACTATCGACGAACAACGACGCACTTTATACGAGTTTAACAACAGTCACGTGGTACATATTGGGACCATGCACAATAGCACAGTATCTCTCTAGTATTATTTCTACTCAAAGGAAGAGACCATTGCAATTATTAGCAAAACCGCATCTGTCCCATGATATACTTTTTTTTAAAGAAATCATTTTTTGGTTTTTTACATAAAGTGATAAATCAATTGATTAACGATTTAGAATTATTTATACAAAAATAAATGAGATATTTATATTTGGTTGATTCAATAAGCCTAATCAACTTAAAATAATTTTAATGGTGGTCCTCGGCTTTACGTTTGCTACTAGAAGAAACATTGACAGACTTTGGTGGTTGATATTTCTCCCACTTCTTGTGATTCAGTTCGTCAAAATCCTCGCAGTGCTGAGCTATGTTCTTCAAGTAGACGGCCAAATGCAACAGCTCTCTATCCTTGTCTCTATTGAGATGGGCTTGTCTAAATGGCCTTATTTTTAAGCCCGTTTTTGGATTCATTATAAAATTTCTACGAATATCATCAAACATTATGGTATTTTTGGAACTGTACTGCGAAAATTTCCCCCAAATAACGCCAAGAGGTTTGACCTGTAAATAAATAAATAAGTAAATCAACTTTTAAGTCCGCAATTTACGATCACTTCATGTGTTCAAATGGAGCGATGACACTCCAAAAAATGTCAGTGAGTGGCGAAAAGTAAATGGACCATGTGGAGTGATAAGTTGAGGCGAATATCCATATCCAATAAATAAGTAAATCAAATGAGGTCCAAATTAGTCTAATATTACGCCCGATTCTATTTCAATAACTAAAATAAGAACGTTCCAATTTACGTTAGTGCACATTGGTATTCTATAAAAATTAAGAGCGTTCCTAATAAGACTAATATTGAAATTAGTTAATTTTGGTATTCTACAACACTATTTAAGTCAATTTTAGTGCGTTCTTATGTCAAAACGTTCTTAATTTTAGTTCACGCCGAATTATATGCGACTTAAAAAATATATCTGATGATATTTTTATAATTATTAAAGTATTATTTTAACCTAATAAGTTTAAAACAAGTGTTAAATATTTTTATTAAGGTAAATAAAATCATAAAATTGATTATTTACGTGTGTTTCGTTATGCCGAAATCGAAAATTGGAGGTTAGTTCAAAATCACTACTTTCATAAAATACTCTTGCTTGTATTACAACAAGAGATTTGCACTAAAAATATTTAGGTATACTTATTTATTTCAAAAGGAAATCTAAGTTGGTCTGATAATTCGAGATGCTTATAACAATATTTGGTCACATTTTGACACTCGTATTATTTGTAATAAACAAACATTGACCAATGGCGCATGCGCGATACAGCCCATAGACAATTATAATTCATAATTTTGATTATAGTGAACTAATTTTAGTTTTTAGAACACATCACTTTATAGAATACGAATTTTAATTATGTGAACTTAATTCTTAAATTTTGGAACATTCTTATTTTAGTTCGAACCAAAACAGAATAGGGAGTATTGTCATAATCCTTACACCAGGCTACACATGTTGCTGTTTTAAAATTGATTATAGCAAAATATATATATTAACGTAGTGAAGTTTCGTTATAATGATTGAAAACATAACTCAAATTCCACATCTGTCACAATGGACGACATCTATTTGAAAAGATTGTAAATGCTTTGGATGGATCATCTTAAATTATTATCAAGAAGTGCATCTTTTGCCTCTTCTAATGAAATAGTATGTTAGAGTTTATAAAGAAATATTTAAGAATGAATGATTTGTCTATGCATGATATGAAAGTGTATGTATGGTCTATGGTAAGAAAGTGTCAAGCAAGTGTGAGGCTAAGAACACGTAGAAAACCGATTCCGACACGCGCCGACCGGCGCAAAGAATGTTATTATGCATTTGATTGGGGATGCACACAGAAAAAGCAGGAACCCGCTTTCCGGCATGCCCATTTAAATGCATTGAAACCATAGACAACAATCTATGAGCCGGTCGGCGCGGGTCGGAATCGGCTTTCTACGTGTTCTAACCCTGAGAGAAGAACGGAAGCAGGTGTGAGATATTGTGTGTGCGCATGTGAGAAAAAAAAAGGGAGACTGTTTAAAAATAATAAAGTTTTGTGAAATTGAAAAACGTCTTTTACAATTATCTTATCCAAAGCAGCTTTACCTGTTACCTTTATAACTTCTTTATGTTAGATCTGCATTGTTCATAGTCAAATAGGTATTCTTTAATCATTATCCCATGAATGAGATCTTTTGCATAATTTGTATGTTATTGGCAACATTTATCAACACAACTAGTATCAAATTTAATTAATCTAAAAAAGATTTTTTAAATATTCTTTAAGCAAGTGTTGCGAGTCTTGACTTACTTTAAACAAACAACTGAATAAATACTCACGTCAATAATACCATATTTGGGAGCGTGCACCGTGATCATGGCCAAATGGTCCAAATAAAACATTATCTTGTAGTCCGAGTGCGTGGAGACGCCTAATAGCTTCATCTTCTCCTCAATCCACTTCATCCCTGTGGCAGACCAAATCACTATGTCGTAATCTTGATAAGCCGATGTCAGAAACTCGTGAAGATACGGCCTCATCAATTCGTAACCTAAACGATGGAAGAGCAGTATTCATGAAATGGTCTGATTCAAATCTTAGCACATTCCGAAAACATTTAAGTTTAACAAAATATTTTAAGACTGAATCTGTAGCCAAGGCTCGTAACGGGCTGAAGCGCCACTGATGATGATTAATCTATGATTGGTTGCAAATTGCTTAGCCTTTCTGCACATGACAAAGTCTACTTACAAAATAGTACTAACCAAACAGTTACATGTCATTATACGTTATATTGTTTTAATTTCATAACAGGTCTAGTGATTCTTTATATATCTTTAATATAAAAAAGTCGGGTTAACTCAAGATCGGCTCAACAGATTTTTATGATGCTTGGTTTATTGGATTTTTTTCCGCTACGGATAACAGAATAATTATTAAAAATTCGACAAAATGGATAGCATATAATGTAAAATATAATATTAAAGTTAGTATGGAACTGATTTCCTGACAACATTGCCACCTGTGAAAAATTCCATAACATCAAATTTTTACGGCCCAAACAATCGAACATTTATCAAAAAAAAATTTACTTTGACAACTAATGAGTTTCAAAATTTTTGATATAATTTTTTTCAAGTTTTCTGAAATATTTTTTATTAAAACATATTTATAACATATTTTTGTATAAATTACCAAATTGAAATCAATATTCATAGTAAGGATTATAGGAAAACGTCTGTCGGAAAAGCTAGTATTTTGATAAAATTAAATGTAAAACAGCAGTAGGAATAGATGGAAAATGAGTGAAGAAGATGCCAAATGACAGGAGAGGATTATTTTCTTCCTCCCATCAAAGTTTAGAAGTTGTAGCACACCCTACCAACACTAAATTATGTCCCTTCGAAGAAGAGCTGAGGGATATGGTAATAATTCGGGAGGAGATCCTTGACACTGTTCAACAGAGAGTTCTTATTACCTCACTATAATTCCAAGAGAAACCTTCAAGGATAAAGAATATGGTAAAATGAATATAATTTACCCGTCTCTGCAGGCGACCTGTGATCAAACAATGTGTAGTCAATATCTAGGACCAGTAACTTCTTGTTTTCTCTCGGTTCATTCAACATTTTGATTTCATATTCCTTTATTCTCTTCTCTATTTTCTGTAAATACACCTGAAAACATTTCAAAATATTCAATTCAAGATTTCAAAAAATAAAATTTTGTATCATAAAAAAACTAGAAGTGTATAAAACACTTCTGTTTCCATCAATAATGTATGGATATGAAACGTGGACATTAGGGTGTACCTTGTTTTTCAAAGTTTTTATTTTAAAACGCACAGGTCCTAATTTTGTTAGTTTGATCCTAAAACAGCCCCAAATAAAATTTTATGTCAATACGAGCACTGCAACCCGTGCCGACTATAGCTTGAATATTTCCATACATTTTCACTATTGGCGCCATATGAGGTTTGCGCACTCCCACTATATGTCGCTTATTTACGACATATCGGCCAATTGTTAATTAACAACTATGGTTTTTTATTGTGAACATGGCACTGGAACTACGGAGCACTAAAAATTATACTTTCTAAGAGTTAAATTTACAAATAAGGGTGCAAAAATAGCCATCTAATCGTCGAATTCTTGCTTATTTTTCAATATTCTTTAATTTACGTTGATTGTCAGTGAAAGAAATTTTCGTCTTTCGAGTGTATATTGTATTTTGGAAAGCGGCTAGAATACCCAATAAAGCCCCCCCCCCCATCCTTGTGACGAAGCTTGTAAATCTTTACCAAGCCTCAAGAGAGTTTAGAAGTCGAGTCGAGAGAACACAGGATGTTAAAAAATGCCCAGGAGTAAAAATTTCAAAAGTATTAGGACAATTTAGTTGAAATCTCACACGCTGATGCCCTCTGAAGAATCAAAATAGGAGAAGATACAATTTTAAACAAAAACAGGGAAGTGGCATATCCCAGGAAAATTTTTACACCCGGGCGTTTTTTAACATCCTGTGTTATCTCGACTCGACTTCTAAACTCTCTTGAGGCTTGATAAAGATTTACAAGGATGGGAGGGGCTTTATTGGGTATTCCAACCTTTGCCCAAATTATAATATACTCTCGAAAGACAAAAATTTTAATACTATTGACAATCAACCTAAATTAGAGAATATTGAAAAATAAGCAAGAGCCCGATGATTAGATGGCTATTTTTGAACCTTTATTTGTAAATTAACCTCATAGAAAGTATACTTTTTGGTGATTTTTAGTTCCACTGCCATGTTTGCAACAAAAAACCATAGTCGTTAAGTAATTATTGGCCGATGTGTCGTAAATAAGTGACAAATAGTGGGAGTGCGCAAACCGTGTAAGGCGCCAGTAGTATTTAAATGTATGGAAATATTCAAGCTCAAGTCAGCACGGGTTAATGTCATCGTAGAATGTTAAAATTGTTCACATAAGTAAGGCTTGATATAATAAAAAAACTGAGGGGGTGTGGGTTTTAATATCTTCAAAAAAAAATTTTCGGTCATATAAGGGACACCCTAGTGGACATGGATGAAAAAAGAAAAATGTTGTCGAAATGCAGTAGGGATGAGAATTCTACAAAGAATATGTGGAAAGAGTCTGTGGGATGTGGAAAGGAATGAAAATATTAGGAAGGAATGTGGTATGGAAGATAATGTTGTTACAAAGATGAAAGTTAATAAGTTGAGACTGTTTGGGCATGTGGAAAAAATTGGTACAAACAGAATGACAAATTAAATTTATAAGGCTGAAAGGAAAGGTGTAAGAAAGCGTGGCGCGTGGCTGACTGAATATGATGTGGATCAAACACATTGATTCCATCCTCAAAGGTCAAGTCAGATACAAGAGAAATAGGAGAAGTTGTATGAGAAATGTTATGTCGGTGGAAGAAGTGTGCTTGGAAGAGTGGAGGTCCGTTCTCTCTGCCTACCCGGGACACGGCGTGATGGGTAAAAAAAATAGATGGTCCTGTAAACTTCATATAACATCTTCATTTCCAGACAATTACAAACAAAAAACAATGATCCTTTGTTATGAAAGATCAGACAGGTAACACTGTATGGGAAAAGAAATTGTTGTTTTTTTTATATTTTCCTTACTGTTATTCCATATTTTCTCACTGTTTAAAATTTTTTTTTCCTATTACGCCGTTTCCGAAGGGAGTAGGCAGAGAGTATGAATTTCCATTCTTTCCTATCCAAACAAACTTTTTTCGCTTCTTCCAAACGCATAACATTCCGCATACATGCTCTTCTATTCCTTTTGCTCCTGGCTTGGCCCTCCTCTAAGACTGATCCGATATGGTCGGATCATGTCATTCGAGGTCGGCCTCGTCTGCGTGCACCCATTGTTTCAGATTTATATATTCTTTTAGTCATTCTCTACTCGTTCATTCTCTCTGCATGCCCAAACCACCTTAATTTATTCACTTTCATTCTAGTCACTACGCTAACATCCATTCTACATTCCTTTCTAATATTATCATTCCTCACCTTATCAATCAGTCTCTTTCCACCGTTTAAAAATACCCTGAGCTCTTCTGAATATTTCGAAACCAGAATAAGGCAAATCGGTCCAGCTAGCTGTTCTTAAGTTTTAGCGAGACAAATGCACAGTTTATCGTTATATATCGGATGATAGGTAGGTATAGTTTGTACAAAAAAATAATAATCTAGTCCTTACATCGGCATTTTCTATAGCAATTTCTTCCTCTTCAATGTCCAAATCATTTATCACATCCTCGGAACCCTGTGGCTTACTGCAAGCATCCTGAATGGCCTCTTCCAATGAGCCCATCATCATAATTTTCATGTTAGGTTTCAAACCAGCATCTCCAAGGAGACAGGCATCATCAGCTGGTTTACCTACGAACATTGTCAAAAAAATTGGATAATATCCACTAAAACTAAATTAGCTTACTTAAATAATATGTACAAATGACTTGATAGATATATTCGGAGGATTATATTAATTATGTTACAGACGCCTGTTATTGGAGCATTGGGAGGTGTATGTGTTTCCTAATATGTTTACTTTGTATGTGTTTTCAATGCTCTGTTGGTGTCTTTTATAATAAATAAATAAATAAATCTGTTATTTCTGTTAGTCCAAACGTAACTAAATCAAATAATATACCTTTGAATTTTAAATTCAATAGCTTTTGTCTGCCACATTTAACCCCAGTCTCTAGTTCGATTAGTTCCTTTAATTTAATTACGGAATCTGTATTGTTTAATCCCTTTATAATGTATTCTTTGCCGCTCCACTTTACGATAACATCAATGCTTGCATCAGTCATCTTTATTATTAAATTATTAATCAAGAAAACTGATCACATTTAACCGGGTGAAAATCGAAATTCAATGCCAAGTTGTGTTTATATGGCGTTTTGCGGAATGTCTATTTTGACAGATGGTTGTCTTTATTGTCTTTGTCACGAAGCCCTAAATGCACGAAACATTCCAATGTGCCATGCGCATGCGCCATATTTTGCCGTTTAAAATGACAAGTCGGCGGCAATTGAATTTGAAATGTCACATTTTATCATAACATGGGAAACATTCTGTATTACTTATGAATGAAATGAATTCGGGGTTTTAGCTGAAAGGGTATAATTTAGTCGCTCTGATTCTCTTAACATGACTGAATCTTGTGTTGTTATATAAACAATTCAGCCATATACATTGTTTTTGTTGTGTTGCAACATTGTAAAGGATTATTGTTGCATGGTGTTTTTTTATGAAGAGAATAAAAAGTGCTTGAAAAGGCAATCCCGTTTTCTTGCTCCTAATCCAACCTCTTTCAATAGGTTATGGGCCCAGAAAGTGGCTTAAAAGGAGCAAGGTTTGGTCTCTTAAAAGTGTGAAAATATTCCGTGTTGTGTCAGTTGTGAAAATAGTTACATTTTGTGTAAATTATAAGTATGCAGGCACAGGGAGGAAACTTTCAGCAGACCATCAAACCATTCGATGGAAATGGTTACATATACTGGAAATATAGAATTAAAATAGTACTGAATCATGTGATGAAGAGAGCCCCCCGTTGTTCAAAGAAAAAGTGAAAGAACAAAGAAGCTACCAGCAAAGTTTCGAGATTATGAAATGAGTAGTTATGTAGCAGCACTGTCAGAGGATGTTTACCATCAGAAATTCCTACGACATATGAAGAACAAGAAAAGGATAATGAAAATGTTTATGCACCAGTGGCTAGAATGACGACGTTAAGAGTTTTGATAGCTCTCGCATCAGAAAGAAATCTTCACATTCATCAACTTGATGTAAAGTCAGCATTTCTGAAGAGTAATTTAAAAGAACCAGTCTATATGGAAATTCCTGAAGGTCTCAGCTATAAAAATAATACTGTTTGTAAACTGAAGAAAGCTCTATATGGTCTACGTCAAAGTTCGAAGAATTGGAATGAGTGTCTTAATGAACATTTGTTGAAAATTAACTTGAAACGTTCACAAGTTGATCCATGTTTATATACCAGAAATGATATATATGTACTAATTTGGGTAGATGATATAATTTTGTTTTCATATTCCAAAGAAACTATTTATGAAATAAAAGAAAATCTGTCAAAGTATTTAGATATAAAGATTTAACTCAGAATGATAAAATAACGTTTTGGGGAAAGAAATTGAAAGACATGGCAAAAATATTTACATTTCACAAAGAGAATTAATTAGAAAGGTTATTAATCATTTTGGAATGTCAGATTGTAAAACCAGTAAGTTACCTATTCAACATAAATTGAATTTGAAAAAGAATGAAAATTTTGATAGTAATTTACCATACAAACAATTGATTGAAAGTTTAATGTACCTATCTAATGTTAGGTACAAGACCTGATTTATGTTTTGCTATATCTTATTTCAGTCAATTTCAGAATAATTATAATGTTGAACATTGGAAACATCTTAAAAATACTCTTAGATATTTAAAAGAAACTGAAAATTTATCACTAAAATTTGTAAAAAGTAGCAATCAGAAACAAATCAATATGAGTGCTTTTGTAGATTCTGATTTTGCCAGTAATATCAATGACAAAAAGAGTGTTACTGGATATATAATTAAAATAAATAATAATTTAGTCTGCTGGAAATCTCAGAAGCAGAGAACTGTGTCTCTGAGTAGTTGTGAATCAGAATACATTGCTTTAGCTTCGTGTATTTCAGAATGTTTGTTTTTGGAACAGTTGTTGACTACTGCAGATTTTTCTGAATTTGTTGTTCCCATTAGAATATTTGAAGACAATCAGTCATGCATAAAAATAGCGAACACATTAGAAACTAAAAGATCGAAGCATATAGATGTAAAACATCATTTCTTAAGGCAATTGGTAGAAGAGGGAAAAGTCAAATTATCTTATGTCAACACAATTGAAAACATTGCTGACATAATGACCAAGTCATTACCCCATGTAAGATTTGTAAGCTTTTAAGAGGAAATCTTAATCTCCTATAATCTAGTATTATTTTTGTATGTAATGTTTGCTGAATTGGAAGGGAGTGTTGTTATATACAATTCAGCCATATACATTGTTTTTGTTGTGTTGCAACATTGTAAAGGATTATTGTTGCATGGTGTTTTTTTTATGAAGAGAATAAAAAGTGCTTGAAAAGGCAATCTCGTTTTCTTGCTCCTAATCCAACCTCTTTCAATATCTTGACACCTTTTTTTCTTCGAGCGGAAATCAGTCATGGACACCTCTGGGATGCCAGGTACTGCCGTTTTTTTTTAAATAGAATGTGGGCTCACCCAAATTGAACACATATACACTTTTGACACCTTTCACAGAAAACAAAGGCTTGTGTCGTGAAAGAGGAAGATGGTCGACACCGAGGATCAAACCCACGACCTTTGGATCGAAAGTCTACGACTGAACTGCTAGGCTACCAACCACTTCTAGAACTTAACCAGCTAAAGCCCATTTATACCAGCACATCAGTGCTGCAAAGCCTTACATTCTTTTTCATCTCACAGGATAATTAATTTAAAAAAAAAATTAAATGAAATAATGAAGTGGTTGGTAGCCCAGCAGTTACAGTCGGTGACTTTCAATCCGAAGGTCGTGGGTTCGAACCCCGGTGCCGACCATCTTCCTCTTTTACAATACAAGCCTTTGCTTTCTGTGAAAGATGTCAAAAGTGTATTTGTGTTCACTTCGGGTGAGCACAGATTCATTTTATATAAAAAAAAAACTGATTTGTTGTGTGACACAAAAAAGTGTCAAAGAAACTTAGTCGCCTTGTGGCCATGCAGGACCTGTGCCTTTGAAACTAGTTGGGGTATTAAAATTGTGGATTAACAAATCAATTAATTGTTTCATTTAAATATTTATTTAAATAAATCCGCCAAGAATGCACATTCAGTTCGTTAATATAATTAATTTGAATTTATTTGAATAAAAAAACTGCAATAGGTACACAAATATATTCAAACAACTTGTTTGAAGTTATGTGCCTATCGTCAGAGTGCAGGATCTCGGTAGAGATAATTAAGACAAAATAGGTGCTGCTTCTTCCATGTCCCTTATTCCTATCCCTCACTCTTTTCCTTCTTCCCATTATTCCCAGCTGAGCCTGCACAAATTGTTACATAAGTTTTTTTTTGTTTTTTTTCCTTTTTTCTGTTGTTTGTCTTACTTTCAACCCGCTCGCTGTTAATGTCTATGTATATACTTTACTGGTGTTTTTATTGTCCATACTATTTGTGTAATTGTTTGTTATAATATCACTGTTTGTATATTTGTTTAATAAAATAAAAATAGGAAGATGAGCGTAGAGCCCAAATCTTGACATCTAACCAAGGATCAGGAGCATAAGATACTCAGCTTTAAAAATAAGTCTTAGGAGTATATTGAATGTCAATCAATCATACAAATGGTGCTGAGCACTCTATCATATGGAAGAGTGGGTGATCTTGGCTGGTTCATGTTCCATTTATTACTAAAGAATTTTGGAGCAACAGCTATAATTTCAGGATTTGGGTTGCCACTGAGAGCAGTAAGGAATGTATTAAAGGAGTGCTTTCTGTTATATTTTGATCAATAAATGGGTATCTTTCAATGATAAATGACAAAAAGAATGCAGCTTTCATGCCCACAGTGGACTTCCGTTTGTTGAGAAGGCCTTCTTGGCATAAAAACCGCATTCTTTTTCTTTTCCAACATTGAGTTCAGATAAAATTCATGTAGTACATAGGTACCTAAATTATGATGTAAGAAAAATTAATAAAAAACATGGTTGGGTTTGGAATAGAAATAAAAATTAATTAAAATAAGAGGCCACACACATGCTCCAAGAATCTGATGACAGTGGCGAATCAACTATCCCACCAACAATCTCAGAGATTAAAGCCACTTAAAGTCTTAAGAATGGAAAAGCTCCAGGAATAGATAACATTCCAGCCGAGATATTCTCAAAGCCTTGCTTAGGAGCAGGGCCCCCACATGGCCGGTGCTACCGATGCTACAGCAATGGAGCCCACAAGGACGGGGGAAAGTAAAAATGTAGAACATTTTTGATAAATCATAGAAAGAAAACAATAATTAAATCACTAGGACTAGATTTATGAGTATCAATGATTCAATGAAATATTACAATATCAGATCGAGTAATATAAATTGGTTCATTGGATATCTAACACCTGCATCAAGCCATTGTAATGTCATTATAATATTCTCAATGATCAAAGCCAGAAAAATGTAGCTTTCCTTCTTTCAATAAATTATCAGATCTCAGAAACACTACAATGCATCATATAACCATGCTTTATAACGTAACCACTAATTTCCTCCGACAGAAGCAAACAAAAAGAATTAATTAGTTCAATAATTTATTTACCAGTATTTAAAATAAATTAACGATGATAATCTAAATACTGTCTAAACTTTTAAAGTAACAGTGAATTCTATCTCTACGAATTGTATTCCATGTACTTCCTTCAAATGGTTTCGCAATTGTATCCGTTGCTTAAATGTATTGAAGATAGGATTTCTCATATCTAATGCTTAATTGAGGGTGTTTCATTCTCAAATACTTGTTCAAATTGGATTGATTAGTATATTTCTTCAAACAAACACTGCACTGATACTTCATTGTAACTGCAAAAATTTAAGGAAAACATGAGTAAATATATTTCATTATTATGCATAGGATGAAACTTTACGGAGTTAAGTAAATCATAATTCTTATATACCTTATTGAGTGTTTACTAGACACAATTCACGATAGGTAAATAAAACAATGTTCATAAAGCGAAGAAACAATCTACACTCTACAGCACTTGCTAAGCGAAACTCTTAAAACCACACGACAGGAATAGTTTACAACCATATTGTATCACACATTCCACAATCTTATTGTTTA
This sequence comes from Mystacides longicornis, assembly GCA_963576905.1. NCBI lineage: Eukaryota > Metazoa > Arthropoda > Insecta > Trichoptera > Leptoceridae > Mystacides > Mystacides longicornis. Next base: position 837,789 of record OY756438.1, read on the forward strand.
TTAAAAAAAATTGTAGCTTGGTTATCAGATTATAAATGTATAATAAAAAGAGTCAGTGTCTCACAAAAATAAATATATACCTAAAGCAAAAATAGTCAATATCTCACAACACAATTAACATCTCAGAAAGAGTAAACAATTTAATGGAGTCTAAGTATATCTCGCAAAAGGTCACCAAAAAGAGTTAACACAAAAATAAATATAAAAAATAGAAAGAGTCACTATCTCGTGATCTCAAAAAGAGTAAATAATTTAAAGAGTCAAAAATCTCAAAAAGAGTGATTATAGAATCAATATTTTTATTTTTGTGAATATTAATATACGAGTTATAGCTCCTAAATCTATCAAAACAAACTTTTTAAGTGGAAACGCACAAGTACCTATATAATATAATAGCCGCCAAATTTATCGACTACAACACTGTCAAATGGAAAATTTCTAATGATATTCTTTTTAAATTGGTGCCAAAATTTCTACAAATAAGCAACCAATGGAGACTGGAGAGGCTATTTATATCTAGGTACCTTCTAACGTCATATATTTCCTTGCCATAACACTGGCCATAACAATAATTTTAAAAAATAAATAAAATGAATTTACACAATATGGCAACACTTACAATGTCGCGGTAGTGGGGGGGCTACCGTTTTGGTTGTCAAAATATTGGAATGTTTCGTGCATTTAGGGCTTCGTGTCTTTGTCAAATTCATAGACATATCATAGACCTTTCATAGACCTTTTATTTATTATCAAAATTTTAATTCGACTTCTTTTTAATATTAACAGATATAGGTACCACTTACAGATTACAATTTATTTATTCTATAAAATATCAATATTTTCATTGTTAAATTAATAAAGACTGCATTTTGTGTATTATTATAATAAAATTTTTGTGTATGGCAATTTATTTAATTGTCTTTGAATGTCATTTATATGTCAGTGTCATTGATCACTTTCTGTTGCTTTTTTCTCAAAATATGGCCGAAGGATTGTGCGCTGGAAGTGAAACGAGCGGTTTTAATCTAAAAAAACACAATAAGGTTAACGCGAAAGATTTCACGATAAAAAAACGGACCGCACCAAGACCAATAAGCAGAGAAAACGATATCTTCATTACTAACAAAACTAATTTTAAAGTAAGCAATCTTACGTATCTCGGTATTTTTCTTATATTTTCAACTATTTTATTGTTTTGTGTTTTTTTTTGCACAGGCACAGTTCGAAAAGTGTTCAAGTATATTATTGAATGGCGAAAAGGAATTATTTCTGCATGGACTGGGAGCCGCTATTAATCGTTGTGTGAACTTGGCTCTTCAACTGGAAACAGCTTTTCATGGTACCTGCACTGTGGAGGTCAACACGTCTACTGTTGATCTAGTTGGTATGTTTCAAAAATGATTACATTCTCTAGAGCCGATCTCCTTAACTTCAATCAATCAATATTACTGTCATGAATTCACTTAGGGACATAGTGCTTAACTTCTTTGATCTCCTACCATATTATGTCCAAATTGTTCAGCTGTGCTTCTGCTTTAAAATTGTTATCTTCAGCGCACAGTTAGTATAAATATTTGCAGATGTCTGTTTAGCTAATTGTCAAAGAAACTTTTTCGAATACAACTTTCAATTTCTTCCAAAGATTGTAGAAAAATACATTAAAACTTCAGTTAACTCACACCTCTGAATTAAACATAGCGGTGTTTTTAGTTTGTAGAAGAAATAACAAACTTTTTAAATTATTGATCTATTCATTATATTTTGTTAAATCATATAGAACTTTAAAATCACCTACATCCCGAACCTGTCTACTTCATTTCCGATTCATCACAATCACAAAAACAGCTCTCCTTTATTGTGATACATTTAACAGGTAGGAACACGTATGAGAAAAAGAAATTGTTGGTTTTTTTCCATTTTCTTTGCAATTATTCTATATTTTTTCACCATTTCAAAATACCCTGAGCTCATCCGAATATTTCAAAATGAAACTAGCCATCTCAAGTTTTATCGAGACACACACCATAGTCCATCACTTTTATAATAATATGCAAGATTTCAACGAATTGCTTATGGAATCATTTTGAATACAAACATGCATACATCAGGTGTATCTTATAAAGTTATTAGGAGTGATGATACTGGAGTTTTACAAATATGAGGAATGAATTTTTTTACCAGGGCCGTCGCATGGGTGGGGCGACCGAGGCGGTCGCCTAGGGCGCCGCCGTGGGTGAAACAAATTCTTTTTTTTTGTGGTATAGTCCAGGACCCCTATTCTGTAGCAAGTGTAGGGTAGTCACTTGAAAAAAAGTGACTATTAGGCGATACATTTTGTATGAAAAACGTCTATATGCGATTCTCGCATTCGATACGTGTCGTATAGCCGTTTTTCATACAAAATGTATCGCCTAATAGTCACTTTTTTCAAGTGACTACCCTACACTTGCTACAGAATAGGGGTACAGCAATTCACGACATGCAAACTCATAGCTGAGAAAAGCCAAACGAATGCAATATTTGCAATATAAAGTTTAATCAGTTTTTAAATTTAAAGTTTTATTTTTATTTCATCCTTGATTTTCATTGCAAGCGAGCGAGCAACAGAAAATTTTCCATAGCCAAAGCCATACGAATGCAATATTTTCAATAAAAAGTTTAATATGCTAAATCAGCGCAAAAAAGCCATTCGAATGTCAAGTTTGTAATAAAAAGTTTTAATTGTTTGCTTTAATTTAATTGCAATAAATTTAAAAGCGGTTTTGAGTTAATGAGCGCGCGGGCGCCTCAAAAACTAGTTATTTTATAAATAGCATATATACAGTTTTAAACCAAAACTGGAAAGATCAAAATTACAAGTTTTATGGGGGGGGGGCGCTGATTAAAGACTTGCCTTGGGCGCCTAAAAACCACGCGACGGCCCTGGTTTTTACAGTGGCAGTAAGTTTTAAAAGTATATTCTTATTTCAGATGAATTGGAACCCAACACGGATGAAAACGAGTTTGGATTTCAAGTGAGACAAAATTCAGCAGTTCACATCCGAATAGCTCGCACAGCCGTAATGGCGGCATACTGAACCCGAAACCACAATGTTCTTCACGATAAGAGAGATCGTCCTGTGGTTGGGGCTGACAATGTTTGAAATATGGACTAATTTGTTATCCCTAACCATCTTCACGGTGTTGCTAGCATTAAAGGTGGACGGAGTCCTTAACGAGACGTGGTGGGTTATATTCTCCCCGTTGTTTATAAGTGATGCTCTGAACGCCTATTTCTGTGTTATAATATTCATTAGATTAAACTTGTGTTCGACTTTGAAATTTTCACTCTATCGCGCTTCGTGGAGTTCTATATTTTTAGGACTGACTTTTGTCTTTAAATTTTTGTTGTGTAAGAAGTTAACGGGACAGTCTGCCATAGAGTTCAGTGAGGTGTTCGCTCCTTTGTTTATTCTGTTGCAGCTGATAGCCGTGCGGGCATGTCAGTTGCACCAATGATTTTAATTTCTCATGTTCTAATCATTTTTTATAAATATATCTGTTTTTCCTAAATGTATTGTAGTTTATTTCTTAACGGAGTACAGAGAAAGTCCCAGTGTAAACAAAATCATGGGTTGAGAAATATTTGGTTATTAATTTTTCTTCAATTGACTGATTTGCATTATACATTATTGTATAAAAAAAATATGTTTTATCAAAATGCCATAAACTTCATCATAAGACCAGCGCTTTTTTCCATTTAACGCGGTGGAACGGCGTTCTGGCATCTTTTTTTATGATTTTAAAATCAATCAATCGCTTGAATGAAATTTGAATACAATTTTATTTAGTAAAAAGTTGATATGAAGTGAGTTCTGGCACCTTTTTTTCTAAAAAAAAAGTCCTGCATAAGACTAATATGAAATTTTTACCAATAGAATAATTTATAAATAAATAACACTCTTCTATACATAGGTGTCAGTATAGCCGGTGGAACTTAATGCTTGAAGCATTCCCTACCAGTCAACCCGTCCTGTCCAATCTGAGACAGGATTCCAACCCCAAGTCAAGTGAAAAAAAAAATCGAAAATTGCTTACCCGACCGGGAATTGAACCCAGGACCTCTTGATCTGAAATCGGAGCCTCTGCCTCTAGCCTACCGAGGTCGGTTTTATAAAAATAGACCTACTTATCTTGTGATTTTGGATATATTCCTTTATTTTTAATGAGCCTGGGCTCACTCTCTCATTTTATTTTCTTCACTATGCGAGCATGCCGTTATTTGCAGATAAAATGTCTCATTAAATGTTTTCCCTTTTTGGTCTTACACAAGTTGACCTAGTGGACTGTAAATACTGGCATAAATCAGAAAAGAACAAAAAAAATTTTCATAAAAATGAATGTAGTATTTAAAACAAGAAAACACATTTTTATACAACTATGATTCGAATTGAACAGTTAACCATTTTTTTAAATAGGTAAATATGGGCTCACCCAAAGTGAACACAAATATACTTTTGACATCTTTCACAGACAGCAAAGTTTGCATTATTTCTTAGAGTTAGTTGGCTCAGTGCAAACCCAGGACCTTCCGAACGAAAGATGACTACCAAACACTTATCAAGTATAATAATTAATTAATGTATTGTCTACCTCAAATAGTTAATTGTACATGTTATAAAAAAAGAACATTGGGACAAACAGCTACTAAAAAAAATCCTGTGAAATTATTTATAACATTTTATTAAAAATATTATTTATCAATAAAATAATTTACAATAGGCAATATGATGATCATGTGACAATAGACATTCTTCTTTCTGCACACGGTGCCTTATCTGGTCCGAACATCCAATCAAATTCTTATAAAAAATCCAAATTACACATTAATTATCTTAAGATTCATGAGACAGTTAAAAATTGCAGTAAGTATTGTCATATAAAGAGAAACATTTTGTACAATCTTACTTAGATTAAAAGCACATTCGACAACCATTAGATGACATGTGCGGGCTACAATAGCCAACCAACACACTTGCTAATCTTTGGCAATGTAGCCAAAATATTTTATTGCTATTGCTAAAATATAATTGGCGAAGTCCAATTTTCCTTTATTCATACATATATCTTTCAATCAAAATGAGAACACTTACATTATGAAAGTGCCTATAAAAATAATTCCCATTTCCATACTTAAAAAATTGACATTATACTACAGATGGATATTTTTAATTTTTTTTACTAAATCTGGGCTCACCTAAATTAAACACAAATACGCTGTTGAAGATGGTCAGCAGTGGGGAATTGAACCTACGACCTCCAGAATGAAAGTCGGTGAATGAACCACCAGGCTACCAACCACCTCTTATGTTGGCAAGAATGAGCTACTCCTAATCCAAATATTTGCATTACATGTTTTGCAATTTCATTTTTACCAAATTAATAAAAAAAAAAAAGCAGTGCAAATGCAATAATTAGCAAATAATGAAATTCATTTAATAATAATAATGACAATTTATAAAGCTAATGTACTTCAAACATATTAAAAATAAATAAATAAAAACCAGAGTTTGATCATTGAATCATAATATATGATGATACAGGAATGTGTTTTAATTATGGGATTCAAACTGGATTTTGAGTCAATTTTGCACACTCTTTTATGTCTATTTGGTAGCACAAAATGAAAATATCCATAAATTAGTTTCATTTAAATTTCAAGACAATATAAAGTAAAAAGAACACAAATATAGAAAAAAGAAAGAGATAACAAATGTAATAATTATGCCCGCCTTTCCCCAATCTCATGACCCTATTCATTGTGTTTCCGAGGAAGCCTCCAGTTCTGTCCATGTCATCATCTATTCCTCTAAGTAATCGATCTTGACTTCTAACCTCGTGACCTATGTCTATGGATAGTGATTTAAGAGCACCGATCTTATCACTCAATTCTTCGGCCATTCTGTCATTGTCGGCTTCTAGCGTTTCGTTAGGATTTTGTGACAGTGGGGCGTAGTTGTAATTATTTGAACGACGCATCGTGTTGGATTTGTTGTACGACGCCACAGCTGCTTCTTAAATTAACTGTGAAATAAAATCAAACAAATTAATAATATAGATTCTTGGTGGCATTAAAATAAAATATATCTTTAATTTCATGTGTATCTTTTCCTGTAAAGTTTCATAGGCACTTGTCCTACTAGGTCACAGGAAAGTTAGAAAGCTCAACTCGCACTAGGTTGAGTACAATTCATTAATGAGGAGGGTTATTCAAGCAAACAGTTATCAACACAATTTGGGGCGGATGTTTCAGACATTGTATTAGAATATAGATCATTGTTTTTTGTTCACGTAATAACCAATGTACACTAGTAAAGTATAGTAGCAAAACACCATTTTTGTTGCAAATAATGAACTCAACTAAAACTTTAGATTCACACATGCCTAGCAAACAGTTAAGGCACTAATCACCCGTAAAATGAACAAAATCGATCAACTCAACTAAACTGCTGGCTATTTACTCTACTACATTTTAAGTGTCTACCTATTTAGTTACTTAATTACTTGCTACTTGACTAAAATACTTCATATTTAGGCTCAGTTTCCTGAGAGCAAGTTCAAGGAAGTATTTTTTTATACATTAACTATCTTCATAATTACATCCATGAAATTTTTTTCAACTCAAATGGATAATTTTACCGCAATAATAAAATTTCATATTGCTTTCATTAACCCACTTGTTACTACCGTTTGATATACGGATCACCATATAAATAAAAATATTCCAATTAATGTGAATAGTTTCGAATTACATTATTTATGTTAAAAAATAAATTTTTAACTAACAGTATTTCATTTCAAAATATGCAAGAATGTAGTGAACTGTTTATAAACTGATAGCAATCTAATCTTCTTTCTAATATTATATATTATTCATAATTCAACTTTTAATTTGGTGTTCCGTAAAAAGAAAGCTAGTAATATGGATGTCGCATTTTTTCACGTCACAACTTTTGACACTCAATGAAATTATCGAAGAGCTGGAGGCAAATGAAGACGAGCCTGTTCCTGATTCGATTACAATTATTATCCCGCTGGAAAATTGTAATGCTGACAACCGATGAGGACACTGGTGATTAAAATGAAATGACCCTACACAACTTTCCTGGGTCACAACTGCGGGCCCACGCAGAAGTTGACGATGAAAACTCTTTATCAAGTGATGATGAAGAATGCAGCGTTCCATTTGCTTATTTAGATAAGCGGCCAAGACTTGAACCAGCAAGTTAAGCGATACATTCAATTTGACCAACCAGCTGCTACCAAGCTTACAACAAAAATATGGGAGGCGTCGACAGATAAGACAAGAAAATTAGTTTAAATGTATCTCAAAGGTATTCAAGGAATGAATTAGTACCTGCCTTGCATTGTCTAGCTATAAAATATGGCTTTGCATAATGCCTGGCAACTTTATAAAATCGATGAGGGAGAATATTATCATCTAAAAATCCGAAGGAGTGTTCCAACGAGTTTGTTGGAAACCTATGGTACGGGTGTAGAGTGAAAATCAGGGCTCAGCACATTACACAATTTTCATGAAACATCCCGTTTCGATGGAATAGGTCATATTATAAAGCACAGAAGTGAACAACTACGATGTGCGGTATGTTATAAAACCGCTGTTTTATTGCAAAAAATATAAAATGTCTCTTCATCCTAAAAACTGCTTTTATCTATACCATACTGATTAAAAGTATGGTTGTTCATAGCATTTAAATCGATTGTTACATGTGTTGTTACATTGTGATATGTGATGTTACAAATACATACTTTCAGAAAATAGTTAATTATTTTTGAAGTGCCTAATTTCTATGAACATCCAATAAACAGTAGTACATATTACTAGCGTTCCGTATATCAAACACCATTTTCCCGCTTTTCCGTAACAGATAGATTTTTTTAACAATTTTTCCTGATTGAATAATGTCTTGATTAGTCTGTGTATCAAAAATCACAGTGATACTACAAAAAAAGTTATATCCGTAACAAGTGGGTTAAAGTAATATTCTGTAGGGCATAATAATATGACGTTAAACTGATACACGTCAGTGATAATTGTAGGAAGTCATCGCTGTCTTTCTAAATCTTAAAATGTATAATTTCACTTAAAATAAAACTAAAACAGTTATTTTCAGATTTGTTTTTGTATTATTCACATACATTTCATGAATACATGCTTATTTATAAAGCAAAATGATGCAATAAATTAAAGTTCAAGCTACGTACTGTAAAATTACAATATGTGCATCGTTCACAAGTGAATTGAAATCATTTCCTTACCTGAATTTATATACAATAGAAAAGATGTCGCCAAAACTATTTAAATCGTATTTCATTCGATATATTGATAGGATTAAATTGAAAAAAATCGTAAAAGTTGAACTTTGCCAACAAAATAATACATTAAATTATTTTGACATTGACACTTTGACAGTTAACGTCACACGTAGCTTTTGTTTATGGTATAGACCATAGACTAGTAAAGAAGTCCACATACGAGATTAATTCCTTCCTCGAACTTGGAACCAAGAACACCTAAAAATGTAAGAAAATCCTTCCTTAATAAATAAATATCCTTGATCGAATGTCAGTTCGCTGCCAACCAATTCTGGCTCGCAAAGGGTGCCCTAGTTGTTTTAGAAATGCTAATAGTTCTTTTGATGAAGTACTAAACTATTTAATATATTAAGACGGCCAATCGCTCACAGATAAGTAGACAAGAATAACAAAACCTATAAGGCCACATCAATAAAGGGGTAGGCAAAAAGGGTGGATCCCCTCTCTTTTCTATCCAGACTTCTTATGCTTCTCGTAACGAGATACTATTTACAAAACCTTTTCCTAATCTTATTTTTACTTCTGAAGATTATCTTCAAGGACTGCAGCAATGGGAAGTTTTCTGGGGAGCTTCCGATAATACACACTAGGTGGCAGAACTTCTAATCAGGTCTATTGTCAAATTCAGTGCTGCCAACGTAGAGATGTTTTTATTCCTTTTTCTGCCACTAGAGGCGCCCTCGCTAACCCGGTCTATGGTAAATGTCAAATTAACGTTTATAATCTCAATATCTACATAATATGTAATTATGTATTATATATTATATAATATTAATACGTGAAAGAAAAAGTTTGAAAAAAAAATATTTTTAAATATGTCTTCAACATACTGTTGCGTGCCGTTTTGCAAAAACAAGGGAACACATCTTTTTCCAAAGGATAAAACCTTGATGTCAAAGTGGTTACATGCTATTAAACATGAAAATTGGAAACCGTCACTTCAAGGATCATTTATTTTCAATCAAATGACTATTTCAAGGAAACTTTGAATTGTAAGTATAATGTGTATTATGAATATTTAGAAAAATCCAAGAAAAATCTTATTATAAAAATCATACTAACCTTCCTACTAATACGGCCTTTTTCCCACAAACCTTCGCATTACGTCTTTTTAATTCTTTTTTTAACTGATTTATAGACCATTCTCCGTAATTTCTATTCATTTTAAAATTATTTCTAAACGCAATGGTAAAAATAACAAAAATACAGTCTCAAACTGATAAATCTCCGAACGTATTTATGTTTTAATAACCAGCTGTCATATTATTATAATATTTAGATGAGAAGCGCTGCTACCCAGTATATTATTATATTCTCTATGCTGCTACCTACCAAATGGCAGTAAATCGGCCCCGTTGGCCACACTGAATTTGACAATAGACCGGATTAGCTAGGGCGCCCCTAGCGGCACACAAGGGAAGAAAAACTTCCCATAGGGTAAGAATACGTAGAAAGCCAATTCCAACCCGCGCAAAGAATGTTGTCTATGGTTTCAATGCATTTAAATGGGCATGCCAGAAAGTAGGTTCCCGGTTTTTTTGTGGGTATCCCCATTCAAATGCAGAGTAACATTCTTTGCGCCGGTTGGCGCGGGTCTGACTGAATCGGCTTTCTAGGTGTTCTTACCCATAGGTTAGATCCAAGTCATTCTCCATTGGCAAAAAATCAGGGATAGATTAAGAATATTTACTTGGTAAGGTTGAAAGGTAATTTGATATAAGGGAAGTAAAATAATAAACAATAAAACACCAAATATATTTTACAATTATTTATTAAAAACGAAAACATGTGTTTTTTATATTATATCATTCTATGTGTACAAAATAATTGTAATTCTTGTATTATTATAAAATACTTAATCAGTATTGGTTAGAAATATTTTGAAAAATCTGAAACATAATGAAGCAAATAATGTGTGTGATATTTATACAGTACATGATTATTTTACATAAAACATGATTCAGAAGATATTACATATACATTATAGTTTGATAACCATGATTTTTTATAAACATTTTGAGTAACTTAATATCACATAGATCAGAAAGAGAATTACACGACTGTTTTAGTTTCTGCTGATTTCACGTACATAGTTGAATCACAAAAGTTAAAAAAAAAAATATACAAAATTATTAAAAAAAAAATCTAAATACAAAAAGTCTACATCAAATCTGAAAAATATAAGAAAATAAATCTAAAAATTAAAAAAAAAAAGATTCATTTCAAGAATTCCGTAGGCAGATATCTTTATAATGTCCGAGTAGCAAACTAATTACATGTATATCTTTATTATAAATGCACTCTGCATTTAAAATGGCAACACTTATTAAAATTAAGAACCACTCTTTTTAAATACTGCTTTTAGATGAAAGATAGGACTCTGCTTATGGAATCAAATACCAATATCTGAAAAAAATGATAATGTGGATTAGCTATATTTCAATCCTGCATTCGAGAGCTGGATATGACCATCTGACAAGCAGAAAAATTTCGCCTGCGCCCTAACCCTATTCATTATATTGACTATTTAACAAAAAAAAAATGTACTTGTTAATAGTATTAAATTATATATAAATTGTGATGAAATGAATAAATCCTACAAACACAAAAAAACGGTAATGAATTTAAAACAAGAGCTAGGTGTGGGTATTGTTGACACACACATTTCAGCGCCAGTCATTCGAATTCGGAAGGCTCTGCGCCGTATTCATGTTCTATGTTTTTATTTATCTATGCATTTCTAACATCCATTTCATTTCTATTCAGCAATATCAAAATAAAGGTGTACATATTTTTTAATCGCTCAACGTATTTTGATTTGAAACCAGATAATTTTCTCCAATACTAGATTTAAACATGGTCCTTCGAGTCGGATCAAACATAGGATTGGGGATCCCAACTCTTATTTCTGTGGGTTGGTTGGAAGAGATCCTTCGGGATAAATCTGCCTTCTGACTGTTTTCAAAATTGTAATTTTTTGGCAATGAAGCTTGATTTCTTTATATATTTTAGCTTAGTACTACTTTTGCAAGAATGAGTTGAACATGTAATCTGTTATTCTTCATGGACAGAAAACAGATCATATGATACAAAATACTTATTTCGTCAAATTATTCATGGATAATTCTGTTATGTGATGTGACTTGTCGTTTGAAATATAATTATGGTCAAATGTTAGCGTTGGAGTCTGCTAACGCCTCCGATATCACGCACTGAAATAAAAAGTAAAACATTTTTAATATTACACAGTTGCATTAGATTTTTTAAATCATAGTTTCTATCATATTCTGTCATATTTTTTTCTCATCTTGTGTAAGTAAAAGTAAAAGAAGAAGATTGATGAGCATAGCTGCAAACCAATCCTAGGATTGTGATCAAGAAGAATAAAAAATTACAAAATTTTGTTTGAAAAAAAAGGTATTTGACTGACTTATGGAAATAATTTCAAATTGTCTTATGACACAATACACTGTTTATATTTCCTGCAGATCTGCAATACTTTTGATAAAAATCAGGTTTAAAGTTTAAATATCCAAAAGCGCACAAAAAACGCTGTCTTGTGATAAAGGGGGCGTTCAAGTATTACGTAACGCAATTTGGGGGGGAGGGGGGGTCTTGCAAAACGTTACTGTGCGTTACGAGGGCGGGAGGGGGGGTTTGAACAACTCGTTACGTAACGGTATTTTTTTCTTAAATAAAAAAAATTGGGAAATAAATCTTCCAAGTTGGGCAATCCTTTTCGTTTATGTTTTACGGGGAATCCCTCGATTGTACTGTACGTCATTTTTGTTTTTTTTCTCCGAAGTTGGGCACCCTTTTCGTTTATGTTTTACGGGAAGTCCCTCGATTGTACTGTACATCATTTTTTTTTCTCCGAAGTTAGCAAAGGAACCCTTTTCGACAATGTTTTACGGGAAGTCCCTCGATTGTACCGTACGTCATTTTTATTTTGTTCTCCGATGTTAAAGCTTTTGGTGGAAACACGTAAAATGCCGAATCCGAACCGCGCCGACCGGCGCAAAGAATGTTTCTATGCAGTTGAATGGGGATACGTACAGCAAAAGCAGAAACCTGCTTTCCGGCATGCCCATTTAAATGCATTGAAACCATAGACAACATTCTTTGCGCCGGTCGGAATCGGCTTTCTACGTGTTTTCACCCTAAGCGTAAGAATTTTTCGCTCTTCGAAAAAAGGAACCTTTTTCGTTTAAGTCTTACGGGGAGTCCCTCGACTGCATTGTATGTAATTTTTATTTCGCCCTCCCAAGTTAGCAAATCTTTTATTTTTTACAGGGAATCCCTCGACTGTATTATACTTACGTCATTTTTATTTTATTTTCGTTGTCAGCATTCGTTAGTGGTCAAAAGGGGGGATTTACATCATCAACTGTTTTCATCAACTGGACTTGCCAACGCAGCTATGCCAAAATTTGGAAAACAGCAAAAAAAAATAAAGATAAATTTATGAAACATATAAATAGTATTTTTTTTTCTCCGAATTTAGCAAAGGAACCCTTTGAAACCCTTTTATTTTTTTACGAGAGTTCAGTAAAAAATAGTCTCTTGGGTGTTACGTAACATTTAGGGGGGGGAGGGGGGGGTACAGAAAAACGTTACGGCGCGTTACATGGGGGGGAGGGGGGGTAAAAAATCTTCAAAAATTGCGTTACGTAATACTTGAACGCCCCCAAAGTGGAGCATATGACGGACGTCATGATGATGTCAAATACCCTATTATTAAGGAAAATGCCCTTGAAATAAAATAAGATAGAAAAAAATTTAATAATCAATGTGTCGTTTCAAATAAATATAAAATAATTTGTATTAACTTACATTTAATGTGACATACATTATAAGACCATACGATAAATAAATAATACTAATGATAAATATGTAACAACTCTAACAATTCATTACTGATGTTCCATTTTTAAATGGAACAAACCACTACGCCCTTACGACCGTCTTCTACTGTTATTTCAAAGGCTGGCTTAGTGTGATCACTTTACGTTAATAACGTTCGCCATTAGGTGGTAATGTTTAAGTCTTTGAAACTCCTAATCATGAGAATTCTCCACTTGTTCAACATGTTGAAAAATCCCATGTATACAACAAGTAGATATTTAATAATTAATTAATGAGATATAGAGATAAAAGTTGGAAATTATTGAGAACAAGAGAGCAACCAAATTTAAAGACTGCGACTGCTGTCATTTATTACAGTACTAATGATACTGTAAATAGTTGTAAAAGGCCATAAAGGGGATCATATTTTCTTAGCATAGAACAGTGTTATTTGGTGGTTTCCAAATTCAGACATTTAAGATTCAGAGATTGAATGGCCTTAACCTTCATTTGAGGCATATCCAAATACTAGAGATAGTAAAAAAAATCATGACGAAGCAGGAAACTATATTCGGGGGTATTTAAAGTAGAAAGAACGAAGACTATGAACGAAATATAACTATACAATTCATTTGACTAATATCTATTTCACCTTGCATCCATTTCCTTGAGGATAGCAGCGGAATGGAAATACCTCGCTTCATACAGCGCAGCCTGTTTTTGCCATTTCTTCCGAACAGCCGCCCATCTCAGTCTGTGGAGCTCCATCAAATGGTCTATTGAAGGGGGAGTGTGTTTGTGCTGAAAGAAAATGATACCGTTTTATTTATTAAAAACTTCACAAAATGCCACATGGTATGGTAACCTAACTTTATAAGGATGGCAAAAGGTACGAACATAGTATAAAAGTTTCCTTACATAATCAAAATTGATAGCCTCCTTTAAGAATTGGCACTGTTCTAGCAATAGTGGGGGCACTTTAGAATGAACGGGGCCTTTTGGTGGTGGAAGACCAACCAACTCCTCCTGCGCTTCTTCATCAGGTTCATCCGTCTTCTCCCTAATTGGACAAGCAAACATTTTATGAATAAACATTTTCTTTATTCAAGTTCTGTCATTCGACACCCTAACACATGTCTCAGCCATGTCCACCCCTATCTCCACATAGGAATGGTACAGATATAAAACGTCTTTCGGGATGTAGCGGTATCGTCTAATAAACAAAATTCTTCTGAGGCACTTCATTTCGAAAGCTGAAACGCCGATGCTTTCCATATTTTGGTGTTGTTAAAGGCGCCACTTGCCATACCAATACATATTGGAAGCTCAGCCTTAAGATCGCCAGTAGTGGTTAATACTTGCTCCCAGGTGCCTGAATTTGTCCATGGGGGAGACCTGGTGACTGCTTATCGGGCGGGAGTTATTCGCCATGAATTCCATCTTAATGGCATTGACAGTTGCGTCGGGGAGGTTTTCTTTCTCCCATTTACAACGGACTTCTTCTCCAAGTGCGGCTGGCTGGACTCCCCCGAGTGTGACTGTGGGGCGGAGAGACAAACCGTTGATCATATTGTTTCCGAGTGTGTCCTCAGGGCATATGGGGGTGATCTTACCGACTTCATGTCCCTGAGTGAAGCGGCAACCAAATATCTCAATAATCTTAATTTTTGACAAACATACTTGTGCTGAATATCTCTTTGTTGTGATGTACTATATTGTGACCATAAGATAAATAAATAATTCTGTTAAATCATTGTAAAATTTCAAGTTTTAGAAATAATATTGCAAAATTATAATATGCGAAACAAAAAAAAAAGAACCTAACCCTAAATATTTGAATCAATACGGGGAGTGCCTCCATAGCCGGCACTGGCGACCAAGTTGGCTACGAAGTTGGTCGCCGGTGCTGGCTATAGAGGCACTCCCATCAATACGCATTAATTGACAAAACAAGACTTCATCTGACATCAAATCTGGGGCGAAAAAGCAAATCCATAGAAATTTCCATAGAAATCCATAGATTTCAGCATAACAACACTGTTATCTTCCAGATTTTTTTTTTTTAAAAAATGAATCTGTGCTCACTCAAAGTGAACACAAATACACTCATTGACTCTTTCACAGTAAGCTACTTAAAGCTTGTGTCGTGAAAGAGGAAGATGGTCGGCACCTGGGATCGAACCCACGGCCTCCGTACGAAACAGTGCGAAAGCCGGCGTCGTAACCGCTAGACCACCAACCACTTCATAATTCCATCCATCTATTGGATAGTTTTCAATTGATGCGGCCGTCAGATTCTTTCCATCACTACATAACTTTATCTTATAGATGGCTACCAAGAACATTTATCTACATATTGACGCGTTGGGCCAATGTCGAGTTTAAGAAAGAAATAAAGCCTAGATGGGGTCTAAGAGGAAGTATTGATTGATTGCTAAAAAATATGTTACCTTCCATAAGTTCTTGGTTGGTTGGCCATCCACGCTCGGCAGATAGGATACAGTGGTGTATCATCATTGAACTGTGCCAAATCAACACTCCGGTCAAACAGCTTCATGACATAGGAATTACTGCTCTTGACAGGGGTTGCTCCACCCTTTTTACTGGAGGATTTTGCATCATCATTGCTTAATTCATTGTTCAAATCACGCCTGAAATTTGATGCATAAATTGTAATAAAATTGAGTATGTATTTCACCAAACCAAGCAGTTAAAACTAAAGTAACTACTGAGTTCGTGGAGTGATTCTATTTTTCACGATTTCTTATATGAAACACATCAATGTAACAACTTTATAATCTACAGATTGGTAAATAAGAATTTATTGGAATAATTCGATAACATTTGATGTATTTTTTCAAGATATTTAAAAAAAAAATCAATTAAAAAGTTGCCTATTTTCTCATATATCCTTTTCCCTGCATGGAGTGACATTTTATTTTTTGATTCCCAAGTTAATATTGTTTGATTGGAAAACAGATTGTTGCTGGTCATTGTCATTTAGTTAGTATATTTGGATATGTTAGGGGATTTGTTCTCCGAATGATAACACAAGGGTTTGCCAAAAATCGAATCAGCCCTCGAACTTTATAATTACCGGAATGTCTAATAATTCTAGTACGTAGTACTTCAAGTTCATTGATTCAAAAGAATTTTTCAAGCACCTTTCACGTTTTACTGGAGATCCTTCATTTGATGATTCATCTTCTGAAGAGGGGTCCAAAGCACTCATCAAAGCCCCCTTTAGCCTTCCGCGAGCGAACACTACATCTCCTACAAAATATAAATAATTAATAAGATAGTTTTAAAAAACAATTTATAGACAGAACATAACAACAAAATCCTCCAACCTCTCTCGTTAGAATCGTTAATTAAAAGTCTTCTTCGTTTAGGCATTTTTAAGTTATTAAACTTTTTTATTATACAACTTTTTTTTTTTTTTTTATTCGTAAGAATTATTTACAAATTTATACACAATAATTTAGATAAACATAATTTTAGTTCAATTTCAATTTGATTACTTCATAACCACAGAAAAAAATAGTCTGAAAACATAGACAAAGTAAAACTAGTTTTGACATATTTTGTGGCAGAAGCAGAAAGACGAATGATGAAAATAATAGAAATAAAAAAAAAATAACTGTAATAAACATACGTATTATTAATTATTAAAATATAATTCACCTTCAGTTATCGTAATCTCTAAGATTATTTTTCACCCTAGATCACAACCAACACCACCTATATAAGAAGGCCTTAGTGCAGCGTCACATCGGGAGGCCCACCGTTCCCTCGTCTATATCTATATGTACTTACCTGTACACTATGATATCTGTGACGCCATGTGACGCGAGAGACTAAAAATGGCCGCCAGCACTAAGGCCTTCTTATATAGGTGGTGTTGATCACAACACTTTCTACAGTTTTATGTATTTTCTTTTTGATCGACAGAACGCTGCTTACAGCCTTTTTGCTGTAGTATTGAGTCCATTAATTTCGTGACCATTACGATTGGAAAGAGCTGTGGTAAAGAGTTTTATTATAATTTTAAAATGCCAGAAAGACAAAATCCATAGAAGATTAATTAATTTGGGAACTTCTTGTTCTATTCGCTATTTAATATCTATGATTTCTGCGCTATCTTTGGTTATGTTTCTTGCGGCGAGGCACAGTGCAATAAAAGGTTTGATAAAATATTAAAGTTGTGTAAAAAGTAGAATAATTATAAAAATGAACGGAATTGTAAGAACAGCATTTAGACTTCCCGCATTACGGTCATTGGCTAGTCCATTGTTGAGTAAACCTTTGCTCCCAGCCAAACGGGACTTCGCTAGAAACTTATGGCACATGTCTGGGAGCTCCAGATCCAATAATATCGCCACAATATCTTCGCTCCACAAAAACTCATCACTGTGCTCTTGTGGATGTGGCTGCAAAGGTATTCACACAAAAGGTAAGATCTACAATTGAAATGTTTTCTTTTTGAGGTTATGTAATTCACATCTTGGAACAATTTACAGTTTTAGCCTTTTTTTTCAATGTTTCTATGCTTTTTACATTATTTTGTAGAAATTCAGTCTCTAGAAGCAATATTACAGTCTTTTATTTTCATATTGCATTGAATTGTGCACTGAACTGATTAACCTCAAATTAACATAAGTAAATTTTTAGGTGAAAGAGAATTAGTTGAATTTCTCACAGAAGAAATAGTAGCCGAAAGAAAAGCACAAAAAGTCAAAAGCATTCCACAAGAAATAGAAGGTTACAAAGTCAGTTTTAACGGAGCAGAAGTTACTTTAAAAAAAGCAGGAAATGATGAAACGTAAGTGTAATAATATTGTTATATCACTCCGGTCAGATTTTTGTATTTTCTAGGTTAGCATATTTGAGTTTTTTCATTATTATTCAAGATATTTATTCATAAGTTCACAATACTATCATAAGAATTCTACATCATTGTGTAAAAAAATATATTAAAAATCAAAATTCAAACTCAACGCTATAAAGTTGTAAAAATGTCTTGTCTTTCATGATACATCACAATGTAATGTAATCATGAGAGACTTTCGAACTACAGAGAAAGGAACTTTCTTAACATCCTAATAAGGACAACGGAATTGTCTTTTGAGCGTATCTGAGACCACTACAGAGCTAAGTTTCCCTAGATTCTCTTTAAGAGACTTACGAATAACTCCGTTTGTCGAAATCACTAATATGTATGTATTATGTGAGTGGTTGGCGTATGCCATATAGTTTTGATCTCATGACCATGATCAAATTTTATCTTGTCTTGCTCCTTCTTTTTCACATTTTCATCATACTGTATAGGGATATCTACAAGATATGTTATTCAATTCCTACGATCAACCAATATAATGTCTGGACAATTTCTGTTAATCATTATTATTCAGGAGGTAGAGAACAGTTGAGAATCTGTTTGAAATTGGATAGGATCAAGTAACAGGGATAAAACACTGTTGAGTTCTGCTGGCAGGAAGAATAAAATAGTTGTCTTATCTTGATATATACAAAACTGATTACTAGAGATGATTCCGTAAACGTTGTATCACCTACATCTTAAGCCTATCTACTTCATTACCAGTCACTCACAGCCACAAAGCAGCGATCTTTTGTTGCGACACATCTGGCGGACAGCAAGACTTTATATGGGAAAACAAAATTGTTATTTTTTATTTCTCACTATTTAATAATACCCTGGGCTTATAGAAATATTTTGAAACCAAAGTTAGCCAAATCGGTCTAGGCTTTTTGGAGGGAGACACGCGCACATCTTATCATTTTTATACATAACTAACTGACCTGTCAAACGTCGTAAGATTGTTC
Source organism: Mystacides longicornis (assembly GCA_963576905.1). Taxonomy (NCBI): domain Eukaryota; kingdom Metazoa; phylum Arthropoda; class Insecta; order Trichoptera; family Leptoceridae; genus Mystacides; species Mystacides longicornis. The sequence continues at coordinate 856,854 of OY756438.1, forward strand.
TTTCCAAAATATCTACTCACTTTCTGAAACATCATGTGAAATAAAAATTCGCTAATCAATCAAAAAAAATAATAATTTCCAGTGACATACGGCATGACCGAATAGAAATAATGATTGTAGATCCTATGTGATCTTTCTCACTGTAATGTCTCTGCTATTATCATTCTAATCTTTATGTGTACTCTAGTATATCTGAATTTTAAATGACGAAATTCTTGGTGTGTGTCCTTTACACCTGCCGGAATGGATATTGATATTGTTCTTGATTATTGTGATGATTGATGTTTTTTTGTTTTGGATAATCGTTTTGTTTTCGTTCCTGAATCTTAATGCTTTGAATTGGAGAGTTGTCAGTATTTTGTTATAACTTGACATGTCTAAGTGCCCAACTGGACCAATGGAAATAAAGTCTCATTTCATTTCATAACCTCACAACATATTTATACTTTTTATTCACTTTCTGCGTTTTAATTTATACAAAAATACGCTTAAAATATGTTTGAATGTTAAAAAATTATTTCCGAAAGCTTGAAAGAAATTTCTATCAAAAATCTGCATACCTATGTTTTGAAACTCAATGGTTGTCAAGTAAATAAAAATTCGTTCCATACTAACTTTAATATTATATTTTGTATTATTAGCTATACATTTTTTAATTTTTAGTAATTAATCTATCAATAAATCAAGCATCATAAAAATCTGTTGAGCCAATCTCAAGTTATAAGTGTTCGCACTAACCCGACTTTCTTTTATATTATGGATAACCATAACCCCTTTACGAAAGTTATTTGAATACTAGCCTGCAGCCTCCATGGAGGCCGCCGTCACTGCGTCCCATAATGGAACTTTTGTGACTGGTGGGCTTTTACGAAAGTTACCGCTTCCTTTCTCAGAGTCTTACTCCATCTGAATTTGTAATTTGGTTTTTCATTTTAACATTGTTGTTGAATTTTCAGTGTTATCATAACCTTCAATGTAAACCACACGGTGGACGCGGACTCTATGGACGATGAGATAGCGAATCCATCCAAAGAGGAATTCACGGAAATGAGAAGCAAGCCCCAGTTTGAAGTGGACATCACAAAGGGCGACACCACTCTGAGCTTCACGTGCAGCTACCTGCAGGACGTGGAGCCCTCACAGGATGGTGAAGCATATAGTAACTATATTTTGTGCTCCAACACCTCCGCATCCTGACCTGGCCACTCCACTAACATCACTCCAATTTTCTGCTACTTACTTTACGACTCCGATCACCTGTCCAATAAACAACTCCACTCCAATATTTGGCAGCTGCAACAGCATTGTCATTACTCATGATTAGGTCCTGCATATCTCGGCAAGTGAGGAGATGTTTGTCACTTTGAGTCTCACCGCAGCTACAGGAGACATCCTCTTCCACACTAAAACCCCACCTGTGCATGTTTTTCTTGCATCTGGTGACACTCACTCGTAATCTATTGAGTATCTTCCAGGGTGAGGTAAGGTAGTTGGTGTCCCGGTCCTAAGCTTTCCGACAGTTCTACCTGGCCTCCATTATATTGTGTGTGCCAGAGAACTTTCCTCGCCTTGTCCGGTGGTAGTTTTAGGGGAGATGTTGTTCTCAGGAAACTTTTCCTGGATTCTGTGTGGCCAAAAAGAGGGTGTCTTGGGTCTGTCTCCTGCTTTTGTCTCATAATCCGCTGCAACCTTCCTCCTGATGTTCGGAGGAGCAATGCCTATGATTGGGTAAATTTCGCTCACTCGAGTAGGCTGCAAGCATCCAGAGACTATTTAGCTCGCCTCGTTGATGGCTATATCCTCCTGTTTGGCGTGCGGTGAAGAGAACCACATGTTGTTGTCAATCGATTTGTTTGATCCATGTCATTCTTGGTCGGCCATGCTTTCTTACACCTTTCAGCCTTGTAGATTTTCTTTGTTATTCTATTTACATCCATTCTTTCCAGATGCCCAAACCATCTCAACTTATTGACTTTAATCTTTGTCACAACACTAACTTCCATACCACATTCCTTTCTAATAATCTCATTCCTTTCCATATCCCACAAAGTTTTTCCACATATTCTTCATAAAGCCCTCATTTTTACTAGGTACAAAAATTGTTTTGTGACTAAACTTCCCATTTGTTTTTTGCCCTAAAACTTGAATCCAATCAGAACCTGAACTCCATGTCACCTTATAACAACTCGTGTGAATGTTTTTATTTGTTGTTTTTTTTTTTTTTTTTATTTATTAGATTTAAAACGAATTATTACAAAGTTAAGGTACAATAATGAAGTCGCGCCAAATCCATACAAATGGATTTGTCGGCGCGTTCTTCTACAGAAATAAAAACAATAATAAGAAATAGTAACTTAAAACCTAACCAACAGCAGCAAACATAATATTATTCATAATTATTTACAGATTTTTCAATTATAAACAAATCCACATTTCAAGAGCCATTCCTTGACAAGTCTTTTTGTCTTTACTAATTGTGATTATTTTTGAATTGTCGAGCCTAGAGTCACTGATGCATCACACATAAGGTTGCATTGGTGCTGAAGGTTTCGTAGATGAAACAGTTATCTCGGACTTACCCTGAATACATGAAGATCTTTATTCAGATACTAGTCAAAGAAACACTCTTCAAGTACTTGCCAAAGTGATGTACATATTGTCGTGCCATTTTTTTATGTATATGCTGTAATTAATCTGATGTCTGTACCATTTGTTTCAGATGATGTGTTTGGCATTGACGAGATTACCTTGTACAAGGGAGAATGGAATGATAAGATGTACGCAGTCGCTGGAGATGTTCTTGATGGGGTAAGCAATTTTATTCCATTTATTATTTTGTTTTGGACCCAAGTCCCAGGTGTTTCTATCACTGTACAGTCTTTTTTTGAAAGATTTGGTGGTAGGAGCAAGCACCACTGTCTCTGGCAACTGATTCCAAGCACTGACAGCTTATTTCCGGGGATCGGCAGAGAATCATGTTGATGTCAATTTCAGCTGGTGTCCTCTTGGCTGCACATTAGTGTTCATTGTAAACAAAGTTGGTAGAGTCATCCCCATTATATTATAGGCCCATCACTTTTACCTAATGAATCTACCAAGCTGGGACATCTGTTAAGGATGTTAAATGACAGTTGGCCGAGGAGAGCGCCTTTCCTTCTCCCATAAGGTTCCCCAAGACGAGGAAGACCATACCGTGTTCTCCTGCTTCGAAGCAGAGCTGAGGGATTTGAACATGGAGGAGGTTATAAATATTGTGCAAAGCCGAGCACAATGGAGAGCTCTTGTTGCCTCTCTTTGCCCCTGAGTGGGACGTAAAGGGAGTTTGGATTTGGATTAGACCTTCTATATTTCAATTAGATCTATCTGATCCCATCTGTCAGTTTAACAACTCCCTTAAACAGCCTCATTTTGCAAGATTTCCTGTTATCAGGTGTTTAGTTGGTGGCTTGTCTGTGTTACGGGCTCCAAAATCTGGAAAGCATTCTCAATAATTAGTGTTGACAAGTGTGCATTATCATCACTGTTAAGTTTTATGTATCGCTTGGATTAAAAGCAATTTTTTTCTGTTACAGTATTTGTACGATCTCTTGATGAATCTCTTGGAAGAGAAAGGTATCAGCAATGAGTTTGTGGAGAAGCTGTCGGACTTCAGTACAGCGTACGAACATTCCTGTTACATCAAACTCTTGGAGAACATCTCCGTCTTCACCACCGGAAAGAAGTAGACGCAGCTTGTGATGAACAAAATCAGTTTAAGTTTAAAGGGCGCTCCTTAGCTAGTCATTGCTAGAGCACATTATTTGAATACCTCTAGGGTTTTATAATATCACAAAAGATTGTATTTTAAATGTTTAACTAGAAACATTTATGTTTGTTGGTTCTTCAAATACTAATAATTCATATTTTAACTCGATTATTTGAAATTGGTATTTTAAGAATCAACGCTTTAAATAAATCTACATAGGTAGATCTTATGTATTCAAATATCTAAAGAAAATGAATATTACCATTAGTTTTGTCCCCTAGTATTGTTTCTCTATATTTTTTTTGTTATTTTACAATAAATTTGTTTATAAGTTTCTGTATTACTTTTGTTTCTTTTTATTGAAACCATTTTTCAGCTATCATTGATTTTAATATACATTCTGAGTAAATCTTATTCAATTTGTAGAGTGCAGTATTATGGACTTATTTTAACGCTTAACTCGTTCTCATGACAATTTATTTTCTGAAACATTGTTAGAAGACCATTGTTTTTCTATACCTTTGTGAAGTTTGATCTCATTTGACACAATCATGCTGTGATCATGACATCCTATCTTCATAACATTTGTATGGAATCGTTTTCATGATAAATTTACCATTGATGCTTATCATTGTAATGGAAACACTGAGGCTAAAAATTACTAAAACAGACAAGTTACCTTCAAACACTAGTAAATTAGTTCAGCCGTTGAAATTTCAGATAGTTTGGTGGGCCACAACCCCAGAGTTCTCTAAACGATAACTTTACACCCGTATTATTGTATTCTATAATAAAAACAGATTTTATAAATGTTGTGAGTGACTGGAATCAATTTAAAAGTTTCAATCTATTCAATATGGTATTGCTTATACTTTTCAAGCACTTCAGTGTGAGTGGATCATCTGATACTTGACTATGTATTAGAATAATATGTTATCGTAAGAATAAAAGTTTAACAATCAAGTCTATGTAATCTAATTTATTATGTCGTGAGACATTTATAGTCAATATGAATCTCCACAGAGCCGTGCAAAATGCCGGAGAAGGTTCTTAAATACAATTTGCTGCATTAACTTTAATATATTTAGAGCTATTTAAAAAACTATTTTTTAGGATCTTCATACAAAATTTTAATAAACATTGAAAGTGTCAATCTTCTCTCTTTTTATGAATTGTGAAAGTTTCATTCTTCTTTTTCTGTGCTTATGTCAGTTATAGAGGTCTGCAAAGCAATGGGAAGCTAGACTAGAACCTGTTTAATTACCTACCGATCAAGCCTGACAATCGTAATCAAAAACGTAAAGTAAGACGGGTATAAGCTAGTAAATAAATAAAACTTTGTGATGACAGTAGTTTTGACAAGAGTAAAGGGCGGACTTATCCCGATGGATCTCTGCCAGCCAACCCAGTTACAAAAAAGACAACATATTGAAAATGACATTAAAACTAAAGAGTGAAATAAACTTAAATTAGAAAATGATTTGATAAGCACAAAAATAGCACCACGATTTGACATATTTTTTAAAAATAAACAATCCCATCCTTTTCACTGAAACTGTGTTTTGTATTGTAGTTACCTTTTTCTTTTGTCGGCGACCCACAGATTTAAAAACACTGATTTAAACTAATCAATGACACTTAAGAGCCGGACACTCGAAAATGGCTGTTTTTATATAAACGTTGTTCCCTTAATAGGTATCGTAGCATAACAAAAAAGTAAGTGTGCTTTAAGATAGATCTTTGGTTATCAAGTCTTAGTTTAAAATTTATATTTTACAAATTTAGCTCGGTAGAAAAAAATTTCAAAGTTTGCTCTATATTTTTATAAATCATAATGGTGTAGGCAATCTACTCAATAAACAACGCTTTAAAATATACCAAAATGTGTATCTTTTAATTTTCTTTAAATCCATTGTCTTTTTTTATTTCTATTTAACATAGTTTATTAATTAATCGGTAAAAAGTGATTGGGCGCTTAGGACCTTTTCCTTTAGAAATAAAAACTGTATAGGCTCCATACAAATCGAATATTTCTCATTCGTGAGAGAATTTTGTGGCGGGCTGACGTGTCGCTCTTTGCTCTGTAGTTTTTTTCTGCAGAAACCTTCCACTTTCTAATGTTGGTCATTTGGGGCTAAATGCAATATTTGTGAGAATCCATGGATGTCAAAATTTTTATAAACTTATTTTTTTTCCCTTTTATATTTTTTGCTTTACAAATATTTTTAAATACATAATCCTTTTTTTCATAAAATGATATTATAGAATTACGTTTTGACGTAATTTTTTTAACGTAATATCTTCATTAGGTATAATCGTTTTTTTTTTCACATAATTCTTGACTTTAATCGGTAGCTAAGTCAAAGAACCTATCATCAACAAAATAGCGAAAATAGTACTTGATAATATATAGTACTTGATAATATAGTAGTTATTGGTTCATAACTATATACCTACGTACCTACAATATTATATTATGAACAAAAAAGTTTTTATGTTACACAAAAAATAAAAACAAAATTAACTAAAACGAAGCCAACCTCTATTCTGGGTCTGAATCTTGTCTTAGATTAGACGGGACCGATTGATTGGTAGAAAACGCTTCAAGCATTAACTTCCGCCGGCTATACCTACCGAGAATAGTGTACTTTAGTAAAACAAAACTTGTGTGCGTTTATTCAATACCTAAGCTATTAAAAATTTGGTTTTATTAATGTCACTCAACTTCGTCAAAATACGCGCTAAGAACTCAGATAGTACTTATAGAACTTCATTATATTTAATTTGAAAAATATCCATTATTTGACATGACACCAAATTTTAAATTTATTAATAAACCTGATATTTACGGTTTGGCTGCCAACCCTGACTCCCATTGCATTTTAACTAAGAATAAAGAAATGAACAAAATATCATTGTGTCAGAAGGGTAGTTATGTGACAGAGACAGCGAGAAGAAAGTTCAACCTGTCTCACGCACAATATGACGAGGTATGCGCGGGGAAGCGGGGACAAAACTCAGTTCGGTGATTTGAGTGTCCGGCTCTTAATATAAAAAGTGGACAATTAATTTTCTTCCTACTCTGCATTGTCAAATAATTCCTTTGTAGTCCTTCAATTTCAATAGAATATCTACTCTTGAGATTGCTTTCTTAGTGTTCTGTATAAATTAGGTAGGTATATGAAGAAACTATGGCACAAAAGAGAGATTTTAAATACATCAACAGATTTCATGTAAGAGTTTAATAATTGGAGTTTTTCATATATAAAATAGGTCTATTTCCAGTGATATGTTAAAAATATCTATTTCCCAAATATTAGGAACTGGATCTAATATGACAGACAGTCGAGTATGGATAGCAATACTCTTAGCGGGGTAGCATACTTGAAGAATTCTTTTTTATTGGAGCTGAAGCAGGATGCGACTGCTTCTGCAGTTCTATTTCTGAAGAGGAAAGCTGATTAATAAAGAAAGTCAACATGGAAGAAGAGCATATTTTTTTTATCATTGATATGGACATGTAATTCATCATTGCCCATTGATTAGTTGGGGGCGTCCATTAATCACGTGAGCCCAAAAGGGGGAGGGGGGGGGGTCTGGAAATAATCACGTAGGGAGAGGGGATCCAGTGAGAAAATGATGTGCATTTATTTTTTCTGATGAATTTAAAGAAACACAGGGACTTTCAGAAATTTACAAAAAATAAATCATAATTCTTTTAACTAAAAACAGTACACGTGATTTTTGGGGGGAGGGGGGGTAAAAAAACTACAAAAAAACATCACGTGATTAATGGACGTCCCCTTGTTACTTGTTGGTTCCATGGTGTCCACTACCAACCATAAATTTTCGTATGCTCTATTTCTAGGTTCGGTTCTATGTTCGTTTGGTGTAAATGCACCATTAGAATGGCAGTTCTAGTATGTGGTGTATTCAAAGATATTGGATCACAAATTAACAGCAGGCAAAAGAAAGAATGGTATTTCCTGAAAATTAAACTAAAAGTGAATAAAAAGTGTATGTATTTATTTACAAATATTTTTTTATTTAATATCTAATACGAATTTATTGTATTAGATTAAAATACAGAAATTGCTGTAAATGGCAGTGTAGAAGTGATTGCTTTATTTAATATCAGAGTCCGAGGCATTCAAGAATATAAACATCTCTATCACACCATTATTTACATAAACACATATCCTCTACAGGGGCAAACAGCCAAAATAATCTTTAAATTTTATGAAGAATTGGAAGGACCGTCACTTGGTATCTTCTCTGCCTCTTTAATCTGTTCTTCTTTGGTCATCTTCCACAATTCCTCGAAATCGTCTCTCAGTCCGTCGTGTTGTAGGTTTAATGTTTCCGTATCCTTAGTGCTCTTTTCCCACGCATATTCGAAAGGATACAATTGAGATTTCCCCTCTTCGCTTTCATCTTTCAGGTTGTCGATTTGATTGACGGGAGTACGGAAATGTGTTCTTTCCCGCATGTCCAAATCTTTAGGTTGTATACCAGTTATACTTTCAAACAGCTGCTCGGCGGATAAAACATCTGGTACATCTTTTTTCACAAAGAAAGAAGAAACATTGTTACAATCTCGAAGCAAGAACTGTAATGCATTAGGATGTTGTGGTTCTACCGATTGTGAAACATCTATAAACCAGCATTGCGAGTCGTGCCATAGAATATTATACTCGGAAAGATCAGCGTGGATCAAATGACCTTCTTTATATAATTTATTCATAAAATCTACAACTTGTTTATAAGCCGATTCCCATTCGAGTGATGTGAGAGCTGCTTCTCGTATCTGCGGAGCCGTCATGTGATTTTCTCCGATAAACGACATGATTAAGATGTGCTTCTTTAAAATTATCACTTCGGGGCATTTGAGGCCCAGTTTTTGAATCCTTGCCAGATTGTGCATCTCCTTTTCAGCCCACATGTGGATAACCTTTCTAGGATTTAACTTGGAGAATCGTTGTTTGAATCTATAGTCATCCTTGATGTACTGGTCTCTAGTTTTGAATTCATTCAATGTCGTTTTGAACACTTTGATGGCACACTCTTTGGGCAGTGACAGCTCTGTGTACGTTGGATCACTGTCTGCGTGAATAACGATAGATTCTTTACCGGTGGCGATGATACCGTTAACTTTAGAGAGCATTCCGTTATTTACAAACTTGTATAAAAGCAACCGGGTCGGTTCGTCCATTCCCATTTCGGCGGTGGCTTGGCTTTCTTTCCTATCCAACATTCTGTTTCTTTTGGACTGTTCCGATTTGGAATATGCTCTTAGACTATTGAATACCTTGTTTGACAGTTGCATGTCAAAAGATCCAGGGTCACCGGTGCGAAACTCCGGAGGAAAATCCATAACTTTCGATGCGTTCCTTCTACCACTGAGGGTTTTGTCATGTTTGGTGATTATTTTCCCGTCTGTCACTTTATATCCGCAGGCTGGTATGCTGGCATACTCCCTCTCATTTAATTCGAAATCGTCACACTCCACTTCTTCCTCCCTGAGTTCAGTTTCTTTTTCATCTTGAAACACTTGTCCAGGAAACTTTTTATATTTATACAATCCGTTTCTTTTCTTTTCGTTTATCCTGACTTGCTCTTCATACTCCTGATCAAATTGACTCTGCAACATTTGCGCAATAATTAGATCAGAATCGCAAAATTCTGGTATACCTTCATCTTGCAGTTGCTGCAAGAGTTCTGGAGGTATTTCTTCTGAATCCGATTTCTTCAGAGCCTGCGAGTACGACAAGGGCCTCGTGTTGGATGTTTCTTCCACAGGTTTTTCAGCCATATCGGAAGAATCCGTGTTATTTAACTAATTTAAAAACTAATATGAATCAATTTTATATAACAATAAGCGATTTTATATTTTAATAAAATCGTTTAATCTAAAAACTATCCAAAATAATCTTTAACTATTTGCACACAAAGCAGTGTAAAACATGTAAAACGAGTAATGTCACTGAAATGTCATGTGTCGTGTTATTGGTTTTATAGTAGAAAATGTTCTTTGCCTATAATATCTATGTGCCTGCGTAGAATGCGACAAGGTATTGCACAATTTTATGTAATATTGGCTAAATGGAGCTTCAAAATATTGAAATAATAATATCGGTTTAAATTAATCACCAGTTCCATCTAGAATTCATTAAAAATTGGGTGGTGATATACGATGAATATATTTTTATGTATTTTTCTATAATATAGGTGTATGATAATAATACAGTACTTATTATTATTGTGGAATTTGCCCGTAGGTAGTGTGCGGAGGACCTTAGAACAAGAGAAAGGGGAGGTCATTGTGAAGGGCTTTTTATACCCCTGCATGCGCTTAATTAAGGTCATATTATAATGTGAAGTGATTGATTGTAATAATATATCACACAAAATTTAAACACACCGACCTCGGTAGCCTTGTAGTGTAATCGCTAACTTCTTAACACAAAGTGCCAGGTTCAAATCCCGTGTAATCTTTAATTTTGTTTTGTTAATTTTCGCCATCGTGTGGTTCTTATAACAAATTTACAATCTTTTGATTCTAAAGTTGAAATGCTTGTAAGTGCACTAACATCATTGTTGCCGGATATGATGAAAGTTCGCTAAAAAGGGTCATTGAGTAAAGTTACGAGCTTTTTTTAAAAGTAAGTATGAATAATGCACTGTCTTTGTTCAACAGTGTTGTGGAGGTCAATCAAGAAATATTTCTAAAAAAAATACTAGTGTGCTGAATGCTTTATGAATAAGAATTCTGTCACATTTTTTTATTTTGTTGTCATGTCTGTGCAACTTTGCATTCTATGCATGCAACTGTCAAAAATCAAAAATCGGTAGCGGGTTGGGGGATTTGTGCTTAGGTTGTTGATTGTTTTTAAAATATCTTTTGGTATTTTATTCCTCACATATTTAGTTATTTCTCATTTATAATTTCAATGTCTTCGGGGAACAATTCATGCGGGAAAACGGCACAAGGTATTTCATTGTTGAATATCTTTAAATAGTAAAAATCCATTGTCTCATCTACAGACATTATTTATTTATAAATTTAATACATTAATAATTAATTCTCAGCTCCAACTCTTTTTTATTCCATTATTTGAAGATATCAGAAAATACAATTTAATTTCGCTTTTTATTATCCCTCAAATTTTATCCAAAGCCGCCGAGATCTCCAGTGATAGAGATTTATTTTCAGTTGGTAATTGTATACCAGCATCTCAGAGACCGGACGGAACTTGGAGGAAGCCGAGGCGAGTGAAAGATGGCTACGTTCCTCAAGAAGAGGTTCCCCTATATGAAAGTAAGGGAAAACAGTTTGCCTCTAAGATGTCCAACAATTGTCCAGTGGGTATGCCCCCTGAGGTAGCTGCTGAAATCAAAGCAAAGAAAGACGCAAAGCAGAAGAATGTGAGAGTTCCCATTCCTGGTCTTATCATACCAGTTGCAGAACCAAAGAAAAAGAAAAGCGGTATGCAAAACAAGTATTCAACTTTTAATAGTTATGACTTTGTGGCCATGCTCTTTAACCATTACGATGAGTCTAATGGCCTAAAAGAGGCTGTCAGCCCCTAAGCCTAGTTTAAATTGGCAATCCTTCACGATAATGTCCCTAATGTTTTTTTTTTCTTGTAATCAGTGGTGATATTCAAAATATTTAAGAAAGGGTTCGCTAACAGGAAATTTTTCTTTAATATTTTTTTTTCGCTCAACTGGTGTAAGCAACATTAGCGCAAAAACTGACTAGAATACGCATATCCATATAAGTAAAAAAGAGTTGGCAAAATTAAGTCAGTTTTAAATTAAAGATTGTTTGAGTTTTTCACCGCACTTATAAGGCTATAGTTTAGTAGTTTTACAGAGTATAACATATTTCAATATACCTACTTATTAAAAAAAAACCATTGCAAAATGTTGTGTGTGTTTAACAAAAGGTTCGGAAAACTTTGAAAATTTTAATAACGGGTTCGGCTGAACCTGTGCGAACCCGCTGAATATCACCACTGTTTGTAATATATCTCCGTATTATCTCTAAAAAATGTATCGCACCAACAACTGATCGAGAGCTGTTGGGTTCGAATCCCTGCTGTCTTCAGTGTCTCGAATATTTCTTTCATTTTTATACCTAATGATTTTTTGTCCCACATATTTAATACTAAATGAGATTTACAAAATAGATTTTTCCATTCAAAATACAAGAAATGTAAACAACAAAATTAGTAGGTAGGTACTGGAGGAATTCGAATCTGAGGTCTCTCAATCAGATGTCGGTTTGATGTACCTATATTATAGCAATATTATGGAAAAATTGGGATACTCTCCTGGAGGATTCTCATTATTTTTTATTTTATGGTTGATGAACACAAAACAATGATCTATGTTTTAATACAATGTCTTTTAATTAAAGCTTATGTTATAGATGTTTACATTATTGATATCTTTGCAGGTGCTGATGAATTGTTGAACGCTCTTTCTAAAGTATCTCTCAATGCGAGTGATGGAAGACCAAAGACCAACCAACCTTCGACAGACCCGTCGAAAAGGTTAAAAAGCTTGCGTAAAAAAATTCGTGAAATCGAAGTTCTTGAACAAAAGTTAAATAGTGGTGAGTTAGAAAATCCGGAGAAGGATCAATTGGAAAAGGTAAAAAGTAAAGACAAATATCTGAAAGAAATCTCAGAATTGGAAGAAATTGTAAATAATTAGTTAATTATACTTGTCAAGTCTTCTTTGCCATAGATGTAAGTCATAAAGCAACGTACCTTTAGTTTATCTAAGTTTTTTTTAACTAAGTATGTCCATTAGCTGTTTCAATTCTATTCATTCGTGTTAATGTCAATCAAGAGTCATCAAAAATTTATCTTTGAACAAAGATCTGACAGTCAAAGTAACATCAAAAATAAGCGAAGCCATGACCTTTGAATTGGTGTGAGAACCTTTAGCCGCTAACTGTGATAGAAGAATTATTACCATGTGAAAATAAAATAGTTGCTATCGTTATTTTTCAATATGACATCACCATCAAGTAAATAATGTATATTTACGACAAACTTCGATGCAACTATAACACTAAAATTATGTTCAATTTTAATTTAAACTTGACACACAATTGTTAATATTATTATGGTATTCTCAAATTTAATTGTTTTATAGAAATATCTATGAGTATTGTATCAAAAACATTGATGCCTTATGTTTAAAAATGCTATTCTGTTCTCTGCTGGAATGTGCGATTATTTTTAACATTTTGACCTTTGATAGTAGTTGTACCTGTGATAAAAACAATAATATATTGTTGAATTTGAACGCAGGCCTACTGCGCTGGACCATAAAGCAACAATATGTGCATATAATATGGTACTAAAAATCCACTGAATTAATTACATTAATGAAGCGAGCATGGATTTGGGGTGAATTAATTTATACAGTGAACGTCTTATAAGCAAGTTATTGTCAGTTTCACAAACGTATCATGGTTACTATTCTACTGTTACCCGCATTTCAATAAACCACGATAGCCATTCTATCTTTATATCCCTCCGAATTGATATAGAAACTGTTTATTTTGTACGAGTATATGTCAGAGATCTATGGTGTCTTATGTTATATGAGTTAGGGTACCTATCTCATATAACATAACATGCGAATTTGGTATTATTTCGATCTACAAATCATTTACAGCAATTTGTTTTTAGCCGAAACTCGTACATTAATTATTTGTGATTATCATATGTTAAGAGTCGAAGACTCCAGCATCAAATAATTCTCGTCATTTGTAAAAAGTAAAAACCATCAAAATTGGGGGGTGGCTTAACCATTGAAAAAAAATATTTTTTTTTTATACAGGCACCTCCGTTTTTAAAATATCAGTGTTTTTCATAATGACTTTTTTTTTTTAAATCGTGATGTAAAATGTATGAAAGCGAAATTTTATTATGAACTTTATATTTTTGTATTGGTTAAATGAAATAATGAATCTAGGATGGATTATAATGTTTTTGGATTGGTGTCATCGTTTTCAGAATGAAATCGCAGTTAAATTTTTTTATTTGATTGATTGAAAGAGATGAAATATTTTTATTGATTGAGCAAGAAACTAAACATTAAATTTTTTTATCAGCATTTAGTCAAAATAGATGGCTATAAAATAACATTTGAAAAATTAAAAAACTTCTGTATTATCGAAATGCATTCCTGACATATCAAACAACCAATTTATTTATCTTGGATTCTGTTCTGTAGTGCTAGACTTCCTGTCTGTAATTATTTTGATAATGAAAGAAATTTGTAGAGTATTTGGATTGTACACGGTTTTAATTATAATAATAATTGGTTTTATTAAACTGGTTGAAAAGAGCTAAGCATTAAATACAACTGTGTAAATTTTAACAAAATATGCATGCCCTAAATAAAATTTTATGTAGGTACATTACCGATACCTACCACATATAATTTTGATAATAATTGATAAAAATCTTACTTTTTTTTGTATTTCTCCAATTAATTATTTTGTATGTATGTATAGTTTACATTTTTATGTAAGTATACTATGTTCGTCCCCTCATATTTGTAAATATTGAAAAATAAATATTATGTCCTCTGGTTCTAGCTTGTTCAGTTTTATTTGCTCTTCCACTCATTGTTGACCAACTTAGAATTTGCACCTTTGATTCTGTATACTACTTAAGCCAATAATCACCACACCGTGCTGATTTTTCTTAACGCTGATTCAAAGGTAACAGCTGGTCAATTCTTCAATTTCGATTGACATGTCGACTGGAGATCGTTGGGTCTATTCTAGATGTCACAGGAAAGTATTGGCCACGTTGGAATTTGGGGAGTTCCTACTGTTGTATCTGTGGTTTAAATGCTTATGTGGAAAACACGTGGCAAAATTTTGTACTACCACATTTTATTTTCAATAACCATTAACTTGAAAGCGACTGCTTCTTTCCTCAGATGGAGTAAGACTCTGAGGAAGGAAGGACTCATTTTCGAAAACCGGTTAATGGTTATCTATATAATATAAAAGAAAGTCGAGTTAGTGCGAACACTTATAACTCGAGATCGGCTGAACAGATTCTTCCGATGTATGATTCATTGGATTCTTCTCTACTCCAGATAGCAGAACAAATATTAAAATTTTGAAAAATGCACAAAAAATTATGTAAAATATTAAAGTTAGTATGGAACAGATTTCCTGCGACTCCAACGCCATCTACGAAAAAATCTATAGCAACAAAATTATTGTTTACCTGACAAGCATTGACATTAAAATTATCGGTATGCAGATTTTTGATGGAATTTTTTTCCAGCTTTCGGAAATATGAAATTTTTTAACATTCAAACATATTTTTGTATAAATAACAAATTTGAAATCAATATTCATAGTAAGGACTACAGGACAACGTCTGTCGGGAAAGCTTGTTGAAAATAAAACGTGGTATTACAAAATTTAGCCTCGTTTTTTCATTTCTAATATAATGGATAGCTACCACCAAGCAGCTTTGGCTCATATAATTGAAAATTTTCTAAGCAGTCATAAGATGCTCTACAAAATGCAAGGTTGTTAAATTATCATAATTTGACAAAAATAATGATTTGACACTTTTACTCATTTATGAAGTAGGTAGATCATATCGGTGCCACCAGGTCATGAGCAAAAGGCTGCCTACCCTCTCTAAGAGGCGACGTGATGGGTAAAAAAAACCTATTTATAAAGAAAAATCATGGGAATAAAAAAATAGGCGGCATTAAATAATAATGTAATACAATGGTGACTATTTTATTTTTGCAAAAATTACTATAAACAATTTTGTTATCTCAACAATACATATAAAAATTTTCATACGCTGACTTCAGAATTCATTTGAATAAGAAGTTGGTTTCGTAAATTGGATAACTATTTAAATTTTATAAATATACACAATATAAACATAGTCTTTATGTGAAGATACTTTTTCATTTAGTTCCTTAAAAAAATTGCATGAAGATTTTGTGCTATTACTTATGATTTAAAATGAGAAAAAAAAGAAACTATACAAACATTCTTAGATATTAAGAACAATAATAATTGAAATACATACAATTACGGCGATTTTTAACCCATTCTCGCCCATAATGTACATACGTGGCGGAAATGAGTTTTAATATTTTTATAGAATTTTCACTGCCAGGATAAGATATATTGTGTATTTTTCTTGGCACTAAATATTATTGATTACACTAATAATATATTATTAAAAATATATTAAATATACTTTTCTCCTTCAAATCTACTGAAATATATGATGTTATTTTTTTAAACTTGCATCAAAAGTGCAAAAAGATTTTATTAGGAAAAAAATTTGTGAAATAATCTAAGTTAAATATATGAAGAAATTTAAATTAGAGAGTTCGAATTTACTTCAATATTGAAGTAACATGATTCAGTGGAAATCCTGACAATTTTAATGAGTGATTTTATAATTTTTTTTTGCCAAAAAATGTTTCCACACTTATTCGTTGTAAAGTAACAAATTTCAACTATTTTATATATTTTTTAAAATTCATTATGAATCTAAGCTCACCCAAAGTGAATCACAAAACATTTTGGAGATCTTTCACGCTAAGCAAAGCTTTTTGAGTTGTGAAAAAGAAAGATGGTTGGAAAGGGCCTCAAACTAATGGCCATCAGTACGCTCTTACGGCTGGTTTCAATACCTAACTTTTCTTTTGTTAAAACTCTATCTATCTTCCTGTTTTGGTATTTCATTAAACAATGGTTAGATAGAATTTCTATCTGAATTTCGTATCTGTCTTTTGAAGTACCACAAGCTATGAATTCTATAGAAATATGGGATGAACCGTTAAAATAACGACGTACAGGTGTACAAAATACATAGTTTCTTCCGACAAAACCGACCGACTTCTGCATAAAAATCCCATCTGTTTTAGCTACTGGATAAAATATCTATCTTTGTTTATTGCACCATTTAACAGATTATTTTTTTGTAAAGACGGTCGAGGGACCATATATTATGTCCCACACTGAAACCAAAATATGACCTCTTGCAGAGTGACAATGCCTCTCCCAGAAGACTCCTTATCATCTATTTGATGGCCCCAAAAGATAGGTTCTAACAGTATTCCCATGTCCCAGTCGCAGCAACAATTGCTTTTGGATTGGATTGGACCTTATGTCCCCTTTCACCACTGATGTGGAAGTACCGAGTATATCCACCACATCCGTCCTCCATAGCAAGAGGTAGGGAAATATAAGTCCACCCCTACAGAGCACCGCATCTAAGGGTAAGGCAACAGAATACTACAGATACTTAACTGAAACTGGCCGTATGAATGTCAGCGACTGAACCATTAGGCCACCAACCCCTTTGTACAATAATTAAGATCAAAAACGTTTAATTTAATACACAATAAAAAAAGATTTGATTAAAAATGACATAAATAAAATTCCTAGTTGTAATTTTTACATTGATCCAACAAAACAAAATTCCAATACTCAGAAAGTCAATATTCTGACACTACTCCCATCTACTCTTCTTCCCGCTCTTCCGCACCCTCTCTTCTCTGTGTTGAGGGGTTGGTTGGGGCGGAGGAGCTACAGCACTGGGGAACAGTGGTGGTGGGGGCGGAGGCATCATGCCGGACCTGTCTTCTGGCATCTTTCTTTTAGCTTGTTGCTCGTTGTGTTGCTGCGGCTCGCTTAAAGTCGTATCCTGAGGGCCGGAGTTTTGCCAAACGTCTTCGGAAGCCGCTGTGAACTGAAACACAAACAAAAAGGTAAAACAATGAAGTGAAGTTCATTGATCCATTCTTTAAACACGTCCAAACCATCTCAACTTATGAACTTTCATCTTTGCAACAACATTAAAACTCTGATTTCCTAGGAAAGTAGTGTCGCCATATTGTGTAAAACATATCACTTTTTAAATGTTTTCTTTGAAAATGAGAGTGGATTGACATCGTAATTCTTTGTGTTCGTAATGTTATAGCCGTTGTGTGACGGCACTGCTTTTTTAGGAAATAAGAGCTTAGCTTCCATTTCACAATCCTTTCTAATTCTCATTCCTTTCCGCATCCCAGTGTCTCTCCACATTTCTCTTTCTCACCTCTAGTTCATTTAATTTTTTTGTCCATGCCTATAGTTTACAACCATAGATTATCGGTGGTAACAGGATAATGTTATACCCTAGTTTTATAGCTTCAGATATAGTACCTAATATTACAAAACAAGGTAAAGATTAATATCTTGACATAAGAGATAGATAGATGCAAGTTTGAATCCTGCCATTGGAATATACATTTTTACACTCAATTCAAGTACAATGTATACTTCAAGCTGCATAATGTAATAATCAGTTAAGATAATACTAAAAAATTTTGGAAATTACCTGTGTGTATTGCATTTTAAAGGCGGCTTTCATGGCCGACAATCTATCCGTGGCGGGACCTTTCTTAGCTTCGTTACACGCCATCTCAGTGGGGTCTTCATCTCTGTAAGTCTGCGCCCTCAGACCGGGTCTTTCTTTGTATCCGAGACCCGCACCCGACACATTCAAATTTTTACCCTTGCCGGCTTTGAAACGACTCTTCCTAAACCACGAACTCTGCATCGCCATGTCTAACAGACCTTGCGGCACTTCCTGTAAATTTCATTAAATTAATACAAAGACCAATCAAACGATCTACCATTTAGCCAGAATAAAATGGGAGTTACCACCATTTAGTTTACATAAAAAATGACTTAATTTAAATTCGAGGTTAAGCGCAAGTGGATACTGTAGTCTGTAGTACAGCTAGGTACCTATGTTTTCACTTGTTGCACGATTTGTTTTTTGTTTCTTTGTGCAAGACATTCATATTGAAAAGAATGTAAACTGTGTTTTTACTTATACATATTTACCTAAATAATAAAGGTTTATCTGATGATTTTAACATTTTTAAATTTTTCTATAATTATTGGGCTAATATGGTAGTTATTGTTATCTTCTACAAACTATGGCCCAACGCATCAATGTGATGTTCTTGGTATCCATCTATAAGATAAAGTTATGTAGTGGATAAAGTGATGGAAAGAATCTGACTGATAGATTCCATGGAAATATCAATGGGTTTACTTTTTCGCGCCAGATTTGATGGCAGATGAAGTCTTGTTTTGAATATAAATGCGTTGAAATTTTACAATGATTAATTAACAGAAAGTTTGAGAATATAACAACATTTCGGAAATTTGAAAATGGATTCGTACCTGATTGGACCCTTCAAAGTTTCGAACGATGTGTCCGGCAAACTCTTTATCCTTGTCTCCTATCAGCAAGGTAATGGCATCACCTTTGACTCCAGCTCTGCCCGTCCTGCCCACTCTGTGCGTGTGAGTATCTATGTCTCTCGCTATGTCGTAATTCACCACAGTTCTGATGTGTGGAAAGTCTAGACCACGGGCTGTAAACAAAATATGACAAATGCAAAGATATTTACCCAAAATGTTTATTTTTAAAATAGCTAATCTGGGATCACACAAATAGGTCCACTTTTGACATCTTTCACAGGAAGCAAAGCTTGTGTTGTGAGAGGTGGTCGGCACCGGGGATCGAGGCTACGACCTCCACTACGAAAGCTTGTAGCTGAACCACTAGGCTACCAACTATTTAAAAGATAGGAATAAATACAATTTAGTTTTAGTAATTTTTAATGTCACTGACAAAAGCAATATGTGTTCATAATTTATTTCATTGTGAGAATATAAGTGGATTATTCAAATCTATAAAGTTTATAATTTCAAATGGTTGTGGCAAGAGTGGATGTAAATAGAATCACACAAAGAATTTATAAAACTTAAAGGAAATGTGTAAGAAGACTAAAAATTATATGGATTGAACACATTGAGTCTGTTCTCAAGGAAGGTAAGGTTAGAAGCAAACGAAATAAGATAAGTTGTATGAGGAACGTAATGTCGGTGGAAGAAGCAAAAGAAGTGTGTTCGGATGGAAAAGAGTGAAGGTCCATCATTTCTGCCTATGTCTTAAAAGGTTAACTGGAGACTACTTCTGTTTTAGAGAAAGGCACTGTTGTTGAGCAGTGTGTTTGTTTGGGATCTTTTATCAGAAAATCATTCTTAAGATATTCGTAAAAGACTTCTGAAATATCTGTTGTTTATGAAAGAGTTACGGAATGTGCCCTGATGGTTTAAACAAAAAAAAAAGCTTACCAGCCACATCAGTAGCGACGAGGATAGGTGACTGCTGTTTCTTGAAAGCCGTGATAACTTTGTTCCTCTCCACCTGATCCATATCGCCGTGTATCAGGAGTGCGTCAAACTGATGAACGTTCAAGTTGGAAGCTACCAGCTCTGCATCAACCTAAACAATAATATGAGAAACCCATTCAGATGAAATCGACATTCGTGACAATATCATAATACTTTGATTTGGTACAGCGCCTTTTAGCACTTACCTTTTTGGTTACAAATATTAAAACACTTCCCGCAGATGTGAATTCCACCAGATTTCCAACAAGCCAATCCCATTTTTGTTGAGGGTTTTTGAAAATTCTGAAAGTTTTCACATAAACTTTTATTTTAAGAAATTAATCTGTGCTCAATCAAAATTGAACACAAATACACTCTTTGACTTTTTCACAGTAAGCTACTTAAAGCTTGGATCCAACCCAAGAAATTTTAAATCAAATTGCGGGTTAAGACTTTAGAAGACATATTTAAAAAAAATAAGCATAATTTAGTATATGGCAGATATAAATTAAATAGCACTGACCTAACACTTTGGTTCACATCTGCGTTTGCTTCGAATGCATGACCCTGCTGAATTCTCACAGGGTCCCTCAGAGCATCTCTCGTCAATTTCTCAACTCTCTTAGGAAACGTTGCTGAGAAAAGTAGCGTCTGTCTATCAGGGCGAATGTGATTACATATCGAACGGACTTGTCCCTCTGGAAAAGAGAAAAGAAGAATTATTTCACCACCGATTGTTAATATTCCATTAAGCTTATAAAAACGGATGTCTATTTTCCTTGGTCACGGATTTACGCGTGAACTAGTGGACCAATTTTTGTAATTTTTTTAAATTCATTGTGTTTGCGATAGAAAATATTCTGGAGGAGTTTTTAATGGAAGAAAAAATATTAAATTTGCGTAGAATATATGTTAAATTTATTTTTAGAACTGAGGTTGCCTTCTTTGCTTTTGACATTATAAAAATTTCTACTCTTTGAATTTAAATAGACATTATTGTCAATCTTTTTGATAGTTGGTGGGATTGAAAGAATGTGCACATGTGCAGAATTATATAGGTTAAATATGTAGCTCGTTTGTAATTTTACACTTATACAGATTCGATATTCAAAGTTAGAATAGGACAATGTCTGCTGGGTAAGGGGACGTCCATTAATCACATGATATATTTTTGCAAATTTTTAGACCCCCCGCCCTAGGTAATGTTTCAGAATACCCTCCTCCTCCCCCCCGAAAATCGCGTGTACTTTTTTAGTACCAAGAATTATGAAATTTATGATTTAATTTTTTGTCAATTTTAAAAATTTCTGAAAGTGAAACTCTGTTTCTGTAAATTCATCAGAAAAAATAAATGCACGTGATTTTCTCACTAGACCTCCCTCCCCCTACGTGATCTTTTGTGATTTTTTCCAGACCCCCCCCTCCCCCTTTTGACATCATGTGATTAATGGACGTCCCCTAAGCTAGTACTGAATAGATAACCTTACCAAATCCCATATTGAACATTCTGTCGGCTTCGTCAATTACGAGATACGTGACTCTCTGCAGATTGGTCGCCTTCATCTTCACCATGTCGATCATTCGACCAGGGGTGGCAACCACAATTTCCGCTCCTGCTTCAAAAGCTTTGGACTGTTCCCACTTTGAACCACCGCCGTAGCAACAAACAACTTGAATGTTGTACACTTTCCCGAATCTCTTAGCTTCCATGTATATTTGTTGAGCCAATTCTCTAGTTGGTGCCAAGATCAAGCCGATGGGTCCGTCTCCCGGAGCCAGCTCCTTCTGATCCATGATATGCACGAGAAGAGGTAGAAGGTATGCTGCAGTTTTACCAGAACCAGTTTTGGCAATGCCTGAAAGTTCACTCAGATTAATACATAGTTTATTATAGAGATGACAGTTCGAAAGAAAATATGTTGAACATACCAATGATGTCCCTTCCGGAGAGAGCTGAAGGAATGCCAGCAGCCTGAATTGGTGTTGGAGTGGAGTACTCCGCCCTCCGTATGGTCTTCATGAGGTTCTCGTCGAAACCGAAATGCGAGAAACTCGCTACAGGATGCGGTGGTTGGGCTCCCGTTATCTAAAAAATTTAATTTACAGTATTTAAAAGTGAAAATTAACTAATGTTTTTTCTTTTATATCTGTGAAAAAAAACCATCAACAATTTCCTTGTTGTCTGCAGTTATTTGAAGATCACTTACAGCCAAAAATCTACACTATTTTTATTCTAATAATATATGGGGAAAAATGTGTTGGTCTTGTAAATCATTTTATGCAATAAACAAATTAAGTTCAATCAAGTGAAAAATTTCCACCACTTACATTAACTCCGAGTGTTTTTTTCAATTCGTCAATTTGTTGTTTGGACAAGGCCTGTATATCGGAATGCGGAGTGTAGAAGTTCTTTTCGAAGGGAGAATACTGTATCAAAGAATGATCGATTGGAGGGAGCGGGTCGATTATCTTCTTCTTAGGTGGCGCTATAGGGTTGCCATCCTCGTCATATTCTATCTCATTATCAGAGCCATCTTCGTTTCCATTTAGGGGATTCTCCTCCATGTATCTAGAATAAATAAGTCAATACATTTCCAGTAAAGGTTATTGAACCAATACACACTTAAACAGCAGTAGGAGACGGTTGTAAGCCTGTAGCGGATCAAATTTGAATTAATCCATTCCTCCGCTATTTCATTTTAACAAGACTTTTAGAGAATCGCTTCAGATAAAGGTATAACTATAAATGATTAGTGGTCGGTCAGTGTTCGAAATTCGACCATAACTAATTTAAATTATAAGTTTGAATATTATTAAGGTTGCTTTGACAAGAACTGAGCGAGCGCTTTTTCAAAATTTTATTTCAAAACCGATGACATGGACATGTCAAATTTGAAATGTTTATATGTACAAAGTTTTTTCTATTATTAAAGACAAACAATATCAATCTATTCTCAATTTGACCACAGATAAACAAAAGAATATATGCATACCTTTTTATGCATACCTAATTAGAAAAAAATATTAGCATATAATCTTATAAGTGTGCGAAATTTCATACTCCTTCATCGCACAATTTTAGTAAAAATGGTCCCAAAGTGTTTCCTTCATGTATATAGATTATTCTTCATCTTCAAGTAGTTTGAAGAATGTTGCGCTTCTTAAAGCACATTGTGCACAGAACCACCGAGCAATTCGTACACCTACATCGATTGACTTTCTTTTTTTTTCTCTTCAAGTACAAAAAAATCTTGTCTGGATTTTTATATCCGATTTGGTAAAATTTAAAATACGTTCAACAAATTGAAATATTTAAATTCAGTGTTACAATTTCATTCATTTTTGATTGACAAAATATTGCATGCATGATGCGTATATCTGCTAGTAATTGTTGTCCATAATGGAAGTGGCCATGTCATTAAAATATCAAACATAATATTGCAATGTCATTGAATTTAGCAAAAATTTTGCCGACTTACTTGTAGTACGTTTCCTCATCATCTTCTTCTTCAATATCCCCTCTGGTGCCCCGACTAGTGCTGCCCACACTGCTGCTTCCAGCCGTTACACTGCTGAAGGTCTTCTGCACCGTTTCTTTCTGTTTTTGTTTCTCCAGACCTGCCATGAAGGCGTCTAAAGGGTCTTCTTCATCGTCTTCATTGGTGTTCCCAGAATCTCCGGGTCCCTTGTAGGATGGACTTCCAGGGGCAGGAATATATTCCAAGGAAGGAGGTGGTGGTTCGTCATCTTCATCAAAGTACCTGTAAGTGAAATAATCATGGAATATGGAACCAAAGATAAGTTGAGATGGTTTGCGCATCTGGAATGAATGAATGCAAACTGAATAACAAAGAGAATTTATAAGGCTGAAAGGAAAGGTCCATGAAGGCGTGATAGCCCGAGACTGATGTGGATCAAACACATCCATTCCGCCTTCAAGGATGGCCAGGTTAGAAGCGAAAGAAATGTGCTTTGATAGATGAAAGTGGAGCTGCCTATCCCTTAAAAATCAGTAATTACCAGCTTCAATGAACTCCCCCCACACCATGTCCATATCCCTCAGCTCTACTTTGAAGGACTGGAAAATGGGTTTTCCTTGTCTATGGAACCTTGATGAGAGGATATGAACTTGGTGTTAGAGGAGATTGCTGAAACTGCGCAAGTTCAAGTGAAGTGGAAAGCTCTTGTTGCCTCCCTATACCACTAAAAGTCCCCATGTCTTTAAATCATTGACTATCGAAAACCCCTATCAGGGTTATTCGTCTACTCAATCGGAGCGCCCGAACCCCTATCAACTTTTCAATATATTTAAATGGTTTTTGTAAATGTTTTTTTACTACTACTAACATAATGAATAAATTTTATATGTTGGCCAATCAGATGCAGATACCGAAGATGTGGAGGCAGTCGATGAGTCATGGGAGTTATTTATTGATTGACACACAGATATAATGATCAAAATATATCACTACATAATTTTATAAGCTGTAGAAACCACCATATTCTTGAAAATAAGCATCGTAAACTTTTCAAATTATGCTATATTTGGTGCGAGAAAACAGCAAAAAATATCCTAAAAATACTAACTCATCTTCAGTCTTAGTTCTTTTCTTGGTGTAGTTGCCCCACGTAGCAGACATGGCATTCTGTGTTATTGATGTCATCGTGGAATATCCTTGTTTAGATAGCCCGGTGGAAGGTGGAGGAACCGCATTCATGGACTGTCCGCTTGGCTGACGTTTAGGCATTTGAAAGCCAACAAACTTTTTGTAGCCGGAATTCATTTTAACTAATTATCAATACGACACAAAGGATATCACCGACATAAAATTCTTACAAGTCAATTGCACAAATATTTTAATTATAAACAAATCTTAAACCGAACATAACCTCAAAATAGATTGAAAAGTACACAAACTGTAAAGCACTCTTAACACAAGCAATAAATTTTTTTTTTGAAAAAAAAAACACAAATTTTTAATTCGCTGTAGAGATATGTATTTAACTTTGCTTGAAATGTAGGAAAATAACACTTAATTGACAATTACGGACAAAATATCGACGCCATATCCGAATGTCATAGATTGTCTATGAAGTTTTGAAGCTGTCAATTGAAGTTGACACGTCAAAAATCCCTTATTGTCTCTGGTGACTTCGTAACTCTTGGATGAATCTATGGTTAAATAATTCCTCCAAGTCGTAACTAAAAATCTTGTTTTTGATTTCTTTGATAAAAGGATTATACCTAACTGAATGGTAATTTTCAAATTTATTTTTGTTATAAAATTTAAGTTCAATACTTACTGATACTAATTATTGTATGATGGAGGGTATGACCGAGGGGACGCCCACGCCGAGAGTACTTGTTGGTGGTCGTGCGATGCCAGTCATATTATGTAAATCTTAAAAGAGCCGCACAAAACAGGGAGGAATGGAGGAGAAGAATTGAGGGAATTGCTGCAAACCAATCGTAAGATTGAAACCAGAGAAGAAGACTAATTATTATTGTTGTACTCTTTAGGCAAGTTCTCATATAGGTAGGCTTCATCCAGTTTAACTCACTCCAAGTGTAGTGATCATAATGATACTTAATAAAATTAGGGTTTTAAGTAAAAAAAAAACGAAATTTTATAAAAAGATCCTTTATTCATATTTGAAATTTCTTAATAATATTTACATACATACACAAAGTTTTCCTTACTATTATAATGATAAATTAATATAAAAAAACCTTGAAATAAGCTCAAAATAATAATTATACTCTTAATAATATTGCACCAGAGATCTTTTATATTTTTTTTTTCAAATTTTATTACTTAACTATTACAGAATCTATTCTGAAGTAATTTTTTTTTATAACCAAGAAAGATGAAGCAGAACTGGGTATATTGTGTAGCGGAACGTAAGTAAATATTTATATCTGAAAAAAGATCTGTAATCAAACAACCTTGCCTGTACAGTATCAGATGATTTTGTAGAGAAGTTTGAAAGACATAATTAATATGCAGAACATTTTAAGTGCGATAAAAAAAGCAAGAAAGAGTGGACCTGGTGGGTAAAATCTATCAAGCGAGACTGTCTCCTGACAACATCACACCAACCATGCTAGAACTAAAGAAAAAATAAAGACTTGGACAATAAATCTTATGAAAGGTCCAAGTCCCATCTCTGGGTAGGCTGAAAGGCATTAACCAGCATGCGACACAAAGTCAGGGCTTTTAGCCAGTTAAAAATTCAGAGGTCTCAAGATCGTGGTTAATCAATGCTGCCACCAAGATAATGAAAAGTCATTCCTTTGGGGTATCAACAAAAAAGGTCCTTTCCGAGGACATCGAACAGGATATCAATCCTTTTGACAGCGATGGTTGTTTTTAAATAATAATTAAAGGTCCTGCTCTAGTCAAGAAGTGACTCTGAGCATTTCCAAGAGATACCACACACAAATGTGAGAGAAAATTTGCATAGGACGAGCATATGGAGTATGCAGCAATCCAGAATGAATGAAAAAATTTCTATAATGATTCAAAAAGAGGTCCCTTTGGTAATCAAAAAACGGAAAGGAAAGAATCCATTGAAGAACAAGTGAAAATCAAGAGGGAGAATTATTCTAAGTTGCTCCAATCAAAAAGAGAGGAACATGATGCAACGATGGAGATGTAGAAGAGGGAACACGAACAGGACTTAATTCACAAAAGAGAGCTACACAAAATGAACCTTAAAATACACGAGGCCATAATAAAAAAAGAGACCCCAAATAAGATTAAATAGTTGGGAACACCTCGTGTAAGTCAAGAGAAAAAATTAATTTAATTTAGGAGAAATAACCTCATGCCTCAACAGTTACTTTGAGAGAATATAATGTGATAAGACGAGGTAATCTTGTACTGAGAAACATGCGGCGCTACATTGACGGTCTCGATAGATATTCATTCATTATCACTCATTACATACCTTTGCAGTCATTGAAAAGATGCAGCCATTCAGGCTCTTAAAAAGCTCAATGAAAGAGAAAGACAGTTACGAATATTGGCAATTTCGATAAGCGTGTGATCAGATGGAAAATCTACACGTCTTTAATTTGTCAGGTAAAGAAAAGCGACTTCCGAAAATTTATTAGCAGTTATGCAGGAATCGATTAGATTCAATAGATCTCTATAGGAAAATAGAGGAAAGAAGATGAATTCTCCGCACTGACGAAACTAGCCCATTAACTAGTGGAGGAATTACAGCGCAGTGTGTCAAGACTCTGCGACGAAACAGCAAGCCTTGGCCTTCAAGTCAATGCCAGTAAAACGGAGCTCATGGCGAATAAACTCTTGTTGCCTCCCTATGCTCTTGAGTGGAGTTCAAAGGGAGTTTTGATTGATTGATTTGATGCATTTCATATTTCTTCCAACTCATGAAGTGACTCTTCAGATCACGGGATTGAAAAGCCAGATTTGTAAGGATCTAGGTTTATTATGGTTCCTGGCAAATGTGGACTTGTCCCTAACGCACTATGAATTTATAAGGGTCAAAAGACAGGGGACTACCATGATGATATGAATTTATAAGGGTCAAAAGACAGGGGACTACCATGATATGAATTTATAAATTTACCAATTTAAAATCAAGGTCGGTGGTCGTAATCGACAAAGCATCATACCATGAAAAGCCTTAAATCCAACTCCAAATATGTCATCAAATAAAGCCGAAATGCAGGAGTCGCTTGAAAGAAGATCAATTCTATTCAATTAATTAATAAGCCAAATCATAAGGATTATGAAATTGATTGACTATTTAAAGATAAAGGTCATGAAGTATTACGACTGCCCAAAAGTGGTTTAATAATGAGAAGTTGTTGCCATTTTATAACCAAGCTTAGTGGTTTTAAATTGACAATGCACCATATCACAAAAGAGCTGAAATCCAGCTCCAAATGCATCATCAAAGAAAGTCGAAATGGCTTGAGAGAGGATCAATTTATTTCACGAATGATATGCTTAAAACGGAGCTTAACAGACTTATGAAACGAAACCACAAAGATTAAGCAATCCATTGGGTTTTTATAGAAAAAGTTTATGATGTATTGTATTACCATTCTGACCTCAACCCAATTGAGAAAGTTTGGGCTATTCTTAAGGGTTTTTTAGAATCTTCAAGCATTTATACAACCTTAAGTACGGTCCAAACATTAATATAGTGTAATATCGGGGCATCTATGGAGTAGAAGAGAAGCACTTCATATAATAATCGACATCATCTAATAATAAAGGATATGAACTTAACGATTTCTTATGTGAAATCGAGATCAATAAATTGGAATTGGATAGGGAGAGACTAAATTAAAAAAAAAGAGGAAAGTTATAGTGATGGAAAGAAATTCAAAATTACAAGAAAATTCCCTGGAGAAACTTCTCCTCATTTTGCAGTCATTTATGGAGAAAATGGAGAAGAAAAGAGATGATTAATATGGCATACATGACATGTTATTAGATTAATTTTATATACTATGTTTAAAAAAATATTTGAAATAACACTTTTGTAACAAAAAGTATTGATTTAATTAATAGGAAACTAATTACAATCACATGTGACACATCTGGATTGTGGACAATTTGGATTAAGACCATGAGATTCTATTGTTTTGATTATAAATTTATAGTTTCCTCTGTAATGTATTTTATTATAATAAATAATAAAAAAAGTCAAGAAGTATACCTTACGCCTAGATGTTTAGGAGATCAATGGAATTTATTTCCTTCTCCATCCGTAGACTCTTGAGGCACTTGGTGTCGTTAGAATAAAAGGTTAATGGCATTACCCCAGACATGGAAATGGTGTTTGATAGAATCTCCTTGACCTGTTGGAGCCGACACGAGGCTAAGGAGACCAGCTAAATATTTTGTATCAATACAATAAGATACGAGAGAAATAAATGGTCTGTGGGACAAAATTTTTGATAACAAGAATGATGAAAGTTTACAAAAGAATCTACAAATAGGTATTTATGGGTTGGCTGGAAGAGATCCTTCTGGATAAGTCCGCCCTTTGAATCTTCATAATGTTTTTTATTTCATTGTTTTAATTTTCTTTTATTTAATGTTGCATTCCATCAAGCAATACAGGCAATAAATAAAAACCTTTTCACATACCCCATGTGTCCCCCAGTTTTACCTGCTGCGAGCTTGCGAAAATTCTCAATAGAGGTCTCACCCCAAAAGATACGCCAGGACCTGTTAGAAGAGCGGGGAGGCCCCACCAGAGCAGCGTTGCCAAGAGCGTTACATTGGACATCCATGGACGTTTCTGTTACGGTCAGCGCCTGTTGAAGTCAGAACAATCGCCGCGCATTTTTGTTACTTGTAAATTTGTACCTGCTTGTCTTGATATAATTTCTTGTTATCAAAAAAACATTTGTTTATATTTGTATTTCACTGAAGGGGAAAGTGTTACATAATCTGTCGCCCAACTCAAGGCCACGAAACCGGCCTTGAAGTGATTATTAAGTGACCTTGGACAAAAACATTGCGAATTTTGTGTATCAGTGATCGTTAAACATTTCAAGTGACATTGTGATAAGTTATCAACATTTTAAAAACATTTTGCATTGTGACCTTAAACAACAGTGTGACTTACTCACTTATTAAGACGTGTATTGTGCAACATTTATACAAGAGAATAAATAAAACACAGAACGCTGAATGCATTTACTGCAACGCAGAGATAGAAGACCCGGAGCATACCTTCTTCAGGTGCAACAAATGGAGACAGGAGAGACATATCCTGGAGAGCGCTGTGGGAGCCAAAAAACAGTGAATGTGTACAAAGCAGTCGAGCACAGCGCGGAGGAAGATGCCATCATAGGCATACCATTGCTGCTGCAGAAAGATGCTGCTACTTGGTGGCAGGGCATCAAGCACGAAGTGAAGGCTTGGAAGGAGTTTGAACGTTGCGTCAGACTTGCCTTAGTTACCAGGAAGCCCGCTTATATTGTTTACCAGGAAATAATGGGCGAAAAGCAAGCACCTCGAGAGTTGACAGAAATTTTCGTCACCCGAAAGCGCGTCTTGTTCGCCCAACTGCCGGAACCAGTCCACACAGAGACACAGCAGATTGACATAATCTATGGGCTCATGAATGTAGAACTTCGACGTAAGATGTCCCGAAGTTCCATTAAAACGTTTGAGGAGCTGATTGGAACAGCCCGGGAGATGGAGCAGATTGCTGCGGAGCAAAACAGAAGCAGCTCATCCGATTACAGCAAGACCCGAGACTGCTGCAGTTTTTGCCGTTCGTGGGGACACACGGAAGACATTTGCCAAAAACGGCAAACGAGGGAAAACCTAAACCCTGAAAGGAACTCTGAGACACCAGCAGCTAGCATCGGACCCAAGTTCGTCTGCTACGGGTGTGGAACACCAGGAGTCATACGGAGCCGGTGCCCTAAGTGCCAGAGCAACCGTGCACCTCCCCCTAGCGCCGAAGGCCTCTCATTCTGCGCCCTCAATACGATAGACGCCCGTCGCCGCCCAACTGTCATAATATCAGTTGCTGGCCATCACGGTGTGGCTCATGTGGATAGCTGTGATAAATCTAGTCTAGCGTCGTACCAATTGTACAGGGTACTGCTGGAAAGAGGTCACCAGTTCAGCCGCAAGACACTAACCGTCACTCTGGCTGATGGTTTCACCCCCAAGCAGGAGGTCTTCACGATTCAACTAGGTGAATTGTCGGTCCTCACCAGATTCATCGTTTTCCCGGAATCGAGAGATAATAGGACTCTCCTAGGCATTGAATTCATACAGGATGCAGGTCTGGTCCTCAACATACCGCAAATGACCTGGAGCCTCCTAACTTCGCCTGAGACTACACACGATCTTCTATACGAGGAAGAAGACATGCCGACCGGCACGAGCAGTGTCACTACACTGGAACACCGAAGCGAAACGCCCAGTCCAATACTGGAAGTGAGGCAGGAGACCCCAATACCTGCGTTATTGTCACCGATGGTGGACACTCTCCTGCACACGCTCAATGGATACACCGCACACCTGGCAGAAGTACAGAAAACGACGCCGAAACGAAATCCAACTACCTTGTTCGACGGTTACTCGCCTAGCCTGGCTTATCGCCTCTACCGAGATGCCCAGATGGCTATCTTTTTGTCGGACACCCCCTTGACACCTCGGTCACAGAACCTGTTCCCGAAAAGAATGGAGCACACCGGGATAGGCAGCTTGGATATCCAATGTAGCGACGAGAAGCATCATAACACAGTTCCCTATATTGAGACACGTGGTAGACCATATTCTTCCAAGCCCAGACATGGTGTGTTCTATTCCTTCCTAAAAAGGATCGGAAAGGTGGAGTCAAACGAAGGCATATACTGCAGAGAAGGCACTGATGACAGTGCAGAGCATACTTTCTTCAAATGTTCCAGATGGAAGTAAGAAAGAGAGGACCTGGAGGGTAGAATCGGGCAAGCGAGGCTGTCTCCTGACAACCATGCTGGCACTAAAGGAGAACTGGAGGCTTGCGCAGCAATTCTTCAAAAATGTCATGAAGAAAAAGGAAGCAGACGAAAGACAGCAAGACAAAAAAGTTATAGGACCAAATCACGTCCGTGGGTAGCCGAAATGCAGGAACCAGGATGTGACAGAAGAATGAGGGGTTTTAGCCTGGTTAAAGTTGCCAGTCTTGACTGACTGGGTGTCCATGATGATTTCCCCTTCAAGTAAAAAAGGATGTACAACTTCTTGTACACGTAAATGTTTTCACCATGAGTTTCAAAGTGCCGTGGGGCTGTCCGCTTAGAATAGCACCTCTGCTCTTTATGCTGGTATTTCGAGCATCCTGTAAGAGGCAGGAAATCGAAATATCAGATCGGGACCGTGAGGTTGATCACCTCACATTAAACCCACATCGGTCAGAAAAAGCAATAAGAATAAATCTTGAACATCTGGATATCCCCCTTGCAATAACTACGGCTCTGAGGGCAGGCAGGGAGCTTGTTACTGCTAAGTTGGCTGGACTGGATATCCTGGGGCTGAACGAGGCACGCATCCCAGGTGTGGGACAGAGTGACACTGGCAATTATGTCACACTGCACTTTGGGCTGACCTCAGGGCTGAGCTCCTGATACGTATCGGTACGACAAGTGGTGCTTTTAACAACATGACCAAAATATGGAAAGCTTTGGCGTTTAGTGTCGAGACGAAATGTAAACTGTTTAATGCGTGTGTGTTAGCCATTCTCCTATATGGGTGTGAGCCTGGCACCAAGTCCAGGCATAAAAAGTCTCCACTTCACAGAGTAACGCTGGCAATTATGTCATGCTTCGCTCTGGACATCAAACTGAACGGATGCTTGGCGCCGTTCTACTAATTGGTAAATGTCTCTCCTTTCGTCTTCTGACTTGGGAGTCTGTTTCTGACCGCCTGATAAGTCCGTCCTTCAAGATGACAGGCGAAACACTGACGGTCCTCTTATGCTATGCTCCCACTGAGGAAGGGGATGCGGCTGCCAAGGACTGTTTTTATGATAGTCTGGATGCAGTTATGTCCCAGTCCCAAGGCGCTACTACTTAATAGTCTTGGGAGATTTTAATGCAAAGGTTGGCAATGATACGTCATCTGTCATTCGAACTGTCAAGATGTTTATTTTTTCTATTATTATGAAATTAACTACTTATAAAATGCAAAATATTATTTTAAAAGTCTTTTAAGTGTTCTCAGTGTATGTATTATTTTGTTCAAAGAATTAATTGATAGACCATCTACAGTGGTTGAAAATACGTGATCTTATAATATAAAAATCTATTCAGTGTAAGCAAACTCAGTGTACTGTTTTATAAAAAATTATGATAAATATAAGATTAACTAAATATTAATACTTAATTCATAAAAAGGACAGACTTTTTTAACATTATTATTGTGATCAGCTATACATAGTGAAGGTAGCAATCAAATTTACACAATATCACTAAGGGTTTTTGCAGTAACTTTGTAAAAGTGTTAACAATTGAGTATAAAATAAAGCACGACCGGTTTTGGGAGGATCAGACCTACAATTAAACAGATTGCCATCAATAACGACTATGATCCTTCCCTAGTAAATAATATTTTAAATAAAAAACTAAAAACACAACTATACAGACAATACATATATCACACATACAACTTCCACAATCAGACCGATAAAACTTGGAGAAAATTTTTGTATTAAAAGACCTTGTAGCGGTACGCCACTGTCCCTCATTGGTCAAGTTGTCACACCTTTTAACAAGAGGCGACAATACGATCCGCGAGACACCATTCTCGTGTGAACGTCACCTGCCGCTACAGTTCCTCTCCCACTTAATATTTTACATTCATTTATTCGCGTCGATTATTTGTAACACCATATTTGAGTCAATAAGCTAAGTCATTATTTTACCTCGCGTTCATTCTATCCTCTAACAAACCTGTTACAGTAATACAGCATCTGAGCGCCCTGCTCTGCTGTCTGGTGTCAGAGCCAACCGGCTCCACGCTGAAAGGGAGTAGGTAGCTCTCAATACTCCAATTAGTTCTGCATCCTGGAAACTACCCCAGGACCCAAAGAACTATACTGGTGACCCCGACATTTGAACACACTGGTGCACGTTTGAACTAGCAGCAAACCGCACTGGTGCACCCAACTTTCGAACATACTGGTAAAACCGCGTACAATAATTTTTTTCACACAGCACATGTTCAATTGAGGCAAAAGCACGGCGGCGCGCACGTGTGGTTCAGGCGCGAATCTGTTCTGGAAAATCTGGTAAGTCCATTCCAATTTATATAACCTTAAACTCACGGACTACCTTGGACCAGATCATACAGCCAACGTATAATTTTTTCATTTTTAATTGTCTTTGGGGCACACGCCCGCGACACCTAATTACCAAAAACCTCCCCAAAAATATTCAACCCGCCTTTTATACAAACAATAAATTATCTAACATCTTAGTCAATACAAAAATTAAAACAGACATGCTTCAAAAAGTGGTGTTTATGAACTAATATACAATGACTGCAACCAATCGTACATCGGTCAATCATGTCGAAATATTAAAACTAGACTCTACAAGAACACAAAAGATGTCTATCCAACAATAACTTCTCGGAATTCGCCAACCATATTCATGAAACTAATCACAACTTTGATAACCACACAATTAAACTACTTCATCACACAACACACAGATGCCTCACACTAAACGCATTAGAAACCATAGAAATATTAAAAAATTAGAACACCACCAACGCATTAATCAACATCACAGACAGCTCACTGCTTTTGCAAATGTTCCCGATATATCACAAAAACAACAATTCTTTCCCACGCCCATAACTTAGGACACATGCTAAAAACATCTTTGTACAAATAACTGTTGTAGATCAAATGCCGACTCCTGATTCATTTCATTGTTCTCCTCACGCACCTAGATACTTCCCACTCACCCCCACAGACTAAACGAACACACATTTTACAAATTAGATATACCTTTTCTCCTTGTTCAAATTCCTTTAAATAGTAGTAGACAACTTAGAGATATTTAGTATTAAGTTTGCACCAGATGACAAGAGGTCTGATCCTCCCGAAACCGGTTGTGCTGTAGCGGCACGCCACTGTCTTAGGAACACCACTGTTCCTCACGGGTATTGTCGCACCTTATAACAAGGAGCAACAATACGACCGGTAGGGCCTCCAGCCCTACAGACGAGCAACGAGAAACATTCTCGTGTGTGACGTCACCTACCGCTACACGCCTTTACTAGCTTCTCTCATTTTGATATATTGTATTCGTTTATTCATGTAATTTATTGTAACACCATATTATTTGAGTCAATAAACTAAGTCTAGATTTTACTCGCGTTTGTTCTATCATCTAACTAACCTAATCAGGAAACAGCATCTGAGCGCCCTGCTCTGCTATATGGTGTCAGAGCCAACCGGCTCCACCATATTCCCAGCGTGTGGAGTCAGCGCTGGAAGGGAGTAGCTTCCATACTCCAGATAGCTCCCCAACTCGAGAGCTACACTGGTGACCCGATATCTGAACACACGGCAGCAACCTTCAAAATTCTGGTAAAATCGCGTACAAAAAATTCTTTTTTTTCACAAAACACGTGTACAATTGTGACAAAGGCGAAGCGGCGTCCACCGAGAATCTTTTCTGGAGCTGGTAAGTCCATTCCAATTTTATATAACCTTGAAACTTAAAATCACGGACTACTATGGGCCAGATCATATTTATTTTCAACGCATAATTTCTCACATCTTTCCAATTCTAACTGTTCATTTTTCTATAGTCTTTCGGTCACACACACGCCCGCGCCTCATATAAATTTCTATTATTGAATCTTATGGATTACTCTTTTTGAAAGAAAAGATACCTAGTTAAAATTTTCATAATGGAATTATATGGCGAGGACAACAAGACAACTAGTAACATTCTTATATATAATGATTTCTAATACATCTTCCAATTTGTGTTTTCGGTAACATTGTAACAACGAGATCAACACGTGACAACTCTGCCGGAAGACAACCGGATCAGCAAGACACGTGCCATCAAGTTGGCAGCAGACATCGCGACAACGACGGCACCGCATCTTGAACAATAAGACACGTGCCAGCCAGCTTCATCAACGGAAGATAAATCGTCATTGTAACACATAAATTGATATTTTTTATGCAACATACATCTCGGTATGGTAAGATCGATCCAATTTGTTACTTTCAAAATTTTACAAAGTAAAATTTTTTTCTCTTTATGGTTTACAACAATAAGTAATAATCGTCGTCAAAAATCCAACCAATTGCCATCATATACTCATAGTACAACAATCACATTTTCCCCTATTTTTACCTTGCTTTAAATGTGAATACATTGATGGAAAATTTATTTTATACAAAGTTACAATAAAAAATATTTTTACTCAGTTAAATTTACACAAGTTTAGTAGAGAGATTTGGATTTGATTGATGATTGCATTATGGTGTCCAAGAATAGATTTAACATAGAAACTAGAAATAGACAAAAAGATAATAGGTACGCCTACATAACAATGTTTGATAGCTCCATGCCATGGAGATGTAATCACAAAACTTTATATAATATATTAAGTATCAGAGATAGCTATGATGAAATCTTAAAAAAATGCCATTGTTTTAAATATCTCTTGTAATAATTTTATATATATTTAATATAAAATCAGATTGGAGCCGTGGGGTTGAAATGCAAAAAAGTGATGATGCTCCAAATGAGAGCTCTTGTTGCCTCCCTATGCCCCTAAGTGGGGTCTTAAGGGAGTTTGGATTGGCTGCAAATGAACATGGAAGTATAAATATAACCACTGATAAACAAAACAATAATAAAAATCATAGTTCTCCAAACATGTTAAAGGAGCAACAAGCCGGAAACAACCCCACAGAGCTCGAGGCCTGATCATCATCACCTCACCCCCCTTAAACAAACCGGTCAGAAAAGGCGACAAAAGAAAGCCTAGGATGCCTGGAGCCCACCAGGTAGCTGGTGACCCCCTGATATGACTCCGGCTCGTTTGAGGAACAAGGCCCTACAAATCTGTGTGCCCTTAACAACATGACCAAAATACGGAAGGCGTTGGCGTTTTTAGTGTAAAAAAAAAATGGAAACTGATGCGTGCATGTTGCTCATTCTCCTGTATGGATGTGAGTCCTGGCAACTGACCATTAATAATGGATTTCATTTGTGATGTTCTGCTTCATCTTACCTTTACCAAAAACTAATTTATCAGAAATTGTGAAATTTTCGTTACATTAAGATCAGCTTTCAACAGTATACTTAATGTAAAATGAATACAAAAAAATAAAATAATGCGGACAAGTTGAAATTTGATATTAGGAAAATATTCCTTACCAAAAGATTTGGGCTCAATATTAAAAATATGTCAACAACATTTTTAAATATTTGGCCAGAAGTGCGCACACAAAATTCATAATATCATATTAATTTTAGGGAGATCTTGTTGGAATATATAAGGTGACACATAACCACTATTCCTGTGAACTTGCTCCTACTTCGTTTACAACCAACACAAATGTGTACTTAAGAGGACACCAGCTGTCATTAACAAGATTCTCTTCCAATCTCCGGAAATAGAGCTGTCGGTGCTTGAAATCTGTTGCCGGAGTCAGTGGTGCTTGCTTCTACCACCAACTATTTGAAGGAAAGACTGGATAGTGATAGAAACACAACTTAGCTGGGGCTCGGGTCAAAACAGCAGAATCAACCCGATAAATTATTACTTTCCTTCCAGTCGGTGATGGTGATAATTTTCGTTGGATTCATCGAAATTGTGGAGAGTGTTCGATCAATCGTCCGCGTCTATGATGTTATCTACTTTCGGATAGACCAGCACCTTGACTTTACTCGGATCTTTGAACGGAACGACCGAAGCGTTCTTTTTCACAAACTGCATTGTTCTTCCTGAAATTGTAAACATGACCATTTTGTTATTTCGAAATGTTGATATTATACTATTCTTGCATTGCCAGAATTACATAACCTTAAAACAAGTATATGCTATGGGAACCATAATGCCATTTGACTATGTTTCGTTACAGACTAGCGGGTCAATATATGCATACTTATTAACCACACAATATTCTGAAAATAAAACGCAATATCTATCGAATACTTGGTTTAAGCATACAAGAGATGGACAAAAAAGATAATAGATAAGGGTCGAGAAGATAAATTACTTTTTCAACCATAACGACGTGAGAAAAGAGTTTTTAAAAATAGAATGTCTTCCCTTATTCTGTTTTTGAAACCTGTTATTTAAATTTTATAAGACACGATATACAAACAGTATGGTACAAAAAAAATTACATAAAATCTATAGATAAGAATACCAGCAGGTTCAGCTGTGGCAAAGGGATTATGTCGAGGGTGAGGGACAGAAATAAGGGACATGGAAGGAGAAAGAGGATGTTAATGCTCTAACATTTTGCCTCAATACAGTAAATTATGAGTTAGCATAATAAAATTTGTAGTAAAGATTAATATTTTTTTAGATGAATGAAAACGAATTTTTTAAATTTAAAACTTAGCTTACCTAAGTGAACTATTCCATTTTTACGCTCATACTCGGCCAACTCCCTGGCGTGATATTTCTTCTTGTGCAAGCGGCAATTTGACCTGTCGGAGAACGTTCGAGAACACCACGGACAGGAGTATGGTGTGGCCCCAGTATGGATATTGATATGGGTCTGCAGAGGATATGAAAAAATCAAAAAAAATTATATTAAGTTGGTATTTTGAAAATACCTCATGGCCATAACTTTAGTATTGTAGGTATTTATAGGAGTAGGCACATGGATTTTTACTAGATCTCAAATAATCAATACTCATACACATTTGTGAACTTTCAAATTAGAGAAAATAATAAACAAAAGCTAAAACATCAGAATAAAACACAAAAATCACACAACAACCTGGTAGAAGAGATCACATCACACAATGAAAGTGACATTACTAAAAATTATTATTGTCACCTGTGCCTAGGCCATAGATAATAAAATCAATCTATAAAAAATATTTTTAAGCTGTTTTGATTTGAATTTAAGGTTATATTACTAACCCATTGGACAAATTCAGGCAGATTATCAGAGCAACCTTCTTGATGCCTAAATGACTCAACAATGAGTGGAAGGCTAATAAATGAAAATATAAAAAAACCTTCTTGATGAAAATGTAGA
Source organism: Mystacides longicornis (assembly GCA_963576905.1). NCBI lineage: Eukaryota > Metazoa > Arthropoda > Insecta > Trichoptera > Leptoceridae > Mystacides > Mystacides longicornis. Next base: position 895,616 of record OY756438.1, read on the forward strand.
AAGAATGGTTTTTTAGCGTACAATATTAGACTATTTAATTGCAAATAGTTAAGTACTAAAATTAATTCGAAATCTAATAATATTGTTTTTTTCATGAACTGATTTTTAAAAATCCTTTTAAATTGAAGTATCGATTATTGACACATTTTTGTTTGTTTTAGAGTAGTAATAAAAAAAATCACATAGAGAGGTACTTATCATTATTGTTTTAAACTCATTTAGAACTAGTCAAATATTGGGGGCTTGCACCAAAACACCCATTTTTGACACTTCTTACTTAATCGATTTTATTTTGATTCTGCGAGCCCTCAACATACAAATCTGGAATTTGCGTTTTATTGTAGAATAAACTTTAATTTACTAGTTTTTAAGCTTGCCTTGTGAGTAATTTTCTTTTTTCTGCAACATCTCACATATTTTTCTCGATCCATTAACTCAAAAAATGCAATACTTACAGATAATTAATTGGAATTTGTCTCATTTACCTAAACATAATTTCTTTTGAGCGTTAATAATGCCCCTTGAGAAAATACTACAAACTTAACTTTTTCGTTGATACCCCTGCTGTTTTTGTCAGACATTAATAAATTAATACTGGCTACGGAATATCTCAATGGGTTAAATGAAGCGGAGTACTTACTTTGAGGGAGGACTGCCACTTAAAGCCCTTGTTGCAGAAGCCGCAGATGAACTTGTTGAGGTTCTGATGGATCAGCATGTGGTTGGTGAGGGTGTTCTTGTAGTTGAAGGTGGCCGGGCACATGGGGCACTTGTACTGCACCCCCGAGTGGCACATCATGTGGCGCTTCAGGTATCGCTTATTCATAAACCTGCAATCCAGAGGTATGCACATTATTTTAAGCCATACATACATCCTATATAATAATTGGTAACTTCGTACCTAATTTGGTATTTTTGTAGAAACACTTTGACCTCCATGTGAAATATTTATCATAGATATGACAAAACCATTTTTTTTTAACCCATCACGCCGTTTCCCGAAGGGGGTAGGCACAGAGTACGGATTTGCATTCTTTCCTATCCAAACACACCTCTTTCGCTTCATCCAAACGCATAACATTCCGCATACATGCTCTTCTATTTCTTTTGCTCCTGACTTGGCCCTCCTCTAAGACTGAGCCAATATGATCGGACCATGTCATTCGAGGTCGGCCTAGTCTGCGTGCACCCATTCTTTCAGATTTCCAATTCTTATATTATTAATAATAATAAATAATAATATTTGGACAACTTTTATGGCGCTGTTTAGTGAAACATCTTCACCTCAAGGGTGCCTCACATAAAAAAAGAAAAGAGTAATAATCACCAATTAGGTTCGTCAAAACTTGGTAAAATAACAGAAATGGCAATAATCCCACAAGGTTCGTCATGTTGTAAAATAGTGAAATATAGAAATCATCATAGATACCCTTAAACAGTCAGTAAGTCATCAAATCAATACGGATTGGAAGAATGCAAATTTAATATAAAACATCAGTAAGACATCCGAAAAAAATGGGTGTAAATTATTACACATCCGAATTATTCCGCTGTAAGTCGATAGTGAAGAAAGAAGATGAAAAGATCTTCTTTCCTTGGAACATCCCAGAGAAAACCCAAATGACTCCAATGTTGATGAACTGGTGAGGTTTGTGGGTGGGATATGGATGCAAAAGGTGCAAGATAGACAGGAGTGGAGAAAAAGTGGATAGTTGCTATGGAAAGAATAACAGCTCTCGACACAGACACAATATGCGATACTTGATCAGGGGCTCAAGTAAACTGAATCCAAATGCTGCCAATGGTATTGTTGAGTAGATGTTTTCATGGTGAAAATATAAAAAGTTGTTGGTTGAATGTTGTTACCATGGCAACACCAATACATTAGAGGGCATTTTGTCTCACTTGACTCGAGCCCCAGAGGTTTGTAAATACGACTTTTTCTACAGGAAGAAATGTCAAATTGTCCGCAGTTCTCTTCTTTAATATACAGCTAAACTTACTTTCTGGGACAGAATTCGCAGTGCAAGACTGGTCTGTCAGAGTGCACTCGCCTATGTGATTCTAAATTGTTCCTTTGATTAAATGCGTGCCCGCAAATATCGCAGATGTAAGGCTTTATCTTGTCATGCACAGCCGCTTTGTGATACCTCAGACTCTGTTCAGTGGAATAGCTGCAACAGACAAACATCAATATCTTCTGTTGTGTGTACGTTACTGAACTGCTTTTAAACGGCAGGACAGACATTTATGTAAATTTATCTGATTTTATTGATTCAAGCATTGTATATATTTACAAATAAAATCTAATATTTTTTTCAAAAAAATTGGGCAATTTTGTCAATGGAATTACTCATTAATTTCAAAAAATAAAGTTCTGGTAATAGAGTCTCCACATTTCAATAACTTTTGGCAGAACAATGTCTGTCAAGTATTTTTGATTTCTCTAAATGAAAATGAATAAATTTACACTTCTCAAAAAAGAAAAAACACTTTGAAACTGGCTTAGTGTGATCTCTTTACGTTAACAACATTCCCCGGTGGAAATGTTTTAATTATTATTCCCGAATATTATGAGAAATTTCAACATGTGGATTCCAACCTGCGTCCCTCATTGTACCGTGCCGAGACGGTAACCACTGCTCCGACGCTAATGCCTTCATAATACGTGTATATCACAAGTAACTGATGTCAATGAGATATAGAGCTATCTGTTGGATTATTTTGAGAACAACTAGAGCAACCAACTTTTTATACAACTACTGCTGTAATGTAGTTGGCACCAGGATATGACTATATGTCTTTACAATGGAATACAGCACTCACTATCTATCGCATAGTTCACATTTAGTTCTGCTCTTGTCCTCTTTATTTTTGTGCTTCTTCATGTGCTGCTCGTACCTCTTGGACGAGGATAGAACAAGCGAACACTCCTTGCACTCGTGCAAGCCATCCACGCTTCCCAGTTTGGAATGTTTAGCAACGTGGCGTTCGTAATTACTCTTAACTAGAAATACTTTATTACACAGCTCGCATCTAAAACAAAACAATCAAATATAATAATTCACACTCAACATTTTGATCATCGCTGATCTCTGCAGATGTAACTGTAGTAATATTGGATATAAATTATTCCATAACTTTGAATAAAGCTATTATAAACTAGCTGACCCGCCCGTCGAACTTCAACCTAACCTAGAATCAAAAAATAATTTTGACTTATTACATGAATTTATTTATTTATCGTTTGGCAAGGCGTCGAATGTGTTGTCACAGCGTTAAAGTCTGACATTCAGCGCCACCATCCATTCACGAAATTCTGCAAGATGTGATGCACAGTCTCCGATTACATGAATTAAATACAGTTTACGACATAAAAACTGAATTTAATTTATCTAATAATTTAATGCATTATGTAATAATTTATCGTTGATTCGGATGTGGGATGAAGTTCAAGGACAATTTGCCTGCCAAGATATTAAAGGAATGTTTTGAAGTGTTGGCGGAACCGTTGAGCGTGATCATGACACAGTCATTTGAAAGTGGTGTGCTTCCTGGCATCTGGAAAGAGGCCATCATAACTCCCATTTATAAAAAGGGGGACAAGTTAGCTGCGTCCAATTATAGACCAATTAGCCTAACTAGTATAGTGTGCAAATGTATGGAGAGAATAATAGCCGACGAACTAAGAGCTTTCCTACTCAACCAGCGCATTATACCAGAGCAACAACATGGGTTTGTCCCGGGCAGATCCACTGTGTCCAACCTTATATCCTGCCTTGATATGTGGACTCTATCATGGAACCAACACACTCCTGTGGATGTCATTTACTTGGACTACGAGAAAGCGTTCGACCGTGTCCCTATAAAGCGTCTTTTGTCCAAAATTGAGCACCTCGGAGTGCGTGGCAATCTGCTCGGGTGGATCAAGGATTTTTTAACACAGAGAACGTTTAGAGTCAGGGTTGGAAGTGCATTGTCTGGCCACCGTTTGGTTTCCAGTGGTGTCCCGCAGGGTTCTGTGTTGGGACCCATACTTTTCATTCTGTTTATCGTGGATCTCAAAAATGTGATTTCGTCTCAATCGGAATTTTTTGCTGATGACACAAAGTTTTTTGCTGATCCTGTGGTGAGTAGTGCACAACTGCAAAGAGACCTGGATGCCATAGGAGGATGGAGTGCTGACTGGCTTATTACTCTTAACCCTGAGAAGTGTACAGTATTACACATCGGTCAGAACAATCCTGGAACCTCGTACTATTTCAATAATGTGGAACTTAAAAGTGTCAAGACTCAGGTGGATTTGGGTGTTACCATCTCTTGCGACCTTAAATGGGAGGAACATATTGTCAGGATTGTAAAAAGGGCGAACTCTATTCTCTATCTCATAAGGAAGGCTTTTCGATGTGTTGATCCTGCAATGTTTCTCAAGATATACAAGTCCTATGTCCGTCCTCTCTTGGAGTATGGTTTTCAAGTGTGGTCTCCATACTTTGTTAAGGATGTCGACTTGTTGGAGAGAGTGCAGAGACGAGCCACAAGAATACCATATGCTCTAAGAAGACTGGAGTACGAGGAGAGATTGCAGGTCTTGGGATTGACTACATTGAGGAGGAGACGAGAGCGTGGGGATTTGATAGAAACCTTCAAGATATTTAATAATCATTACGAGTGTCAAGCTGTTAAAAACATTTTTACATTGAGTTCCAATACACACCTGAGGGGACACCAGCTTAAATTGACTCAGACTAGTTTCTCATCAAATCCCCGAAGACACTTTCTCTCGAACCGAGTTGTAAATATGTGGAACGGTTTACCTGATGACGTTATCAGTTCTGACAGTGTTAACATGTTTAAAAATAAGTTAGACAGACACATGGCTAACAACCTAACCAGTGAGATATAGGCACATCAGCTATGCTGCTCGCCTATCACACAAATAATAATAATAATAATAAAAGTTCGATGGGTCATAAGTTTATAATAAAAACAATTCCTCTATAACTGTGTTATTATAGAGATTTTAGTAAAAGGGCTATCTCTTTTAAAAATTACTCATCTTTCGAAGATGTAAAGCAAATTGGGTATCAGCTAGTCTTATTATATAAAAATGGAGAGCTATTTCCCGATGTCATCGCATCACGTCTAAACGGCTGGACCGATTTCGCTAATTATTTTTTTTTGTCGTGTAGGCTTTTATTAGGAGAATGTTCTTTTAGAAGAAAAAAATTAAGAAAATTGCATGGAAAATTAGAAAATTAAAGAAAACTCTACGTAGACAACCTTATTAGTACTTTTTACCTTATAATTTTTATTCCAATTTTGAAATTTTGACAGAAATTGTCAATAAGTGCTATTGCCAGAATGCGGATGCAATATACATGGTATAAAACAGACGCAACCTTCGGAATCACATTGGTCAAATGATAATTAATTCATCACCATACAAATTCGAATTCAATATCAATAGTTAGGAACACAGGACAACGTCTGTCAGGAAAGCTAGTATAAAATAAATGAATGTGGAAAATTTATTATTTATTTATTTTACAGAATTACTATATCAAGGGTAGTTCGCGGCGGGCTTGATTTGTCCGGGGCCGGCTTTTTGGTTTGATTGCTTCGATCGAGCTAGGAGGTCGGTTTTGGTGGGTCGGGTTTGCTGCGGATTGGTCTCCACCGGGCTGGCTTGCGGTGTGCCTTAAAGGGAGAATGTATGTATGTACTATATCAAAACCACCAGCCTTTTATTTATTTACGGTACGACGTGCCTTTAACTAATTAAAAAATTACAAGTTATTTTATAAAGTGATTACAAATAACCTTTTTGCATTGATGGTGTTCAAATATCAATGAAACATTACAAAACAAAATACTATTGTAAAAAGGGGTGTTATCCAAAAACAAATCACTTAAACCTGGTTCAACGTTACATAAAAGCAATGCATACACGAACATGACAAATACACCATTTTTAGTGTTTACATTACATTAAGTCATAGAAAAAAATGTTGTTAGCTATCAGGATACCAGTCATTCGCCATAGAGATGGATTTGTAAGTTGTTGAACATGCATTTTTGTTTTTGGTGGAAAGTAATTCAATACATCTTGACGCACTAACGTCTATATCTGTCAAGTTTCCTAGTGTGTCAAAATGTGTTAAATAAAATGCTTTAAAACACAGTTCCACAATTTTATTTCTGCGAATATGTTTCATAGGTACACGCCATACACAAGCACAGGACATTTAGAGAGGTGATATTGGAAGATGCATAGAATGGTCACCTTTGGAATGTAATAAGTATAATTGTTCACATACATGAAAGTTGCAGTTTTTTCTCCATGTTTCCTGATGTGCGTGTTGATAGCTTCCATGGAATACAGAGGCTTTTTACAGACACACATCACCCTCGGCCTAACAAAATGAATAGAATCCACGTGCTTCGATAATGTGTACCAATCGCTAAAGACTTCAATGCATTCGTGGCAATTGTATCTGTAAAAAAAAAGAATTTATAATTCAGAAAAATATTTTGAGTTATGCTTTATATAGTTGATGGTTGGACCTTCAAAGTCTTAACCATGAACGGGATGAGGAACTTGAAGTCTGGCTTTACTGATAGATGCTCCGTAACTCGTGAAGGGATTGTGTAACCAATCTTGAGAGTAATGAATAAGGAGAGAGAGAGCTGCTGACCACTGTCAAAAGACAAAAAAGCTGCATACTTTGACCATATCTTCCCCAATTTTTTTAATTTTTTTCCTATTGTCCATTGGCTCTAAACAGGCCTTTAGATTCGTCAAATATTGTCAAAATTTATTTATTTATTTATTTATAAAATATACGGTGAAAAATGCCAATTACAATGTTACATACTTATAATAATTACAAAAAAAAAATACAAAAATACAAGTTTCAAGCTCATGAAAGCAATAATAAAAGAAAACCAAAAGAAACAAATGAAGCAACATTCACACATGATTGCAAATCATTAAAAATTAGAATTTATAGATCAGCGCTGGACTGGGTGTAAAGTTTCAAATCCAGCATGTCGTCAAGATTCACAATAATATGCTCAGAGATAATTTTTTTCTAGGTATTGTAAGTTTTTTATCATTATTAATTTCGTCAACAGAATAAAATGCTTTAACGATTTCACCTCTCTTCGGAAATGCATTTAGGTGTTCTGGTAGCTGATTGTATAAGCGTACACTAAGGCATATGAAACTTTTATCAAGTTTGGCATGGCCACTGGCCTGATTCTGTTACCTTGTCATGTATGAATGAAAAGTGAAAAGTATACTCTCCTACAGTTAATGGTGGAAGGAAAAATGGGGGGCAGTCGAGGTATGGGGCGTAAGAGAACCTTGTGGTTAAAGAATCTGAGACAGTGGTTTGATGGTGTTTCAGACTTTGCAGAGTTAGTGAGACTTGCCAGAGATCGTGAAACTTATTCGCAAAAAGTTGCCAACTTCCGGTAGGAGTGGCATTCAAAGAAGGGTAGATTAATCAATACTCTCTTTGATTAAGCTAGAATCTGAACAAATGAGCTTCCAAAACATGAACACAGTATCAGAGGGTATTCCTCGTATCTTATCGAGTATCAAGGAAAAACGGTTCTTTTTTGGCTAACTGCTGTTCAAAACACTTAAAACACGGCTTTCGTAGGTTAGAAAAAGATTTCCATTTATGTACAAAGGAACTAAGTGTAGCCTTACTTGATTGTGTCTACTTTCTTGGCGTTATCTTCGTCACTTCCATTTCTTCTCTCTTCTTCAAATTCCTCCTCAGCCTTGATTCCGTCACTATCTTCATTTTCATTCTTACTCGCTTTCTTAACAACAGTTTCTTTTTTACATTTTGTTTTGATTTTTTTACTGTTGGCTACATCCCGTTTAGATGCGACTTTCTTTCTTTTAGAAGCAGATTTTTCCGAGCGTGATTTTTTAGGTTTCCTAGTTTTTTTATTCAATTCTATACTGTTGATATTAGCTGCACCTGCAATAATTTTCACCATATTTTTGAGATTATACATAATAAGAACATTTTACACAAGTATTAAATTTATTCCATTTTTGAAGGCAAAGGAAGAAGCTAAAATACATCTTATGTAGAATGCGGAGAGCCAAAAAATATACACTCTCCGAGATCCTGATTAAGATTCTTCGGTCCTTAGTTTTCTGGGGGCAAATTCTCTGTCCTTGAGTCACATTTCTAGGTATGCTCTAAGGGTAGTTCAGCAAACAGGATATCAGCTTTGTCAGGTTCATTAAGATTGACATGGACCATCTGGAGCTTCCAAAAACGTTGATGTATAATGACCGCGATTTGTAGAAAAAGACTCAGAAGACAAAAGCAAAGATGGTTGAAAGGCGTTGTCACAGATTGCAAGACTCTGGGGCAACATAGACGGAAGGTGGCAGATCGGGATGGAAGAAGTTTTTAAGAGGTAGGTACCACTAATGAAGAAGACCTCAGATGATAAGTGGAAAATGGCATAAGAGACTTCAAGAGTAGTGAACGCGCGATTAAAATATTTTATTCTTAATTGATTAATCAATGATTCTTCTCGGTCATAATACTTTTTGTTTTTTATAATTTTTTTTATCAAACCCATATTTTTTTTGTCATCTGGAAATTGATTTTTGTGTCTAATTGTTCCATTTGATGATTATTTAATTATACCTTCTAGTTATTTACTTAGGATACTTAATGTTTTGCAAAAGCAATGTTGCTGTTGCGTAGAATTCATTAATCAGTTATCTATCATAATTAAAATTTATGTGAATTTTTGGTTTCTTATTATGTTAAGCAATGATATTTTGTGAAATGTTAGCTAAAATAAAAAGTAAATATGGTAAATAGTATACATATCATTGCTTTTTTCTCAAATTTTGACATTTATTTATTTATCGTATTCTCTAATTGACTCGTAACATCTGTAGATTCGCTCTATCCGTGACCCATAAACACACTTATACCAACTCTAAAACTTCTTGTTTATGTCTCCCGGCTAATGTCAAAATCCACGTGGCCGTTAATGGTCTATTGCCTACTAAATGGCGCCATACAAATTCTCCAGTTTATTATTATCAGATGTCATTAGGAAACTGGATACTTACATTCGGAGAGTGGTAAAATATCTTCATCACAAAAGTCAAAATCCCCATCTTCCTCTTTATATTCATCTAAAGGATATTCCTGCTTGATGGCATTCACGGTCTTAAAATCATCATCGTTCTCATCGTTAGGAGTTGTCAAATCATTCTCCGAGAAGACCGATAGTTTTTTATCGGACAAGAGAGTTTCTTGCACCAGTTTACACTGCACAGCAAACGTATCGAATGTTTCCACCTTACTTTTACAACATTCACAGACGTTCGATGGAAGCGTCTCCCCTTTGACGATCTAAAATGAAGAAAATAAGACATTGTTTATTTGAACTGAGTCCAAGGAAAGTAGTTTTTTTTTTAAGCTAAACCCATTATCAAAATAACCTGTATGGATAAATATTTATAGATGAGATCAACAAGACCGCTTTCTTTAAGAGCGTCGCTCGTAGAATTGTCGTTTTCACCGCACAATCTGCATATTTCAGATCCGCTGTCATTAACTTTACAAGACATTGTTTATAAAGATGTATCTTTCGGCTAAAAATTAACTATGTATACACATCTTGTTCGGTTTAATAATTATCAAAGAAAATTCATAAAAGTTTTCTAATATGTAATGTGGTATATTCTTTTTAATTATTATTTAAAAATGTAAAAGCTGTTAAAAAATAAACAGCGCAAACTAATAACAGTAGAACAAAATTTACTTGTCGATTTGACATTTTGTAATTTCGTCTTCTTTTTCTTGACGCTGTTGGATTTTCAGTGTTCTAGCCAGCTGTCGTACAAACTTAATAAAAAAAAGATTATTTTTATACATACAAGTGTAGTACAAGTAACAAGTAATACCTTATTAGTAGGTAAGTATTTGTATTTAAATACATATGAGATTTTATTTTGTTTACTTAAAACTTATTGACCACGGCTCGATTAAGGAACAAGAGCTTAAAAATCGGGACTCTGAATGTCCGCACTCTGAGGGCGGGCGGGGAGCTTGTTGCTGCCAAGTTGGCGGGAGATTATGGACTAGATATCCTGGGGCTGAGTGAGGCACGCATCCCAGGCTCGGGGCAGAGTGACGCTGGCAATTATGTCATGCTTCACTCTGGCCACCGGACTGCACGGATGCGTGGCGTCGCTCTACTTTTAAGTAAATATGCCTTCTCTCGCCTTCTTGGTTGGGAACCTGTTTCTGACCGCCTGATGAGTGCGTCCTTTAAGATGAGTGGCGAAACACTGACGGTCCTTCTATGCTATGCTCCCACTGAGGATGGGGACGCGGCTGCTAAGGACTGTTTCTATGACAGTCTGGATGCAGTTGTGTCCCATGTTCCGAGGCGCCATCGCCTAATAGTTCTGGGGGACTTTAATGCCAAGGTTGGCAACGACCCCCAGAATGGACCAGGCGTCATGGGTAAGCATGGCTTAGGAGTGATGAATGATAACGGAAGCCGTCTCATTGGTTTCGCCACGCTCCATGGACTCTTAATAGGGGGAACTCTCTTCCCCCACAAGGATATCCATAAATACACCTGGACCTCGCCCGACAGAAGAACGAAAAACCAGATAGACCATCTCCTGGTAAGGGCTAGCAGCCGAACTGACCTGCGGGATGTCCGCACCTGCCGGGGAGCAGACATGGACACGGATCACGAACTCCTTGTGGGTTCGTTCAGATTCAAATTTCACCATTTCCAGCCAAGATCGTCTGCTCCTCGCCCGCTGGACATACGCAGGTTAGAGAGTGCTCAGTGTCGCCACACGTACGAGACTGAGTTACGCACAAGGTTTGCCCCCTTGCAGGATTCACCCGGAGCTGCCCCAATTGAGTCAGCCTGGACTAGCTTTCGTGACGCGGTTATGGAATCCGCACGTTCTTCTGTTGGCTACAAGAATAAAAAGAGGCCAATATGGATGTCCGATGGGTCCTGGAGTCTCATCGAAGATCGCCAGAAGGCTAAGACCCTCAGAGACAGCGAAAAAGACTGGCCGCTTTGGTGTCTGAGTACAGGGAGCTGAGCCGCAAGGTGAAGCACTCTGTACGAACAGATAAAAGAAGACACCTGGACTCTCAGATACGGCGGGCACAGTCTGCTGCACTCGGTAATGACTCGAGGACACTCTTCGAAATCACCCGGGAGGTCGGGGGCAGGGGTCAAAAAAGACCCGTGACGGCAATACGAGACTCTCGTGGAGCCACTGTCACTGCCCCCGAACTGATTAAAGGGAGATGGAGGGAGTACTTTGAGTCAACATTGAACCGCCCCGAACCCTCCTCACCTTACAACTTTGAGGAGGAGTTGGGGGGTCTGAATATACCTCAGGCGACTGGGATATGTGAAGATCCGCCGACCCACAGCGAGATGGTGCTGGCCGTGATGAGATTGAAAAACAACAAAGCGCCAGGAGACGATGGAATCCACGTAGAGCTCCTCAAACAAGGCATAGACACCCTTGGCCAACCACTTCTTGATATATTTAAAATTGCGTGGGAAGAGGAGAGGTGCCCAAAAGATTGGCGGAATGGATCCATCGTCGCAATATTTAAAAAGGGGGATCCCCTTGAATGCGGAAACTACCGTGGAATTACTCTACTGAGTGTTCCCGGTAAGGTATTATCTCAGATATTACTACACCGCATTCGGGGGCCTATCATGGCTGTCCTGAGAGAGCAACAATGCGGCTTTGTACCTGGCAAGTCCTGCACGGACCCAATTTTCTGTGCCAGGTGCATCTTTCAGCAGTGCAAAGAGTTTAACTCTCCATCAGTCGCTTGTTGCTTCTTAGATTTTGAAAAGGCCTTCGACAGCCCACATAGACCATCGATATGGAAAATTTTAGCTCTGTACGGTATACCTCCGAAGATAGTAAAAATGGTGCAGTCCCTGTATGAAGACTCCGAGTGTAGCGTCAAAACGCCAGGTGGTCCTACTGAAGCTTTCAGGATCACCACGGGAGTCAGACAGGGCTGCGTACTGGCTCCATTTATATTTATTATTGTCATGGACTTCCTCTTGAGAAAGTCCATGCAAGGAGCAAGAGGTATACCGATAACACAGAGAGATGGTCTAATGGGCGAACTGTGCGATCTGGAGTACGCGGACGACCTAGCGTTGTTCAGTACGACAGTGGAGGAATTACAGCGCAGTGTTTCAAGACTCTGCGACGAAACAGCACGCCTTAGCCTTCGAGTCAATGCCAGTAAGACGGAGCTCATGGCGAGTAATGCCTGCCCCGATAAACAGCTACCGATAACCATAGACGGTCACCAGGTCTCCCGGGTGGATAAATTTAAATACCTGGGAGCAACCATTACCACCTCTGGTGACCTCGGGGCTGAGCTCCCGATACGTATCGGTATGGCAAGTGGCGCCTTTAACAACATGACCAAGATTTGGAAAGCGGCGGCGTTTAGTGTCGAGACGAAATGTAAACTGTTTGATGCGTGTGTGTTGCCCATTCTCCTCTATGGGTGTGAGTCCTGGCACCTGACCAAAGCCCAGGCACAAAAAGTCTCAGCTTTTGAAATGAAGTGCCTAAGGAGAATTCTGGGTGTAAGATGGTACCACCGCATCACGAACGACGCTATACGCCGGCGCACCCAGCGTGAGCCCATCACCTCTACCATTGTGGGGAGGAGATGGACTTGGCTGGGACATGTGTTAAGGATGCCGAATGACAGTTGGCCGAGGAGAGCGCTGTTCTTCCTCCCATCAGGGTCCCGAAGACGAGGAAGACCCTCTCTCACTGTGTTCCGCTCCTTCGAAGCAGAGCTGAGGGACATGGACATGGTGTGGGAGGAGGTCATACACATTGCGCAAGATCGAGCGCAATGGAGAGCTCTTGTTGCCTCCCTATGCCCCTGAGTGGGGTGTAAAGGGAGAATTGAATTGATTGATTACTTAAAACTATGATACGACGTAGATATAACAAAAAGTGTCACAAACTAACGTAGATAAATTATTTTAGTATCGAAATGACAAATGAACATTCATGGCGTTTTCACCTGAAGCGATTCATATGAGCTCTCACGATCTAAATCTTTGACCGTGGCTTACTTTACAACCATATATTATGATAGAGAGTAACCGAAAAATTTGGACATTAATTGATTTTTGACCGATGATAATTGACTAGTGACCGACCGAAGGTTCGGTTTCGGTTTCAGCAAGTTTCGGCAAAAAAATCTAGTTTCGGCATAAAATCTGCCGAACCTTCGGCCACACCGAAACTCTGCGTTCGTGAATTATCGCGCGTCGTTCAGCTGACTTCGGGTGAGTTCGTGGCTGTTCGTGTTGGATCGTAGAATGTTCTATAAGATTCCAGAACTTTATTAGTAATTAGAAAAAAATAGTAATAATAACATGTTATGTTTCGGTTTCGGCCGAAACTGAGACTGATACCGAAGATTCGGTTTCGGTAGAAAATCCTGTTTCAGTCGGAAACTAATTATTACAATAAAATACTAGACTTATCATATTAGGGGGGGGGGTGTACCTTGATACTGAAATTAAAAATTAATTGTTAAACTTCACTCGCTTCTACAAAAAAAAAGTAGCATTTTGTAAGAGAGCATCAATTTATTGGTTTTGGTCAACTGAGGCAATTGCGTCTGTGGAGCAAATCGACTCGATTGAACCCCCTCCGAAGCTTTTGCCTGGCTACGGCCTGTTATCAGGCACGGGTTATAGGGATTTTGACGCATTTGCCCCACAGACGCAATAGGTTCAGTTGACGTTATGCTAGTTTTGTAAATAAAAAAAAATGTAAATAAGTAGGTATGTCGTGTAAAATATTATATAATTATTATTATGTTTAAATTAGGTGTTAAATTTTATTCGTGATAACACAAGACTATTTTTAGTAGGTAATCTTGAAGATGAACTATAAACAAAACTACGCATTTAGCTCGTCACGATATTTTATTGACATGTAGGTACCTAAAGTTACTAAAATACGTAAGTATCTTAGGTAATAAAAACAAGAAAAAATGAGGTAGAGCAGGCAGTGGGAGATTTGTATGTAATTATAGGTTAAATGGGAGAATGGTGTGGCGGGTGTGGGTGGCACATTCGCAACTTTTAATATCGGCCATATAACTTGAGACTTTCTTAGTGATGGGGGAACTATCTGGAACAGAATATTAATATATTTTATGGAATTTTATGAACCTACCAACAATCTTTCCCTATTAGTTTGTGCGTTTTTGTGGTACAAATTTTGCAATAAATATTTATTTACCTATATAGCTATATAGGTATGAAGACTATGAAGCGAGTCTATTTACATAAATATGAATTTGCTCCATTCAGTCTTTCGCCACCTGGGGCATCTCTGGGACAAAAGGGTTCGCGTTAATACACTTGAAAATATATAGAAGCCGATTCTGTCACTGATAAAGTAACACCTGCACTTGACACTTGCAACTCAGAGTTGCTGTCCACTGTTCACTGCTTATCACATAGCTGCACTTGCTGCTTCACAACTTTATGTTTAAACCCGTAATGGAAGCAAGATGCACTATTATTAGTGTATTTATATCTTACTAGCTTATACCCGTTTTGCTTTACGTTTTTGATTCCGATTGTCAGGCTTGATCGGTAGGTAATTAAACAGGTTCTAGTCTAGCTTCCCATTGCTTAACAGACCTCTATAACTGACATAAGCACAGAAAAAGAAGAATGACTTTTTTACCGACCTCATAATATTATACGAACCTTCCGACATAATTTGCAAGTTTTCATAGAGAGCTCTGTGGTTTGAATCTTAGCTACATTCCCTACTTTGATAATTAATTGGGCATTCCACCCATAGAGGGTGATTTGTACCTGTCAAACTTCAAAATCAAACTGCAATTTTTTTCATTAAATCTTTATTTATTGAGAATAATAAGATTTGAATAACATTTATATGTATAACAAATCAATCTACAATTATTTTATTACATTTTCATACCGTAATACCAAGATTCCATCCAACGTTTACATGAGTAATTTTGTTTCCAAAAGATGACTTACTGTCTTTTTGAGAAATTTGTATGAAGATCCTAAAAAAATAGATTTTTTTAAATAGCTCTAAATATATTAAAGTTAATGCAGCAAATTGTATTTAAGAACCTTCTCCAGCATTTTGTACGGCTCTGGGCATATTAATATCTGACGTAGCATTTGTATTTTGAGCGTGATGCTCCGACATACCGTAAAGCAACGACAAAAGGCAAATTAATAAACATTTCTAAATTATTATGTAGATATGTAATTTTATCTTTGGTCGCACTCCTGGAGATCTCATTTTGGCAAATAATACACTTAATAATATCTTCACTTAGTTTTCTAGAAAAAACAATATGTGACCTTTATAATAAATTATAATTATTTCAGAGAAAATTAAAAAAACGTGCATGATAATAATTTTCAGCAAATCTCTCTGCACTAAAATAAAAGTTAATTTTAGCATTGAAATCTCTACGAGCAGGGGCATGTAAATATACCGTGGAGGAAAATGGGGGCCTAATGCCTCCGAACTTACTTGGCGGATCGGGGAACAATGAGTTAACAGTTAACTCATAAATGCGTAGTGTCACGCGACACATTAGGGGCTACTAATATACACCACTACAATATACACACATACGTGAAAATATTATATGAATTAACTACATGTAGCAGATATGGAGAATATCTTCATACCTAGAATACTATATAAAAAGTTTTTTTTTAATTCAAAGAGGATGACACCTTTGACTGCTGTAAACTAGTACTTAGGGCACTTGTTTATCAGGAAAATGAGTTCTCCAAGTATCCTTTACCTGTATGGACGTTTTAAAAATTCCACGTGGGACTACAGGATTTACACGTAGGTACTGACTGACTCTAGAGGTCAAATTGTGAGCGACCATAAAATAGTCTAAGTATCCAGAATTTATGTTTTTCACTTGAAATTTCTGCCTGAAGTTGAAATCTTGTCTTAGATCGAACGGGAGTAAATGCATTGAGCATTTTAGTTACTTCTGCTCTATTGAAACTTTTGCATCATGTAATACTCAAGCTTATTATTTCGTTTGTGATAACTTGTATTTTTGTTTGTTTTGAGTGTAAATTTTCAGAAAACCCCAAAACACGATGACAAAATATTTTTTTAATAGTTTTAGCCACCAATTTCAGTAAATTTTGTTTGGTACCTAATGATATTACTTAATTAGTTATGAACATTGAATAATATAGGCCCGATATGTGAACCCTGTGGTACCCCACACTTTGCTATAAAATCTGGTGCTACCACGTTGGGTATCTTTACAGGCACCTTGTGAGTCACTTAAAGAGAGATTATTTACACATAAAAATCGAAGTCTGGCCATTAACAGCTCATTTAGGACCCGGTCAAATGCCCTTTGAAAAATCGATGTCAATATTGATTTATTTCTCACCAGTCGCTGAAAGAAGCAAAGAAAATGTGTCTATATAGAAAAGAGTGATAGTCCATTCTCTGTGCAAAAATCTACCATACGTCATTCATTATGAGTGATTGGCTTGCAAATTTGGTAGTTTTAATAAAAGATAAAAATCATAAGAATTTTGTAACAATCAGAAATAGATTGAAGGACTGGATTGATTGTATGTACCAATACACATGTACATGTTTAGGGGAAGGTAGAATATTTAGATTTCTATTTGATACGAGTTTCAGATAAGTGTTGAAATAACAGACATTTTCGTAGGGAAAGTTGAAATTAATGGGTGGAGTTGTTGAAAAATACAATCGGGGGAGTTTTAGGGTTGGCGGATGGGGTTTTAATGACGGCGACATCGATGCTTAAACGTCAGCGTTACTGAAAATCGATGAGTTGGAGAAAAAAACACAAGACATCTTCTTCATTCAAGAATTATGTTGCGCTATTTTTTTTAAACACAATCATTAGAAAAATTAGGTTAAAAAATAGTGTACTCAGTCAAATAAACTGATTTTTGAACGAATTATTGCGATTGTATTCCAGCACAATAAGATACAACTGATGGACTATTAAAGGCGCATAAGATTTCCTGTAACCAGACCTTTTTGAGCGATTCCTGTTTTTGGATCGTCTTTTTTGTTCAAACCAATTATTATGAAATTATCAATATTGACCTTAGAATGTTTGTTGAAAAATGAAGAAGAATATATTTCGAATTTAGAAGGTCTATCAAATAACGTTGAAAGCTACGATTTGAATTAAGAAAGCACCTACCTATGGTTGTCAATTCATTTTGAAATTAGAACGTGTGTGTTTGTTCAATCATTTTTACTTGTATTTACGGTAAAGTTTTGAATTTAGAACGTCTGTGTTTGAATTATTAGTACTTTTGAAGGACAACGGTATAAATAGGGTTGAATATTTTCTCGATGTCATTATGAGGTTAGTCGTCAACTCTATTTAAGGTATTGCAATCCGTTAATAACTTTGGTTAAAGCGGTAACAATACTATCAAAATAATTACTAACCCCTATCTCTATTATTATCTTTATGTGGGCTTCACGAGGGTTGATAGAAAAACCTTTTTCACCGAGACATGAAACTCAACCAAAACTCAATATTATTATTATAGACAGCCTACACCGATATTTAGGTACTTGTTTATATTATTAACATCTTTGATTTGATTTGATTCTATATTGCTTGGGGGTCCATCGATTATAGAATTCTCGATATTTTATTTTCAGTGCCCAGCCACAGGAATGCTGACATTCATATCGTCCGATCCTTGTAACATAAACAGTACACCCCCGGATCTCGGGAACATTGGGAGCGTGTGCTTCCTACGAGTTCATGATCTTTCGCACAAGAGCACTCTATAAAATATGTCATTGTACGAATTCGGAGTCAGTGGTTACCTACTTGACATTTTGCACTATACTTCAGCTATATTTTGTATTCATTTTCATAATAATCTGGTTGTTCCATTCCATTAGTTTTGAAAACCTAAATCATCCTCAGCGGATATACTTAAGGATACTTCAGCGGATATCAAAATTTTGGAAATGGTAGTGTTCTCGACAGGGCTCGAACCCGTATCACTAGATGTCCCACACTCAGATTTAAGACTCTGGTAAACTGCCCAATAAAGAAAAAACTAACATCAATAAAAAGTGGCACAAAATAATTAATAAAAAATAGAACATACTTTCAGGACTAGATCTTAACCAAAAATGGATATATTCATATTCTGGCGCCAACTACATGACAGCAGTCGCAGTCTATAAATATGGTTGCCCTAATTTATCTAAGTTTGCCCTAGTTTGTTGCCTATTTAGGCAACATTGTTATTCTTTATTTCAAATGTTTTGTAATAAATAAATTAATTTAAAAAAATAATAAAAGTATTGTTTTCATTAATTTCCGACAGATTGTACATATTATATAGGTACACGTATTACGAAGTACCTAATTATCATCGGGGCCAACTTGGATAGCGTCTCTGGAAAGGAAGACTAGAGATGCAGGTTCGAATCCTGCCAGGGACATGGGATTTTTAGATTTTTTGAAAACTGTCATGATTAATAGTTTTGGGATTTGAGGATTACCACCATATGGCGAACATTCTTAACGTAAAGTGATCACACCAAGCCATCTTCGAAATTATAGTAGAAGACGATTGTAAGCCAGTAGCGGTATGTTCATACTATATCAAATTGTTGGTATCATTAATTGGTAATGGAGGGATTTCGTCGATAGGATATGGCCGGTGTTCAAGATGGCAGACTACCCAAAAGGTGCAGAAAACAGAAAGCGTGATATAAAAAGAAAGTTCAAGAAAAAAAAAGTTTTGTAATTATAATATGTTTGTCGGCTAACAATTTATGAATGTGTATTGTGGAATCCACAAATAGCAACAATTAGCAAGCAACAAGGTAGGTACCTAGCTGCAGAAGTACTATTCTACTTTTGTTTTAATAAGTCTGCATTTGTAGGAACATTGTTCCACTGTTCTGAAAGGCTATAAAGATAGTTGTGTGCGGTGCTGTGCTGGGTGTTAGGTCAGGTGCTGTGTTTATTGGTGGGGCACGTGGACTAACGCGGCACCGGGCAATGTCGTCATGTTTAGCAAAATAATTATTTAGACTGTGAAAGACATTTAATTTAGTTTTTTCTACTGATAATACTGAAATAATAGCGAAACGCTTCTTGGGACTAATTATTTGTAATACCTAATTTATTTTTGCTCAGCCATTTTCGGCCAAGGCATTCGTCGTATAAAATAAGGTTGACATAAGATGACTGATTAGCGGCCAAATTGTTGATTTCTAAGGTAGTATTTCATGTGCAAGCTAGAGGCAAATAGAATATGTAAAACCTTTATAAATAATTATTCGTTTAACAATGATCATGCAAGGAACAGTTTTTTTTGTGACATTGTGAATTTTGATGTGACTGTTGAGATGATTCACGCAAGTTTAGATTGAAAAAAAAACTTCAATACTAGCGGTACATATTTAGCACCAAGCATTAAAAGTATTGCGTTGATTGTTTTTATTTATTAAATTAACATAGACCCCGTTCCTAAAGCGAAAAGACGCTTGTGTGAAACGGGGATATTATTATAACAATCAATTTGAAATTAGTTGCACTGCACTTTATTTTTTTGTTGGCTTAATTATCAGTATCAATAATAATTTTGATTGTCATTGTATGAATATTTTTTTTTTTACCGAATTTCCTTTTGAACTTTTGTTAATTTAAGTAAATAGGTAAATCTCTAGCTTTCAAATGAGATCAATTTGAAGAAAATATGCCGCTTAATAAGAGAGAATAAATAAAAAACACACCGAATGATTTTTTTCTAGAAATAAAGAAGAAATTTTCACGTTTTCATCGATGAATATTCTTATATTATTCGTACAATTCGTTTGACCAATTATTATTGTCGAAATAACAAATTGTATATTTTATGGTTTAGATGACCATTGTTTAGTGCACATTCTAGTCTTTGTTTATGATGTTACGTATTTTTATTCTGTCATATTGTGCAGAAAATTTAACATACTCAATGTTATTCATTTCAATGAAACAACACAAAATTTAAAATATTCCAATGGAACAGAAGAAGAAACAACCAATAGGTCGTCCTGGTCGTCAGATCTTCCAAAGAAACATAAAAATATATGAAGAGGTTTCGCATTTAGCCCACTTTCCCCCTTTAAGTTGATAAAGTCTATGTTTGAAACTATTCACATGTATGGAGTCAAGCGGGGAGTTGGGGGCAGGCGGAGCAAATATCTTCAACTAACTCCACAAAAACAGAAACACTGTGTTTTAGTTATTACTTAACCACCGCCTAACTAAGCCAAGTCTAACAAAAGGGCAAGGGAAGTCTTTTGAACATAAAAGTGATTGATCAGGAATACAAAAATAATAAAATTAAAAGTAAAAGAAGAATGTTAAACGTATAAAATTAAAAAAAAAATGTTATTTTATTTTGGCTTTTTTATGGTTCGATATAGTTTTGATAAATGATTAAAGTTATCGAAGTGTTTACGTATTCAGTTGGTAAATAAACAAACAAAATAAAACAAATTTTTCGGGGAATAAAAAATCCGATTCATATACCTAGCCTTACGAAATCTCGAGGTTAGTTTTACGGTAGACATTATTATGTCTACATAGGAATTTTTCTGTAGGCAATGACAACAAGAGATTGACAAAGAGACATACTGTCCAGTGTCCACTCTCTCTACAGTCTCAATCCCAGGGTTATTAGTTTGCTGCAGTAATCGTCCATGTTCTTCTCCACTAGTTCCTGCTTCGAACAGTTCTTCTGAGTTCCTCGTTCCACCCTCATTATCGTCGTTGTTTATCCTCATTACTGAGGGCCGTGACCGGGGACTCTCTTCGCCGCAATAACATTTATGTGTGGTTGTCTTCCACCTCTTCCGACACATCGTCGTCCAACAACTGTCTGCAGCAGCCCTTATTTGGTCTGTCCATATAGTTCTAGCTCTTCCTCTGCACCACCACCAAGGACCATCAGTTTTTCCAGGCTCTCTTCATCTTGTCTGTCAATGTTTTAATCTGGAGAATCCGTTTCAAGCATAAAGAGAAAAATCTGTCAGTTATATTCAAATATCTCAATGGCTGTCCAGGCGATTCGAAGCAAATGCGTCCAGCACGTCCAGTCTCGAAGGCAACAATTCTTTCTTTCCCGTTCCATTTTAGCACTTCTTATAGCGTCGTCCATGAATAAGCGTTTGATTATTTTGACCAAAGCCAATAGCTCCAATAAGCTGACTACTTTACTCGATGATCAAAATCAGTGTCAAAATTCCAATTCCCCTAATATCATCACAAATACCTAATTTTCTCATATATTTTAGCTTATTGTGTATCTGGGCTTGAATATCTAGAAATTTAGTACTTGCTTGCTCTGTACATTTCACCGCCACGATTCGCGTGCATATCTTCGACGAAAAAATTTGGATGTTGTCAAAAAAAAGTGTTGAGTTAATCGAGTGGGAAGACCGTCCCAATGTACCGCTCCTAGACTTTGGAGCGGGACATTGGGACCTCTGGGACACAGACCTCGAAATCGGGACAGCAGGATAATATTATGTCATCCCATCAACTTCTTTGTGTATTGTGAGTACCTACTCTTGCTAGCCTTTCGAATAGGGTTTTGAGCAGATGGCTTCCTAACACTATTCTTCGGAGAATTGGAATCTTGAATTGTTTTGTGATCCCTCAAGGGTATTTTGTGATCCCCCTAGAAGTCTTCTGATGTATGGCAAAACCGCAAAAGTTCTATTTAAACGAAAAATTTGTATAAAATACAAAAAATATCTAATAATAATATAAATAAGGTATTGTATTGGTCGATCAAAGGAACGAAATATTCATGGATATCAAAAATATTTAAAAAGGCAAATCAAGACGAGGTGTATCTTTATACTATGTTTAAAATCTTATTTTATTATTCAACAAAAATAATTTATTTTAACAGTTCAAAATAATTAAAAGGTAATTGAAATAATAATTATCTAAAACGTTTAAGGGTGCTTGAGAAGTTAAATACCTTATATAAATTACTCATTAAAAAACCGATAAACATTTGATTGCTTTTTGTATGAAGACTTCAAACTATAAAATGGCGCTGGAAGACATTTTGGAAAAAGAGGATGGATTAAAAATCAAAATGGTGAGGAATGTTTAATATTTTATAAAGAGAAATTTATTTATTTTACATAAAAAAAAACTATCTTTACAAAATGTTACTACAAAACTTCGCAGATTGAGCGCAATGGAAGGCTGGGTCACACAGGGAGTATGCACCTATATATTATGCAAAAGATTTATATGAACATAAAGTGGTTCATAGCTTGGGCTACAGCTACAGATAGACGACAGTTTCACCGTCCTGTAGAGTTCTTGAAGGATTAAAGTGTCCGGGGAATTAGCGCCACATTTTGAAAGCGACCATTTCTTTCTCCATCCACGACTATATAATATACACTCCATAAAATATAAAACCGATAACACCAGAGAGCGTTCAATGTTCACTCTTGGTTTTCTGGATTTCTTTTTGTCCCTCCATATTTTGCCGATAATCGCATCACCAAGACTATTTCGTCTCTTGATATCGATTTTGCACTTGTTAGGTTAGTAAAAGTGAACTTATCAACTGGTTCCACATCCACAACTGTGGGGCTAGTACGAGTTTTATCGAAAGCTAATTTCACTAAAATAAGCACTTATTAGCGTGCAAATAGTGTTCATAAATCAAACGATCGAATCATTCGATCATTTTTGTATGGAAAATTTTCGAAACTCTTTCCATGATCGTTTCGATATTCGAAAACTATACTAGGAGTACTGCTTCTGTTTTGACCCTCTACCTACCACATTTCACCTTATTCTTGTTTAAGTGCCCAGTCAGGTCGCCTCTGGCGTTGGCTATCATCTGGGCAAATGCATCCCTGTCTTTAGCTGCAAGAATCAGTTCCCATCGGTTTGGATTCCAGTCCATGCTCTTATGTTGCTGAACCACACCGATAATCAGCTGCAGAAGCGAGTACCTACATATAGTCTTTGAGCATGTGTACAAGAGGTATGAGATTGTTCGGATCTTAATGTTTGTCCAAAATTCTCTAATGAGGACATCCATATTGCTGACCATATCCGCCCAAGGGATACGCAACATTCTTCGATAAATCCACACCTGAAAAGCTTCTGTTTTGTTCATCCTATTTACCTTGGGCGTCCACGTTTTAGCTCCGTAAAGAATCACCAACGCTAGGGGTGCGCTAATACCAAACGAGCACGGATCTAGAGCAGGGGATCTTTATAGTTGATATTGACAACGAGCAAGAATCAACAGCAAGAAGTCAGCGATCAGGAGGGAATGCACAATTTCTAGCTCTTGCTTGCTCTATGTTCCTTTGGTGTAAACGCACCCTAAAACTAAACCATTCTTTGCCATTGCCCGAGTTTTAAAGTTTAGTTGCAAAATAATGTCCTCATTTCTATTCTGCATCGATTTTCTGTATCTGGATCGAGATTTCATTGAGGCTGTTGCCCAGATATTTAAATTTCTCGTCCCTATATTTTTTTTTGCTTCTCACCTGAAAACTCACATCATATTTCATATATGTATATATAATATAAATACATATTTCATATATGTATATATAATATATATAAATATTTCATTTATGTATATATAATATATATACATATTTCATATATTATGTATATACCTATAATATATATACATATTTCATATATGTATATATAATATATATAATAAATCACAAGTAAGAATAAAAAATGTACCTATACCTACCTACGGTATTAGTTAGCAATTTTGTTGGTTGGCTGTTTTTGCTTATTGTTAAAATTTCAAAAGAAAACTTTGGTTTTAATATATTTTGCGTAATTAATTATTGACTGAGGTACGTTAATCGCTAATCCCACAAGGACATTATTTTCGTGTTAGCCATATTATGTGTGTGTCTGTATGTTGGTCATATGAACTACTACCATATTATTATTATTGTGTGCTGGGAAGTAAAGGACAGTTTACACCGAGCAAAGGTCGTCATAATCTGATTTCTTGATGTTCTTCTGAATTCA
Organism: Mystacides longicornis; assembly: GCA_963576905.1. Classification (NCBI taxonomy): domain Eukaryota; kingdom Metazoa; phylum Arthropoda; class Insecta; order Trichoptera; family Leptoceridae; genus Mystacides; species Mystacides longicornis. Next base: position 919,828 of record OY756438.1, read on the forward strand.
TAATGTTGTTATTCTTCTTTTTTTAAATATGGATATTCGTTCTAAAGAGAGTGGCCTACCCCCGTAGACAATTTGAAATTGGCGTTCGACTACAAAAGAATATTTCGTCAATGTAGAGTGCGAAAAAATGACTTCTCCACTGGAACAATATAACCAATTATTTAAAGGAACCAAACAAAGACACTTATATAAAAATATAAAAAGTGTACAGTTAATTTTCTTCCTACGAAAGTCGAAAAAAAACGTTTGTAGTCGATCGCCAAATGCAATTTGCTCACTCGAAGTGAACACAAATACATGACAGCAGTCGCAGTCTTTAAATTCTCAATAATTTGCAACTTTTATCTCTTTATTTCATTGATTATTAAATATCTACTTGTTGCATACATGAGATTTTTCTACATGTTGAACATGTTGAGAATTCTCATGATTTGGAGTTTCGAAGACTGAAACATCACCACCTAATGGCGAACGTTGTTAACGTAAAGTGATCACACTAAGCCAGCCTTCGAAATAACAGTAGAAGACGGTCGTAAGCCGCTAGTGGTATGTTCCATCTAAAAATCGAACATTAGTAATGAATTAGAGTCATTAGTTGTTACATACACTTTTGACATCTTTCATACAAAGCAAAGGCTTGTGTCGTGAAAGTGTAAATGGTCGGCATCGTTAATACACTGTATGTACGTGAGCCGCCGATTTATACCACTAACCTGAGTGACTAAAGACTAAACTATCAACCACCAAGTATAGTTTACTGTGAAATCCATCCACCCACGGTACAGGATCGACAACCTCAATGTTGATTAGTTTTTCATGTCCATGGACGAAAAACATAATATCACGTGATTAATGGACGAGCCCTCACACAAAAAATGATATGTGCGATCTGGCCTTTATGTGATCGAGTAGGTGGATGTGCGAGTACTGGACACAAAACACGGTGTCAACAATAGGAGGAAAAAGGTACCTACCCCCATAATGAGCCCATAGATAACGGAGCCATGTGGTAGGTACCTATGTACCTCCTGTGTGTGTGCCAGTGGAAACTGCGCCTCGTATTCGTGTAAACATTGAATGTACATCGGTAATTATGCAGTAAAAAGTTTTATCTCAATTATTCACTCTTATTTAAAAACTAGCGTACGTACCCGCGGCTCTTTTAGTGAGCACGTATAGAAATGATAGCTATAGGGAAGTAGACCATCACTTGTCTACATATACAAAGAAAGGTAAACGGCAAAGCCGGCGGTACTTACTTCCGGAGGCATTTTTTCTAGTCCAATCTTAGAGAGAGCCCGGGTAGAAATCTCAAGTGAATTTTTTTATATAAATATTTTATTAATGGCAATTAATAATTGGGGACTTGTAAATTCTTGTTTTGAAATCAGCGCATATACAACTAAACTACCAAGGCCAGTAAACCTTTGGGTGTTTTAAGGATGGAAGCTTAATATGTTGGGAAAGCGAAGATCTACCAATGAAAAGATTTCATACAATAACATATTTTTTGGGCAGAAAACGATATTTTAAAATTTAAGGAGTAACTTTCACTAAAATAGATCCATTTACCTCAAATTTAGCCAAAATCAAGGAAATGTATAATAAATAATTATAATATAATAATAATAATAATAATATGATCTCATGTATTGAATACGCCGTATTTTTCCCACACAAATTTACTAAATTAATTAATTTTTTTCTCAAAAAAAAAAAATAGACTTCTGATATCATTCACACAAAGCGTAGGCTTGTGTCGTAAAAGAGGAAAATCGTTGTCGTTGGGATCGAATCCATGACTTTATAAGAATGGAGATCAGATAGTGAACCGCCAAGCTACCAGTCACATACATAATTGTATAGTGTGTTGTGTATTAAAGAATCCAAATCCAAACTCATTTTACGCCCCATTTGGGAGCATAAATTGTGCAATGTGCAACCTCCTCCCACACCATGTCCAAATTTCTCAGCTCCGCTTCGAAGGAACGGAACACAGTATGAGAGGGTCTTCCTCGTCTTCGGGACACTGATAGGAGGAAAAACAGCGCTCTCCTCGGCCAACTAACGTATTTTATTGAAGATGTTAGTAGTGTAAAGAGACATAAGTGTGAATATTCTTTAATAATGGAAAATTCCACAATTGAGTTTTAATTTACTGCTTATAATTTAAACGGACAATTTGGCGCCCAAACATATGAATTAACATTTTGTAATGAATACCAAGTAATTGTTTGCTCATCCATAGAAGTAGGTACATCATTCATCCGAATAGTTCTTTTTATTATTATTTGGACATGTTAGTGTAGTTTAGTCCTGCACCTCGGCGTGCACGTCTCCATGTTGTGAATGTTGTGATTTTGTTTATCAGTCTAGGAATGCGCGCCAGATAAAACTCGCATGAAAGTGACATTAATTTAAATTAAGAGCGCCGCGACATCAACGTGTTCTCTGTTGGAATGTTTTTGAATATTTGATTTTGATTGGTGTTTCGTGTTTGTTTTCAGTGTTACCAGAACGAAAAATTACCAACTTTAGTTTATACAGAATTTTGTTGTGTGTAGTTTAATTATTATTTACTTAAAGTTATTAAACTTGTTTCGTAGTAATGATTTAAAAGGTAAACGCATATTAACACAGTGACAAAGTTTGTGTTACCTCGACACTTGATCAAACGAAATGTGTGAAAAATAATATTAAAATTAGTTATGAAAATGGGACGAGAACTCCCTCAATGTAGTTAAATATCACATGAAATAAATAAAAAAATATAGATTCCTCTCTGAATAGTGGATTGCCACATTGCAAAGCAGAAGAAATACAATTTTGCGTTGTTGTCGTCTATTTGGCTATATTTTTTTACGAGAACGAACAAAAATAGACCGAAAATTACATGTAATTATTTGTAGAATAAATGACATGTAAAAATTCTACATTGTCGACCTATTAAAAGTTAAAGAAAATAAAAACTACTATTTTTTATCAAAAGTTTCTTAGAAAATATTAGCTTTTTTCTTTTATCTAAATAAGCGTTTGACATCGCAACTCTTATTTATTTTATTAGATACATGGGTTGAATTCCTGAAAATAAATATGATCATTAATTTTATGAACATTTTTAGTGTTTAACTTGTAGTAATTCATTAGAATAAAAAATATATTATGTTATATGAATTCTTAAATTTCATAACTCACCATAAGGTAGGAGTTTTTTGAAAAAGGAATAATCTCATTTTCATAGATAAATTTTCATACATTATTCCATCATTTCGTTTGATCAAGGGTCGAGATTGTGCATTGTATTTTTTACAATTTAGCCGTGATTTCAATGCTATACTTACACAAAATTATATTATGTTTTATTTGCAGCGGGCCTCGAGCGAAATGGGCTGTACTCCGAGCGCTTTGCCGCATCAAGATGTTGCTGGCACCACACTCCATCTACCGAATTCCAAGCTGAGGTTCACACTTAAACAATTAAGGAATTTGAATAAGAAGTTGACGAAATTGATGGATAATGAAAGAACAGGTTAACTATCTATTACTTTACTTAGAATAGTTATTACAGGCATTTACAAAAATGGATATAGTCATATACTGGCGCAAAATAGTTACATGACAGCAGTCGCAGTTTATAAATTTGGTTGCTCTCTTGTTCTCAATAATCAGTAATGAATTCTTAGAGTTTTTAATTGTTACATATTACAGGTAGGAAAGATTAATACATTTTTTATTATTATAAAGTAGGTATATGAATTAATGTCCTTGGTGGCCTAGTGGTGTAGGTGCACAATTCTGACCAACCGGTCCCGGGTTAAATTCTGGGTCGTGCGGAAAAAAATTTGTGTGCTTTCACTTGAAATCTCTACCCGTGGTTGAAGTAAAAATAGTATTTTATAAGAAATTTGTGAAAAAAAAACTTATTATAGTCTTTTGTTTGTGTATTTTTAATAAAGTCTTTAAGATGGCTGGGTATTTAAGTGCATGGGTTCGATCCCAGGTGCCGACTATCTTCCTCTTTCACGACACAAGCATTAAGTAGCTTACTGTGAAAGAGTCAAAGAGTGTATTTGTGTTCACTTTGAGTGAACACAGATTCATTTTTATAAAAAAAAATGATAATATTTTTTTATATACTTTCTTAAATTTTACAAATTTTTGAAAATGACTTTGGTTTATCTAAGCTATTTCATGCAGAGACTTAAGCCCCTAGGCAAACATTCATTGATTGAATTCAGGCGTCAAATGGTTGAATGAAACACCCGTGAAAGTTGTGTCATACCTATCTACATAATAATTCAGAAATGTTTGTTTGACTTTTACCGTATATGTGAGCATCACGCTCAAAATACAAATGCTACGCCAGATATTAATATGCCCAGAGCCGTACAAAATGCTGGAGAAGGTTCTTAAATACAATTTGCTGCATTAACTTTAATATATTTAGAGCTTTTTTTTTTATGTTTTGGAAAAATTAACTATTTTTTAACTGTTTTTTATTTATATATTTATTTCTTTGGTTACCGGTTTCGGCTACCAGCCATCATCAGACCAAACTTAAAACTAAGTTTTAAGTTTGGTCTGATGATGGCTGGTAGCCGAAACCGGTAACCAAAGAAATAAATATATAAATAAAAAACAGTTAAAAAATAGTTAATTTTTCCAAAACATAAAAATGTTAGGAAACTGTTTTATAGTAAGCCCAAAAAATATAGAAAAAATATTTAGAGCTATTTAAAAAAAAATCCATTTTGAAGTTTAACAGGCACAAATCACCCTCTATGGGTGGAATGCCTAATTAATTATCACACATTAGAGGATGTAGGGAATGTAGCTAAGATTCAAACCACAGAGCTCTCTATGAAAATTGGCAAATTATGTCGGTAGGTTCGTATAATATTATGAAGTCGGTAAAACAAAAATTGTAAAAGTGTCATTCTTCTTTTTCTGTGCTTATGTCAGTTATAGAGGTCTGTTAAGCAATGGGAAGCTAGACTAGAACCTGTTTAATTACCTACCGATCAAGCCTGACAATCGGAATCAAAAACGTAAAGCAAGACGGGTATAAGCTAGTAGATATTATTATTATAAAATAAGCGAATCATAGACAACACCGTCAAAGTGCCTACCTTATTTTTTTTTAAATAAATGACATGCGATTCTAGTACAACAGGTATGTGTGTGTTTTTTTTTACAATATTATACGGTAGTGTTCCCATTATTTTATGAACACACGTTACATAACACACATGGTAGGCAGTAATAATGGACATTTGATTATGTTCACCATTCAAAATGGCCGCATTTCCGTTTCCGGCGCACGGACACAACATACCTACGTAGGCACGTACTATTATCATAATACAATCATTTTTTTTTAAATTGATGACAATATCTAATTAAAGTCGTATTATTTATTTATTTTTAGTTTAAATTATTGTCGGTACTGTTATAACATAATACGCAAACAATATTTTAAACAAGACGGCAAACGTCATACTTTATTTATTGTATTTTGTTTAAACGTACCTATGCATAATATTTTAGGTATTTCTAGGACTTTGTATGGGGTAATCATAACTGTAATTGTTCTATTTTTTCTCACTGTTTAAAAATACCCTGAGCTTATAGAAACATTTAGAAACCACAATAAGAGACAACTGGACCCCTATTCCGCAGCAAGTGTAGGGTAGTCACTTGAAAAAAAGTGACTATTAAGCGATTCATTTTGTATGAAAAACGTCTATATGCGATTCTCGCATCCGATACGTATAGACGTTTTTCATACAAAATGTATCGCTTAATAGTCACTTTTTTCAAGTGACTACCCTACACTTGCTACAGAATAGGGGTACTGTCTAGTCGTTCTCGTGTTTTAACGAGACGCAATCACAGCTAAGCATTTTTATATATAAAATTACAAGCCCTCATTCTTATTTTTTTTTAAATTTTTTGATTTGTCTCTAAAAAGACTGTAATCAATTTTTAGCCGAATACTAATCAGCTGGACTTGAAAAACTCTGATGGTTCAAAAAACTATGAATATTATTACCTATTTAAATATGTACTTTAAACCACCTTTTTAATGATGAATGGAATGCAACATTACAATAATTGAACGTATTTTTTTCTCTATACAAACTTTCTGAGTTTTATGAGAGAGGAATCCAATTCAATCCAAACTCCCTTAAGGCGCCACTTAGGGTCATAGGGAGGCAACAAGAGCTCTTCATTGCACTCGATCTTGCGCAATGTTTATGACCTCATCCCACACCATGTCCAGATTCCTCAGCTCTGCTTCAAAGGAGCGGAACACAGTATGAGAGGGTCTTCCTCGTCTTCCGGATCCTGATGGCAGGAAGAACAGCGTTCTCCTCGGCCAACTGTCATTCGGCATCCTTAACACATGAGAGAGGAATAAACTAGTAATATAAATTATTTAATAAATAAAAATAATCTATAATATAAAATGAATGTCGAGATCGCCTGAACAGATTCTTTATTGGATTCTTCTCCACTCCGGATAACAGAATAAATAATGAAAAGTCGAAAAATGTAATATTAAAGTTTGTATGGAATGGATTTCCTACGACGCCATTAATGAAAAAATTTAACAATAAAATTATTGCCTACTGCACGTTCACCGTTTCGGACATTTAAAAAATTTTTCATACAAAGTCAACAAAATTGTGCGCATATTATTATATTCTCCCGTTGTTCCCGCCTGAGAGCTGTGAATACGAATGAAATATGGACGTTTTAGAGATATTTTGATTTTATTAGTTTATTTTTGTTTCTGGGGGCGCAGTGCACATTATGCACACATGAACGGACCGCCTCTGGTTAGGAGCACAGGGTCCACAGGACAACGTCTGTCGGGAAAGCTAGTGCTTAATGAAAATTAAAAAAAATATTATATAGGTACCTATCGTAAGAATTTAATTGATTAAAAAAAATAGGGATTGTGTTTTTTTAAGGGAATGCATATTTAAGATCACTGATGGTTACGGAGACTGCCAATTTAAAAATACACGTACCTAATGAAAAAAAAAAACAATCGAAATAATTAGAGTTACGTTACGCTCCACTTGCGCGCGTATATTCTGGTCATATGCTCGGATGGCATGTACGTACAATTTGCAGTGTGTATTACTTGCTTACATATTTATGGTTTAGTCTGATAATATATTATTTTACAAGTTAATAATGTAAATGTTTCTCCTTTCTTTTATTTTTGATCATAATATAATCTTATGGGATAAAAATAATAATATGACCAACTGGCCACTTGCAAATAGATAAATGATTGATTTCATTTGTATTTTGTACAACTTAAGTACTTTTGTTATGGGCTTGACGAACTTGGTATATTTGCTACATCTTTATACTTATTATTTTACCCATCACGCCGTTTCCCGAAGGGGGTAGGCAGAGAGTACGGACTTCCATTATATCCTATCCAATCAAACCTCTTCCGCTTCTTCCAAACGCACAACATTCCGCATACATGCTCTTCTATTCCTTTTGCTCTTGACTTGGCCCTCCTCTAAGACTGAACCGAAATGGTCGGTCATTCGAGGTCGGTCTCGTCTGCTTGCACCCATTCTTTCAGATTTATATAATAACCTTTTAGTCATTCGCTCCTCTTTCATTCTCTCTACATGCCCTTTATACACTGTGCCGATTTATAATAATTGTTCTGCTCTGTTTTATTCTCTTTTGTCATTTTAATATTTCAAAGCAACCATGGATTGCGTAAATTTCTAAATAAATAAATGAATCAAGATGATTGGTTGGTTACATGATTTGATTTGAAGTAGTATTGCCCCAGAACAGACTTTGTCTAGTGGGGCAGTAAATTCCAATAATTATATATGTAAACTGTATGTTGTGTAATTGATAATGGAAAATAAAATAAATAAATAAAAAATAAAAAGAATCGTTTTTGATTTCTTTTTCTTTTTTCTGTTTTTTTTTTTAAACTCAAACAAATCATGAACACCCTTTAAGCCCCACTTAGGGGCATAGGGAGGCAACAAGAGCTCTCCATTACACTCAATCTTGCGCAATGTTTATGACCTCCTCCCACACCATGTGTAGGGGCAGATCCTTCAGTTCTACTGCCTCGAAGGAACGAAACACAGTATAAGAGGGTTTTCCTCGTTTTCAAGACCCTGATGTGAGGAAGAATATCGCTCTCCTCGGCCAACTGTCATTTGAAATCCTTAACACATGTCCCACCATTAAATACTATTAATGAAAACTATTGACCACATGAAAATAAATAAATAAATTTTGATTGACAGAACCTATATGCGAAGACACTGAGATAATAGCGGAGAGACTGGTCCAGCGGATAGTGTTTGGCGCTGCTGAAAAAGATGCCAGGTTCAAAGCCAGATACGTCATGGTGTTACACAAGAGCAGGATGGTAAGTCAAATATTATAGCATTTTTTGTAACATGTAAAAAGCTATTAAATGGACCAACTTAACACTAGAAAATAATGTTGACGAATATGTAACAACTAATGACTCTAACAATCCATTACTGCTGTAGCCCTAGTATAAGTTTTCGATGATCGAATATGGAAACGATCATCGAAAGAGTTTCGAAAATTTTCCATACAAAAATGATCGAACGATTCGATCGTTTGTTTTTAGAACACTATTTGCACGTTTATAAGCGCTTATTAGCGTGCAAAAAGCTTTCGATAAAACTCGCACTAGCCCCACTGATGTTCGATTTTTAAATGGAACAAACCACCACGGGCATACGAGCGTCTTCTACGGTTATTTCGAAGGCTGGCCTAGTGTGATCACTTTACGTTAACAACGTTCGCCATTATTAGAAAATGTTGCTTCTATATAGAACAGTAAATTACGGTTGTTCCATAATTAACGCAAACGTATTTTGATTTCGACATCATTTGTGCAGTCCAAACAAAAACCACTTTTTAGGGTGTATCGACGTTAATTATGGAAAAAACTTTTTCCTCCAAACTTTTGCGACAATCCACTTTCTCGTTTCGGTGAAACGAATACCTCCCCAAGATTGTCTGATTTATTTGAAAAAAAAAATGATTTCTTTCTTATGTTTTTTTTACAAAATTTGAGGTCCCTACTTAAAAATCCTGTAAATACTTGTGCATGAAAATTGAAATTTAACGCTTAATCAACCACATCATTTTTGGCAATAGTTTTTGTACAATTTTGACAAAAGAGTGCGTTGTTGCCAGCAAAGCAGTGCAGGACATTTACCTACAGTACAATGTGTTATTTCATACATTATTCTTATGTGCTGTGCGATTTAATAAAAAAATGTACCTAATTTAAAGAAACAATCTTTCGAATCTTGCACTATTTTTGGGAAAACATTTAGGAATACAATCATTCTATGCCTTGAGCAAGTTTCTGATCCTTACCAATTTTGAAAGTAGGAAAATCCGGTTTCTACATTTAATTATTATATTTTATAAAACATAATCTGTACCCTTTTACAAATTAACAATGAGTTGTTCTATTGCATTATCACAACTTTAATGCGACGTATTGGTTTAATTAAACAATGTATGCTTTACTTATCTGATTGATAAACTTCAATAAAAATCACTATGATTCACTTTCATACGCGCAGAGTCGGCAGATAATCTTCGTTTTAATTTGTTACATAATTAGCTTTGAAATGAATTTCAACATCTGACAAGGAAATATATTTCGATAAAGTAATTTAAATGGAATAATTAATTTGTAATTCCACAAATAATTATTCAATTCTCTGACTAGTATGCATACCTATGTTTTATAAATGCATCTTCTTTACATTTTATGTTTGATTATGACATTTCAATTATGTTCGAATCGAAGTCAATTCAATTAAGTAGGTACCTATGTATGAAAAAAACTATATTTCATAGTTAAGTACCTATACTTTTTTGTTAAAAGAAAACAAAAATAATCTACGAAGTATGCGAACTCATTCGAACTATTTTAAAACATTCCAATTTCAAAAGTTTTCCTTGTATCTCAATTTAAGTACAAAATAGATCCCCCTATGTGTAGAATATATTATGTATTTCCGGTTAGAGCTGTCATAATTTTGTTCAAGTGTTGCCATAATGTAAAAATGATACTATTTTATTTTTTATTTTCAGCTTCAGTCGCGTATTTTGGAGTATTTAGTTGTATTGGAGCACCTCCAGGACAAATGCGCCATGGCTGAAGGTCCACCAGGATGCGCGAGGGTCAGACCCAACAACCTGGACGAATGGGATGACTTCCTGTCGCCGAGTGGATATCTGAGAAGGTATTGCGTCATTTCACCATTTTTGGTTTGTATTTTATTAAATTTTGCCTGCTCATCACTTAAGCCAAGTTCACACTAGGTTGAGTACTGAGTAATTTTAGTAGCTGAGTCACTCGCTTCTCGACCAAAAATCCTTTTTAATATATTCGAGTATTCATTAGTGAATACGATTTTGAAAAACGAACAGCTTGCAACACAATGTATAGGGGTTAGTTTAGAAGATATCGCTATATATCAATACTTTCTTGCTATTTCGTATATAATGTACATAGATCATTATTTTGCGTTGATGTAGTAACTATCGTACAGTAAACCAAAAAATGACAATATATTCCTAGCGAAATGACTGAAACGCAGTTAGCAAGTCAGTCAGTTGCCGGTGTCGCGTAATGAGGGCTCAATTTGCCCAAAAATATAACAAAATCGATCGACTCAGCTAAACATGTCGGCCAATCTACTCGACTGAATTTTACATTGTATTTTTTTTTTTTTTTTAATTTATTAATTTATATATAGTCTACCAGTTTCTATGGTTTTCTTCGAACTCACTTACATGGAGGCATTTTATCATATCCGTACCATTCGATTTTATTCATCGGGTATACTTTTCGCAGATAAGATCTTATTCTATTAAAAAAAAAACAGAAATCTAAGTAGGTAGGTATAGAAAAATCATTTTTGTAGATTAAGCAGAGGATGTGTATAGTTAAATAGATGTTATTCGTAGCATAACGGCTCCTTTAATAAGAAATAATACTAGAGAGGTAATGTGATACGGCGCATGGCCTCAACACGTACCACGTGACTGTTGTAGAACTAATTTTGGATTTTTTTATTTTTAATATTTTAGCGTTATCACAGAGACGTTTCATGTTAAATCGTTTAATTAGTTAAATGAAGAGAATGTTCATATTAATTAGTTAAATGAAGAGAATGTTCATATTGTGTTTTGCTGTGTTGTGTTGCGCTTTTGGATGAAATTAAAATGAATTAATACTTATAATTAATCTTTAGTCACGTGACTACTACTGATCGATTTTCGATTATGCGCATCCACACAATCTCTTTAATACGTGTGTAAAGGTGTGACGTCATTTGACAGATTTGCGCTTCAATCTTCCATACATTTTCTATGGAATCAGTTCCAGAAAAAAAATCGTTTCTTAGAGAAACGAAAAAATAGGATTATTGCTAATCATTGTATACTGAAAACAAACAGGGGCAAAAAACATCTTAAAAACGTCGTTTATGGTTAAAACAAAATTAAACAAAAAACCCAATTTCATTTGTATGGGATTTGAAATGTCAGATAGCTTCGTGGAGCGTGGCTGTAGATGTCTCTATACATTAACTTTACACCCGTATAATATTTGTACTTAATCAGCGCCTTTGCCGCCATTATTTATTTGTAGCGGAGGTCCCGGTGCCAACCATCTTCCTCTTTTACAATAATAATATAAGGTTTGCTTTCTGTAAACGTTGTGTATTTTTTTCACTTACTTATATACGTTGGGATCGTTGATAATAATAATAATATGTCAAACAAAAGTAGTTCATCGTTCACTCACTTTCAAAATATTATAAATGTATTTCCAGCATGCAGCAGTAGCGAGTCTGTTAACAGCTTCTTTAAGTTGTTCCATATTTTGTTAAGATCTAGTCCTGAAAAATGGTCACAAGAATCTAGACATAATTAGAACATTGTGCACCATCAAAGCCAATAGTAAATAGAGATGAGACATTAACAAAAATGGATTTAGTCATATCCTGGCGCCAAATACATGACAGCAGTCGCATTCTTTGAATTTGGTTGCTCTCTTCTTCTCAATGATTTCCAACTTTTATCTCTATATTTCATTAAATATCTACTTGTTGCATACATGAGATTTTACGACATGTTGAACATGTTGAGAATTCTCATGGTTAGGAGTTTCGGAGACTTAAACATTACCACCTAATGGCGAACATTGTTAACTTAAAGTGATCACACTAAGCCAGCTTTCGAAATAACAGTAGAAGACGGTCGTAAGCCCGTAGTGGTTTGTTCCATTTAAAAATCGAACATCGGTAATGAATTCATAGAGTTTTTAGTTGTAACATATTTGTTAGCAGCTAGTTCAGCATAAAATATTTTCGCTTTCGCCAAGGGTATAAATAGGAGATTACGTCATACACATTATGATGTTATCAAGGCATATTTTAGCGTGTTACTATCTGCTAAGAGCCTCGTAAAAATGTATCAACTTTTTTACGCAATGTTATCCGATTTGAACCGTTATCTCTCGAGGAGTGAGTAAGGGAGAGGAATAATTGTTACGAACACATACACCAATTGAAATTTATACGAAATTTCTACTTTCTACTACAATATTTGTGCATTTTTTTGTCTCGATTGAGTTAAAGTATTTATTTATTTTTACTAGTAGTAGATCAGTGCCCGAAATTTGTCCATAACTTATTTCAATTATAAGTTTGAAAATTATTAAGGTTTCATTGTTAAATAATGAGCGAGCGCTATTTAAAAAAAAATCTTTCTAAAACAAGGATATGGATACGTTAAATTTGAAATGTCGATAACTATGAACAAAGTTTTTTTTTATCATTATCAAAGACAAACAATATTAATCTAATGATCAATTTATATCCCACCATTTCCAGCTTCACCTTCCATTTGAATATACAGCCTTCAAAAGCTTTCTGCGCCCATTACGAGGCGCTTTTCATTTTACATTTGTTTCTATGAAGTTGATGTTCTTATAAGTAGTCTGTGGAAGTGTGTGTGAGTATGAAATAAAAACATTACAGTAGTGTTTGTAATTATTGTTTTAATATATTTTATGCATAATTTAAAATAGTCTACGTGGTATCTACGTGTACTAGTTGAAGCTTTTTCGACAAATAAATATGTTATGAATAACACAAAATGATGATTGGTGAAAGCGTGACGATTCATTCAAGATTGCTTTTTTAATGTTAATAATGACTATTACAGAGATAAAGTGATCGAAAGATGGGTGGAGCTATTGGCTTGGGCTGCTGGGAAAGATGAAGAAGTCCTTGGAGGAGCTCCTGGTCTCATCCTGTCTCCAACAACTTTCCAACGCCTCAACGATTTACCCCTGGAAAATCAATGCTACTATGGAGATGGTAATATTACTCACTGTGGTTTGCTCATTTAAAAAAATTGTACTGTTTTAAAGTCATATCGAGATCGAGCACAATGGAAAGCTTTTGTTGCCTCCCTATACTCCTAGTGGGGCCTTAAGGGAGTTTTAATTTGATTGACTGTTTTAAGTGAATACTGTAGAATTTCATTCGATATTTTTTTTTTTTTTAACATTTTGCGAATAATGAAAAATGATAATATGCCTGTCTTCACCCTCACCCTTGACCTTTGGGGTCGACTCTCCTTTTCCTATTGTGCCAAGACTTACATCTCTGGTTCCACTTCGAATGTAGCGGGTGGTGTGCCTGTTCTCCTGGATGGAGTTTCAAATTTCAATGTCCATAACTCCAAATGACATATTTGTGATTTTAATAAATAGTTAATTCGCTCAACTTGCAGCCGATGATCCAAAAAGTCGCACCATGTCGCAAGAGTATAGAGTTGCCATCGTAGAAGGAACTCCTTGGGTACGTGTCAGAATAGCTGGTGGTCGCATCGGTTCAGATGGTGTGGAAGTCAAATTGGCCCTTGGGATTCCTTTCCACGGTTGGCCTTCGGGATCAGATTTTCCTGGACGGATCCCCTTGGGTCACCCGGATGCCCTGATGTTTTACAAAGCTGCACAAATGGTAAATAACTTTTTAAACAACAAAAAAATCAAAGTATACATATTAATTATTGTTTGGAAATAAAGGGTGATAAAACACATAGCCCATCAAAATGATAGCCTTAACTTCACGCGGTCCCCCTGATAGAAATTTGACGAGGTTCTAGGAAAGTAAAACCATATCACCTTTATGGAATTAAATCCCTTCAGTATTTTTAGGAAGGAAAACCTGTCTCCTACCCATACCAACTCACCCGGACAGCGTGGTATGATGTCACTTTTAATAACTATCAAACTGACCCCTTAAAGCCAGATTATGTGGAATCCCTTATCTAGCAGTGGAGGATGGAGGCTAGAAAGAAGATAATAGTTTAGGAAATAGTCCAAACTGCAACGTTTCTGTCAATTTTCAGATATTTGAGTTGAAAGCTGACAGGTTTAATGTATATTATCAGCTATTCATCCGAAATTTACTTGTAATTTTTATTATCTATCAAAGCTGAAATACATCTTATATTCTTGTAGGGATTTTTCGTGGTAGCTGGCGCACCCGCTTTAGGAATTCAGTGGTCTGAAAGATGCGCCGGATGGCAGCTATGGGCAGTTGGAGCCAAGGCTCTGATGGGTGCTCGAGGAGAAGGAGCCAACAAAGTTGGTGCAACTATGACGGCAGTTCTACAGCATCTTAGAGAAAGTGGTCACGTAAGACAACTTCAAATGATTTGAAATAGTTTTGCATTGATTTTTTTAGACCTTGTTTGTTTGTTTTATTGATCTAGCCTCCTCTGAGAGTTGTGAGCCGCTACATGATTGAAGATATCTTGCTTTGGAGACTGGAAACACCAGCGGCAAGAGGTTATGCTGGCGACTTAAGGACTTGGTCATCCGCGCATCTTTCCCATCATGTTTTGTGCATACTGGATTCGTGAGTACTTCTGGTCATTAATATACAACATACTAATATACAAGCACAATGCCTCAACTATCTCTATTCTTTATTTTAGCCTTCTTGGCCAGTTGGTTACTAAAACTGGCCGCCACTACTTATTCCTGGGCTGTGATGTGGTTAAGCTCTCGGTTTGGAGAGGAGCAAGAATTGGAGACAGAGATTGGAAAGGAGACGCAGCATGCATTTCGAGTTTTCTCAGTAAACTGCACGCTGAGGCAAACCATTTTGATAACGGTATGGCAAGATTATTTTTATATAACGTCTCAGAAAGAGGAAACTGTCACACAGTGTTTCCCAAAATATTAAAAGTTTGATCAAGCTTGAATAATCAATTTTTCTCATAAACGTAAAAGACTTGTAATGGTAAATATTTCGGATATGGATTAAATAAACAGTAATGTTGACAGAAATTAAAATTTTTCCCGTTAGAAGGAATTTTTGACCAAGTATCACATGCCTATTTCGTAAATTTAATTTTAAATTACGTAGCATCTTTCGACTATAAAACGAATAATTTCAGTATGAATATAATATACCGAAACGAACTTATCAATTATGAAAAAAATAATATAGCCTGTATCATCCAGAGATAGCGTAGCTTGCCAAAAAAGGAAGAATTTTTCAAATCGGTTAAGTACCCCTATTCCGTAGCAAGTGTTGGGTAGTTACTTGAAAAAAGTGACTATTAGGCGATACATTTTGTATGAAAAACGTCTATACGTATCGAATGCGAGAATCGTTTTTTCAAGTGACTACCCTACACTTGCAAGAGAATAGGGGTCCAGTAGTTTCGGAGCCTACTCAATCCATACAAATAAACAATCAAATCGTAGAGGAAACTCTTTATAATATAAGTATAGAATGATAAATGAATACCAAGCACCTTACAGCAAAATATTCAAGATCAAATTACTCATTATTGAATTTCCTAGTCAAATCAGCTTACAACGAATTGTCGGCGTTTCAGCAACACCACGCTGTTCTCCCTACAACTCCCTCTGTACGAAGCGCCTGAGGTGGGCTGCGTCCGGTATAAATCTTGGGGTAAAATCCCATTCACGGCCGGAGAATGGAATTCTTCTCCTTCCAACATTTTTAAGGTCGCCTCGTGGACTCTGCTTATTTTGTACGCTCAACGAAAACAATATTGCGCATTTCGTGTATTAGGTGCTCGCGTACTAAAATATACTTAAAGCTTTATTTTGTCAACCTCGTTCAGGGATTTTGTTGTAATTTTTTTTATCCACCACAATGGGGTGGAGATAGAACCGAACTGCACTCTTTTCTGTCCAAACAATCTTCTTCGGATATAAAATTTTTCATACATTCTTCCCTTTTTCTTTTATCTCTGGTCTATTTATTTCTTTTGGACCTTTCTTGAGGATGGAATTGATGTGTTTCATCCATGTCATTCTCAGTTGACGATGCCTTCTTTCACCTTTCCTTTCAGCCTTATATTTTTTGTAATATTATTTGCAACTATTACTACAGTACAGTACAATTGGGGGGCGTCCATTAATCACGTGATACCCCCCCCTCCCCCCGAAAATCACGTGTACTTTTTTAGTACAAAGAAACACGAATTTTATGATTAAAAGTTTCGTCAATTTTTAAAATTTCGGAAAATGCAACTGTGTTTTTCTTCAAATTCATCAGAAAAATAAATGCACGTGAGTTTCTCAGTAGACCCCCCTTGGTGATTTTTTTCCAGACCCCCCTCCCCCTTTTGGGCTCACGTGGTTAATGGACGCCCCCTTGTATGTATACTATTATTTATTTAATATTAAGACACGTTATACGATAGTAAAGTTATTCTTTTGTATAAAGAAGTCTAATATAAAAGCCTAGTTTATGAATACATTGAAGCAAAAGAGAAGAAAAAATCATCGGGTTTGTGTTTCATGCCGTTTGGAATTAAAGTAAAGTTTGATAAAAAACTGGTAGAAACCTCTTCAATTCGTTATTCATACAAAAAAAAAACATGTTACAGAGCACGACGCATTGTGGTCGGGACATTCCAGGATCGAAACAGCTTTAATCGGAAGATGGGCGCAACTCCTACAAGAAATGGCTCCGGCAGGGAACACCAGAGGAGGCAGACTGGCTGCAACGGGAGCAGCACCATACTCTCCGAGACAATTGGCCTATCTGGCAACTGCTGCCAGAAATTTGCTAAATTCCAGACAACACATCATACAAGATTCCACTGAATGGTTCCAGGGTGGTCTCTCCACAACCATACCTCATCTCTTAGATCCTATCGAAGATCTGATCCATTTATTAGCCATTATACTAGACCAAGCTAGAGATTACTTTCTGAAAAACTATTTACCTCAAGGATTTTTCAAGGAAAATGTCAGCCCCCCGCAAACAGAAAGAGAAAAACCCAAAGTAAATTCAAAAGATACTTTGAAGAGAAACAAATTGAAAAATTGTTACGACGCGTCTGCTGCCTTTTTGATAGATGCCGTGCGAAGAGATGCTGACACTCAGAAAGAAGATCTCACGGATGACCTGATTTTAGTCAGGACTTTACTGAAGTGGTTATACAAAGCTGTGGATGACGATAAAAAGTATTTGAGTCCCGTTCTGAAACCGTATTTGGATCTTTTATTCAACACATCCCATGAAAACTGTTGGCATTTAGAAGAATTCAATAACAGAACTGACGACAAGGAGATGGAAGCTTTGATTTGTTTCTGCAGGCTGGTGAATGATGGTGAAATAAGTCCAGCGGAAGGATTGGTGGATGCTGCTAGCAAAGGATGGATGTGGGCGGAGAATATGCTGGAAATGCTGGACATAGCTTTTGATGCAGGAACAGGTAGTTTTTTTTTTCTTTAAATTTGTTGTTAACGCAATGTCTTTTTTGGTTTATGATTTGTTAATATTGGATGATTTATATTTTTACAGTTCTGAGAATCATCTTTCCAAAAACCATGGGACAGGCTCTTACGTTCGATCTGAGTCTTCCCACAGATTCCAGAGAGCGGGACAAATGGAACCATTTCTTGGCCAGCAGGAAGGATAGACTCGTGACCAAACTGAAAATGGCTGAGAAATGTGTAGAAGAAGCGTTTAGTTATAATCTAGAAAATGAAGATATTGGGTAAGGTTTATTAATTTGTGCTATTCATTAATAAATGTTGTAAAATGTTCTTCTATCTGGTTGGAGCTTATGGGTTTCTCATAAAGCTCTTTCTTTAAATTACTGTCATCCACAGTCTTTATCGAACAGTTTTAATCTAGCCTAAGATTTTAATCATTTGAAGTTTCTGCCACGCTTATATGGTCCTCTTCAATGTTAAAGGATAAAGGCTCCCCCCTAAGACTTGCACAGTGCACACCTCCCTATTCTGCACTAAAGGCCTGCCCCCAGCGACTCTTCTCACGTCATCAGACCACTTTGACTAACGCCTGCCAACACTTCTCCGCCCCCACCTCTCAAGATCATTGGTCCATCAGGTGTCCATTACTCTAGAATGTCCTAAAAAAATTAAATGTTCCGTGCGATGTTTTTTCTTTACAGGTTTGAGAATTTAGTAAGCGCTAGCAAAAGTGAAGAAGTACTATCAAACGTAAAGATGGATATTAATGCAAATGCCGAAACGCATTCCAAATCACAGACTTTGAGGAGCAATACGGGAACTATTGATACCATGACTAGCACTACAGATAGCTCTAAATATCACACACTCAGAAGTGTTTCCTCCAAATACAGCACCTTGAGGAATTCAGAGAGTCTTTTCGGAAACTGCTGGTCCACAGGAGACACGATAAAATTGAGACATATCAATACCAGACCCACGATTTTGGAAGATAAGAATGGAAATGTTGAAGCAGTAGATAGTTCTTCAATCGGAGAAGGTAACCTAGAAGTGATAAGTTACTTCTATAAATATTTCTCCCTTAAGGTGGAAATGTTGCAACTCAAAACTGTGGCTTATAGTGGGAATCATATTAGCTCGAATTATTCGTTATCAGGAACCTATCCATATCTCCTAGATATTTTTCTACGCTGGAATCCATAAAATACGTCACATAACATAAAATACGGCCAACGTAGAACGACGCCCTTACCAAACTGCAAGGCATTATTACGCATAATTGCGAGAGGCTATTGGCGTTATAACGTCAAACATTTTGAACTTAATCATATGCAGGAAGGCTATCATCGAGCAGTGGATGATTATGAATTGTTCTCTTGTAGATAAACTCATAATAAGATTGAGCTGTAATTCGTCATAACGCGTTTATTTTACACCTATCACGCCGTATTTCGAAGGGGATAGGGAGAGTGTTAGGACTCCAATTCCTTCCTATCCACTCAAACTTCTTTTACTTCAATTCAACACCTACCGTAGGCATTGTCTTCTATTCATTATACTGCTGAATTGACCCTCCTTTAAGAAAGAACTGATAAGATCTTTCCGCGTCATTCTAGATTGACCGCGTTCAGTGCACCTATTTTTTCAGATTTATAGACCCTTTATGGCATTTTTTTCATTAATTATCTCAACAAAATTTTATTGAGATTTTTCTGTTGCAACATTTTAGCCGTTAAGGTTCAAAATATTGAATGCATCGTTTTGATAGTCGGTACATTTGATCAAAAATACCTAAATACAGATCTTTAAAGCTTGCATTTTAGATGAGGATCTGGATAGCAGTCTACATTGCTGTCTGCGAGACACCAGTCCCTTCACGTCCGTGCTGGAGGCCAGGGAACAGCTCTCGCCGCACAGGGAGTACCGGGGCATCATAAAGGCTCTCATTAACATGCAGAGATACAGTGTAAGCGCTGCAGTATGCGTCTGCACGACCTATATGACATGGCATATAGAATTACATTATTTTACGAGCTGCTTGCAAGGGGAGTCTTAGTAAGGAGCGGGTTTTATAGTCGTCTGCTTTGAAGTACGAAAATCTAATTATTCCATGAGATGGAAATGGGTTGACACCATCAAAGTATCCAAAGTAATTAATAATGTATTGAACATAGATTGCTCCTCAGTTGTTTAAAGTCTTTCCATAATATACCTCCAGTAATTTGATAAACACACTAATTACCTAGATATTTGTTTGAATTTAAGCACATTGGTTTTGAAACCATTATCCGCTGGCTTTTATGTTAAAATTAAACCCCATTTGTCTTAAATCAGACAATAACGAGTGAAAGACTAATAAAAAAACCATTTGTAACTTCTAGTAGGTTAATTATTGTAAAGATAAAATATTCTTTATTCTTCAAATATTTCCATAGGCCCTTACGGGCACTCGGGAATAGTCAACAACACAAAAAATATAACAAAATGTAAACAATAATTTATTTATATTTATTTATTTTATTCTTTATGCGTATTAAAAATAGTGTATAAACAAGTGGCAATGGCGGGATTATAGCCGAAGCAATCTCTAACATCCAACCACAAAATAATGAAATGTAACAAAACAAAACAAGCATGTACATTGTACATAGAGTCATCATAGTAGAGAAATCGGTATTGGTCAGTCGGTGTTCCATGGTATAAACGACGTAAACGTTGTTACCATGAGAACACCGACCGACCGATATATTTTGCGGCCAAATGGCCGATTAGTACACTAAACTTGATTTCGGCCTTAGGTCAGATAATGTACACATAAGTAGCTCGATTAGAAATTTGGTGCCTGAAAGTTTGTGGACATTTTCAGGTATTACAAGAATTAGTAGGATGGTTTGCTGGCAAAGAAGAAAGAACCGGCGCTTTGAAAGCTCTTCAAAGATTGGCAAGGGGCGGAAGAAGAGCATCAGGACCTTTGCCAAGAATACAATCAGCTGCCCATAAAAACCACTACACAATCAGGTAAAACACATTCTTGCTCTTTGATTATTTATACCTTTAATTTGCTCTCGAGTGTGGTCTCGAGTCCTTTGAGGAGATCCAGTTTTCTTTATATCTGTAGTTGGTATTTCTGGTTGACGTCGCTCTTCCGTATTTTAGTTTGGCTCAAACTTCTATGATATCCTTTTGGAAGCGTTGTTTTTGCCTGCTTCATCACACTATATTATTAAATTTACGAGTTCTTTGAATCTCTTCATTGGTTGTTCTGATCTGTTCTAATATATACTTCGCAGTTTTTTCTTATGGGCGTCTAAGCAGTTGTTTTCTTTTAGGCTTTTTCATTTGTAAAATGATTGCTATATACCTACTTTCTTTCTTTGCCTTCTATTGGCTGTCCCTTAGATGTTAAAAAACTACCTACAATAATTTGATTCATAAAAAAATATGTGCTTTGATGAGACCGATTTACAACTGTTTTTGTTTATAGTCCACGAAGATCCCAACCTGAAAGCAAGGTCAGGGCATCCATCAGACAGTTTTATAGACAAAGAAACATTGACGCTTATTCTGATGATGAGGCCAAAAAATCAAAGAAACAAATTTTCAGCACATCAGATTCTACAGAAACGGAGGTAATTTTACCAAATTTAAATATATTTTATTACAAAACTTATTATACTTATGGAGAATATATTTTTAGCTCACAACATCATCTTCTAAAGAGAATGACGAAAGACTCGATTTGGAAGTCCAGAAAGAATGCCTGCAGAATCTTTACATCCACGATTTACCGCTGCAAGACCAGGCGTTGACGGAACACTATCTCAATCTCTGCAGAGAGGCTATTAGAAGTTCGAGCAGCAAGAGTTCTTTGGCGGTGCTAGAATACAACAAGGACAAGGCAAAAAATAAAAAGAACAGGATCCGATCAGCTTCCGAGGGACGCACTCTGAAGGATACAAAGTTAAAGAGAGGGAAGCACTTGGAGAAATTTGAGGCCACTCAAACTCTTGGAAGGAATATCATGCCCAAAGATTTGAAGCTGTCATCGGATAGTTTGTTGGGCTCTTGCAGAGAAGCTCGTCTCCAACATGCAGCTAGACGATCCGTTCTGCCCGAGGATGGTCCTTTTGGTGATGCCTTCAAAATCTCGCAGGTGTACAAAGGTGGACATTTCGATTACAACGCGGTAAGTGATGTCTAAAAACTTCCTGGAGATTTAAACCTTTAGTGCGTTATGTAGAATGTTTCATGCTTTCTTCCAAAGGTCCATTTGTACTATTTGAACAAACACCCAGATGTTGAAAATAGAGTATATTCTCCTAATCATCGAGGAAATAATAACCAGAAAGAACTGTCATCGCCTACTAATAAGTTGTTGTGTCCAGTATCGATGATTAGGAAAATAATATACTCTATTTTCAAGCTCTGGGTCTTTGTTCGTTTGGTATAAATGCACCTTTATGTGTCTGCACCATGCTGATCAACACCACCTATATAATAAGGCCTTAGCGCTACGTCACAGCGGGAGGCCCAGCAATCACTCTTTTATATCTGTATGTACTTACCTGTACGCTATGATATCTGTCTACACGCAGGCAGCCGTGACGCGAGAGGCCAAAAATGGCCGCCAGCACAAAGGCCTTCTTATATAGGTGGTGTTGGTACCGTACATCATTTTTTTTCTCCGAAGTTAGCAAACCCTTTTCGATAATGTTTTACGGGAAGTCTCTCGATTGTACCGTACAACACCACCTATATAAGAAGGCCTTAGCGCTACGTCACAGCGGGAGGCCCAGCATTCACTCTTCTATATCTGTATGTCCTTACCTGTACGTTATGATATCTGTCTACACGCAGGCAACCGTGACGCGAGAGGCCAAAAATGGCCGCCAGCACTAAGGCCTTCTTATATAGGTGGTTTTGCATGTTGATAAGGGAGAATGTGTATCCTCATGGAATGGATGTAGAATATAATGCCATACGTTGATATTCCTAGCTGTCAAATTTGGATAGATAGGAACAATTGAAAACAGCTGATTATTTATTTATTGTCTACGCAACCAGCAGTTCATTTTACAAACAATTTTGACATTAAAAAAATACATTAATAGGTGATGCCAAGATGCAAGATTATGTTTTAATACAGCTTTTTTCTTCAAAATTTCCTTCGTTGTGCGGCTAGCCACTGGGACACTGGTCTCTAGATGGGATGGGATAGCTAAGGATTTGGGTTCTGATCCTGTCGGGGTATGATATCAGAAAGGGATGTGGAGTAAATAATATTGAGTGGTGAATAGAATGAAAGAGTATCAATCGAGGTGTTTTGGACATGTTGAGAAAACGAATGAAGAAAGAACGACAAAAAGGATCTATAAAAATCTGAAAAAAATGGGTACACTGAGACGTAGCCGACGTAGATGATCATATCGGTGCCGTTTTAAAGGAGGGAAATGTCAAGATTAAAAGGAATAGGAGATAATGTATGCGGGACTTTATGCTCTTGAATGAAACAAAAGAGGTGTGTCTGGATAGGAATGAATGGAAGTCCGTACTCTTTGCTTAGCCCCTCCGCGATACGGCATGATTCATGGGTAAAAAAATTGACTGAATAAGTAGAAAAATCAATGGATCTTCAATCAAACCATCAGCCTTCAAAACAGTAGAAGACGATCATTCGAATTTCAAAATTCAAAATATTTAAATCATAACCGCTTGTATAAAATTTATTTGATTTAAAGGCAAAATATCTGACGCCCACCATATTATTTCCATTCACGAGTAATGTTTTGCGTTATATTTACAGTACCTGTATACAAAATTATAAAGTAAAGCTTGTATCTGATAATATTTGTTTAAGTCTGGAATATATAATGGAACAAGCGAATCTTTTACAAAGATAAAAGCAACCATAACTCTGGTGTGTTTGCAGATGACCCAATCCATTCTGGAGGCTGCACTACCACCCCCAGGAAGAGACAGACAGAGGAGGCTGGCCAACACAGGAACCGCAAAGAGGAACAGCAATATGATATAGATTATCTGTTCTCTATTCTATGTGAGGTAACAAAATTTTGCATGGAAACGTGTATAACGCTCCTACAGAATACTTTGAAAAGCTTCACAGGCCATACAAAATTTTCTTACCTACCATAGTGAGTAGAATTCGGAATAGGGGTACTGCACTAGATCATCCGGCAATTGTTGTTCTACCATACATATTATTTCATTTTTTGTTTATTATCGAGAGCGTGAATGATATAGTAAGATGTGGAATCATTTAAGACGCGCATGTCTCGACATTCTATGGTCATAAACGTCAGTGACAAATATGGCGCGGCGTTCCACGTCGTATGGTTTTACATCGTACCTACCTAATTATTTTTTTTTACAAATTTACAAATAATTTCTTACAGAGTCTTCTTCTTTTGGGTTTCAATCCAAAGATTGGTCTGTCCCAAGCATTTTAATTCCCTCTTACAGAGAAGTAATATGATTTTAATATTATAATAATAATATATGCATTCTCCAAGATCAAAATCTACATAATAATTCAGAAATGTTTGTGTGCTTTCTATCGTATATGTGAACATCACGCTCAAAATACAAATGCTACGTCAGATATGAATCTGCGCAGAGCGGTGCAATTTGCTTGAGAAGGTTCATAAATACAATTTGCTGCATTAACTTTAATATATTTAGAGCTATTTAAAAAACTCTATTTTTTTAGGATCTTCATACAAATTTCTCAAAAAGACAGTAAGCCATCTTTTGGAAACAAAATTACTCATGTAAACGTTGAATGGAATCTTGGTATTACGGTATGAAAATGTAATAAAATAATTGTAGATTGATTTGTTATACATATAAATGTTATTCAAATCTTATTATTCTCAATAAATAAAGATTTAATGAAAAAAAATGCAAAATGATTCCTCCATTTTGAAGTTTGACAGATGGCGCAAATCACCCTCTATGGGTGGAGAGCCTAATTAATTATCACACATTAGGGAATGTAGCTAAGATTCAAACCACAGAGCTATCTCTCTCTCTCTATGAAAACTTGCAAATTATGTCGGTAGGTTCGTATAATATTATGAGGTCGGTGAAACAAAAATTTTAAAAGTGTCATTCTTCTTTTCCTGTGCTTATGTCAGTTATAGAGGTCTGTTAAGCAATGGGAAGCTAGACTAGAACCTGTTTAATTACCTACCGATCAAGCCTGACAATCGGAATCAAAAACGTAAAGCAAGACGGGTATAAGCTAGTACAACATATTGTTTATTGTTTTTTATCATCCTTAGGTCCATTCGGACACTTGAAATCGTCATTTGAACATCATTTATCCAATAAAATAAATAGAAAATAAATACAATTTAAATATGTATCGTTTTTAATTAATTTATATCTAAATATAATTTTTACCCGATCCTAACCAAGAACGCTTCTAAGGCGTCAAAAATAGCTGCATGATATCTCAGAAAGAATGAGTGTTATAACTAAAACACCTATGTGTAATGCTGAGAGAAAATTTGTGAGATAAGTGATTTTGAGATAAAGTGAACACAAATACACTCTTTGACTCTTTCAGAATAAGCTTGTGTCGTGAAAGAGGAAGATGGTCGGTTCCTGGGATCGAACCCACGACCTCCGATACGAAACCGCCAGTCTACCAACCACTTTATTGATTTTTTTTACATTTTAGTTTTTATATAGCCAGTACTTTCCTATTCTTTTAAAATTTATGTGTTATTTTGTTTTCTGTACATTTCAATGTCAAATATTCCATTGTATATATTGTGTATTTTTGTTTTTTTTTTTTGTAAAAATTAATAAATAAAATGTTATGATTTTTGTCTGAAATAAAATATAATTTTGTTTTCTGTATTGGTATCAAAAGTAAAATGTTGATTTAAGATATTGGGTGTAATTGAATCCTTTGAGCTGTTTAAGTTTGTAATTTCAGCCTTAAATACTGCCCATTCTCACTTAAGAATATTCCGTGCATATAATCCAATCCAAACTCCCTTTACGCCCTACTCAGGGGCATAGGGAGGCAACAAGAGCTCTCCATTATTGCGCTCGATCTTGCGCAATGTTTATGACCTCCTCCCACACCATGTCCAGATTCCTCAGCTCTGCTTCGAAGGAGCGGAACACAGTGTGAGAGTGTCTTCCTCGTCTTCAGGACCGTGCTGGAAGAAAGACCAGCGCTGTATTCGGCCAACTGTCATTCGGCAAACTTATTATATCCACCTACATTTCATGAAAAACACTATCAGATACTTGCATCAAAAGTAGTTAGTTTGGAGGTTTGGCACAATTGCGGATATTTGTGCAAGGTGTAGGTATGTTAGAAGTTGGTGAAATTTTCTTAATCGGTCAGGTGTCAGGATTTTCATATCTTATAATATAAAAAAAGTCGGGTTAGTGCGAACACGTATAACTTGAGATCGGTTGAACAAATTCTTCCGATGTTTGAGTTATCGGATTCTTCTCCGCTTCGGATAACAGAATAATTAATAAAAAATCTAAAAATGGATATCAAATAATATAAAATATAACATTAAAGTTAGTATGGAACGGATTTACTGCGACGCCAGCGCCATGTATGAAAAACTCTATAAGAACAAAATTATTGTTTACTGCACCTGATGTAGTTTCTTTTCATTCTCGCATATGTTTACGTAATGCCGCTCTTACAGTAGCCCATCCCACTTACTCCACCGTTTCGAGTGTTTTAGAAAATTTTCATACCAAGTCAACAAGGATGAGAGAGGCTCAGGACAGGAATGATTGGAAGGAGAGGGGGGAGGCCTATGTTCAGCAATGGATGGAGACGGGCTGAAGAAGAAGAAGAAGTCAACAAAATAATCGGGCACTTTCACACACTGGGGGCGCAGTGCTCATTATTCACACATGAATGGGCCACCACATGGTTAGGACCACAGGACAACGTCTGTCGGAAAAGCTAGTTATATATCTTATATATAAAAATGGAGAGCTATTTCGCGTTGTCATCGGATGGCGCCTAAATGGCTGGACCGATTTCGCTAATTCTTTTTTTGTCGTGTAGGCTTTTATCAGGAGAGTG
This sequence comes from Mystacides longicornis, assembly GCA_963576905.1. Lineage (NCBI taxonomy): Eukaryota > Metazoa > Arthropoda > Insecta > Trichoptera > Leptoceridae > Mystacides > Mystacides longicornis. The sequence continues at coordinate 946,773 of OY756438.1, forward strand.
TCCTTTTAGAACAAAAAAATTAAGAAAAATGTATAGGAAATTAGAAAATTTAAGAAAACTATAAAAATGGAGATTTATTTCCCGATATCATCGCATCACGCCTAAACGGCTGGACCGATTTCGCTAATTCTTTTTTTGTCGTGTAGGCTTTTATCGGGAGAAGGTTGAATTAGAAGAAAAAAATTAAAAAAATGCGTGGATAATTAGAAAATTTAAGAACACTATAAAAATGGAGATTTATTTCCCGATATCATCGCATCACGCCTAAACGGCTGGACCGATTTCGCTAATTATTTCTTTGTCGTGTAGGCTTTTATCGGGAGAAGGTTGATTTAGAAGAAAAAAATTAATAAAAATGCATGGAAAATTAGAAAATTTAAGAACACTATAAAAATGGAGAGCTATTTCCCGATGTCATCGCATCGCAACTAAACGGCTGGACCGATTTCGCTAATTATTTTTTGGTCATGTAGGATTTATCAGGAGAAGGTTGTATGGGAACAAAAAAAATATGAAAATTGCGTGGATAATTAGAAAATTAAAGAAAACTCTAAGTAGGCAATCTTTATAGTACTTTTTACAATATAATTTTGTTCTACTTTTGAATTTTAATTAATTGACATTTGAAAGAACTGTCAGTGGTTTGATTGTTGTTGCAATTGATAGAATGCGAATGTAAAATATATCGTATGAAATAGATTGATTGGATAAGTCATATAATATTCATTGCAGTTAATTTTTATAAGGAGTTTTGGTAAGTTTTAATACAAGGAATACATTACTGTATTGAAGTGTAAGGAATTTTGAAAACTTTCTTTATTTACAGAGATTTTTAAAACCGCCAGCAAATAGAATCGTAAATATAACATTGCTATTAAGGAGTTGTACTTAATTGAAGTTCATTTTATAAGTAGTTTTGATAAGTTTTAACACAGGGAATCCATGATTATATTGAAGAACAAGTAGATTTTTTTTTGTTTGTTTAAAATGAATTCTTCGTTTATGGGCTGATTTTTAGAGAGGATGAGTACATACATATAACGTAAATATATTCTGCATCGTTAATACGTATAAAAAGCTGGATATTATTTGCTAATGACCTAGCATTTGTTTCTTTAATGAAAATAAAAATTGCTACACTTCCACCATGTTGTAATAGAAGTTAGAAAAAAATCACAGATACTGCATTGAATGAGATTTTTAATTATTTCCACTGTTTTGAAAGAGAAGATTTAAGAACGCAATGTTGTGTGAAAGTGAATGTCAGGAGCTTGGAAGTATATCTATTTAGGTAATTTACTTAGAAGAGATGCAAGGTGTGAAAAAGAGATTGAAAAAATGAAATTGGCTGGGAGAAGGGTTGGCGGTGCACTTAGACCTCTAAGAAGATATCTCTGAAATCGACAGTTGATGCACAATGCAATCCTGATACCATCCATGATTTATGGGAGTAAAACTTGGACATGGACGAAAAATTTGGAAGTTGGAATAAATGCTGTGGAAATGAAATCACTGCGTAGGTTATGCGGAAAGAGACTTATTGAGAACGTGAGAATTGATAATATAAGAAAGGAATGTGGAGTGGGTGTTAGTGTTGTAGTGACTAGAATAAAGTGAATAAAGAAAGAAGGTTTGGGCATGTAAAGAAAATGAACGAAGAGAGAATGACTAAAGGGATATATAAATCTGAAAGAATAGGTGCACGCAGACGAGGCCGACCTGGAATGACATATGGGAGGGCCAAGTCAGGAGCAAAAGGAATATAAGAGCATATGCATGTATGCGGAATGTTATGCGTTTGGAGGAAGCGAATGAGTTTGTATTGGAAATAATTGAAGTCCATATACTCTCTGCCTACCCCCTTCGGGAATCAGCGTGATGGGTAGCACAAAAGCCCGTGCTGAGGTGAATTTATCATCCCACTAGACAAAAGCCCGTGCTGAGGTGATACTAAGTATTTATACTGCGCATTAGTTTTTATTCCGAGTATTAGAGTATTTGGTGTATTATGATGAATAACTATTTACTGTAGTTTTGTGCAAGTAGACCTAACATTAACGAGACACAAAGACGAGCAAACGGTGCACAACAGAAAGGAACACAAACAAACAAAAACAATCATCAAAGCGCCAACAACACACTCAACCTACATAGGTATTAACATCAAATCAATCAAAATTAAAACTCCCGTTGAACTCCAATCAGGAGCAAAGTGAGGCAACAAGAGCTCTCCATTGCACTCGATCTTGCGCAATGATGACCTCTTCCCACATATTTACATTAGGTTATAAGTTTTTGGTGTAAAAACAAACTCAGACCCAATGAATGCAGGTTTTGCTAATGCCAGTAAATAGTCATTCGTGTTGAATAACTAAAAAAACGAATTTGAGCTCTGTTGCATAAAACCTAGAGTACCCGTATTATTTATTTCGATACGAAGTTCGACGGGTGAGCTAGTGAATAAATAAATATATCACGTATTCAATGGAACTTTTTTTAACATCAAAGCAAAGAAGACGGTGGTATCGAATTAAAATCGTACATAAATGGAAAAGTTACAAAAAAAATCCAAAAAGTGTGTAGGAATGGAGGTAGGTCTCCACGTATTTGTGCGTGTGGTTCGTTGACCCCCGAGGAGCATGCAAACCCGACGTAGGCACTAAACAGCACCCAGCATCCACGCCTACCCCGAAGTGGAGACATTAATTCTGAGGATGCTCCCTCTGCCTGTCCGGGAAGGGGATGCAGTACACGCCGACCGCAATGTGTGTCGCGTTTTGGGCTATCCAGAGCGATAACTGAATAATCCATCAGTTTACATCACCCAACCTATTATGTCAAGTACTTGGGAGGATTTTTTGGGTTTAAAGAGCTATGGATCTCATTCGCAGTATTCAAATTATGCAGAGGATGAAATATTGATAACCCACCTCCAAACCATCTGAAATCCCGAAACCCGTACTGGCGAGCTGCTGCTACAACTACGGATTACTCTATTGAAGGCAAATGGGGACAAAAGTATGGACCGCATCGTCAGTAAGGAACCAGAACCTAGTAGCTGACCCGACAAAAGAAATGCCTGGCTCAACACAACCCAGAAATATATGGTGTAAAGTTAACCGAATAAGATGTGATGTAGGCTGCACAGCTTTAAAATTACATTAACGGGGATGGATGGACACACCATCATGCGCATGTGGGATGACACAAACAATCGATCATCTGATAAACGAGTGCTCCATGTACGCATTTAAAGAAGGACTACAGGACTTGCACGCATTAACGGATGACGCGATCCAATGGCTTCGGTCTCTGAAGGTCAGATTGTGAGCGATCATAAGAAGAAGAATATAATTAAAATTCAGAATTACATCCCCGAAAGGCTTATAAAAATAGTAGATGATTCTTTCCTCCTCCCAAAAGGTAGAAGGATAGCTGGAAAACCGCATCCAACAACATGAAGATCCGACAGACGAAAGGACGCAGTCTTGACAGAAGTAAATAAACAAAAAAAGTTACGATAAGAAGATTCAAATGTTGCTAGCAGTCAAAAAATTGAATGACAGATGACAGGACGCAGTCTTAACAGAAGTAAACAAACAAAAAAAGTTACGACAAGAAGATTCAAATGTCGCTAGCAGTCAAAAAATTGAATGACAGATGACAGGGCGCAGTCTTAACAGAAGTAAACAAACAAAAAAAGTTACGATAAGAAGATTCAAATGTTGCTAGCAGTCAAAAAATTGAATGACAGATGACAGGACGCAGTCTTAACAGAAGTAAACAAACAAGAAGAGTTACAAGAAGAGTCGTCTTTTATAAGATCTTTCAATGTTCTTTTGTTTTCGGATGATGATCTGTTTGGTTCATTTTTTTTGCCATATTATTTCTGGACTCCGATATTGCACAATAATACCAGAATCACAGAACTCGACCTTGTGGAAGATCTATCAAAATGTAGGTAAAAGGAATTTTTGCAATTCAACCAGACATGAAGAGAAATTCTCAAGAACTCTAATGTAAAAGACGAAAATTATTAGATTAACAGCATTGTTGCCATTAACTTAGGCTGGCTGTCCAAGACAACGTATCGTATGCAGCGCGTACTCGTAATTTGCTGCAAGGAATACGATTTCGTGCAGCTGCAGATACAACACAATGAGACTATGTCCACGGCGCGGGCGGGGCGCGCGGCGCGGCGCGGCGTACCGTACGCGCAGCATTTGCACTGCTGCACCGTGGATAGTCGGCCTTAATATACATACATCAATGCTACGTAACACGAGGGTCGCCTGTAGTTGGTACAAACAACTAAGCTGTGTGATATAATAAAATCTATTTTCACGACAAAGTATATTATATTTTATCTATGACATGTCGTTATGTTGTACTACCTACTTACTTTGTACATAGGAAGTATTCCGGTTGCGAATAGAAACAATGTAAGCAGGTACCCACGCAGTTACTTGTTTCTTTATCTATGGAATGCTTCAACCGTCATTTAAACAACTTTCAACGTTTTATCTATGCACGGATTTTCCACCTGAAGGTATTTGAAAGAAAACCACAATTTGATGTATTTGTAAGAATAAAGCATGCTTGTATAAACAGAGTTTTTACGGCCTTGGTACCTACAGGAGTACTGATTTTTTAACAGGTAATAAAATATTTATATTTTCCGAAAAGGTTATAAAAAAAAAAATATTTATAGTTTGCATCGTTGCTCTTTTTTTAAAGTTTGCTCTCGAGTATTTTATATTTAAATAAGTAGGAAAATACGGTCTATTATTTTGCGTTTTCTCTCTTTTGCTTTTTTGTTTTATTTTTTGCTTTTTTATGTTTCTTAATCCTTATACCTACTTTATTTTTTTTTTTAAAAACTTTAGAATTTGTTTTTTCGTTTTTAAAAAAAAATTGCTGGAGATGTCCTCAGCGAGATTTTGACTTTATTAACTTTATTTTACAATTTTTATTAGTATTGTCTCGGAACAGGCTTAGGTCTAGTGAGGCAATATATTCCATTACATATATTTAAATAATATTGTATTAAGTATGTACTTTTCTTTTGGAAATAATAATAAAAAAAATCTTGAATTAAAAATTTCTTAATTAATTTTTCAAGATAGCTTTATTTGAGGTGGTTGGTAGACTAGCAATTACGATGCCGGCTTTCGCACTGTTTTGTGCAGAGGTCGTGGGTTAGGTTCCAAGTGCCTACCATCTTCCTCTTTCACGACACAAGCTTTAAGTAGCTTACTGTGAAAGAGTCAACGAGTGTATTCAAATAATTAAAAAAAGATATATAAATTATTTTAGTAAATTTTTAAGTTAATTTAATTGATAATCTCAAATTGAGTTCCGATCTTTTAAATCGGAGCTGAGGTATTTGGATATAGAGTGGGGGCGGAGGTCATTGATATTGCGCATGATCGAGCGCTGTAGAGGGTTGTAAGATGCCTCCCTATACCTCTTAGAAGTGTCAAAAAGGGAACATTAAAGTATTTATGTAGGCATACAGTTGATGATCTTCACACACCGTAACATCGTAAAAAATAAGAATAAAGGATAGGTACATATTGTAGTCTCGATAGGTGTATCTAAGGTGTAATAAATACTTAAACTTAAACGTGCAAAGGAAGGGATCTGTCGGTATAATTTGCCAATTTCGTTTGTATTAAATAAAGAAGAGCGCTAGTATAATAGGCTTAAAATTAGTATCAGCTATTATTCTCCTTCCTCCGCATCCCCTTCCCCCATGATGAAAATCACTTTCTTATTTAAGAGACAATCCAAGCATGGGTTCTCCCATTGTTAACGGAAATGGTTTCTTGGAGGATAAGGGCTGAACAAGCCACCCACCAGTGATAACAGGCTGATAGTTTCAGCGCTAGTGTTGTGATTCAGTCATCAGTATAATATCCCTGATTCTTATTTCAGACATCTTTTTCTAAGAATCGATAGGTATTATTTTTGCTTCTTTATGTAGATTTTTAATAAACCTTAGATAATTTCTTTCCAGTTCCGATCAATATGAAAGGGAAAACTGTTCCGGGTAGAAACTTTATAATGCCTTGAATATTTTCTAACATTTTTTGTATCCAATCTGAGAGAGAAGGCCCGTTCCGGCAGAAACTTAATATGAATTTGAATTATTTCAAATTATCTGTGCTTATTCCGGGTAGAAACTTTATAAGGCCCTGAGTATTTTCTAGCGTTTGTGTCCCATCTGATAGGGAATATCGCTCTGGGTGGAAAATTTATAATGTCTTGAGAAGTTTCTATCATTCTCTTCCAATCTGAGAGAGAATGCCTATTCCTGCAGAAACTTAATATAAATTTGAGTAATTTCAAACTCTAGTCTATAAGAGAAAACCTATTTAGTCATTGTGACTCTCCATGCTGTTTATTTTTTTTGTATTTTATTTTTTATAAAAATCTGTTTAAATTCAATATTGTAAAATGTTAAAATAAGACTCCAAGTGCCTGAAAAGACCTAAGGACGAGAATCAACAAATAAAATAAATAAGAGAAGTGGAAATATAACTTCTTCGAGTTGGTGTCATCTGGAGCTAGTACGAGTTTAATCGAAAGCTACATAATTGCACGCTAATAAGCGCTTATTAGCGTGCAAATAGTGTTCGAAAATCAAACGATCGAATCATTCGATCATTTTTGTATGGAAATTTTTTGAAACTCTTTCGATGATCGTTTAGATATTCGATCATAAATGAATAAATAACACTCTTCTATACATAGGTGTCAGTATAGCCGGCGGAACTTAATGCTTGAAGCATTGTCTACCAGTCAACCGGTCCTGTCCAACCTGAGACAGGATTCCAACCCCGAGTAGAAATTTCAAGTGAAAAAACACATTGAAAATCTCTGACCCGACCGGGAATCGAACCCGGGACCTCTTGATCTGAAGTCGGAGCCTTTGCCACTAGGCTACCGAGGTCGGCGATCATCGGAAACTTATACTAGTGGTACAGATAAAGAAAGAGCCTATAGAAGACTGGGGCGTTTAGTCTTCATAGCTTGTGATCAACAAGCGTTAAAAAACAAAGAAGGAAAAGATAAAGGTATTTTAAAAAGCGATAAATTTAAAAATCGTATTAATGTGAAGTAAATAAAAAGTTTTCACAATCGCAAAATATAAGAGAATAGTGTTCACAGAGATTTGCATCCAAATAGGATCCACTCTCCGGGAACAGGGAGCACACACGAGCACTTCCGCATGCAAATGGGGTTGGAAGAGGTGAAGGTTGCAGCTGAAGGGATGTGCCCGGTGCTGGGTGGCAGATGGGGTGTTGCATGTGCACCCGCCCGAGATATTTTCCACGATTGCAACATTCAGGATATTTTCAGACCACTGCGTTTAATAAGGATGGAAATATTTTTTAAATTTCCACAATACGATACAATAATGGTTTGTATAGGAGGAGGGGTATGCACACGACTCATTGGTTTTTGCATAGATGGTTATATTTTGAAATAACAGAATTGGAAATGTTTATCTTTAGCTTGCATTGTACCAAGCAGTAAACCACTCTGTGACGTATAACGAGGCGGCGAATATCGAAGCAACCAAAAGGGAAGCAACCAACCCATAGTTATTTTTGAGAATTTGTAGATGTAGTATGAATTTTAATTTTAGTCCCATTTTTTAAATGTCTAAGAGTTATTTTAAGCTAGACTTTAAAACTTTTGATTGAGACAATGTACTGAAGAAGAAAATACTCCTGCCAATTGAAGAGAAAATAAACCATGCTTGCGTTTCACAGTTGACTTAATTTATTTTGGGCATGTAGAGAGATGGCTAAAAGGATATTTTATAAATCTGAAAGAATGGGTGCACGCAGACGAGGTCGACCTCGAATGACATGGTCCGATCATATCGGTTCAGTCTTAGAGGAGGGCCAAGTCAGGAGCAAAAGGAACAAAAGAGCATGTATGAGGAATGTTATGCGTTTGGAAGAAGCGAAAGTGGTTTGTTTGGATAGGAAAGAATGGAAATCCGTATTCTCTGCCTACCCCCTTCGGGAAACGGCGTGATGGGTAAAAAAAAAAAAAAGATATAGCACAAATCAGCCGGTCGTCTGCCTCATAGATTGACAAAAATTTCCATTTGATTAAGGATGCACAAAATAACACCATTCAAATAAGCTTCGCAGCATTTTGACATTTTGTTATGGTCTCAATACCCACTGTAATATAATTTGAGGGAAATACAAATAGTTTACCATGTATTCATGGGGGAAATTCGTACAAAAGTAAACATTGAAATTATTAATACTAGGGGGTGAGATATACAACCTTACATGCTAGGCTAAATCGCAACCCTAAGGGCGTAGGCAATCGAGAAACACGAGTCGCCTTTAAAATATCTTAGAAACTACCCATTTTAGCGATGTTTGATTTTGTATAGATTTTTTTTCGTGTTGACATACCTTACTGATACGACCAGAGGTCTTAGTCTGCATTTGATTCAATTTCAATCTCAATAACATTATGAAATTTAGATAGATTTTGGTTTCTTAGCATGGAAATATGTCCACGATTTGTCTATTTTGAATCCTGTGTCCCTACCCTAGTATAAGTTTTCGATGATTTCCATACTAAAATGATCGAATGATTCGATCGTTTGATTTAAGAACACTAATTCCACGCTTATAAGCGCTTATTAACGTGCAATTAGCTTTCGATAAAACTCGTACTAGCCCCACTCTGTATTGGTTTCCGAAAAAAAATGGTACGAATAAGAATTTATACAAGTATTTTCCCTATATCTATACGTATATATTTATTTATATTCTTTCATGAATAGTGTAAACATACACTCAAAATGAATAAAAACACACTTTCATAATTTTAAAATATACGATAAACTATTATTGTGTTGTATATTATATACTTAACGGACAGAAATATTTGAGAATATTCCGATATTTTTAGACTTTTGTTCTATCAACGGCAATATTCACAACTAGAGGTGGGCATTATAACGAAAGCTGATAAAAATATTTGATAAAAAAAAATAACCTCTCTAACGTTATTCATATTAAACCTTATTCGTTATTCGTAAGCTGTGAAAATAAGCCTAACAAAAATAATGTCTCAAAAAAAAAAGTTTATACCTTCAAAATAATCGTCTAAAATATTCCACTATTATTTTGCACCTCTAGATATCCGCCTGTTAAAAATAATCCACTATTATTTTCCGCCTTTACGTTATTCGTCTGATTTCTAACGTGGCCGTCTAAAATATTCAAACTATTATTTTGCACCTCTAGATATCCGCCTATTAAAAATAATCCACTATTATTTTCCGCCTTTACGTTATTCGTCTGATTTCTAACGTGGCCGTCTAAAATATTCAAACTATTATTTTGCGCCTTAACGTTATTTCTCTAACGTGGCTGTAATAGGCGTATACATATCACTGCCACTCTGCCGTGCCCTTGCAACTTCCCGGGTACAAAAGAAAGTGTATGGGTAGGTAGGTAGGTACCTATGTGTGTGTGTTTGTATGCCTTGATTTACTATAGACTATTATAGAGTGTTGTATATTCTTGTAGCAATTAATTGTAACTCTCCTAAGTCCATTTTTTTGCATGAGGTTAAAACGTTTGTTTATTTTCAATATCAAGTATAACTATTTTGACGACTAAACCAACATATGAAAATATTTATTTTATTTTATTATTCATCATATTGAGTTTTTCACTATTAGTTGTGCAGTACTGAACCAGGATTTATGAACTTTCTCTATACAACAATAATATTAAAAAGTAATAAAAAATTAAAATGGAAAAATTGTACGGTTGATAATTTTATGTAAATATTGTTCCTATTACATATATAAATTATTGTTATTATTCTTTAATACTTGTTTGCTGCTTTTATTGTTCTTTTGAACTGTTGTCAAAGGCACTTTGTGCCGGATTATTATTTTGATAAAATAAAATAAAAAGTATCATAGGCTAGGATTCGGTGTGGTCTTTTTCACCTCCTGCAAATCTTGGTAATTTCTCCTTAAAATTAAAATACGGATTGTTCGCAGTGATAAAGTGCTTCTAAAGGATTGAGAAAATTTGATTTTCCAAATATCTTTAACAGTAGATTGTAATTTATGGATGAATCGATTACTTTTTTCTCTGGGCCGGGATAATTTTTCATAAATGACGCACTTATACCTATTTATTTTAGCGAGTTTTTCATTTTGGTGAATATGAATATTTTAGCGAGTTTTTCATTGTTAGGAGTTTCGGAGACTCAAACATTACCACCCAATGGCGAACGTTGTTAATGTAAAGTGATCACACTAAGCCAGCCTTCGAAACAACAGTAGAAGACGGTCGTAAGCCCGTGGTGGTTTGTTCCATTCAAAAATCGAGAATCAGTAATGAATTTTTAGAGTCATATTAGTTGTTAGATAATTATTTAAGAATATGAAAAAATTAAGTAAAAGTGATATTGATTTGAGAGTTTCATCTAGTGGTGAGAGTTTCACCTAGTGGTGAGGGATACGAGGTACGTTAAAACTGCACCAAAAACCCGTTTTCGACAAAATCGGGATGTGCGAGGTTTACAAAATAGGTTGACCTTGTTAGAGACGAAAGGCGCGTGTATGTCCCATGAATGAACATATGAAATTATTGTTATTATTATTAACTTATTTTTGAGAACTTTTGTTTATTTTTTTAGTATCGTTTGTAGCGCGTATAGGTTTGGTTCGTTGTTCGTCGTTGCTTTTCTCTGATTATTTTATTCTCGCATACAAAATTCGTTTTTTTTCTATTAAAAATGCTTTATAATTATTTGACCTAAAATTGAGTCTTAATTAATAGATCGTGTGATTGTTTATCTTCGGGGGGGGGGGGGGGGTAAGTTGTTAATTTTTTACAACTATATAGGTATATTTAATATACGCTACGAAATAAATAAGCCTTTTAGGTTTTAAGCTTTTAAAAATAACGTTATTTAAAATTAACGAAACTGCTACAACGTTTTTTAATTTAAGCCGTTATTCCCACCTCTATTCACAACACGAAAAATAAGTTTGCTAGTCCGCGATTGAGTTTTCTGACAGCGAGTCAATTTCAACGCGATCGGTCCCATTAAAATCGGGATTGAATTTCAAGAATAGACCCTTTGAACCGAATCTATTCTCTGTAAAATCGAGGTGAGAACATGACTGCCAGGCAGACCACTCAATAGGTGGAAGCACAGCTGGCAGTAGGTGTGACCCTATCAAATGCTTTACAAAAGTCAGTGTATATCATAATATGGAGTCGACTTCATCTCGCTTTAATCGGGTTGTTGATGAGCAATCAAATTTGCAAGTGGATTATGATGAAAATATTGAGTGTTTATTTCATCATCCTTTAAAAAGAAAGAAATAGATCCTGCATAGTCACGTCATAATATTATTATTGTGTAGAAATATTTTCAACACAACTGTGCAATAAAAGTTTTTTGAGAATATGCCCCGGAGGACAGCATTATTTCGAAATTTCAAAATAGTTCCATTTCGTTGTTTGAAATTGCGAGCACAACCTCGAAAACTCTTTATTGGATATTCTATAAGAAGACGCATGCATCAAAAGGTTCGTACGAGAATGTTATTCAAAATGCGTCGTAGTACAAAGGAATAACGTCTTTTTGAAAATTCCTGAAAATATTTTATTAGATTTATGATAATGAGTTGAACTGAAAGGGAATGATGCTGTTGCTGTCCTCTTCTTTTTCGCATATCTGTCCCTGTCTAGTGATGCGCGCGCATCGCACAGCATCCCGTGGAAATTGTGAAATTCAATATAAGCACGGGGAGGTTTTCGATATTGGACGAAAAACTATTTTCCCGATATTATTTTTTTGTAAACTAAAAAAATGAAATAATATAAGGAAATAAACAAGTCTCCACAATACACATAACATAATATTTAATAAAAAAATTTCTCATAATTTAAATTCTCATAAATTATAAGTAAATTACGGACGAAATCTCATCTAGATTGAGAAATTCAGCCAAAAATAAACATAAATCTACCTCAAAAAGGATTGCAATCCTGTCGCAAACAGGCAGAACTGGTTGATGGGGAGAAAATAGTGAAACATATAATTTTCTCCAGCTATACTGAGTTGGGTTGATTTTCGTCGGCTATGGGTAATGTCAGCTTTGTTAAGGAAAAGGTAATAAATAAATCAATTAATAATTAAAAAAAATTGGTTAAAAAACCTATGTAGTCATTTATTTTATTTAACCTTTAATAATTGAATTCAAAAACATTGAATGGACTGTTTAATAATTAGATTTTTTATTCTTATTTATATCAGAAAAGTGTTAAATATAATGTTATAATAGTATTCTCGCTGAACTATTACCTATTGATCTAGCGAACTATTCCATTTGACTATTCAACATTTTTTTAAGTATCAGCTTAAATCAGCTTCTGAAAAAACGTTCTGAAGAATCTTTTAACGAAACGCATTTTCATAAACTACGACGGAGTATACAGAATCCAACAATGGAGCTTTCTATGTAGGCTGTGTTGGGAATGCTTCTGGAGCCGGCGAAATATCTTTCAGTACTCTGTGGTCCAGCCGGCGAGGACTGACGTTAATTCGGGCGTTCACACAAACCATAAAGGAGAAATACAAGGTTAAAGTGACATTAACCATCAAACAACGACAAAAATTTGTTAAAAACCCTCTTAAAAATAGAAGATTTTAAGATTATGTTGATTACTGTTAGCGTAAAGTGATCGTAAATAATTAAAATTATTATGTGTAGACAATAGATTCCGTAACACGTTTCTATAGGGGGGTCGACATATACTGCCTTCCGGTATTTTCATTATAAAAGGTAGTGTACACAGCTGTCAAATATAATAGGTAAAAATAACCTGAATGAAAATATTTGAAACAAAATATATTATAGTTAATTTTTTTTAGTGTTGAATCAGTGCAGTTTTTTATCTCGTGATTTTTTTTGGATAAATAAACAAAAAAAGGTAAGAGTTTTTTTTTAAATTATTTTAATAAGTTTTTAACAATTAATTGTATAAATACTTATATTTTTGTATAAATTTTTAATACGAGTATTCGATACATTTTTGTCCGTTCTACGTTATCTTATTCATAAGAAAAACCAACTTGCAAAAATATTGCATTACTGATGAATTTTCGAGTATTTTAATAAAACGATTAATTTTTTTCACATTTTTTATTATACTTACTATTTTCGAAGGTTTACATGTAGTTTTTCTGTCTACTGTGACCATGTACGACGTGTGCTGATGACACTAGTCAGGATAAAGCGTCTAGAAAAACAATTAATCGTTGTATATAAATTTGTAGATTTCTTTTCTTATTTGCCTTTTGTATTTTAATATAGCTACATAACATTTTCTCCTTGTTTTTTTTGGCCTTATTATTGTTTGTGAAAGCCCCTCGCCGAGAAACAAAGAGAAGGAGTAATACCGGGGCTTACTTTCGGTACTCCGCTGAAACCTCTCGGACGTCCAATTAAGCATTGGACAGAATGATCAGAGAGAAATGAAAATTTATGAACTCAACCTTTTTGTTACATCATTTATTTTTTGCCTTTAAATATTTAGAGACATAAAGCATCGTTTGTATTTTAGCTTTTTGTATGTGCTATTATAACAATAATTGTTATGCCATCTTCTTTCAATTCAGATGAAAAACCCCAAATAAATCCTTGATTTGGGCAATAATTTGTTCCAATTGGCGGCAAACAACTAGTTACAGGTTTTTCTTAGAAGGTAGAATTCCAGTAAAATGAATTCCATAGGACTAGAAAACATTTTAGTTATGTTCCTATGTTGATACTTAAATCTATTTTTGTGAGTTTTCTCTGCATACGAACTCTAAAGAATTCCACAGGAGTAGAAATCATTTTGGTTATGTTCCTATTTTGATACTTAAATCTATTTTTGTGAGTTTTCTCTGCATAAGAACTCTAAAGAATTCCACAGGAGTAGAAATCCTTTTAGTTATGTTCCTATGTTGATACTTAAATCTATTTTTGTGAGTTTTCTCTGCATAAGAACTCTAAAGAATTCCACAGGACTAGAAATCCTTTTAGTTATGTTCCTATTTTGATACTTAAGTCTATTTTTATGATTTATCTCTTAATATAGGAATTTGAGTTTGTTTTATGCACTCATCTTTTCAATATTCTTATCACTTCGACTCTATAGTTCATAGTCCATTTGAACGAGGGTTTTCACGGCTAGCCGCTACGAAAATTGGTTTTGCAACACAACTATAGTCCGAAATAATAATATGATTAGCATTAACATTATATAGCTCAGCATCCTGAACACTGATCAAGCAGGACGAAAATAGACTCCTTTAAAAGAATAGTCCTTGGCCGAAAAACTGGGCCTGTTAAAAGTGGTGAAATAGAGTCCATGCTCATTGAAATTCTACCAGGATATCAGCGTATTCAGGCTCATCAAGATAAATATAATTAGCCCTTCCTGTGATGTTAGGCAAACTTCTTTTCCAGACTTCTGCAGCTCTATATCGGCAGTCACTTTGTACCCCTGGTGTCTGCTCACTTTCTTTTCACTCCTTATCACTGTCTGTACACCTCCTTTTCTTTATAAAGGTATTTTCTACTGATAAAATGCAGTTGTGGTTCTTTATAATGTTCATAATATTTCTATATGTATACCTATTGAATGTACGATCATTGTTTATATTGTCACTGTTTTTTTTTTGTTTTATTGTTGACAATTTCGAGTACCCTATGAGACCTTTGGATAATTATGAATTTGAATTTGTGGTCTCCCTGGGTTTCAGCTACTGGTCCTCTGTCACCACTTCAAAGTTCCTTTGGTCAACCGGTCATCCATTGTTCTATTCTCAGCTCTATTTTAGTAATGCCGTTTTTGCCACTTCTGTTTAACCTTTGTTCTATCTATAAGATTCATTATGTTCTCTGTCCCTCAATCTGATGCCAAGAATCTTTATTTACATTACTCATTGGGTAACCGGAGTTTGTGCATAGTTCTGCTTGTGAAGTTAGTTCTATCAATGTAAAGTTATCCCGTTTTTCCTTTTAAATCGGGAATGTTTTTGAGTTATTAAATGTGCTTTCTATCACCACTCCTTTTGCTTTCAACTTAATCTTCGAGGCCGAGTTCTAGAATTTTATGTTTCTCATCTTTTCATGGTTCAGCTATGATAGTTTGCACTCTTTAACAGTTATAAATCTGCTTTGGCTCTAGTAAAATATTAGCGTTTCTTCCCATATTTTTTCAGGAGACATTTAGTATTTTTTAATTTTCTAATAGGCTTTTCAATTTGTTGATTTTTGATGTCCACGTTTTGAGCACTCATAATATTTGTATTGACATAAAAAGTAACAAAAATCTTACTTTAAGGAATATTGACACAATAACATTTAAAAGCACTTTGACTGGCACTCCTTGAAACATGAGATTTCACACCCTTCCGCTAGCAATTAGCATTATATTGTTGATCAGCTCAGAGGGGTGGTATTTGCTGTTAGGGTTGGTTTTATGTTCAGGGTTCTCCAGGGTATTCATCAAGCAACCCTATTCTTGAAACCTGTAGGATACCACTGGTATTTAATCAACAGATTTTATAAATATGTATAGCGCAGCCAAGAATACTTCGCTAAGTTCTGCCCAAAAATACAATACAATACTCCATTTTTGACCCCACTTAGGGGCATAGGGAGGTAACAAAAGCTCTCTACTGCGCTCAATCACGCGCAGCTCCAGTAAACTCCTCCCACACCATACCTAGATCTCTCAGCTCCGCATCGAAGGAACGAAACGCGGTATGAAAATGTCTTCCTTGTTTTCGAGAGCCTGATGAGAGGAAAAACAGCGCTCTCCTCGGCCAACAATCATTCGGTCTGTCAAGTCAATCTCTTCTCCATAATGTGTTTACGCCGGGT
Organism: Mystacides longicornis; assembly: GCA_963576905.1. Classification (NCBI taxonomy): domain Eukaryota; kingdom Metazoa; phylum Arthropoda; class Insecta; order Trichoptera; family Leptoceridae; genus Mystacides; species Mystacides longicornis. Next base: position 962,731 of record OY756438.1, read on the forward strand.
GTATAGCGTCGTTTGTGATGCGGTATTCCATATTGGGAACAATGTGGTACCACCGCATCAGGAAGGACGCTATAAGACGATCCTTTTACATCGTGATTCGTTTCTTCGAAGCAGAACTGAGGGATTTGGATTTTGATGTAGGAGGAGGTAATTGAAGCCGCTTAAAATCTGAGGCTTTTGTTGCCTCCCTATGCCTCAAAGGGGTGAGAAAGAGAGTATTATTTGTTTATTTTATGACTTATAAAGGGAACTTGGGCACATCATGATAGAGTGCTTGATAATAAGAAAAATACAAAACATTAAACATACAATCTTTACACAAGTCTCAAATGTGTATGTATGGGAAAGCAACCCTTTTTATGTTTCATGATTTGTCTATTGACATTTCTTTTGAGTGTATAAAAAAGAAGATTTTCGGAAAAACGGAAAGAACCGTAACTATTTTAGTACATAGCTAGATATATTATATTTATTTTCAACTAAAGTTTACATATACTTACCTTACATAAATTCGTTTTTCGTAATTCTTTACCCCTTAACCCATGACCTCTCCAGGTATATGGAGAGGAACTATAAGATGAAAGCTGTCTTGGATGTACCGAGCGGGAATTCCTTTTGTTGTACGGATGGCCGTGTTTGTGTGCGCCTGTTGTTCTTAACGAGGCCTCGCGGAAGCCAGCCGTGCGGAAGGCGTCCTCAGCCAAGTCTTACACGGCCCGACTTCAACCGAACCAAGTTTTTTTCAGCAGGTGAAATGGGAGCAAGTCAACATGTCTCTAATAACAGGTTGTTTTTGTCCAAAATTTGTAACAAATACTCTTTCGATGAATCTATAACTAAAATGTGGGCCAATGAGCTTTAGAAAACCTAGTGGATTTTTTTTTTACGATTGTGGGCTTTTACCGAGCTGTTTTTACGTAACGGAGCCGGAGCTCATGGCAAATAAAGACTACCAAAAACTTTTTTTTTTACCCATCACGCCGTGTCCCGAAGGGGGTAGGCAGAGAGTTCGGATTTCCATTCTGTCCTATCCAAACACACCTCGTTCGCTTCTTCCAAACGCATAACATTCCGCATACATGCTCTTCTATTCCTTTTGCTCCTGCCTTGGCCCTCCTCTAAGACTGAACCGATATGGTCGGACCATGTCATTCGAGGTCGGCCTCGTCTGCGTGCACCCATTCTTTCAGATTTATATATTCTTTTAGTCATTCTCTCCTCGTTCATTCTCTCTACATGCCCAAACCACCTTAATTTATTAACTTTCATTCTAGTCACTACGCTAACATCTACTCCACATTCCTTTCTAATATTCTCATTCCTCACCTTATCAATCAGTCTCTTTCCGCATATCCTACGCAGTGATCTCATTTCCACAGCATTTATTCCAACTTCCAGATTTTTCGTCCATGTACATGTTCATGTTACCTACTACTATACTACCAAAAACCATTAATGGTTAACAGGTCTCCCAGACCTCGGGACGAGCTTCGGATACGTATCGGTATGGCAAATAGCGTCTTTAACAACATGACCAAAATATGGAAAGCGTCGGCGTTTAGTGTAGAGAGGAAATGTAAACTGTTTGATTCGTGTGTAAGTCCTGGCACCTGATAAAGCCCAGGAACAAAAAGTCTCTGGTTTCAAAACGAAAATGCGTTGGTCACATCAGGATCGGGTATCAGATGGTACCAACGCATCACGAAGGACGCTATATTCCTACGCACCCAGAGTAGGCCCATCACTTCTACCATTATGAAGAAGAGATGGAATTGGCTGGGTCATGTGTTAAGGATGCCGAATGACAGTTGGCCGAGAAGAGCGCTATTCTGCCTCCTGGAGTTTGGGTTTGGATAAGATCTGGGATTCTAAAAATAAATAACAAAGTTGGCGTGATTGGCATCCCCCAAAGTACGAGCTCTGCTCAATTTTGGGGGTAATATATATATATAAAAAAATATGTATAACCAAATTTATTATTGCGTAGGTATATGTGTTTAATGTTCTTTTATTTCTTAATAAAAAATATTTGAATTTGAATTTTGAATTTGGTTCCAAGTCGAACCGGGCTGCTGGATTCAGCCAAGGCCCAAGCAAGGCTGTAGAGTTGATGATGTTGATTACATGAAAGTCTGTATTTGTTTACCCCTTTAGAAAAAAAATGAGGAAGCTGTTAAGAAAACACAAGAATTATGGTATGTGTGACGTTTAATACTGAATCTGAGATGTTGAAGATTTGCGTCTACATAGCTTCCTGTGTAGGTGTGCCTTAAATGTTTCAGAGCGTAACAAATGACACATCAGTAAGAAAAAAAGACAGTTTTAAATTGACTGCCTCGTCTCAAAGCGAAATAAAAAAGGTCAGTTGGGTTATTTGAATCATGTGCGAGAGAAACCGGATAGAATATTAAGAAACAACGGGGATGGCCGTGACGTCAATAGTTAAGTGTACGCGCTGCGGTCGTCAATAGGAGTACGTAAGCATTGTGTACGCACACTTTTATAATGATCAGCATAATATTACCATCTCAGAAGTCATTCAATTTACAGAAAATAAGAAAAAAAGTTTCAGTTATAGGAACGTGTTTTTTTTTTATTTTCTTAATTGTAATATTTCTTAATGTTAGTATGAGATGGTTGGTAGTCGAATGATATCAATCGGCGGCTCTCCTATGTACCTACGGCGTATTGGAGGTCGTGGGTTCGAATCCCGGTGTCGGCCGTTTCCACTTCCACCACACAAGCCTTCGAGTTAACCCAGATATGTTTATAAAATATGTATTTTATATTTACTTTCATTGTGACATTATTTGAACACCATCAGCTCAAGTTGCCACCTTTGTAAAATATTTGAATCGGACACAAACATATAAAAAGTTTATTCCATAAATTTGGTATCCGGAAGGGTGGAAATTCGCTAAAAAATGTCATTGAATAAATCTTATGACCCGGAAATTTTTAGTTTCGCCCGGACACACGTCGCGAAACCCTGACAGTTGGCAACACTGCATCAGCGGAAAGGCAAAAGCAGTCATGCTGATAAAACAAATACCTAAATATGTAGAAAGAGCTATTTGATGTAATCATTAACTCAATTCATTAAAAAGTAAAATTTTACAAATTTCAAATACTACGGGTTTACGACCATTTAATTGCGTTCGTTAATAATTTATTTTAATGTGGAGACATCTGTTGAATAGTGATAAGAACATTTTAAGCTACTAAATTTTATTATCAACCCTTAATCAATAGATGGCGCTAGGATCTTAAATATATCCATTTTAAGCTATTTCATTAATTCTCTATTGGCTATGTTGAAAGCGAATTTATAAAAATCTATAAATATTATTAAGGTACAGTGTACTTTCTCAGTTTACTATGCAAATTCAAACTGATAATAATTACCATTTGTCTGTCGATCCACGAAGGATGCTTCCACGGAAGAGTTCTACTCCTGGCTCGGAGCCAATTCAGCCAGCGGGAGCCTGTCTGAATTGCACACTTCTATGTTTATTTAATAAGCTTTCTATTAAGTTATTGGCAATCGACCGAGTAGTTTATCCGTGTTATTGACAGTCGAACGAGTATAATATGACTTTTGAAAAAAATATTATTGCTTTTTTACAATACCAACCAATTATTGACGATCTTTGATACCTCACTGACTTTTTACTGAGTCGCATAATAATTAACTTTGTTTTTTTTTAATGTCAGAACTAGCTTATTCTGTGATCTAACTGTGAATATTGAATTCGAATTTAAAAGAATGATTAAAAAGACTTTTAACCAATGTAATTCCGGCCGATGCGTCTGTTTTAAGCCACATATTTTTCATCCGAATTATTTCAATCGCACCAACTATCAAACAACTACTGACAGTTTGTGTCAAACGAAAATTTGATTTCAAAATAAGATTAATTCGCTTTTCGAGTTTTATAAAACAAATATCCATTAAAATCTACGTGGCAATATTTTTAATGTCAATGGTTGTCAGGTAAATAAATTGGCAATATTTTTAATGTCAATGGTTGTCAGGTAAAAATTGTTTTTCTATAGAATTATTCACAGATGGCGTGGTTGTATCGTTTTTTTTTTATTTTCAAAAGAAAAGTACATAATAACATAATATTTAAATAAATGTTATGGAATATATTGCCTCACTAGACCTAAGCCTGTTCCGAGACAATACTAATAAAAATAGTAAAGCAATGTTCCAAATCTCGCTGATAAAATTCGTTCCATACTTACTTTAATATTATATTTTATATTATTTGCTTTCCATTTATCACATTTTTAGTAATTATTCTGTTATCCGGAGCGAGAAAATCCTATCTACAAAAAATGAAAAAAATCTGTTCAGCTGATCTGAGTTATAAGTATTCGATTCGAGCTAACCGACTTTCTTTTTTATCATAAAATGTTATAAAAATATATTTTTAACTGGGTTGGCTGTCAGGATCTTTTCAGATAAGTTCGCCCTTTGAATTTTACAAACAATTTTCTCTATATTGTAATACAGACATTATTTACATACTAGCAGACCCATCAAACTTCGTTCAACATCTTCGTTCGATAACTCTTTCCAAAATATTTTCTTACTATCTGAAACATCATGGGAAATAAAAATTCGTTTATCAAACAACAAAAAATAAAATATCGATAGATGACGGCATAACCTCACAACAAATTAATCAAACTTAAATCATCTCTTTTTATTCACTTTTTGCGTTTTAATTTATGCAAAAATATATTTTGAAACTCAATGGTTGAAAGGTAAGTAAAAACTGCGTGTTTTATACATTGTTCACTGATGACGTTATTGTAGGTCCGTTCTACACTAACATTAATTTTATATTATTTTCTATCTATTTTTCCATTTTTTTTTAATAAATAGTAGCTATTCTATTATCCGGAGCGGAGAAGAATCTAATAAACTAAACACGATAAAAATCTGTTCAGCCGAACTCGAGTTATAAGTGTTCGCACTAACCCGACTTTCGTTTTATATTATAAAAGATTTGTGTATTTACGCGATGACATGATGTGTCACCATTTTGGTGAGTGCTGAGGGATGAACGGAGGGGGGTGCATATAGGTACAAAGAAGGTCTGCATACAAGTGTTACCATCTCACAAAATTTGATATTTTGAACAGATATTAATATGTAAATTAACTTATATAGATTCTAATACAATCAACAAGCATGTCCCGAGAGAATTGGTGAAAAATGAAAGCAATTTTTCTACAAACTAAGCTACATTGCAAAATAATATTTTTTTGCCGTTGTAAGACAAACATTAATTAAGGGCACACACCCGGGAGAACTCAATCGAATCACAGATAATTGCTTAATTGGGACAAGCCAGAAATGCTCAACGCAGACTTTGAGAGTAAACACAGCCCTAGGGGCTGGCGAAATTTCCGCTGACTATTTTTTTTCTATTCGTCTTCTGCTTATAAGATTTGGGATGTTTTTATCATTACAATACACTAAATTTATCACACCCTTGAGTATCGGAAAATAATAATTCTACTATTTTTTCTAGCATTAAGTATTTATTAATACAGTTGAATATCTTCTATTGAGAGGCGCCTATCATTGGATGTTGGATGTAATGTTTTTGTGTAGTGTTTTTTTGTGTGATATGTGAGTGCAGTATTTTTGTACTCTGTTTCAATTTTAATGTATAGAATTTTAATCTTACCATAACATTTCAGAAAAATTGATTTTAATGGAGTCTATTATTTCAATGGTATATACCTACGTGTGATTTGCTTCCTACTACACCGCCATCTCTTGGATTTTTTTTAAATTTAAAGCAATTATAAAGGAATTGTTTTTATTTCAAACTTATGACACGTCGAACTTTATCCCGCATCCGAAACTATTACATAATGCAATAAATTATTAGCTAAATAAAATCAAGTTTTTATGTCGTAAATTACATTTTTATTCATGTAATAATTATTTTTTTATTCTGGATTATGTCGAAGTTCGACGGGCGGGTCAGCTAGTCTCTAATTTAATTAAAGTCGGGTAATTGCGAACACTTATCACTCGAGTATGGCTGAACAGATTTTTCCGATGTTTGATTTATTGGATTATTCTCCGCTCCGAATAACAGAATAAAAAGTTGAATAAATGGATAAAAATTATATTAAATTTAGGCTTTTCTGTTGGGGAAATAACCGCCATCTGTTGGGAAAAATAATCGAACATTTTTAAGGGTACTATTTTCAAACTTTTTGACAATTTGTTAACATCTAGCTATAATATAAAAGAAAATAGGGTTAGTGCGAACACTTATAATTCGAGATCGGTTGAACAGATTTTCATTTTATTCTGGGTTAGGTCGAAGGTCGACGGGTAGGTCAGCTAGTTTTAAATATTCAGACTTATAAAACACTAGAGGTCCGCCCCAGCTTCGCACGGGTAGATAGATACTTAAAAATAATTTAGTTTTCATACAGATCCCTAACTTTTTCAAAATATTTTATAGCATATTATGTTAATCTGGAATAATTGCATTGCAATGTATCGTGTCACGTCACTTTACCACCGTGACTACTTTGCGCGGTATTTCTACTAACCTTGACCCCTCCCCGCTCCCGTACGCACTCTGCATCGGATAAGTTGAGATGATAAGAGACTATGCTTTTTTTCCAATACTCACATTTTTAAACTCGTGATAACTTTCGAATGGAATGTCCGAATTGAATAATTCAAAAAGTTATACAAACATATTGAAGCAGACTTGAATATGAACTAATTTATTTTAATAAGGAGTAATACCAAGATACCAAGAAAGAGCCTTTTCTAGAGGTTAAATTTTATTGATTTTTTTTAAATAAAGAAACATATATTGTGGCATAACTATAATAGTTAGACATATACTGTCGCGATACTTTTTGTAAATAATGATGTCTTCTACAAAATTGTAGTACATTGTTTTATTCTATCATCATTAGTTTTCACAGCGTTCGCGATAAAAAGAATATTTTAGGTAAATTTTTTACACCTTGGGTTACATTATTGAAGTTTTCGTAGGTTACCCACTTTTATTTGGAAATTAAATATAGCCTATGTTCACCGCCGATATTGTAGCTTCCCAAAAGCGAAAGAATTTTTCAAATCGGTTCAGTAGTTTTGGAGCCTATTCGATGCAAACAAACAAACAAACAAACAAACAAAAAATCAAATCTTTCCTCTTTATATATTAGTATAGATTATTATCAACACAAATATGTCCATTAAAAATAAAACTTATACATATTCATACATTCCTTCATCCCGTATGTATAAACATAATATTTTTTATATCAAGCACTAATCTAAAAAATACGGTCCACAAACTGCCGGCTAGTCAATTACCAATTCAGCTAAAGAATCGTGAAAATATTATTTGGTTGTTTTATTTCCGACATTGTTTACAGAAGAATTTAATTCCTGTTAATATATTTCTGGGTTTATTTATTCAGTCGAAATACAGCGTTTGCTCAACATATTTTTTTTTAATTTAAATATGGACCCATGTGGACTTAATTAGACCATCTCTGGGGACCTGTAGGGGTATTGTAAATGTGATTTTCACTAATAAAGGTAGGTTTTAATACTATCTCTAATATAAATGAAAGTCGGGTAAGTGCGAACACTAAGTGTTAAGTCTTATAACTCGAGATCGGCTGTACAGATTCTTCTGATCTTTGATTTATTGGATTCTTCTCCGCTCCGGATAAAAGAATAACTAATAAAAAGTTGAAAAAAAAAATGGATAATGGATAGTATAAATATAATATTAAAGTTAGTATGGAACCAATTTCCTGCGACGCCATAACAACAAAATTATGATGGTAGTTCCCTCTCATTCTTGCAAAAGTGATTGCCGCTCTTACGGTAGCCCATCCCACTAACTCCAATTTTCATACAAAGTCAACATCGGGCACATAGAGGTAGAATGTGTGTATATTCTCGCGTTGATCCCGCCTGAGTTTTAAATACGAATGAAATATGGATGTTTTGGAAATATTTTAATATTACTATTTATTAGCTTGACTCAATCGAATTAATTATGTAATTAAAGGGGGCGCAGTGCACATTATGTACATATGAACGGACCGCCTCGGGTTAGAACTTAGAACCACAGAACAACGTATGTAGGGAAAGCTAGTATTAAATAAAAGAAACCCCTTGTCATACTTTTTTATTTTTGATTCGTGACGTGTTTTTTTTTCGAAATTACATCACTCAACTACATACGTTTACCTAGATAGCGCCAGATGTGTGGTTTGCGGTGTCGCTACGATTCAAATTAATTATTTAATCACTAGCTCTAAATATATTAAAGTTAATGCTGCAAATTGTATTTAAGAACCTTCTCAAGCAGTTTGCACAGCTCTACGCAGATTCATATCTGACTTAGCATTTTTATTTTGAGCGTGATGCTCCCATATACGATAGAAAGCAGACAAACATTTCTGAATTATTATGTAGATGCAAGTCGCTCATTCAATCAGACACTGGGCTGTTCTTGTATAATTTTTCTTTATCCATTACTAGCTGACCCGCCCGTCGACCTAACTCAGAATAAAAAAAAATTGACTCATGACACGAATAAATTGTGATTTACGTCTTAAATTTAGCTAATAATCTATTGCATTATGTAATAGTTATCGTTGATTCAGATGCGGGATGAAAGTCGACGGGTCATAAGATAAGTTTGAAATCAAAACAATTCCTCTATAATTGCTTTACTTTTTAAAAAAATTCAAGAGATGGCGGTGTAGTAGAAAACTAGTCACATGTGAAACCTGTTAACTTATTGTATATATTATTGTTGAAATAATATACCACATTTAAAGCAAATTTTACTGAATTATTCTGGTAAGATAAAGAGCCTGTTAAGATTTGTTTTGTAAAATAACGCGTCATGTTTTAACATTTTAGCTGCCTTAATTTGTAGAACCGCAAAATCAACGCATGTCATATAATAATTATATTGCGTAATTTTATTCTGTTTTAACGTTTAAAGGGATTTCACATTTTCAGTGTTCAGACTGACACGTCGGCTGTCTACGTGTGTAAGTTGAATTTCACACATAACAACCGAGTAGCAAAGTGTGAAATTTACGCAATAATTACTTATGTATTACACACTTCACGTCATGTCTGTTTACATAACAACAACAAAAAAAAAGATAATTTCATTTCCAAAACATCCGTCAGACAGAATCTTATATATAAAAATGGAGAGCTATTTCCCGATGTCATCGAATCACGCCTAAACGGCTGGACCGATTTCGCTAATTCTTTTTTTTTGTCGTGTAGGCTTTTATCAGGAGAAGGTTGTTTTAGATGAAAAAAAATGCGTGGAAAAAAACTCTAAGTAGGCAACTTTATAAGTACTTTGTCCATATAATTCCAATTTTGAAATTTTGACAGAAATTGGTAATTGTTAGATAATTGGTGCGATTGACAGAATACGGATGGAATATACATGGTTTAAAACGGACGCATCTGTATGAATTACATTGGTCAAAATGATAAATAATTCATCACCATACAAATTCGAATTCAATATTCATAGTTAGGAACACAGGACAACGTCTGTCGGGAAAGCTAGTACATAAAATATATTTGTTTTTATTTTGTGAGAATGTTGTAAGCACGTTTCACAATTAAATTATATTTTAGGCATATTGTTTTTTAAGCGTCAAAAAAATCTATTTTATTACTTGGAAAAAACGAAAGTTTAGAAAAACATGTTTATTATTTTTTTATTTGTGCTAGTTTTAAATGATCTACATACCTTCTTATAAAATAAATATTTATTTTATTCTACGGTTTCATTCCACATAGGAACGTAGGGAGCACCAAATTCCTCCCACCTTGAATTGGAAAATTCTCACAACATGACAAAATCAACAGTTTTGTTTCAAAGGTACGGAACACTTTCGAAATATTAACGAAACTCTAATGGGAGGCAAAATTGATTACTCTTCAGCAAACTCTTATTTGTCATTCTTAACACATAAAAAATACATATCTGTTTTATTTATTTATTTATTAACATCGTTTTTATTTATTTATTTACGTCGTCCCATCCAATCCTATTCCCATCTTTACAGGAAGTGCGATTTATACGGTATATTTCAGAAAGTACGACTGAGCGAATGTCCATAGAACATCTTTAGGGCAATTCAAATACTTAAGTTAGTATGGAACGGATTTACTGCGACGCCAACGCCATCTACGAAAAATTATATAACAACAAAATTATTGTTTACCTGACAACCATTGACATTAAAACTATTAGTACGCAAATTTATGATAGAATTTCTTTCAAGCTTTCAGAAATATTATTTTTAATATTCAATCATATTTTGTACGTATTTTTATATAAATTACAAATTCGAAATCAATATTCATAGTAAGGACTACAGGACAACTTCTGTCGGGGAAGCTAGTTGTATATAGATATTTTTTACGTTAAAATGTTGGCTTTTCAAAAAAAAAAAAAATAAAACATTAAAAAAGAGAGGAAATAAGTCAGTACATAAATTAAGGCAGAATTTTGTGGTTAAAGCTGTGTGTTTGTCCATCTGAGAAGAGAGATGTAATTAGATGGAGGTAGAGCTGTACCTGTTGGGGAAAGAAATTAGTTTGGCCCTGTGAATAATTAATTAGGGGAGGCTTATCGTGTGTCCGTTCCCTTCTGTGCCCTCCCTTTGTGCCCCCCCTTTGTGCCCCTATCGATTAAAAACCTCAACCGAAACAACGCACTAACATAATAAAACTCAGAAAAATAATATAACATGGCATTTAAGTCAATATGACGGTAATATAAAACAATACCTTTATAGAATAACTTAACACACTTCATAATGTCTTTTATTTATTTATTTAAATAAATATAAATAAATATAATATAAATAAATAAATAATGTCTTATTTTGTACTGTACCGCCATCTCTTCAAAAAATAACCCAAAGTTTTAAAATCATATTACCTAGTTTGTTGAATTTCGTCTTTTCAGAATAAACAAAGGCGCGTTGACGCTTTAACTTATCAGCTGAATTAAATTCCGTAAATTGAGTTTATATGAATGATTGTCTATTGGGATAGTCGGAACCAGCATATAACGTCATACTATATTTTTTTTATCAGATATTAGTTTTTATATTATTTGTCAGAAAAAAGTGTTAAGCCACGGCTACACTATGAGCCATGCTAGCCAAATAGAGGCTCTGGCCCATCATGGGCAAGTAGTGTGGCCGCTTCACCAATGACCAATATCGCCCAATATTATTTGACATTGGCCGTTAATTGTATAGGTGCTTGTCGATGGAGTCCGCAAGTATTCACCAATATTGGACCAATGTTGACAGCTGTCATGTCTTCCAGGTTGTTATTTTCATAGTGTTTTGTACATTTTGTTTTAAATTCAGATGAAATAATGGAAGTTGACAATGATATGGCATTAATTGAAGCACCCTATTCAGTGATACATGCGGCATCTGCTTTTCTGTTATTCTTATATTTTGTTTGGGTTCTGTTTTATACTGCACCACTTAATCGCGTGGTGCCAGCGACTTTCACGCGTAACTACGAGCCCAAATAATGAAAAACGCAAACGGCAAAGACGTTGGTGGATTCTTTCTTTAAACCACTCGAGAACTAAGTTTGTACACATGATTCTAGTGTTCTTATAAATATTTGTTATTTACATTTCTGTTATAGTCAAAATCAACCTGTAAGAGATAGGTAAATATAGGTATACCTATTGCAAAACAATAAACATCAATTAAAATTGAAGGTTAGGTTTAATAAAATTATGAATGTTTTTATTGTGTATATTTGGGAATTGGAAGTCATATTAAAATATTCCTTTTTGCCTATGGGAGAAACTCTATTGAAATTTCCCACTCAGATAGGAGTATACAGTGAATAATTTGGGAGTGGAATGTAAAATCTACATAATATTTTAGAAATGTTTTTTTATTTGCCTTTTGTCGTTACTTTACGGTATGTCCGAGCATCACGCCTAAACGGCTGAACCGATTTCGCTAATTCTTTTTTTGTCGTGTTGGCTTTTATCAGTAGAAGGTTCTTATGAAAGAAAAAATTAAGAAAGTTGCGTGGTAAATCTACATAATAATTCAGAAATGTTTTTTTATTAGCTTTTTACCTAATGTCATCGCATCACGCCTAAACGGCTGAACCGATTTCACTAATTCTTTTTTTGTCGTGTTGGCTTTTATCAGTAGAAGGTTCTTATGAAAGAAAAAATTAAGAAAGTTGCGTGGTAAATCTACATAATAATTCAGAAATGTTTTTTTATTAGCTTTTTACCTAATGTCATCGCATCACGCCTAAACGGCTGAACCGATTTCACTAATTCTTTTTTTGTCGTGTTGGCTTTTATCAGTAGAAGGTTCTTATGAAAGAAAAAATTAAAAAAGTTGCGTGGTAAATTGGGAAATTAAATAAAACTCGTATTAGCCCCTCCTTCTCTATCTACATAATAATTCAGAAATGTTTTTTTATTTGCTTTTTACCGTATGTCATAGCATCACGCTCAAAATACAAATGCTACGTCAGATATGAATCTGCACAGAGCCGTGCAAAATGCCGGAGAAGGTTCTTTAAAACAATTTGCTGCATTAACTTTAATATATTTAGAGCTATTTAAAAAACCCTATTTTTTAGGATCTTCATACAAAATTGTAATAAACATTAAAAGTGTCATTCTTCTTTTTCTGTGCTTATGTCAGTTATAGAGGTCTGTTAAGCAATGGGAAGCTAGACTAGAACCTGTTTAATTACCTACCGATCAAGCCTGACAATCGGAATCAAAAACGTAAAGCAAAACGGGCATAAGCTAGTGATAAATAAAAGCAAGAATTAATTAATGGATCAGTGATAGAAACATTGAGCGCCAGTCTATCCTCGTGCCACGTACCAGCTGTCAAAGTTGGGCCAATAGTGTAGCCAAGTGTACAAGTATATTTGCCAAATGTTGCTACTTGGCAATGCTTGGGCCACAGCCTCTATTTGACCAGCATGGGCCATAGTGTAGCCGTAGCTTTATACTTTAATTACTTAATCCACGCTCGCTCCCAGTGTGGAGCATGCAGACGCTATGAAGTTCCTCGAAGCCTCTCTATCTTGCACCAGTTGCACATTTTCATTCATGCTTAGTCCAGCATCTTGTAGAATCGCAGTGTATGCCTGATTTATTTGTTAACTCGCCTAACTGCCTCGCCTTCTTGTTCCATCCGGATTGTATAGAAAAAACTTGTGTATTCAAGACTCTCGGGGGACATGCGGAGAACGTGGCCAAGCCAGCTCAATCTGCGATTCTGGATTACTGCTGAGGTGATTGGCTGTTGTGTTATTCTGGCGCATACAACAAACAAACACACTCAGAAAAAAAAAACAATGAAAAAAGAATTCGGAATTTTCAAAATGTTGTATCCTCCCATTGTTGATAAGGTTTCTCACCAATGTACAAAAATCACACTTACTACCCTTGAAATAACGAATGATTCTGGATACAAGGCTTGAAAAGTCTTCCCACTGGATGGATGCTCCTAATTCCAGCGGCTCACCGCAGTATCTGGATGAGAGAGATTAGAGGTGAGGCGGATCGGAAATACCATCTTTCCGGGAATCGAGGGCGTGGCAGATGGAATCTCTCTCCCGGAAGCAGCATCCCCCACCACCACAAAGTCGATTAAACACTCGACAAAATAAAATTAATTAAAGTGGTAGGATTTTATTTGTAAGTATATTAAAATATCAAATTATTACGAGCTAAAAGTGTTCTGTTAATATTGATTTCGATATTTTGTTTATGAATCTGAGCTTAATTAAAATACAACACAAAAACTTTTGACATGTTTCACAGAAAGCAAACCTTGTGTTGTGTAAAGCCCCCCATTCGCTATCACTCAGATCTGTCAAAATGGAGTGATATCGCTTCAGAAAATACCGTATTATGTCAACCCCCAAGTGCTTTTAAGGGTCTATAGATGAAGAAAAGTATCCTAATAAATAAATGTTTATCTATGTCTCGCAATAGATATTTAAAATGTTACAATTTTTCCTAATATGAATAAAATAATTAATTATATAGTGCTTGTATTTGAGAAAGACATTGTTTTTAAAATAAACATAATAAACCTTTTGCAAACCGCAGATAAAATCATCGATTAGGTATATTGACAGAGCGGAGTATTAAGGGTTAAATAATATATTTTTGACTCTGTCGATTCGTTTATTATTGGAATTCCCACAAATTGGATAACGCTTGGAATAATATTGGGATGTCTCCCTCGATTGGCTCTCCTGAATTAAATAATACATAAAGGCCCCAAATAATAAAGTATGAAGACCCTTTCCCGTGATGTTTGTTGGGTAGTGGCGGGCTATATTGGACTCGCAATGTCCTTCCACAACGCTTCTCTCATTGGTTCGAGATTCCTCGATAAATTTATTATAATAAGGCATGTACCTACTTTTTAGAAATTTGGCTTATGAAAACTGCTCTGGCAGTTAAGTTTTATTTTGGAATAAAGACAAAAGGTTTATCAGCGATTTGTTAATGTGTTATCATTATCAACAACTACTGCCGTTTTAAACACTGACTATGTGAAAAACTTCAATGGTGTTACCCATGCTCAATCAACAGTCAACAAAAAGCAGCGACTATGTGAAAGACTTTGATAGTGTCGGTCATGAATTCATGATTTATTTACAGTCAACAATTAACCGTGATCATGAGAAAGATTTTGATAGTGTTGCCCATAATAATTTATCATCAGTAAACGTAAAACAGTGACTTTGTGAAAGACTTCGATAGTGTCGCTCATGATAATCAACAGTAACAAAATTCTGTGGGATTTTTGTACGAATTGTGCCACGTAATTCCGTTTTTTCGCTTAAATGATATCTCAACACAAACCAGTAAAAAACGGTTAATAAATGTGTTTTTCGAAATATCAAATCTCACGTATTTTAGAACGAATGGCCCCAATCGTGTTACATTTGAACGTGGTCAGATTTATCCTCTTTTTTTGGCATTCGAAAGTGACCGCTACCATTTGTGAATTCGCTCGTAATATAAAGCTTATAACGGCGTGCAAATACGTTTCGGACGTGATGCTACGTATTATTATATATCTCTGGAAGCCTGAACGGAAGTATATACTTTGTGTAGGGATGTTATAGAGCTTAAGATAGCTTACAGTACACCCGCGTTATTAACTATTTATAGTTTGTGTTAAAGAAATATTTATGTGAAGAAGTTTCCGTTGATATTGAATGTTACAGCCCAAGGTTGTATTGCTATCTCGCTCGTGCCTCACAATGGAAGTGTTTATGTTAGCGCCATCTAGTGGTAAAATTATCGATGTAGTACGCAAAATTTGAGATATGTGTATATTTAAGTGCGATGTGTAAACAGAATGGTAAGTTGTTTCTCTGATAATATAGATGGCTATTGTACAACTCCAAAAACGGACGCCGAGCATGTTTTAAAGAAATGTGTATCTTTGATGGTACCTACGTTAAAAAATCTGTCTGATAATGGAGAAAGGAGAGTTACTGCGAGTGCAGAGTTCTGAAGACGGTGAAAAACATTGTGCATAATTGCTGACTCAAAAATTTTAATAAAAAATCATATAATGGGCCATTTACACTTTGGCGAAGTAGCAAATCTGATTTGCAGGTGCGAGTTGCGGATTAAAATTGTAAACTTTAAGCGAGTATCCATTTCTGTCAAGTCCAAAATACCTCCATTAAGTTCAAGGTGTGTTTTTTTTTCCGCCAACGGGGGCATAACTGACAAACATGGTGCGCGTTCCTTCATTTGCGGTATTCTTCGCATGTGGGAAAAGAGAGAGTGACGAGAGATTTGCGAAAAATAGAACCCGTTTCTATAATAATTGTTAAGTTGACAAACTGCACTTCACACGCAAGCCGCAGTTCTTTCCACCCTTAGTTACTATTTTTGTTACTTCGCACTCACACCGCTTGCTACTTCGCAAAATGAAAATGGGCCATAATATCACGGTTGTAAATCCAATGGCAGTGGATTGGTTGATGGTGCGGACATTTAATATAGTTTGAATTTTCACATAACTCAACTTTTCGTTCTCTATAATTTACCCATGACTCTTGTTTTGTGTGTGATGACGTCGTGTGTTAGTTAAGATGTAAGGCTCCATAATGCCCACAGTACAGCCGTCGTGACTCCGTGTTGTTCCTAATTTATCCAATCTTCTTCAACTAAAAGGTTCTCTTACTTTATACCACCCATACATAAATTAATCTCTTCGCTTAGGTACGTGCGCACTTCTTTTTCTGACAAAATGGAAATTTGTAATTTATCTATGGTTAAAAGTATCTAAACCATACACAACTTAAATTTGTTAACAATACTGAGATGAAAACTTCAACGTAAAATGTGACGTTTACGATTCTTTTTTGTAATGGTCTGTTTTCCTACGAATACGGACTTTGATCTTGTTAAATTATAGGTAGATACTTATTGAGTTTTGTTAGTAGAATCTAAGGAAGTCAACGATTTTAGACTTCGCAGTGATTTTAAGAAAAAAACTCCACTACCTTCTTCAACGAACATTAAACAAAACACATATTTTTAAAAAGTATCATCTAGAAAAAATAATAAACAAGACAAATTTAGTTGCGGCCCCTTTGCTCCATGCTATTATTATCTACATTTTTTATATTTTAAAAATGGAGAGCTAATTTCCGCTGTCATCGCATCATGCTTAAACGGCTGGACCGATTTCGCTAATTCTTTTTTTGTCGTGTTGGATTTAGTCAGGAGAAGGTTCTTATGAAAGAAAAAAATAAGAAAATTGCTTGGAAAATTTGAAAATCAAAGAAAACTCCAAGTAGGTAACCTTCTTAGTGCCTTTAAGAATATAACTTTTATTTCAAATTTTAAAAGATAAAACTAAATCAAAGTTTGACAGGAACTGTCAGTTATATGTGGTTTGAAATAGATGCATCGATCTGCATGACAACGTCCGTCGGGAAAGCTTGTTCAATATAGAGATCATAAAAGTTACGCAAATAAAAAAGAATTGAATGAAAAAGAAATATCTCAAATCAAACGCACTGGGCCATGAATGAATGAAACATGATTTGCTGCACAAAGAGACCCACATCAAACAGAACCGCCTCCACAGACAGTCTCCTGGGGGATCTGGACAATGCCAAGAGTCGGTCTCCCCTGCTCAAAGGATGCATACAGACAGATTTACACGCTTCACTAACCACAGGGAGGGGAGGAATTCACGTTCCGTATCTTTTTCTTTGAAATTGAATTGAAAAGTCGTGTCTCGTAAACGTTTTTTTCTTTTAATGCCGAATGTGTGAATCTGACAATATTATTTCTCAATTGGAATTAGGTGAATTTCAACTAGGGGGAATAAATCTTTTATTTTTATTTTTTAATCTTATCCAGAATCTACAGAAAGTTCAGAAAGTTTGCGCGGAGCAGTGGAAAATTTAACAAAACTTAAAAAACCTTAATACTTGTACAACTAGCTTTCCCAACAGTTGTTGTCCTGTAGTCTTTACTATGAATATTGATTTCAAATTTGTAATTTATACAAAAATACGTTTAAAAGATGTGTGAATTACAAAAAATTATTTTTGAGCGCTCAAAAAAAATTCCATTAAAAATCTCCGTATAAATATTTTTAATGTCAATGGTTGTCAGGTGTTTCCAAAATTATAAATAAATAAACAATAATTTAGTTGCTATAGAATTTTCCATAGATGATATAGAAATCCGTTCTATACTAACTTTAATATTATTTCTTATGCATTTTCAACTTTTTAACAGTTATTCTGTTGTTCGGAGCGGATAAGAATCCAATAAACCAAAAATGATACAAATCTGTTCAGCCGATCTCAAGTTTTAATACGTGTTCGTACTTACCCGACTATCTTTTATATGATAGATTTAATTCTAATTTTGAAATTAAATTGGCGTTTGACGAAACTGAGAGTTTTGTTTGATAGTCGGTGTGATTGAAAGAATGCGGATGGAAAATTTATGGTTTAAAACAGATGCATCGGTCGAAATATTAAATTTGTTAAATAGGTAATTATTTTTCATCGTACAAATTCGAATTCAATAATATTCAAATTTAGGACTACCTACAGGATAACGTCTGTCGGGAAATTTAGTAGGTACTTAAGACAATTCAACAACTCACTTCTGTAAAAACCCCATTCAAGATTCAGTTATGGTCTTTCTATTTATCTATGGTCTGTTTCAAAGATGAACAGGCAAAATAGTATATCAGTCTTACCAAAGATACTGATAATAATTCATTGGATTACCTCTTCTTTGTCTGAGGTGTGGCGGAGTGCCCCGGGATCCCACCACAGCCACTCGGCCACAAATCATAGCCGCTGTCACCAGAGGACTGTCCCACCGAGTAATGGCCCCGCAAATCTATTTTAAACCCCGCGGCAACTGCTTTTAAAAGCATTACTATTTCACTCTAATGTCTCCTTGTGTTATATTATTTATTAGATTACTAGCATTCCCCAAAGAGGTTGTCCCATCTTAGCTATGAATATTGAATTGGAATTCGTATAATGATAAATTATTAATTACACATTTATCCGCATCTGTTCTAAACGATTTTATTTTAACCTTCTTCTACGCTGTCGTCTTTGTCCCATTATTTGGGATCGGCTCCCCTAATCTTTCTTTGCCAAGACTGTCTATCAAGCGCCAGCTCTAGTTCCACAAGAGGCCCCTTTCGATGCTCGACAACCACATGGCGGGTGGTTGGCCTGTTCTCCTGGCTGGAGTTTTAATGCCCATAGCTCTCTGGATCATGTTGTCTTAAGTATGATCACCTCATAACATGCCCATATCATCTTAGACTGTTTTCCGTTATTTTTTCGGTTTAGGTATAATATATTGTCAAAATCACTAAGAAGGTTGCCAAAATGAAATTTTCTAATGTTAATAATTTGAATGCATAAAAGAAGTAGCGAAATCGGTCCGATCGTTCTCGAGTGATGCGATGACCAAGGGAAACAGAGCTCCATTTTTATATATAGAGATTCGATAAAGTATTCTTAATGTTCTCAGAAGATTATATAAAGAACGAAAATATCGCGGAAACTCAAAGGTAAATCCGGACGTTATAAACGAAATGACAATGTTACTGCAGCCTTCAAAGACCAAGCTGTTGTTTCATTGTTTAAAAAAAAAATTCTCATAAATTGTTTTCAAAGTAGGTTTTGTTACATTTTTTGGAAGGCTCCATCAATACATTTTTTTGCAAATGATTCTGGACCAAGAAAACTCTGCAGTGGATGCCAAGACCAGGCCATAGAACCCAGGTAGGCCACAGCTGAGGTGGTCTGACGATATTAGGAGAGTGGCCTGCAATCAATGGCACAGAATGGCAAGAGACAGAGAATTATGAAAATCGAGAAGGGAGGCCTATGTCCAATACCGGACGAGAGAGGGCTGATCATGTTGATGAATCTGTGCTCACTACAAGTGAATACAAATAATAACATTTTTGACTTGTTTAAATCACGCTATGACTTTTTGTAAATTATTCATTACGAACGAAAAAATACGTAAACTTCTTGAGATAATTAAACCTTTCGACCGTGGCTACTTGGTGGAATATAGGTAGGCACTTCAAACTTATTTGAAAGAAACAAAATATTTAGTTTTTTTTTTCCACAATATTTAGGTATTAAGCTAACCGGTTAAGCTAAGAGTTACCATCTACTAGCCTGACGAAGAAGACGTTCGGTCTTCGAAAACCGGTTAGCTGAATAAACATTGTGGAAAAAACTAAATATTTTGTTTCTTTCAAATAACTAAACTTCTTGTCTAATACAAAATTGACAACAGAACCCATGCACCACTAAATGTTACCGGGTAGGCGGCGATAGTTTTTCATCTATTCTACTCGTAATACAGATACCAATAAGTAAGTAGTTTTCTTTTTTTTTCAAATATGTAACAACTGATGAGGTGGTTGGTAGACCAGCGGTTACGAAGCCGCCTTTCGCACTGTTTCGGGCGGAGGTCGTGGGTTCGAATCCCGGCCGTGTCGACCATTTTCCGCTTTCACGACACAAGCATTTGCTTACTGTGAAAGATGTCAAAAGCGTATTTGTGTTCACTTCGCGAGCACAGATTCATTTAAAAAAAAAAAAAAACAACTAAACACTCTAAGAATTCATTACTGATGTTCGATTTTTAAATGAAACAAACCACTACAGACTTACGACCGTCTTCTACTGTTATTTCGAAGGCTGGCTAAGTGTGATAACTTTACGTTAACAACGTTCGCCATTAGGTGGTAATGTTTGAGTCTTAGAAAATCCTAATCACGAGAATTCTCGACATGTTCAACATGTCGAAAAATCCCATGTATATACAACAAGTAGATATTTAATAATTATTAATGAAATACATATACATAGAGATAAAAGTTGGAAATTATTGAGAACAAGAGAGCAACCAAATCAAAAGACTGCGACTGCTATGATGTATTTGGCATTCTTTTTTTTCTCCTTAAGATCCTGCAAATCTGTTTATGCTGCCGTTATAGCCTCTTGCTCACGACACGAGGAGTTCTGTCATCTGTCATTCTATTCACGACGTGATCGTTCCAATGCCGCATTCGTTCAGTTCCCATTTGTAAAGTTTTAATTATTGGAAACAAATAATATGTACCTAACGTTAATTTGAAAGTTGGTCCATTAATACAAGTTGAATCATACGCAATAAAATTACCGTGGTCCGTTCATGTCCCGCGAGAGACTAGTAGACTACTTTATAAAAGTTGTAACAGTTATTGTTATATCGGGCAATCGTGTCTTTTTACGATGAACAACAAAACGAATTAAAAATATACCTACTTATCTATATATATATTAATTCGTGAAAGAAGTACTTTATGACGATTTATACGAAAAATTCGCGGACGGAGGAGTCTGAAATTTTGCAGACTTATAGTATACTAGCTTATACCCGTCTTGCTTTACGTTTTTGATTCCGATTGTCAGGCTTGATCGGTAGGTAATTAAACAGGTTCTAGTCTAGCTTCCCATTGCTTAACAGACCTCTATAACTGACACAAGCACAGGAAAAGAAGAATGACACTTTTAAAATTTTTGTTTCACCGACCTCATAATATTATACGAACCTACCGACATAATTTGCAAGTTTTCATAGCGAGAGAGATAGCTCTGTGGTTTGAATCTTAGCTACATTCCCTAATGTGTGATAATTAATTAGGCTCTCCACCCATAGAGGGTGATTTGCGCTATCTGTCAAACTTCAAAATGGAGGAATCATTTTGCAATTTTTTTCATTAAATCTTTATTTATTGAGAATAATTTTGAAGTGGTTGGTGACCCAGCGGTTACAACGCCGGCTTTCGTACTGCGGACGTCGTGGTTCGATCCCAGGTGCCGACCATCTTCCTCTTTCACGACACAAGCTTTAAGTAGCTTACTGTGAAAGAGTCAAGGAGTGTATTTGTGTTCACTTTGAGTGAGCACAGATTCATTTTAAAAAAAAAAAAAAAAAAAAAAAAAAAAAAAAAAAAAAAAAAAAATAAGATTTGAATAACATTTATATGTATAACAAATCAATCTATAATTATTTTTTTACATTTTCATACCGTAATACCAAGATCCCATTCAACTTTTACATGAGTAATTTTGTTTCCAAAATATGGCTTACTGTCTTTTTGAGAAATTTGTATGAAGATCCTAAAAAAATAGAGTTTTTTAAATAGCTCCAAATATATCAAAGTTAATGCAGCAAATTGTATTTAAGAACCTTCTCAAGCAAATTGCACCGCTCTGCGCAGATTCATATCTGACGTAGCATTTGTATTTTGAGCGTGATGTTCACATATACGATAGAAAGCACACAAATATTTGTCAATTATTATGTAGATTTATGGAGAATGAGTTGCGAATGCTGATATTTTTTTTATGTTTGCATAAACCTAGAATAAATCAATAAAATTAAATCAGACTTCGTAGCCTGGTTGCATAATGACTTGCAGAAAAAATAATAAGATAATAAGGTTAAGAATGGGCTTGCAAACATCATAATCCTTTCAAATGGTCTGTACAGACCTGAACACGCGCTGTAACGAACCAATGTAACGTTGCATGTAACGTATCACAATTCCATAGTACGAACAAACTTTCGTTACTACCCACAACGTACTGTATGGACCCAAAGAGGTATCGCAAACTTCATGAATATCTACATAATAATTCAGAAATGTTTGTCTGCTTTCTATCGTATATGTGAACATCACGCTCAAAATACAAATGCTACGTCAGATATGAATCTGCGCCGAGCGGTGCAATTTGCTTGAGAAGGTTCTTAAATATAATTTGCTGCATTAACTTTAATATATTTGGAGCTATTTAAAAAACTCTATTTTTTTAGGATCTTCATACAAATTTCTCAAAAAGACAGTAAGTCATCTTTTGGAAACAAAATTACTCATGTAAACGTTGAATGGAATCTTGGTATTACGGTATGAAAATGTAATAAAATAATTGTAGATTGATTTGTTATACATATAAATGTTATTCAAATCTTATTATTCTCAATAAATAAAGATTTAATGAAGAAATTTGCAGTTTGATTTTGAAGTTTGACAGGTACAAATCACCCTCTATGAGTGGAATGCCTAATTAATTATAAAAGTAGGGAATGTAGCTAAGATTCAAACCACAGAGCTCTCTATGAAAACTTGCAAATTATGTCGGTAGGTTCGTATAATATTATGAGGTCGGTAAAACAAAAATTGTAAAAGTGTCATTCTTCTTTTTCTGTGCTTATGTCAGTTATAGAGGTCTGTTAAGCAATGGGTAGCTAGACTAGAACCTGTTTAATTACCTACCGATCAAGCCTGACAATCGGAATCAAAAACGTAAAGCAAGACGGGTATAAGCTAGTTGATAAATAACTACATAATATTATAATACTCTGAGTTATCGGTTTACGATAGTTCGGTCAACGGAAACTTTTATTAAGGATTTAAAAAAATATATATTAAAAAAATCGGATGATACGGATAATCTCACATTGTAACTACTAGGTGAACACAAATACACTCTTTGAATCTTTCACAGTAAGCTACTTAAAGCTTGTGTCGTGAAAGAGGAAGATGGTTGGCACCTGGGATTGAACCACGACCTCCGCACGAAACAGTGCGAAAGCCGGCGTCGTAACTGCTAGTCTATCAACCACTTCATGTCATTATTAAGTACCTAAGGGGTAGGCAGAAAGAGAGAAAGAGCGAACCTCCACTCTTTCTATCCATGCACACTTCTTTTGCTTCGTCCACCGACATCGATAAATATGTTCGATCCACATCATTCTCGCTCGGCCACGCTTTCTCACACCCTTCCTTTCAGCTCTATACATTTTCTTTGTCATTCTGTTTACATCCATTCTTTCCCCATACACAGCACAAACCATCTCAACTTATTGACTTTCTTCTTTGTCACTACACTAACTTCCACACCACATTCTTTCCTAATATTCTCATTCCTTTCCATATCACACAGAGTCTTTCCACATATTCTTCGTAGAGCTCTCATCTCTACATTTTTCGTGTTTTTGTCCATGTCCCAGTTTCAAATCCATACAGCAATGATGGTATTTCGTTATGCACTAGTTAACGAGTAATGCTTGGATCTGATAATTCCAATACGCTGCATAAAGAATAAAATAAATAAATAAAAATAAATAAATAAATCTATCACTCACTGTATTTCATCGTCGATGCGAGGTGGAATCTAAAATGAAGTTATGTACGGTGTGTCGTCCAACTACCCCCCCCCCATGAGTGTATTTTATTCAGGACATTATGACGATAAGCTGAGTCGGGGGTGGAGGATGACGCAAGTCATTCTATAGTACACCCTTTTCCTCCCTAACGATGCTTTCTTCCACAAAGCTCTCTGCGAGTAGGTACGACTTTAACTAATCGTCTATGTAATGAGATTTCTTCTATTTGCTCTATCCGAAGTCTTCCTTTCAAACTTTTTGGATTCATTGAATGGTTGAGTGTGTATAATTCGAATAAATTCTATCACATTTATGCATCTGAGAGAACGAAGATATTTAGTCATTATACTCATTAGTTGTTACATATTCGTTAAGATCTAGTCCTGAAAATGGTCACAAGAATCTAGACATAATTAGAACGTTGTGCACCAACAAAGCCAATAGGCGCAAAAGATTAGACATTAACATAAATGGATATATTCATTTCCTGGCGCAAAAGACATGACAGCAGTCGCAGTCTTTAAATTTGGTTGCTCTCTTGTTTACTATATGATGAACATGCATTTCTTGGTGGAGTTTATTTGAAAATTATGTTCAAATAAAAGATTGTATAACATTTCCACATTTTTTTATTATCCTGACTAGTTTCGTAATCTCCTGTGACCATGTAGGACGTGTGCCTATGAAACTAGTTAGGGTAATAAACATTGTGGAAAAGCTACACAATCTTTAATTTGAACTTTATGCTCTCTTGTTCTCAATTATTTCCAACTTTTATCTCGTCTCATTAATTATTAAATATCTATTTGCTGTACCTATACATGGGAAACGATTAGGAGTTTCGGAGTATTAAAATTTACAACCTAATGGCGAACGTTGTTAACGTAAAGCGACCACACTAAGCCAGCGTTCGAAACAACAGTAGAGGACGGTCGTGTGCCCATAGTCGTTTTTTCCATTTAAAAATCGAACATCAGTTATGAATTGTTAGTCATTAGTTGTTACATATTCGAGAAGATATTTAAATACTTATGTGTGTTTGAATCTGTGATAGTGGGGGTGTACCTATATCCTTATTTTATATTAGAATGTGGGCTCACTCAAAGTGAACATAAATTAACGTTCGACATCTTTCACACTAAGCAAAGGGCTGTGTCGTGAAAGTGGAAATGGTCCTTCACCCGCCACCTTCAATATGCTGTATGTACGAAAGCCGTCAACTGAACCGTTGACCTACCAAACATTTTTCCTCTAGACTTGATCCTTGTTCGCTATCATGTGGATGCCATGATATTTCTACGAGCCTTGCGCTATCTTGCGCTTGTTTCAAAACTTCGGCTCAGCATCTTGTCGCTTGGCAAGGAATGCCTGCATTATAGAAATTTTGGTCAATTTCCCCCAAAAAACACACGGAGCGCCCTTGATTGGCCATCGCATAAACTGTTTTATTTTTACTAGAGATCTACCATTGCTCGAAATTCGAACATAACTCATTTAAATTATAAGTTTGAACATTATTAAGTTCCGTTGTCAAACTGAGCATGCCCTTTTTTATAAAAAAAAAACTCTTTGAAAAAACAATGACATCGGATATGTCAAATTTGAAATTTTGAAATGTACGAAGTTTTTTCCATTATTATTGACAAACAATATTAATCTATTCTCAATTTCACCACAGTTAAACAAATGAATATAATATAATAATGTATGCGTCTGTGTCAATGTCAAATACATCGAAGTGTGTATGTGAGTATCAAATCCCGCTATTTCCCGCTCCACCTTCTATTTGAATATACCGCCTTCAAAAAGCTTTCTGCGTCCATAATGAGGCGCTTTCCATTTGACATTTATTTTGTTTCTATGAAATTGAAGTAATCTGTGGAAGAATGTGTGAGTATAGAATACATAACATCACAGTAGTGTTTGTACCTAATGTTTTTGTTTTTGGTTAGTATATTTATATGCATAATTTAAAACAGTGTGCATAATTTCATACTCCTCCGTCCGCGCAATTTTCATAAAAATAGTAACATAGTTTTTCTTTCACGTATTAATTTAGATAATGTTCAATACCTACCTAGATCAAAATCGTTAGATACCTCAAGGAGATTTTTCTTCGAAAAATATTTCATTACCTATCTCTATTCTCGATTAGACTGAGTCTATTTTTGATACGTTTTCTGCGGAATGATAATGACAAACAGATATTGCATTCGTAGATTGATGTAGCGTAATATCTTGGATAACGAGGATGAATTGTCAGCCCCATCAGAAGGAAGATCGGACATTCAATTGTTGATTTTCTGTCTTTCTGAAGGCGCATCGCTGAATAAGGTATCTTCTCAAATTCTCTCGGACGAATAAGTACCTACGTATCCATTGTCATTATTCCTAATGTAGACAGGATGTTTACTTGTTTGTTTAACGAAATCAAACATGTTTATTTAAATTTGAAGGACCGACCGTCCAAGGGGTATCTAAATCTTGAGATTCACGACGAGTTCATCGAAAATCAATTCATCGAATTATCAATTTATCGAATCGCATATTAATGGAAAAAAAATGTAGATATTTGAGAGATATATCGAGCCTGCCAGAATGTTAAAATATAATTTTTTTTATAAATAAAAATTGCCGTATTATTGATTTATTTATTTACGATTTTTCTTTCATCAGCCGGCATTACAGTATTTACCTATGCACCGGCAGATGTCAAGAAATATATTATTTACTCATTAATAAAAATGATAGGGAGTTTCACAGTAGGTATCACATTAGAATCATACCTAATTGAAAAACATCCTGAAAAAAACCATCTATACTTATTGTAAACTGTCAAATTGTTTCAATCAATCAATCAATCAATTCTCCCTTTTACACCCCACTCAGGGGCATAGGGAGGCAACAAATTGTTTATGACCTAAAAACAAGGTAAAGCTTCAGTTTTGTCACTCCTATAAATTAAATATGGCGGCGATTTTGACATACGCTGGACTATTACCGTGTTATCACTCGGGAAGGTGTCCAAGAAGGTATGGGGGTTCCACCCCCCAAACCCCCTTTGAAAAGAAAGAATGCTCCATATCCAGCTCTGGTTTGGTGTAAATGCACCATTTCACATTTTCCACCCATATTTATTATTATTTGTATAATTCTAATAACATTCATTCTTTCAGTAACCATCTCAACTTTCATTATATTACAGCTAGATTCATTTAAATTTATTATCAAAGTTATTTGTCTTAAATATACGATTCACGAAGTCAGTAGTGGATGTTATCAAAATATGCAAAGTTGTGAACCCTAATCACGAAAGTTTACAAAGGCCGTACAGAATAATATTATATCAATAGGTACATTTATATCACAATCTTTCGATCTTCCCTTATATGGACCTCTGAACTTTCTTGCAAATTGTTCCATTGTCTATGGTTTATCTATGACGAACAATATTGTAACGTCTTTCCGCTACTATGTACCAATCTAGATTCGAAATAACTTAAGCGTAGTCCTTTGACAACTGTACAATAAAAGATAATGACAGCAGTTTAAACTTTAGAACGTTTTATCGACGGAAGACACGCCCATTTCATCTATGATCGTTCCGAACAACGAACTGCCAATGAAGTCATTTTATGGAAATGAATAAATGTTATAGTAAGGAATCTTTCGAATTGAAAACTTTGCTTTTACTAAACAGTGAACGAAAACCTAAGGATGCGTTGCTTTACTGGGGAGAATCTCTTATGGGTGTTCCGTTCCTTTGAAGCAGCGTTGAGGGTTACAATTTTCAATCATTTTAAAAATACGGAGATTAGGTATACCAATGAATAAAGCGTTATAAAAATTACACAAAAAGCTCACATGGCTTGGGTATGGTGAATGATTGAGTGATAAATTGAGTGATTTGTTTTATTTTATTTTAAAGATGTATACAATGAATGATTTAATATGTTGACTGAGTATTATTTATTTATTTATATTGTTAGATTTGATATGTATTTGTTTATTCACTCCAAGTGACTGGGAAAAAAAGCATAGTCTCTTATCATCTCAACTTACCGATGCAGAGTGCGTACAGGAGCGGGGAGGGGACTGAGGGGAGTCATGTCAAGTTTAGTAGAAATACCGCGCAAAGTAGTCACGGTGGTAAAGTGACGTGACACGATACATTGCAATGCAATTATTCCAGATTAACATATGCTATAAAATATTTTGAAAAAGCTAGGGATCTGTATGAAAACTAAATTATTTTTAAGTATCTATCTACCCGTGCGAAGCTGGGGCGGACCTCTAGTATTTTATAAAATGCTGAAAAAAAACGATGTTAAAAGTCTCCAAAAATTACAACAACGCCATCTGTGAAAAATTTCATAACAGCACAATTTTAATTCACTTGACAACCATTGAATTTCAAAACATTGGTACGCTTTTTTTTTTGATAGAATTTATTGCAAGCATTCAAAAATTATTTTTTAACATTCAAACATAATTATTTTAAACGTATTTTTGTATAAATTACAAATTTGAAACAAATTATTATATGAAGGACTACTACAGGACAACGTGTAGGGAAAGCTATGTGTTTATATATTACACACATCGACTCCATTCTCCAAAAACTTCCAGCGAAAATATTTTTCAATGCCTCCAACATTTTTTTTAAAACGGCAACCCTAAATTTTCACAATATGGCGGCATGTGATGACATTTCATACATAAAATTATCTAAATTGTTTTACTTAATGTGACTGGAAGAAGCGAAGAAAATGTGTCTATCGAAAGCGTTTTCTCCTTAAGGATAAAAAAATACAAGCTTATAATATATTTGAGTAAATGGATTAATGTTTTCGCAGCGAATTTTCTGAACCCTAGTTTTTCCGTTTTATTTTTTTTTTCATATTATGATCGATGAAATATTATGTTTTGGGACGGTATCCCATCGATATTGACCGCCCGACATTCCGTGTTATTGTTCGGACGTTTGGATGAATTGTTAAAAAAAAATAGAAATCATTTTCAAACTTCAAGGATTATATTGTATTTGCTTTAGGTCTATTTCACACACAAGCGGCTACATTCGGTCATGTTATCGGTTCGGTCATGTTCGGTTATGTTTGATCACTACCGTAAAATATTATGAAGAAATAGATAAATTTTCATTCGGTCCGAATGAAAGTGATAAGATAATAATAATAATAGTTTATTTTTCGACAATAATATACAAAATATACATTAACCAAACACTTAAATAAATCGAAAAATCCCACAAGGCAAAGCCTGTGTGTGGGTGTAACAATTGAGACAATAATATTTTTATACAACAAATACCTACGGCTCAATATCAAAACAATAAGCAAAAGCAAATTCCTCATAGCTCAATATCAAAACAATAAGTAAAACAAAAATGTAAGGTATGATAAGATAATATTACACTTTATATTCACCTGACAGACTTATTGTCGCAAACTTATTACCGATATTTCAATGTAACATTTTATGTCGGAAAATGTTTAGGTGAAAGTTCAAAAGTGAATATGGACTTTCAAAAGGCTTTCGATAAAGCCGATCACGACATAATTTTACGAGAGTAACATTTTATGTCCGAAAATGTTTAGGTGAATGTTCAAAAGTGAATATGGGCGGACTTTCAAAAGGCTTTCGATAAAGCCGATCACGACATAATTTTACGAGAGTTAAATGACGCAGGGTTGTGTTGTATGAATTACAATTATGAAAAATTAAAAATCATCAAGAAAATAATTAATCTCAGCAATTAACTGTAAATATTGTATCTTGGGTATAAGATGGTATCACCGCATCACGAACGACGCTATACGCCATCGCACCCAGCGTAGGCCCACTATTATGGAGAGAAGCTGATGGACATGGATGGGACATGTTTGAGGATGCCGAATGATAGTTGGCCGAGGAGAGCGCTGTTTTGCCTCCCATCAGGGTCTCGAAAATGTGGAAGACCCTCTCATACCATCTTCTGTTCCTTCGAGACAAAACTGAGAGAGTTGGACGTGGTGTGGGTGGAGGTCATAAGTATTTCGCAATATCGAGTGCAATGGAGAGCTCTTGTTGTCTCCCTATGCCCCTGAACGGGGTTCAAAGGTAGATTGATTGGTTGCAAGATTTGAAATGAGTTGATAAGAAATATTGAGTGGACAATACTTATCATTTAGTGAATTATAGGCAAACTTGCTGACCCGCCCGTCGACTTTCGACTTAAACCAGAATAAAAAAATAATCCTGACTTATTACATGCATATACAATGTGATTTACGACATATAAACTTAATTAAATTTAGCTAATGATTTATTGCATTATGTAATAGTTATCGTTGATTCGGATGCGATATGAAGTTCTGTGGGTCATAAATTTGAAATTAAAACAATCCCTCTATAATTGCTACACTTTTTTAAAAAAATCAATTAGATGGCGGTGTAGTAGGAAATAAATCACGTGTGAAACCTGTTAACTTATTGAAAACTACATTTTAAAAGAATAGACCCCATTTAAACTAAATTTTACTGAATTATTAATATGGTAAGATTGTATAAAACGTAAGTTCCGAATGGTCTTCATGCGGCCTGAGTAAAAGATAAAAGAAAAAGAAGTAGACAGTGCTTTTCGTTTAATTAGACCAAAAACGAAAATGATTCGCGTGTATGTGAAATACTCCTTACAGTGCGAACACGTTTTATTTTTACGTCAAAATAAAAGAACTCGCTGACAAAAGCTGACGTTTTGTCAAAATTACGACACAATTTGTCTTGTTAGTTCGTTATTTATATATGTTATATTTCTTTGTGCGGTGGTTTTGGGGAAGTTGCTATAGGACAGCCATTAACTTATATTGTTACAACCTTCCTTTTCCTCAGATTCAATATATTATATTTTTTTGGTATTGAAAGCACATGGTTTATAAAGTGCGATCAAAAACTTCTCACAGAAACTTAAGGATTACTTTAAAAAAACTTACATACGCAACAAAATGATTCTCAGATTAGAATCCTATTGGGCATTTGATTTTTCGAAATGTTGAAAATATTCAGTAATCTGACCTTGTAATTTTATAAATTGCAATCGATATTTACGTAAAAGTGTTCAAATTATAATAATAGTACGACTACAAGCGTTTAAATTCAAATTAAATCTTCTTCTTCGCCCTCGCCTCCATTATCGAACGTCATCTCTGGCTCCACTTTGCATTCTTTGAGGTCCCTATATTGATGCTCTACAACCATCGACTGCCTGGTCTCCTGACTGGAGTTTCAATGTCCATGGCTCTTTGGATTATGCTGTCTTGTGGTCATCTCATAACATGCCCATACCATCTAAGCCTGTTTTCCGTTATCTTTTCGGTTATGGGTGCGACCTTGAAACTTTCTCGGACATGGACATTTCTAACTCTATCGAGTCGGGTTACTCCTCCAGCCCATCAAACAACGAATGTTAAAAAAAAGATGGCCTAAATATTACATTGATACAAATATCACAGATAATTTCCATACTTTTTGAACGAACTTCGTAAACATCATAGACAATAAATAGAACCTTTTGATAATTCGTGTTAAAATATCGGCAAAAGAACGGAACAAAATATAATGATCAGGTAGAAACCTGCCTAAAGCATGGATAAAAAATGAGGTACATTTTATATTTTTTCTTTTGAAAACGTATCCATGGACGGCTAAACCAATTAAACCACCGGGTAGTTACTTAGACATTTACACCATAGATGAAAAGAAAATCCCGAGAAAATGTAATTTATATTTTTTTAACGAATTCGATTTTTCAAATTTCGCTTCGGAATTTGAAATTAAAGAAAGAAAAATCAAGCTTCGTGCGAGTAGAAAATTGATTTAATTAACTTTCTATGTGGGCCATAATACCAATGCGGTTTTTCGAGGATTTTTCAAGAATAAGATTTCTAGTACCTAAATCCAGTTTTATACAATACTAGCTAGTTACCCGTGGCTTCGCTCACGTGTTACTGTATTTGCTTTCTCTTCCTAAACAATGCAGAATTAATTATATTCGCATCAAAATTAATAATAATAAGAAACATCATCAACATTTCTTTTTTTAAATATATATTCTAAAATTTCCATTAAATTACTATATTTTTATTTATATTTGTCATTATTAATCTGTATTTAAAAAATATGTGCTTCTTATACAAATGGAATCAGCCCGCGAACTTAAAAAATTCGCTAACTTGACTGACATTGTTCTATGAGAATCCCAAAAAATAACTCGAATAACTTTTATTCCATCAAATGACGTTATTTGAAATCAATTTTTATATTGCTGGATATGAATAAAAAAATATTCAGGTCTCGAAAAGCAATGAAATTAGTGATCTTTAAAACACTTATTTCTATCTGCTTTGGGCATTTTTCAAGCTACAGACGTTTTTTTAACATTTCAATTTATTTCTTTCACGTTGATTTGTTGTTTGTCTGGTCGTAGGTTCGAAATTTAGTTCATAAATATCTTACCCTGAGCAAACACGACATAAAAAGAATAAACGATATCGGTCCAGCCGTTCAGGTCGAAATAAATAACGTTAAACGTGAAAACTGTTAACGTTCCGAACGTTAACGTTTACCAAATTGAAAATGGTTTCCAAACAAAAAAAAAATGCGTTTCGTCTTCAATATAATAGCAGCGTCGTAATACTTCCAAAGATTTTGAGGCAACGTTTAACGTTAATTTTGAATAACTGACAGAATTATTTTTTTGACTCGGAATTTGGAACAGCATTGTTTAACGCACGTTGAACAACAGTTTTTACGTTATCTCTATGGAAATAACAACAAATTGTTAACGTTGAAGCTGTCGTTAATATTTTGACTTGGCCTCCAGGCGTGATGCGATGACCACGTAAAGTAGGTCTCCATTTTTATAATAACGTAATATTCTCCCTTTTAAGCCCCCCCGCTCACCGCAAGCCAGCCCGGAGGAAACTAAACCGCAGCAAACCCGATCCGCACAAAGCCAAACCCTAGCCCGATTGCCAAAAAGCCAGCCGCACACAAATCAAGCCCGTGGCGGTTCCCCCCAAACCACCCCATAATACGGGAGGCCTTGGATCCACTCAGGAGAATAGGTTAGGCATAAAGAACTCTCCATTGCGCTCGAAGTCGTCCGAGGCTCATTGTGCCTTTTCTAACCGGTTGAGGTTTAAGGAAGTGAGGTGGTCAACCTCAGTATTCTAATGGTATAAGTAATTGGCGTTCGACTATAAACGAATTTTCGACAATGTAGAGTAGGAAGAAAATTAACTGTCCACTGTTTATATTTTTTATTAGATGAAACGGATATCGGCAACTATCCGATGTCCGGTCTATCCGGCGGCGTAAATAATATCTTGCCGGATACCGGATAGTAAAAAGAGACATGTTTGGATAACTCATTGATTTGTTTATTAAAGTATCACTTAAGAAATACACCTTATAATCACAAAATAAATTCTACAACTTAGAAAATTGATTATCAAGCATAAGGTAAATTATGGAGAGTAATTCTATATAATATTTCGGTATATAGACTATTAGACTATATAGAGGAAAACAGCAGCTTTGCTGGTCTTCGTAAGTAAGGGAAGTTTAATAAAACAACGTTTCGTCATATATCATCCTGGCTGAAGATGCAGATAGTTTCCGCGATTTTTGGAACAATAACGTTCCGGCAACGGAGTCAGTCCAATTGGTATATACCGCCTACGTAAGCGTAATTCATGCGTTGTACCCATGGTAATTTACGCACTGGCCGGGCTCTAGTAAGGACTTCTTTAGCATTCTACGAATTTTATAAATTTTTGAAAATAAAAACACCGATATTTTAAGGGGAGCGCTTTTCTTCCTCCCGCAAGGGTTCCGAAGACAAAGAAGATCTTCTCATACCGAGAGGGTCTTCCTCGTGTTCTGCTCCTTCGAAGCAGAGCTGAGGGATCTGGAAATGGTGTGTGAGGAGGTCATAATATCCGGCTAACTGCTATCCCTTTCGTCTCTATTTTTTATACGTTCCAGTGGACAGTTAATTTTTTCGCACTATACAGTGACGAAATGATATGGTCATTGACTTGCCAGTGTTTTCAAAACAATTATTTACGATCTATCCTAAAATGATGTGAGGATTTTGTAGATAATTTTAAAATTTAATATTTTGCACTTTTACTACATTTGATATAAAATAATTTACCTATTGACTTCATAATACTATTTACCTTTTTTCAACATAATATTATATCAACTTGCTATTCATGGTTTACGCAATAAATTCAAAGCAAGATTACTCACATAGTTTTTTTTTTTTGCTAGTGTTTTTATGAAATGGCTTCAAATATTTTGACAGATCAAGACATAAAGAATTGCAATACAATCCAGATTCTTTTCGTGAACTTACCGTAAATTATTTTAGTAGAGATAATAAATTACTAAAATAGGTAGGTACCTACATAATGATTTTAATGTCGATCGTAAAAAAAAACAATTCAGAATCGCTGTACAGGATGCATGGTACGAAAAATATATTGAAGTAGGTAGGTACGTAAAGTGTTTCTCTGAATTCACGGAAAGTGTATTATCTCTTATATAAAAATGGAACGCTAATTTGCGCGGTCATCGTATGGGTAAGAACACGTTGAAAGCCGATTACGATCCGCGCCGACCAGCTCAAAGATTGTTGTCTATGGTTTCCATGCATTTAAATGGGCATGTCGGAAAGCGGGTTCCTGCTTTTTCTGTGGGTTTCCCCATTCAAATGCATAGCAACATTCTTTGCGCCGGTTGGCGCTAGTCAGAATCGGCATTCTACGTGTTTCTTACCCTATGAGAACAGCTGAACTTATATCGCCCATTTTTTTGTCGTGTTTGCTTTTGTCTGAAGGGTCTTATGAAAGAAAAAAGTTGCACGGAATAAAAATAAAACTTCCACATTATTATTACATTTTTTCTAATTTTGAAATTAAATCAGGCGGTTGACAGGAATCAGTTGTTTGATGAATGATACGATTCACGGAATGCTGATAGTAAATAATATAATGATATGTTTTATAACAGATGCAGCGGTTACAGTAGTTAAAAAGGTAATAATGAATGTATCATTATACTAATTCAAATTCAATAATATAAGGACCACGTCGTCGTCTGTGTTAAATAACTTTAAACTGAAATCAACTTAAAGTTATACATAAAATCTCGAACATATTATTTATATTCCAAGGCGGGACGAAGTTTGACGGGTCGGCTAGTTCAAAACTATATTATTATTATAGATTACGCAATAGTTTCGACACGTGTATTGGAGAAAGTAGGTTGGGTTGGGTAGGTACCTACCTACGTATATATTCATACACGCTGCACCGGACCAGCTCGAGGTGTATGTATGTTTATTGTATGAAACGATGTCGTCAATAAATTAAATTTTTACAAAAGTTGTTAAGAAAAGTTCGAGATGTACTGCTATGATGTATGTATTTTTTATAGAAAAATAAATTATCTAGTTGTAGCGTTTCGGCGTTTTTCGATATTTTTATAAAATTCTGAAATATAGGCACTGAAACTCGTAAATTTGTCATAAAAAAAATATTTTTCATTATAAAAAAAGTTTGAGAAATCCTGGAACTTCTTCATTAAACTATATTTTAGATATTGTATTTTTCTATATACATACACATTTTTAGGGTTCTAGATTTTATGGTTTTCGAGATATATGAAAAAATTAAATAAAAATTCAAAGGTTGATTACCCCTGACTGAAAAAAAAATTCAAAATTCTGAGTATATAAATTTTGTATGCTTAAAGTATTTAATAGTTTCTGAAATTTTAGGATCTGTGCATTAAGCGAATCAAAAGTTATAAAGAGGGGACGGATACACACACATACACGTTGGAAAAGTGCCCCTCACCCCCTCCCCTCTAATTACTGATATCTTTTGAAAACGAAATAGTATAATTTGACTCTTTCTGAAGAAATCATTTTTTTGAAATTTCGATAAAACCAGTTTTAAACTTTTTAGGAGGCACTTAAAAATCATCCCTTTTTATATGTGCCCTTTTCCGTCCCTTTTAGTTAAATTTTGGAAAAATTGCCGAATATGCTAACACTTATTTCTATAGAAGAATTCATATGCCAAATCTCAAGTTCGTACCATGTCTAGTTTCCGAGATATTCGCATACTTTGAAAAACATTCAACCCTATTTTTCACCCCCTTAGGGGTGGAATTTCCAAAAATCCTTTCTTAGTAGAAGGTTTTGTATTGAGACCTACCTGATTTCCAAATTTCACTTCTCTACGATTAGCCGTTTGGGCTGTGCGTTGATGAGTCAGTCAGTCAATCAGTCAGTCAATCAGGCACTTTCCTTTATTATTATAGATTACGCAATAGTTTCGACACGTGTATTGGAGAAAGTAGGTTGGGCTGGGTAGGTACCTACCTACGTATATATTCATTGGGTAGGAACACGTAGAAAGCGGATTCCGATACGCGCCGACCGGCTCATAGATTGTTGCCTATGGTTTCAATGCATTTAAATGAGCATGCCGGAAAGCGGGTTCCTGCTTTTCTGTGGGTATCCCCATTCAAATGCATAGTAACATTCTTTGCGCTGGTCGGCGCGGGTCGGTATCGGCTTTCTACGTGTTCTTAGCCATACACCGCGGCACCACACCGGCCCGGCTCGCCGAATGAGATCCAACTGTCGATGGCCTGAGTCGGTATGTTTATTGTATGAAACGATGTCGTCAATAAATTAAATTTTTACAAAAATTGTTAAGAAAAGTTTGAGATGTACTGCTATGATGTATGTATTTTTTATAGAAAAATAAATTATCTAGTTGTAGCGTTTCGGCGTTTTTCGATATTTTTATAAAATTCTGAAATATAGGCACTGAAACTCGTAAATTTGTCATAAAAAAATATTTTTCATTATAAAAAAAGTTTGAGAAATCCTGGAACTTCTTCATTAAACTATATTTTAGATATTGTATTTTTCTATATAGGTACATACACATTTTTAGGGTTCTAGATTTTATGGTTTTCGAGATATATGAAAAAATTAAATAAAAATTCAAAGGTTGATTACCCCTGACTGAAAAAAAAATTCAAAATTCTGAGTATACAAATTTTGTATGCTTAAAGTATTTAATAGTTTCTGAAATTTTAGGATCTGTGCATTAAGCGAATCAAAAGTTATAAAGAGGGGACGGATACACACACATACACGTTGGAAAAGTGCCCCTCACCCCCTCCCCTCTAATTACTGATATCTTTTGAAAACGAAATAGTATAATTTGACTCTTTCTGAAGAAATCATTTTTTTGAAATTTCGATAAAACCAGTTTTAAACTTTTTAGGAGGCACTTAAAAATCATCCCTTTTTATATGTGCCCTTTTCCGTCCCTTTTAGTTAAATTTTGGAAAAATTGCCGAATATGCTAACACTCATTTCTATAGAAGAATTCATATGCCAAATCTCAAGTTCGTACCATGTCTAGTTTCCGAGATATTCGCAT
The DNA here is from genome assembly GCA_963576905.1 of Mystacides longicornis. Taxonomy (NCBI): domain Eukaryota; kingdom Metazoa; phylum Arthropoda; class Insecta; order Trichoptera; family Leptoceridae; genus Mystacides; species Mystacides longicornis. The sequence goes on from OY756438.1 coordinate 1,000,121, forward strand.
ACTTTGAAAAACATTCAACCCTATTTTTCACCCCCTTAGGGGTGGAATTTCCAAAAATCCTTTCTTAGTGGAAGGTTTTGTATTGAGACCTACCTGATTTCCAAATTTCACTTCTCTACGATTAGCCGTTTGGGCTGTGCGTTGATGAGTCAGTCAGTCAATCAGTCAGTCAATCAGGCACTTTCCTTTATTATTATAGATGTTGAGATGTTTGGCGTTTGGGACATGTTGATAGAATGAGTATATGTATATTACAAAAATTAAAATAGAGAAATATAACCTAATTTTCAAGTGTAGAAAATTGTGGCCAACATAACCATAAATTGACAAAAATTGACAAAGTTTTTTTCTCCTTTTTGGCATGTCATCCACAAGTGCCATTGACATAGTTTTACTATGAAATATTTCATAGCTGTGTCATTCTTCTTCTTTTTCATCAGACTGTTTCCGTCCATTGATGAACATTACCATCCTGTCTTCTCTTCCAATTATTCCTGACCCGAACTTCACTCATCCATGAGTGAATCACAATCTTGGCAATGTCGTCCATCCATCTGTCATGGAGCCTGCTTCTAGGCTGCCACTCTTTTGGTCCATCTGTGGTCCAGGTACTCTGTCCACCACATCGGCAACCCTGGTCTCTTCTGTTAAAGAAATACCCAACATATTCCTGGCCATGGTTCTTTGAGTTACTGTAATTTTGGGTATTATCATTTTGGTCAGTTCAGCTGTTGCCATACCATAATATATTAGTAGAACTGGGATGATACAAGCATCAAAAAGTTTTTTCTTGCGAGGCTTTAGGATATGTGAGAGATTGCCAAACGCCGCTCAGGCAAGATCACGTCTTCTTTCTATCCTGCCTCTTAATTTTCCCTGCCTAACTTTATCTAATGGTTATCATGACTCTCGCTTTTTTTTTACTCATCACGTCGTTTCCCGAAGGAGGTATGCAGGGATTATGGATTCTTTCCTATCCAAACAAACCTCTTTCGCTTCATCCAAACGCATAACATTCCGCATACATGCTCTTCTATTACTTTTACTCCTGACTTGGCCCTCCTGTAAGACGGCACCGATATGGTCGGTCTATGTCATTCGAGGTTTGATAAGTCTGCGTGCACCCATTCTTTCAGATTTATATATCCTTTTAATCATTCTCTCTTCGTTCAGTCTCTCTACATGCCCAAACCTCCTTAATAATTTTATTCACTTTCATTCTAGTCCCTACGATAACATCCACTCCACATTCCTTTCTAATATTATCATTACTCACCTTATAGTCTCTTTCCGCATATCCTTCTCTATTAGTTTATTGATATCGTGTTTTTATTGCATAATTTTATTTTATAGAAATAAATAGATAAAAAATCATTAATCAACAAGTTATAATAAAATCTACATTCCTGGATTGTGATTCCGTAATAATTGAAAGAGGAAGAAAAAATAAGAAATGATGAATAAATCAATAAGAGGCAAAAACTGGCGTTAACAAGATACAACCCTCAACAACTTGTAGAATTTAAATTTTTTCGAATCACAACAACTTCTCCTTTGATGTATTTCGGGCTAATTTAATTCATGGATCTTTTTCCCTCTTGAAGGTAGGTACCTCCAGGACGATTTTAATTAGTAAAAGGGGCTGGAATATTTAGCGGATGGGGTAGCGACCTCCCCTAGTTAAACGTATAGGACTCATTTTTTTGGGTTTAAACGTTCTGTTTGCATTTTTTGTACCATTTATAATTGATCATCAAAAATCTAATTGGGAAGTTTGAAGTGGCAAAAGAGGTTTTGAAAAGGTTTTAATTGGTCATAAAAGTCTACGTTAGTTCTTGTATCCTACTATGTTTACATAATTTACAGTGAAAAGTTTTTTATGAGTTTTATTTGAATGCTGAGACGTCGATTGTACCCACCTAACTATGCACAATAGCCATGCGGAAGATACCTGTTATTGGAGCACTTGAGATCCTATGTGTTTGTTTCATGTTTTTTAGGGTGCTAATGTAGTTAAGTCTCAAACCATGTGAGAGTAAATTAGATCAATAAAACTTGCATACATGTATTATTTTGGTAGGTTCCTACAATATTATTATTGAAGTATTTTTTACCTTTTATTGGACAGCGTAAGATGTAACATACACACACAGTTTTTTCCATGCGAGTGGCAGACTAAAGTTTTTCTTCTTTCTTTTTCTAAACATTAAAAGCTACATTCTTCTTTTTCATCTCTCTTTTTTATGAACTACGAAAGTATGATTCTTCATTTTCTGTGCGTATGACAGTTACATAGAGGTCTGTTAAGCAATGAGAAGCTAGACTAGAACCTGTTTAATTACCTACCAATCAATCCTGACAATCCGAATCAACAACGTAAAGCAAGACGGGTATTAGCCAATAAATAAATCATTCCAATTTTATATAAAAACAGATTTAAACTTCTATTCGACCGACAAGCTTTGTTGCTAGTGGCAAAATAAATATGGCGAGGAACTAGGTACCTACATAATGTTAGACGCTGTCATTTATTTGAAATAGACTTCATACAACCAAGAAACTTCTGCCTTATAACTCAGAAAGAAATGTAATGTTAAATCGTGCATAAGAGACAGGGATGTTGTAAAGAAAAATATGATATTATGACGGTGAACGATAATGTATCTTGAAAGCTGTTCAAGCGAGAGTATCTTAAAAAGCCTGAGATATTTTATTACTAGCTTATACCCGTCTTGCTTTACGTTTTTGATTCCGATTGTCAGGCTTGATCGGCAGGTAATTAAACAGGTTCTAGTCTAGCTTCCCATTGCTTTGTAAACCTCTATAACTGACATAAGCACAGAAAAAGAAGAATGACACTTTTACAATTTTTGTTTTACCGACCTCATAATATTATACGAACCTACCGACAAAATTTGCAAGTTTTCATAGAGAGAGCTCTGTGGTTTTAATCTTAGCTACATTCCCTACACCCTCTAATGAGTGATAATTAATTAGGCATTCTACCCATAGAGGGTGATTTGTGCTATGTGTGATAAAGGCAGCTGTCAAACTTCAAAATGGAGGAATCATTTTGCAAATTTTTTCATTAAATCTTTATTTATTGAGAATAATAAGATTTGAATAACATTTATATGTATAACAAATCAATCTACAATTATTTTATTACATTTTCATACCGTAATACCAAGATTCCATTCAACGTTTACATGAGTAATTTTGTTTCCAAAAGATGACTTACTGTCTTTTTGAGAAAATTGTAGGTATAAAGATCCTAAAAAATAGAGTTTTTTAAATAGCTCTAAATATATTAAAGTTAATGCAGCAAATTGTATTTAAGAACCTTCTCCAGCATTTTGTACGGCTCTGGGAATATTAATATCTGACGTAGCATTTGTATTTTGAGCGTGATGCTCCCATATACAATAGAAAGCAGAGAAACATTTCTGAATTATTATGTAGATAAGGAGTTGAATGTTTAGTTGAGGGAAAAACCCGATCAATCCCCCCCCATTCCCCCTTCAAGCTGTTACGTGACAAACAATACTAGACTCGTCTTCCATCTCGACTGACTGAGAATTTGCATCTCTGGTCGGATCCAATTGTTGGAGTAGAACTTTCTGGAAATTTCCTGCACAACTCGTCAGATCGTTTGAAAGTTTCTAAAGCCGGGGCTTGTTTAAATATGCATGAAAAGGTACAGGGTGCAACTACACGGCCGGCTCGTAAATAAAATATAAGATATTTTGAATTATGAAAGTTCCAAGTGTTTTTTTTTGCATACCAGTGCTGATTTGGACATAGTGTGGGTGGAGGTCATAAATATTTCTCTCGATCTAGGGCGATGATGATCTCTCGTTGCCTCCCTATGTCTCTAAATGGGAGAATATGATATTTGTGTATCTAGTGGAGTCCGATCGATTAAAAGTAACTTTTTTTAAAGGAAAAATGTGCAGAACAATAAAACAGTTTTTGAACAAAACATTGATAAGAGATTGGTTGATTAAAGACCAAATTTAAAGTTAGCAACAAGTCCAAAAAATCACATTTTTCGAACTCACATCCTTAGCTATGGCATGCTAAGTGTTATCCTCTTTCGAAATAGCAGTAGAAATTACGTAATCTTTTTTTAATGAATGAATGCTTACTTAAAGTGAACACAAATAACTTAAAGCTGGTGTCAGGAAAAAAGAAGATGGTCGGCTTCTGGGATCGAACCCGCGACTTCCTGCCGTAATAGTACGAAAGCCGGTGGTTGTAATGTAACCGCCTGGTTACATTACAACCACCTCTAGATAGCATGGGTTTTTAGGGATGTGAGGTGGTTAACCTCACGGTCAAGAAAAAATAGAAAGATACCTAAAACCAATAACTTCGCGGTTTACATAATAAGGGATGGTAAATAAAAATAAAAATCTTAAACGATTTTATACCGTAATTTTCACTCTTTTAAAATCCCATTAGATTTAACGTAAAAATAAAATAGGGATGAACGTGATAATAATGTTTTCATCGAAATATCCATAATAATCTACATATCAATATGTGAAGGAAAAACTTTGTGACCATTTTTACGAAAATTGCGCGGACGAAGGACTAATAGATTAAATCAATAAAAAAGCACTACTGTATTGCTGTGTTTGGAAGACCCTCTCACACTGTATTCCGCTCCTTCGAAGCAGAGCTGAGGGATTTGGACATGGTGTGGGAGGAGATCATGAACATTGCGCAAGATCGAGCGCAATGGAGAGCTCTTGTTGCCTCCCTGTGCTCCTGAGTGGGGTGTAAAAGGGAGAATTAATTGATTGATATGTTTGCTACACACACACACACACATTTCGATGTATTTGACATTGATATTGACACAGACGCACATATTCTTTTGTTTATCTGTGGTCAAATTGAGAATAGATTGATATTGTTTTAAGAATCATAGAAAAAACTTTGTACATATCAACATTTCAAAATTTGACATCAATGTCATTGTTTTTGAAAGAAAGTTGTGAAATAGCGCTCGCTCAGTCTTTGACAATGGAACCTCAATAATGTTCAAACTTATAATTTAAATTAGTTTACGGTCGAATTTCGAGCACTGGTCGACCACTTGTAATAAATTTATTGTGTAAATTACTGTTGGGTTTAAACGGATGGTTCCACCCTGTACCGAGGCGCCAACATAAGATAGAGGTAATTTTTACATAATTCCTATTTGAAAAAATTATTCATGAATGAAAGCCTGGAAGGAAACGGCATAGTGGTTTTATTTTTCGAGGGAATATTGTGGACTGAATAATATTTTCTCTCTAGAAATTATTGAAAGTGTTTTTCAATCTCCAACCCATAGAATTTCATTCTCGAAAAATAAGAATTATGGGTATAATATTTTTCGAGTCTCTAGAGCAGCAATCTTCGAATACTGAGGATTAATCTTCTTTATACCGGTCGTTACATTTTAATTCAACATCTTCGGTATCTGCATGATTGTGTTTTTATGATATTTCTTCCTGGCGTTCATTGACTATTGCCTGTGAGAATGCTGCTCTGTCTTAGACAGTTCTTCAATGCTTCTTATTATTGTCCATCTTTCTAAGATCCTCTTTTGTGCATATAACATAGCCCCATCCAGCCATAGAGACAATAAAATAAATTAATAAATTAGAGATTGAGAAATATGGAAATGTTATCCTAGCAAAAATTTGGTCGATTATAATGTTCTCATTGTGTTCAATGGATGTCTCATTACTTCGTCATTTTTTTTTTGTAAATAAGGTCAAGGGACCATATTATGCCCTTTGTGTCACCGCGACCAAATTAGATCTATTGTGACATCCTTCAATGAATTCATGGAGCGCTACTTCTTATTGTGCCACATCTCCAGAGCCCTCTTACAGAGTGACAGTGACTCTTCCCGGCTCCTGCCCTCCGAAAAAGGTCTCCTTAATCTTCTTTTTGAAAGAAAGGCCCCAACAGGATTCCCATCTCTCGGTTGCAATAAATGCTTTTGATCATGTAACCATATGTCCACTTTGACACCACACCAGGTCGGCTCTACAAAGGTGCCATGTACATTAGAGTGGAACACTTTTGTATGAAAATTTTTTTTTTGTCAAATTTCGATTAGGAATAGTTGTATTATGTTGCCTATTGGCATCAATAATCTACATAAAAAATATAAAAATTCTCATACAACGGTAAGAGCCCCCGCTTTGACTTCGAATATTTACAAAAACGGCAATTTTGGGGCTGTTTTCGCGGTCTACGAAATATTACAGAATTTATTTAAATTGGTTTATTTAATTCAAACATGGTTGATTAGCTGTTGCTTTCACTATTTCATCAATTTAATAGTCTTTGGCGCTGTGAGAGATGAGCAAAGTGCAAGAGAAAACGGGGCGGCAAGGGCCGGTTTATAAATTTGAAATTTTAGTTTCATCAAGTGCAGTGGATGATTATTGTCTTAAAGTGAAAGGTTGCATGTCAATAATTATTTCCACGAGTGTGTAGGAATAGGTGATGTATGTTTTAAAGTGTATTAACATGACTTCTACGAGACAAAATTTAAAATGTCCGATACTTGGTTTCATAGCACTTTTGTGCAGACATAATAGAATAAGTAAATCCTACCTACGTATTAAAATGTGATGTAATTATATAAATGGGTTTGACAAATGTTATAATAAAAATAAAAATCTGTGTAGAAACTTAAGGAAGTAGAGGAAGAAGCATTCAGAGTCCAAAGTAGAAATCTTTTTGACATATCTGCATGTAAACGTAATGACTTTGTAAGATATACTTATTTTAGAGATGAAAAATTGCCAAAAGAGGTACAAATGTTTTTAAATGGCAACCAGCGGGTACGAGATAGCTTAACTGTGTTTCTGTTTAATGAATCAGGAGTGCTGGATTCATTTATGAGAGCAGTAGTAATTGCTTTTTGGTGTGCGTTGAGATCTGTTGATATTCGTGGAGGTAGATCTTCAATCTTATCAAAATGGACCAACGGCATAGGTAAACAATCGCTTCAATGGCAACTCTTTGATGTGTATGTGAAAAATTATCCATTTCAATGGTCGAGATAGTTTATTTTCCGAAATAACGAACCCAAGCTACACAGAACTTGACTTCTTTATGATCGAAATATGTTCCTCTGGTACAACCACTCTAGGCTTTTGCGATCCTTCAAAAATAGTTTTGGCCGTCTTTTATTTTCTTCCAACGAGGAATTTATATGTGTTAAAACCACCTGCGGTCGACGAACAAGAAGGCAGATCCACTTTTTAGCGAGTTTTTAGTAGAAGTAATTTTTTTCAGTTCGTGTATATGAATTATGAATGATTTCTTTGTTTAGAGCACGTAATCTTCTATTCTGCAACTTTTAACTTTGGATTAGATCAACTCTTCCTAAATCTATTATTCTTTCAGCCATTTAAAAATATTTGTTCCTCTTTTGTCAATTTTACATTTCTAAAATAAGTACATCTTACAAATTCATTACATTTACATGCAGATATGTCAAAAACTTTTCTATTTTGGACTCTGAATGCTTCTAACTCTACTTCCTTAAGTTTCTACACAGATTTTTATTTTTATTATAACATTTGTCAAACCCATTCATAGAATTACATCACATTTTCATACGTAGGTAGGATTTATTCTATTAACTCTGCACAAAAGTTCTATGAAACCAATTATCGGCCATTTTAACTTTTTTCTCGTAGAAGTCATGTTAATACACTTTAAAACATACATCACCTATTCCTACACACTCGTGGAAATAATTATTGACATGCAACCTTTCACTTTAAGACAATAATCATCCACTGCACTTGATGAAACTAAAATTTCAAATGTATAAATCAGCCCTTGCCGCCCCCGTTTTGTCTTGCACTTTGCTCCTCTCTCACAGCGTCAAAGACTATTAAATTGATGAAATAGCGATAGCAACAGCTAGTCAACCATGTTTGAATTAGTTTTTGAATAAAATAAACCTATTTAAGTAAATTCTGTAATATTTCGTAGACCGCGAAAACAGCCCCAAAATTGCCGTTTTTGTAAATATTCGAAGTCAAAGCGGGGGCTCTTACCGTTGTATGAGAATTTTTATATTTTTTATGTAGATTATTGATGCCAATAGGCAACATAATAAAACTATTCCAAATCGAAATTCGACTAAAAAATTTTTTGTCCCACTCTAATGTACATCCTCAATAGCCAAAACTAGGGAAATAAAAGTCCGCCCCTACAGATCCCTGCATGTAGGGGTAAGGCAAAAAGTCACCCTGAGGTTGCCTGGTATCAGGGAGCCTCCGTTAGTTACTAACCTACCCGTTAGTTAGTTGGATTGGGGATTTTTTGGCAGAAAGGTTTACTCCTTCCGGAATGATAGGACCAGGAGAATATGGATGGGAGGGCTCATAGAAGGCAGGAGGATTGGATTCAGGTGTAGGAAATGCCCTCCATGTTGGACAGCCATGCAAGACACCCCGTACTCTCTTCGACTTGTTGACCCTAGCGTCAACAGGGACCAATAATTATTGTAACCACCGTTTCAGCCTGGGCCAACGTAACAGGGTCCACCGCTTGTAGGTAGAGAGTCGAGTTGAAATGCAGTGGCTAAGAGGCATTAAATGCTCTTATATTGCGCGTAACATTTCCTTGGACCCCTACTTCGCCATTAAGTAATTTAATAATTATATCTAACTACTCAGTACTTTTTACACTCAGTAGAAGGCTTGGAGGTTAACACTTCAACATGGCACAGCCATTATGGTGATAGGTTCAAATCCTGTTAGGGGATGGATTTTTTTTAGAATTGTTTAAAAAATACTTATGATGGGTCTAGAATTTGCAATTTAATAACTGAATGGAAAACGTTGTTAACATAAAGTAATCAAAATAGGAGTAGAAGATGGTGGAAAGTCCGTACTAGCATAAATCAACCATTAAAATTTGCATTGGTGTAGTGTTAGCACTCGGTACCAGAATACTGCGCTCCGGTCTGGTTTCAAAGCGCACACTTAAATAAATTTAAGTACCTGGGAGCAATCATTACCACCACTGGTGACCTCGGGGCCGAGCTCCCGATACGTATCGGTATGGCAGGTGCCTTCAACAACATGACCAAGATATGGAAGGCGTCGGCGTTTAGTGTCAAGACGAAATGTAAACTGTTGGATGCGTGTGTGTTGCCCATTCTCCTGTATGGGTGTGAACCCTGGCACCTGACAAAAGCTAAGGCACAAAAAGCCTCCGCTTTCGAAACGAAGTGCCTCAAGAGAATTTTGGGTAAAAAATGGTATCACGAACGACGCTATTTGCCAGCGCACTCAGTGTAGGCCCTCTACTTCTACCATTATGGAGAGGAGATGGACTTGGCTGAGACAAGGATGCCGATTAACAGTTGGCCGAGGAGAGCACTGTTCTTGCTCCCATCAGGGTCCCGAAGACGAGGAAGATCTTCTCATACTGTGTTCCACTCTGGACATGATGTGGGAGAAGGTCATAAACATTGCGCAAGATCGAGCGCAATGAAGAGCTCTTGTTGCCTCCCTATGTCGTAAGTGGGGTGTAAAGGGAGTTTGGATTGGATTTTGATTGGAATGGTCTTCTTACCTACAAAACGTTTTGTACACAGTTCACATGTAAATTACATTCACATGCCCAAATCACATCGTATGCGAATAGCATGTTCTAAACCCCAAACTTCAGAGAGAAGAAATAGTTTTGTTCGTTGACAGCATTATTTGTTCAATGCACCATTTATGTACCTACAATTGTTCTCGGTAACTGTGGGTATGTCATTATAAACATACAATTTTACACATGAGAGTTCTCATCTTGGATAGATAATCTTGAACTCAGCTGAGATCTTTAGAGGTCAAACAAAGAAGGCAGATATATCAACATCTATTTACTTAAAATCTACCCTAGGTTGCGCTCAGCTTCCACCTTTTAATAATAATAATATGCTCTTAGAAGAAAACACCAAAAGTATTTTTGTAGAAAGTGTTTCTTTGATAATACTAAAATATATTTTTAAGATCTTTTGGCTTTATATTTGCCTGCTTCATTTACCTCCTGTGAATTGGAGCCCAATTAAAATTCTCCTATCTTCCACGAGGTCCTGAACGACAATTGATTTTTTGAACACTGCTCCTAGCAGACCGCATTTCCACCGACCTGTATAAATAAATAAAACTCTTATATACATTGAAAATTTCTAACCTGATCGGGAATTGAACCCGGGACCTTTTGATCTGAAGTCGGCGCCTTTGCCACTAGGCTACTGAAGTCGGTGAAAAAGTATAAATGATCTTTCTAGAATGTTATTATCCGTAGTGCCGACTAACAATGTTAGCTGCCAAGATATAGACGTTCAAAGGCAATCAGGTTGCATTTAATTGTACACTACTGGGTTAATCAACCCGTTGTCGACGATTATCAATTATTAATTGTGATACACATTTTCTAATCTGGGGTCTTAAAATATGATTGCCGCGGAGTGTGCAGCTGGATTGATATTATACTCGCATATTATAAAATACAGGGTGTCTCAAAAGAAAGTTTACATTTGTTTAGCTGACTGCATGAACGCATCGAATCTCAGGGGCGCGGGTGGTATTCCAGTATATAGACCGTTTCTCGGGAGCGGACCGTGCGCTATGGATGCGAGAGTTTTATAAAAACAGTGATTCGGCGACTTGAAGCACGTTCGGCACGTTGAAGATTCTACAGTATTCGAGGATTTCGACATTTAAATGATGCGCCAAGCATCCCTCTCACCAGAAAATGGGTCAAAAAATTTGAAGAGATTGGCTTAACACTGGCAAAACTAAAATCTGGGCGGCCTAGGTCATCAAGAAAAGCAGAAAATGTATGTTTGTGAGGGTCCGAATCTGTCAATTCGGAAGCGTACAACTGCTTTAAATGTGGATTCAACATTACATTTGCATAAAGATCTAAAACTGCACCCGTACAAAATTCAATTGGTGCAAGAATTAAAACCCCAGGATGCCAGTCATAGGCTGGACTTTGTGAACAAGGCAATTGAGCGTTTCTCGACGTTTAACAACATCTAATTTTCCGATGAAGCTCATTTTCGGATTAACGGGCACGTAAGTAAGCAAAACTGCCGCTATTGGGGTGAAACGAATCCGAAACACAAGCATTAGAGGTCACTTCCTTCACCAAAAGTGATTGTATGGGCAGAAATGTCGGCGCGAGGAATTATTGGCCCTTACTTTTTACGACCTGCCGAGCGGTCATTGGAAACTAGGGTTCGACTAAATGAATGCCGTGAACGCGAAGGTTTACTTTATAACGATAACGAATTAACTTTATAACGAATTAATTCCCAAATACTATACTTTTATAATTAATAAACATTTTTTTCATAGACATATTATTTTTTATTTTATCTATTTGCAAAGTTTTAACTTTCTTTTGAGACACCTGTATTAGGATAAGGCCCTGTACTAGCTTGTGACACGGCTTTATCCTAATCCTTTATAATACGCTCGTCCTGGCTCCCTAGATCGTGTGATTGCGATGATCGCATGAACTCGAACGCCCTGTTCAAACATATATCATCGTATGAACTTGTTCTAACTGGGCAGACGGACATACGTAAGTTCGATCGTCCGATCGGTGCCTTGTTTAAAATGATCGTGCGTGCTTGTATTGCTCTGTTGTATATAATATAATTCATAAGGCTGAAACGAAAGGTGTAAGAAAGCGTGGCCGGCCGAGAATGACGTGAATCGAACACATCGATTCCATCCTCAACTAAGGCCAGGTAAGAAGTAAGAGAAATATGAGAGGGTGTATGAGAAATGTTATGTCGGTGGAAGAAGCGAAAGAAGTATGCTTGGATAGATAAGAGTGGAGGTCCGTTCTCTCTGCCTACCCCTTACGGGACACGGAATGATGGGTAAAAAATATCGATAATTAATACGACACCTACTTGCCAAAATTTCTACCTTACCTACTAACATTCATATTACCGAATCACTTGAAAACGAGTGCTAACAAAAAAAAAACATTCATATATATTTGTTTGCGTTGTCAAGAAAAGTGTACGGGCGATCCTGAGATGGCAGTTAGGACACATAATTTTTCATCGTGCGATCACAAATTTGTTTATGCATTCATGCGACCAGCTATGACAGGGCCTAAGATTAAAAGTTGATATCGTTGACGTCTAAGGTCTAGGTGTATGTAATTAGTATATTTGGTCCATTAATTTTAGAACATTATATCAACTGCTTTTAACAACTGATATAATAACGTCACTCCGGTGTAATGTCATATTACATTGTCCACAGAACATGTAAGGTTAAAAGTTGACGACCGCGGAGTGTGCATCTTGTTTAATGTTTTACTTACTTATATAAAGAGATTCTGTTAAGATACAGCTGTTATTATCGCTTACGTCTAGCAGGAATAAAATAATGATCCTTTGATACTGGTCTAGTAGATAGTACAGTATCCCAACTGCTTTGAACGGCTGATAATTTAATGCATAACGATAAAATAGGGGTATGATAAAGCTTCATATTTCATCACATACCATAAGTAATTGTTTTACTTAGCTCATACGGATGACCTCGTCCATATTGTGATAACGTCACTCCGATGTTGTAGTTTGACGGATGGGCTGGGCCAGTGGGGAGGTTGTGTGTCCGCGGGCTTGGTAATACTCAAATAATTGTAATCCTACATGCCATAATAATTTATTGCGTGGTGCAGCCCGGCCCGGCGTACACCTCCCCCTAGTGACTGACAGTATAACGAGTTCTCCTATGAGCTGTTTCTATGTTCATAAATTAAAGATATCATGGGTGGAATATTTCGAGTCCAGTTTAAGGAAGCTCGTACCTACATTTTGAATTAAGAACTTTTCACCAAACGTCCCAATAATGGTTTCCTCATAATAAATACATACTTATTAGAACTTTTACAAGCCTTTTACTAAACCTTTTACAATACTATCTAGTAGCGGTTGTACTATTTGACATTCTAATTCTTATATCTACAGTGAATAACTTGCTTATTTTTATACTTGATCGAACTTTATATAAAATTTTGTACCAATGTAAAAGTTTTCTATAAAGTTTGGTGATTATTAGACTTTCTACCAAAAACTGACAAATTCATCGTCTTTCAAGATATTATCCCAAAATTTTATTTATTTAACAATTTATATATGGCGGTTGGTTCGTAAAAAGAGTACAATCTACATAATAATTCAGTAATGTATGTATATTTATTTATTTATTTATTTATTTGTTTCACTCCAACTGTATGTAAGAGCATCACGCTAAAACCGTAGGTTCTGCGTTGAATATTTTTCTTCGCAGTTTTTCGCAAATACAATTGTGGTAATCTGAGATACAAATATTTACATTTCATTAAATATATTTTAAATTATTTACAAATTTCTAAAAATTTAAAATCTTCATACAAAAATGAGAAAGTCATGTTTTAAAAGTAAAATTATACGTCTAAATTTTGTGTAGAACTGTAGCATTACGGTATGAAAATGTACAAAATCAATCGAAGTTTGATTTGAAATACAAAAAATATAAGTAGAAGTCTTTTAATTCTTATTTTATAAAGATTTTCACCGAAACTTCTTATAAAATATGTACGCCATGACAGATGACTAAAGCCGGTAAAGCAGTGTTCGCTTGCACCCTCTCTCTCCTAAGGTACCTCATTAAATGTATCACTACAGTCATAAGTAGGTCAAACTAACTATACATAATATAATACTAGGTAGGTAGGTACCTATATCTACAAACAGGTTTTCATTAGGAACAACTACACGTATTATATAATACTAGGTAGGTAGGTACCTACCTATGTATAACTACATTCTTCTTTTAATTTTTTCGCGTATTCAACAGTGAGTATTAATTTTTCCTCATCTTCTATTTTTTTTATACTTAAATATTGAAAGTGACATTAGTTTTTCAAACTTTTCGCATATTTAGCAGTGACTCGTATTTTTTCCTTTTTTGAAACATTAGCTGGGTACACATTCTAAATCTTAGCGTGAAATGCCGCCGTAGACAAATTCAAATTGGCGTTCGACTACAAACAAAGATATCGCTAATGTATAGTGCGAAAAAATTAACTGTCCACTGGAACATATAAACATTTATTCAAACCAAACAATGATCCTTATAATATAAAATATAAAAAGTGGACAGTTAATTTTCTTCCTACTCTACATTGTTGAAGTAGTTTGTAGTCGATTGCCAAATGCATTTTGTCTAGGCCTACTGGTCATGAGAAGGGGAAAGCTGCATACAAAACCTGTTCAATAACCTACGGCTCAAGTCTGACTAGCCAAATCAACAACGTAAAGCAAGACGGGTATCAGCTAGTCTAAAATGTATGCCACATGACTTCCTTGAATTTAGCATTGTTATAAAGCAGTGAAACAGTAAGTGAGAATAATGTGTAAATATTTCCCCATAAGTAATCATAACGGTAAAAATAAATCAGCTTCTAACCACGCAAGTAATGTTAAGTAAGTCATGCACCCTTTGAACCGCCTCACACACCGTAAGCCAACCCGGAGGCCAATCCACAGCAAACGCGACATACACGAAACATACCCTATCCCGATTAAAGCAATCGAACCAAAAAGTCGGTCCCACACAAATCCGTGGATCCCCCCCCCCCCCTTCCGTTCAAACCAATCCACAATGCGGCGGCTGTGAACTCCACTTAGGAGCATAGGGAGGCATCAAGAGCTCTTCATTACGCTCGAGCGCCTTCTCATGGGGGATACTGATGACTATTGGGATCCAGGCATCAGAGGCTTATTTCTTGTGCCTTTTCTGACATATTAAGATTTAAGGACGTGGGATGGTAAACCTCACGATCCCGATCTGATATCTCGAATTCTTGCCTCTTTCAGGATGCTCTTCTTAGCCGGCAACCCCACGGCAATTAAATAAGTAGATATGTAAAAAAAATATTGCGAGGTTTATTTTTGGACCCGTAACATTCTCCCCGAGTGCTCTCAGAACATTGTTAGGTTGCCTCCGTCATATTCCATACAAGTCGTTAGTGCTCTCAACGGAGTCAAGGTGATGTCCATGCAATACTAGCTTCCTGCTTCCTAGAACTCATTTTCTGATTCCTAATCTTGAATTTATCTTGTCCTCCTCAACAACTAGGACCCGATTTCACCTCCTTATGGGATATAAGAGGATATCGTTAGGATACAAGCATCCTTTTGACTGTTCGAATCCTGCCTGGGGCATGGGATGGGCATATGTTGAACACATTGAAAATTTTCGCAATTATTAGGATTTTTAGGGATTCGAACATTACCAGCCAATGGCGAACTTTGTAAACGTACACTGATCATACCAATCCTGCCTGTTCGCCGACAAGATGGCCCTGTATTAGATACAGAGATAGGTTATAACATTTTAATTACATTAATTTGTTGTTAAAACTAGTATAGTACAAATACATTCGAATACAGACTTACAAACAGCTAACATTTTGTATGTTAGTTTAGCAGATTATAGTGGCTTGTAAATGAAGCGTTGGAGGTCCCCAGAGAGGTCAGACATACGTGCATGTTATTAATAATATGGCGGGGTGGGATGGCTGGAAGAGTGCTGGGTGGTTGGTGGAGGGTGCATCTACGGAACATGCATTTAACATTTAATTATCTTGACATATTTATGTCATAGAATCCTCTTCTCCTTAATAATAGTTTGCTTAGTTCGTAGGTAGCTCTATATTATATTTATTCGGTTCTTGCGTTCTAAGGATGTTCTAACTATGTATATAAAGCGATAGAACAATAAATATATCCTGGTTACATGTAGGTATTCTAATGCCAAAAACTTTCTTACGATGTACACAAATATAGTATATTGTTTGAAAGATAATATTTTAGGCAAGTATTTTACGAGATGTGATTTCCATCCTTCATTTATGTGCCTGTTGGGCGGTGCAAAGTAGAGTAGATCGCGACGCTGACCTTGCGCTGACGATTGTTGAGTACCTACGTGGTGCACCCATCTTACAAGCTTTTTATCGTTTCACTTTGTCGCAAATGGACCAATATTGTTTTGATGCTAACATCAAAAGCTGCTGCTAGCTCAGCTACTGATTGAGTATCATCAGCTTCCACAATCGCTTTTAATTCATCATCCTTGACCAAAGTGTCCGTATGACCAGGTGGTTCACCTTTCCAGTCAAAATTTCCTGAAAGGAACCGGGCAAACCAATAACGGGTTGTGCGTTCGTTTGTAAAGTTCTCTCCGAAGTAAGCGTTGTTGATGTTAAGTGCCGATTGTGCCGCGTTGGTGCCACGATGGAACTCATATTCCATAATTACACTAATTTGTAAGGAATCCATTATGACGAAAAACCTCCAAATGTAATGAAAATACAACACTTATCAATAAACAAAAGATTCATTTTGTAAAAAAAAAATATTAAACGTTTTTAAAATAAATTAATTTGAATTTAGAATTCACAGCCAACCAAAACTTTATTTTGTTTAAAATGATCAGCACTAAAAAACGGCAATTTCATAGGACCTACCTACTATTATCTACTTTACTATTAACATACCAGTCGTCATCCTCACTCTTGAGGATAGTGGTCATCGTTCTTGGCGAAATCTGTCGTATGCCATTGTTCTCCAGGTTTTTTTTTGTCACAACCAGATGTACGGCCAGTAATGTTGTACGGCGCGATGTTCTGCTTTATTTGGTCAGACTTACGCATCAGCGGTCTACCCCAGGGTCTTATTCTCTGCCAATAGCTATTTCATTGAGTTCATATACTAATTTTTACCCATCACGCTATTTCTTGGAGGGGCTTTGGAGAGAGTAAGAGCTTCCTATCCAGACAAACTTCTTTCTCTTCATTCAATAGCATAATGTTCCGCAAACATCGTCTCCTATTCCTTGTTGTACCACACGACTCGCGCGCGGTACAAGGGACTGCAGGTGCAGGCTCTAAAGAATTAGCCAGCTACCAGGGGAATGCACTATGTCGCTCGTCGCTTGCGCAGAAGACGGGAACTCTCTAATAATACTGCGGGCCCTACTCAGTTCAGGCCCCGTATGTTCGAGAAATGCTTCCCGCCTCAGATCGATCTCCTAATAACACGCAAGACCCTACTAGCTTCGGGTCCGCAATGCGTTCGAGAGCTCTCTCTGTTCGCCCGGCCGCGTCCTTGGATGGAGGAACTCCTAGTAACAACGCAAGCCGTACTTAATTCGGGCCTGCGATGCGTTCATGAGATCCGACGTCTTCTTCTGCGCCCTGCACCCTCGACGAGAAATCTCCTAATAGACACGTAAGACCGTACTCAATTCGGGTCTTAGCGCGCGTTCGAGAGAAGTCTCGGTCCAGTGGTATCAGCCAGAGTCCAGGTCCTATTGCAAGGGTCGAGTCCACGGTCCAATGTGCCAGCCAGAGAAGGGTCCAAACAGTCCAGAGAGAAGTCCAAGGTAGAAGTCAGCCAGTTGAGTAGTCCAGAGAGAGAGCAGGTAGGTAGGTGTAGTCAAAGCCAAGAGTAAACGAAGAATGATATATTTCATACAAAAATGTCTGCTTATATTCACGACATAACGGTATCTGGGGAAAACCCAGTGTCCCCCGTCCGTGGCGAACGGAGCGGACGCCGGGAACGGGCTCAGAGCCTCGCCCCGAATCGGCCTGGACGTGCGACGGACCAGCGGCCGTCGCGGCCGAAATTCAATTATTCTAATTATCGACCTTTCGCGGATTATCTCCGCGGATCTGGGGCATATCCCGATGTGTTTGGTCTCGTTGGAATCGCCGCGCGATTTCCAATCGGGACATGCTCACCAGATCGCGCTAACCTTGATATATCGGTTTTCGGTATTTTCCGATCAATCCGCGAAAGGTCGATTAAAATCTTAATTAATTGGCCTACCCCGATGTATTTGGTATCATTGTGATCGCCACATGATTTTACATCGGAGTAGACCATTATTGGGAGGCTGCACCCTACCTCCGCGTGTCCTGGCTCGCAAGCCTCTTGGCCCTCCCTCAAACAGTAGGGGAGGGGATACCACGTTTAAGGGGTTTTTAAGCGCGCCGCGCGCAGCAGCCGTCATTCTATTGTTGGACACGGGGAGATAGGGTTGTCAGGAGCTCCCGCAGCCAGGGCTGCCTCAATATGCCAATGCATTTTTATTATTTATTACATAATTATTTCGCGGGCTCGCGCCTCGGTCCGTTCGGTGGGAACTAAGAACCCTTTATTTCTGTGGCCGAGGCGCTTAGCTTACATGATCGAGTCATAATCATATCCATATTATCAATAAATCAATCATTTTATGCAATACTATCTATACAATTCAATCAATGTTATTTATAATCGAATTTATACAAATCAATCTTATTTCAAAATTATTTGGTTTTTAATTCGCTGATCTGATTTAATGACGCCATCCGGTACACTTGTAAACCTGAATTGTCCCTCCTTTAGGGGCTCGTTTACATCAAACGAACATAGAGCCGAATCTAGAAACAACTCAGCATATTTTCTTTTATAGTTGATATTGGACACTTTGGAAACAATAACAAGCAGGAACTAATTATTAATAATGGGCGATGACAGTTTAATGTCCATATCAAAGATCACGAAAATATACTCTACTTCCAGATCTCGCTCTATGTTCGTTTGGTTTAGATGAACCCTTTAATGGCACCGATATGATCGTTTCACATGATTCTAGGTCTGCCACATTCTTTCAGATTTATAGATCTTTTTTTTGTCATACTCTCAATTTGCCCAGAACACCTCAAATATATCACTTTAAAATAAAAAATAAATAAAATAAAATACTCTTTATTGCGCACAAAAATATAAAAAAAATATTATTGTGGAAAGGGCGGGCTTATTGCCGAATGGCAATTTCTTACAGCCAACCACTTTCATTCTACTCATTACGCCAACATTTACTCCACATTTCTTTCTAATATTTTCATTCCTTACCAAATCAATCAGAGTGAATAGAATGAAAGTAAACAAATAAATTGAGGTGGTTCGCAAATGTAGAGAGAATTATGATGCCTTTATCATCTTTTTTATAACTATTGTCTGAATTGAATATAAATGCTTTTTAATGGTATACCTAGGCTTTTTATTATTTTTACCATTATTGAAATAAATAACTTAAATAATAATCATAATAAGATTCACATATCTATTAAAAAACATTTACAATATTACAATGACAAAGTAGGGATGACAATCAGTTCACAAAACGATGGACACAAAATGGACGATAAGATATAAACATCGACTTTTAATCAAGAGGTCCTGGGTTTGTTTATCAATCCAGAATTTTAATATTATGTTTACCCGGTGCAAGAATTCTATCGGGATCTAAGCTTCAATCTTCTATTCACTTTGACTGTAATCATCTTTTATATAATATATCGATCATTGTATGTCAGTTAAGCTAAAACAAGATTTGACTTAGTATAGAATAGTATAAACTGCAATTCAGTTTTTTCAACACCTGTGATATGATCCATAATAATCAATGTTCGCCACAAAGCCTCGCCAAGCATCTCTAACCTGGGCTAAATCCAGGGCGTCATAAAGGTTTACATCGTTCGCTCACTTGGTCTGTCACATCTTCTTGTACATACCACCCGGTGTGTAAAATAGGCTTCAATAATCTATGGACTCGGCAGACATACCTACTTACTTAGCTAATGGCTGATCCAGCTCAGCCCACGATTCAGGATTACCATTGTCACAGAAGGATGTAACTTTCGTGATTGAAGGGTTCCATTTGACACCAAATTGAAACACGTTGTCCCCACAGTAATGGATCATTATTTGTTTGGTTGCAATGGGCTGAAAATAAATTGGCGGTCTTCGGGTGTAGGTGCCATACAAGGTTTAAATTACTCTTGTGTAAAATGTATTGTGATTAATATTGTTTTGGAGTATTGGAGTACCTTAGGTACGCTAAACACACAAAATAAAAACTTGAAGTTGATCGAGCACTATGTAAACATAAAATTTTGTTTAATTATCGTTTATGACTGTTACTGTTCACTACGCCTCCCAGCTTTAAGCGGGGAGTACGCAGAAGAACGAAGAAGTGGACTGTATTGAAACGGAACTCACTTACCGATTGTTTTGTGGTTGCTTGTTTTACTCCTCCTCCAGTATTACATATTCCTGCTGTGCACAATAGGTACTTTTACATAGAGGGCCGCCGACCGTTATTTTTATAAATTACCTTTTTTTCCGAGCGTAATGTTCCGATTTTGACATTTTGTAAGTAAGTGAGTCAGAGAGAGGCAAATGGAAGTGAAAAGGCGATCGCTTTTGTTGCACTCAGTATGCATAGAATAATTATTTTGAAAACGATGTAATATTCGTAAACTCAATTCAACATCCTACCCATGTTGTATATCGAACAGTTACGAATTAAAAATTTTCGATGAATTCATCGAGGCTAACAGGAATGTCCATCCCTATAACCATGGCGCCTGGGGGCTGAAGATTTGGAGACTGTTTACCCCATTGGGTGGATTTATTTATTCTCCCCAGATATCGAATTTTAATTTAGACTCTGAAAAGCTGATAACCGAATATTTTTTTTATCCAAATCGTATTTTTAATGAATAACAATCTCCAAATACAGGTGTCAGTACAGTCGGGGGACCTAAATACTTAAAGCTTTTTCCACTAGTCAACCTATCCAATCTGATAAAGGGGCTCAACTCCGTGTAGTACTTTGACAGGGAAAAAAATAAAACGAACCTATTAATACGAAATCAGTTTCTTTGCAACTCCGCTACCGAGTTTGATATAACATTATATAACAATATTTCTAATAAATTTCCTGGGTTTTGTATATATGTACATAAATCAATCGCGTCTTAATTTCATCAATTTTGGGGTAGAGGGTGGAAAAAAGATCTGTAATTTAAATGCGCATAAACTTGCGCAATATCAACACATACTTAGCACTCGTGTTCATATTGTTTTGGAGCACAGTATAGGCATTGCCGTCTAGAAACAATTCCAAAACCACAGATAAAACCATAGTTTTAGAAGGCAATGGTGGGTATAGGTCTTTTATTTTCAAAAATATACACATAGATAAAGATATAATAACAAGATTTATCCATGATCAAAAATTGTCATTCGGAATCCTTTAGGTACCTATACGTGCTCCAACACCACATATATAAGAAGGCCTTAGCGCTGCGTCACATCTTGAGGCCCAACATTCACTCACCTATATCTGTATGTACTTACCTGTGCACTATGATATTATCTGTCTACACGCCGGCAGCCGTGACGCGGGAGGCTAAAAATGGCCGCCTGCACTAAGGCCTTCTTATATAGGTGGTGTTGTACGTGCTCTAGCCATGTCCAACTCGTCACGCCCGCTTTCCTTGAATCTCTGTGTATACTTACCTTAATACTTCAGAATACAAACAACGTAAGAATTGATTGATTGATGAAGTAAAATCTTATTTTCAATTTTACTAACTTGAATGGCGACAGTGGTACTACTAGAAACTGCGTTATAACTTACTTTCTATTACTTTCTTCTTTATTTTTAAGTAAATTCTTTATGTATTGTATAGTGTATGAGCTATTTTTAAGTGTATAATACCTGTATGCAGAACAGCCAAAAATTCCGTAAGGGATTAGCCATCTTCCTATTTAAAATTATTTGTACAAATTTTCTTGTCAATAAATAAAAAAAAAATAAAAAAATATGTTACAGGTTATTATGGCATACATCGCTTATACCATGCGCTACTAATAATCAACCCTATACCGTGTCATAAGTATACCGCAGAATACTTTGGCGACCTCGCATTTATCAATAAAGTTAGTTCTTCTTCCATACTACGGGGTTGGTTTCTAGGCATTTCGCACGAAACCGATTGGCCGCCACCTAATGGCGAACGTTGTTAACGTATAGTGATCACACTAAGCCAGCTTCGAAATAACAGTAGAAGACGGTCGTAAGCCCGTAGTGGTTTGTTCCATTTAAAAATCGAACATCAGTAATGAATTCTTAGAGTTTTTAGTTGATACATATTCGTATCGAAGCTACGTTTCATGACACTTAACCCCAAGCTTACACTGTCTCTT
Organism: Mystacides longicornis; assembly: GCA_963576905.1. NCBI lineage: Eukaryota > Metazoa > Arthropoda > Insecta > Trichoptera > Leptoceridae > Mystacides > Mystacides longicornis. The sequence goes on from OY756438.1 coordinate 1,022,280, forward strand.
TCGCACATTCATTATTTTACTGCAGACAGTGAAAGAGATATTCGTATTACGCTATGTACCTAAAAAAGCGGATTTTTGAGGTTATGTTCGAAAATTTTTGTGGTTTGTCTCTAGAAAAAAAAAACATTTTTTTTATTCTCATGTAAATTGAGACGTTCCGTTTTGGCGGGGACGGATATCCTGTAGGCCGGATGCGGAGTTGTCTTGTATGAAATTACACCATAAAATAATGTACAAGCGTGTCCTTTCCTGAAATTTCCCATGAATTTACCAACAATGTTAATGTGGTATAATTTATATTTCAGGAGGCCAGCAACAAAGAAACAATACCGGGATTTATGGCAGTTGTAAAAATAATGTTATCGGAAAGTACAGAGTAGTATGGGACCAGGTCTCGGGTTTGAGTGTATTGGTTAGTAATAATTCATCTTGGTCTAATGGCGGTGTTTTCAAATAAATTATGTTGAACATTATTGGAAACGTACCTAATATCATATTGTTTTAAAATTATAGAAATATTTCACAGTCGATTAATTCTCAAAACTAGAAACTTAAAATTCTGTTGCGTAATGGCGAGACAAAATATAATATGTGATATTAATAACAACAACAACACTCCCTTTTACACCCCACTCAGGGGCATAGGGAGGCAACAGGAGCTCTCCACTGCGCTCGATCTTGCACAATGTTTATGACCTCCTCCCACACCAAGTCCAAATCCCTCAGATCTGCTTCGAAGGGGCGGAACACGGTGTGAGAGGGTCTTCCTCGTCCCCGGGACCCTGATGGGAGGAAGAACAGCGCTTTCCTCGGCCAACTGTCTTTCGGCATCCTTAACACATGTCCCAGCTAAGTCCATTTCCTCCTCACAATGGTAGAGGTGATGGGTTCACGCTGCGTGCGCCGGCGTATGGAGTCGTTCATGATGCGGTGGTACCATCTTATACCTACCCAAATGCAGAGATTTTTTGTGCCTGGGCTTTAGTCAGGTGCCGACTCAAGCCCATACAGGAAAATAGGCAACGCACACGCATCAAACAGTTTACATTTTCGTCTCGACATTAAACGCCGACGCCTTCCATATCTTGGCAATGTTGTTAAAAGCGCTACTTGCTATACCGATACGTGTCAGGAGCTCAGCCCCGAGTTCACCAGAGGTGTTGATGTTATAGCTTAAACCATGATAAATTACTGCTTATATGATTTAAAGTACTACAGTCGGTTATAAAAACTTTTTTTTCTATATTTTTTTTTATGAAACAGTAAACGAAAGAAAAAACCTGGAAGGGTGTAATATTTTATACCTGGAAAAACCGCCCCGAGAAATAAATCCGATTCGAGATAATAATATTCTCCAGAAACAGAAATACCCGAGTATTGGAAACGTTAATAAACTTTAATCGGATCACAATATGACCCTGGGTCATATTTCAAAAGAAACACCCGTCTACCGAATCTTTAACACTCTTTAAGTGGGCATTTGTGACAACAACTGCCTGACCCTTTTATGCGTTGCGCCCTGCTCCATCTACCTCTCACCGCTGAAAAAATATCACATTAGGGTGAATTTAGACTTAAGACCGCCACATTAGTAAACATGGTGATTTTTCAATCAATTTTCAGGCGATATTTTACTAGCGGATTTCGATGAAAAAAAAATATATAACATAATCAATCAATCAATCAATTATATAACATAACATATAACATAAACTAGACTTTAATTAATGCAACCTTAGAGCCGTATTTGATAAAAATAATAATAATATAACACTTTTCTATACAAAGGTGTCAGTATAGCCGGCGGAACTTATTGCCTGAGGCAATTTTTTCCAGTCAACCGGTCCCGTCCAATCTGAGACAGGCCAACCCCGGGTAGAAATTTCAAGTGAAAAAACACTTAGAAACCCGACCGGGAATCGAACCCGGGACTCCGGATTTGAAGTCCACGCTAGTACAACTAGGCTACCGAGGTCGAAAAATAGTATAGGTTTAAAAAAAAATAGGAAAAAGAAAAAGTGACCGAGAACAGACTTAGATGGTACGGACACTGAGAATGCCACAGGAAAATATGATAAGGAAGACAATGGACATAGAAGTAGGACCCAGAAGACCAGGTAGACCCCTGACTACGTGGATGTCCACAATAAAAAGGGACTTGAGAGAGGCGAGGCTTCGCGAGGAGGACGCGGGGAACAGAGGGACTTGGAGGAGGAGGACTAGGAGAGCCGACCCCATGTAAATAGGATAAAGGTTAGGGCAAAGAAGAAGAAGAAGAAAAATAGGAAACGTCATTTTGTCATTTCATCCACTGATGGATATGTTTGAATGAAATATTTCTTTTTTTGTATTAAAGATTTAGAGAGTTTAGACTTACAGTTCACAGAAAAATTTAGAGAGTTACAGAATGAAACGTAAATATTGATCAAACTATACCTATTGTGATTTTCTCTTGAAGAATGCAGACATCCTTATCCCCCTCTATCTGATGATCAAGCTAGATAGTCCCAACATAACTACTGTACCCCTATTCTCAGTTTTATCGGAAGATAGTCACGGTAGAAAAGTGAGTATTACACGATACAATTTGTATGAAAAACTTCTATACATATCGATTGCGAGAATCGCTTTTGTTTCTAGAAATATCTCGTTTCCCATACAAAATGTATCGTGTAATACTCACTTTACTACCGTGACTACCTTCCTAACCCGATCAACCAATAATAATATTCCTCAATATCTACCTATTTTCATTCGAAAAAGGATGAGACGAACGAACTATTCCGGGAATTCAATTTAAAATTGGAATAATATGTCAAAAAATAGCTCGCGAAATCACGTAAGTAGGTACTATGTGTTTGTTCCATGCAACGGTTACGCCCGCGGCTCTGCCCCTAGACAATTTGAAATTATTGGCGTTCGATTTCGTCAATGTAGAGTGCGAAAAAATGATATTATGTTCGCTTTTGTCTAGGGCCCCAAGTCAGTTGCACCTTAAAATGTTTTTATCAACTATCATAAAAAAATCAAAATGACAAGTAACAAACTTAACATTAACTTAACATTAATATTAAATAATATTCGATTTTTTAATGGTAAATTTAGAACACTACAGGCTTGTGACTACCTTATTCTGTTGTTTCGAAGTATAGTGTAGTGTGATTAACTATTAAAATTCATCTCAACAACGTTCTGTGGTTAAAATAAAAATAATAAACCCATCAAAACACCCAACTAAAATCCCATACTTCCGGTAGGATTTGAGTCCACGATCCTAGATGTGCCGAGCCGAGGCGCTTAACTTCAGACCACCAGCTTGAGCTAGGTAGGTATACGAAATCACCAATTAGTTGAATTAATTATTAAATTAGCTAGAAGATAACACATCTATCGAAATTTACGAGAACCTTTTTAAACAATCAAATTGTCACCACTGACACCAGATGGCGTTCAATTGATTTTTATTTTGAAAAATGAATCTGTGCTCACTCGAATTGAACACAAAATACGCTTTTGACATCTTTCACACTAAGAAAATGCTTGTGTCGTGAAAGCGGAAATGGTCGACACGGCCGGGATTCGAGCCCATGACCTCCGCACGAAACAGTGCGAAAGCCGGCGTCGTAACCGCTGGTCTACCAACCACCTCAAACCATATCAACGTTGTCACGTTCTCTAATTATTGCCTGCATTGCTTTATAATAAATTATTTTGTTTCGGGAAAACAAGGGGGAAATTGTAAGCATCACTACGCCGGTCTTATTAATCCTTTACTTGAATCATCAGACTTCAAAGGGTGCGAACAAGGGATGGTTCGTGTATTATTACCCTGGTAGAACCATTTGGGGAGCAATGGGCTGAAAACCACCACCAAGGTTTAAAGTCACGTGACGGGATATCACTACTTTTGAAGACGCCATCCTCCTCCAAACCCAATCTTCAGTTTATGGAAACTTTAGGTATACATTAATTTTATTGATATTAAACAACTAATCAATGGAATGGCTCAGAACTAAAGATGCCTATCCGATGAAACTAAAATATTTTATTAGAGTTAAAAATGTGGGTTATGGGTAGATGATTTGGTGATATTTTTTTCTATATTTATTTTTATTTATTTATCTATCGTCATTGGGCCCTTATTTTGAAGGCGTTTGGACTAATCATACAAAATACACAGTTCATATTAAACAATCTATCTATAATAATAAAGGAAAGTGCCTGACTGACTGACATACTCACTCATCAACGCACAGCCCAAACGGCTAATCGTAGAGAAGTGAAATTTGGAAAGCAGGTAGGTTTTAATACAAAACCTTCCACTAAGAAAGGATTTTTCGTACACCCCTAAGGGGGTGAAAAATAGGGTTGAATGTTTTTCAAAGTATGCGAATATCTCGGAAACTATACATGGCACGAACTTGAGATTTGGCATATGAATTTTCCTATAGAAATGAGTGTTGGCATGTGGCATTTTTTTCAAAATTTTACTAAAAGGGATGATAAAGGGCACATATAAAAAGGGATGATTTTTAAGTGGCTCCTAATAAGTTTAAAACTGGTTTTATCGAAATTTCAAAACAATAAAAATCTTCATAAATAATCAAATTATACTATTTCGTTTTCAAAATATAACATAAATTAGGGGGGAAGGGGTGTGGGGCGCTTTTTATAAGTAATAAATAGTTGAATAGAAAGATTTAAAACAAAGGCATTGTGAACATTGGGTACATTTATGCAGACGCTGGTGTAAAGATTCCGAATCTGCAACGTCAAAATATATAAAACTAAGTAGATACATAATTATTCAATTTAAAAGCATGAAAAATATGTAGTTTATTCATTTAGAATTTCGTCAATAGTAAAAAATGATTTATCGACCAGATGCGATTTCATTGTTCTCCGGAAGACCAATACATCGTCACATTTTATTGTGTCTGGGAGCTTGTTATATAATACAATCTTACACTAAGACACAGAAAACTACGATCCAGCTTAGAGAGCCTGTGTTCTATAGGTCTAATTTTATGTTTTATTCTAGTACTATAGCTATGAAAATCTTTGTTAAGTGGTGTGCTATCCAAATGTCATAGATATAAAGGGATGCCAAAGTCAGAATTCCATGCTCTCTGAATACGGCTCTACAAGATTCCCTGTATTTCATACATAGAAGAGCTCTAACTGCTCTCTTTTGCAAAACAAATATTCTATGTGATACTTTTACCAAAACCACCTATATAAGAAGGCCTTAGTGCTACGTCACATCGTGAGGCCCAGCATTCGCTTGCCTATATCTGTATGTACTTACCTGTACGCTATGATATCTGTCTACACGCCGGCGGCCTGGTGACGCGAGAGAAAAAATGGCCGCCAGCGCTAAGGCCTTCTTATATAGGTGGTGTTGCTTTTACACTACTGAAATTTTGGGATAAAGCCCACGACCTCCGGTACGAAACAGTACAAAAGTTGACGAGTAGTCTAAGCCAAAGCGTTTTTCTCTTTCCGCAACGGAAATTTGAGTTATGGAATTGTTTTCTAGAAAATCGGACCGCCATCCATGCCAGTTGTTATAAAAACCGGCTGTTATAAATAGAAAAATCAAATTTCCATTTTTTTACCCATTACGCCGTGTCCCACAAGGGGTAGGCAGAGAGAACGGACCTCCTCTCTTTTTTTATCCAAGCACATACCATTTTTCATACACTCTCCTATTTCTCTTACTTCTTACCTGGCCTTCCTTGAGGACGGAATGGATGTATTCGATCCACGATGTCGGTCGGCAGCGCCTTCTTACACCCTTCCTTTTTCCCTTATAAATTTTCTTTGTCATTATGTTTGCATTCTCATTCTTTTCACATGTTAAAATCATCTCTACTAATAATTGATTTTAATCTTTGTCACAACACTTTTAACTTATAATATTGCGAATGTATAAAGATAAATATGTAATGTTTCTAAGTTACCTGTGACCATGTAGGACCTGTTTCTGCGAAACTAGTCAGGCTATTAAATTTGTGGAAAAATAAATCACTTGTTTTATTAAAATTACTGAATTTTTCCTTTATACTTCGGTAGTTCGTAAATTTTATATTAGCGGACGTCTTCTTTACAAAGGTTTTTAAGCTACGCTTAATGACACTAAACGTCAAGTTTATACACTGTCTCTTTCGCGTTCATCATTTTAATGCCGGCAGTGAAAGAGATAAACACAATGATCTGTACTTGTTTCAAAGAATACTGCGTTGATAATGTTGAGAAGCAATCGTGTGTTTGTTCCAAGTTTAAGCATCCCCTGAATCGACGGATTACGGAGAAGAGAAGATATTGTAATCTCCATCAGGCTGGGTAGTATGTACCTACTCGACGTAGAGGATGAAAGAGACAGAAGATGGTAATCTGTTTGTAAGCGAGGCGAAGCAGTTGATGACACTTATCTAGGCGGTAGGCACCTCGAGATAAGTACAGCCTATCGGAGATTAGTCACGAATTGCATAGGAAATCTTTTGAACCTCACTTACCTATAGTGGAGCATGTTTGTAGGGCTGGTAGATTTATTGCAAGTCAAATCGAGACAACTTCGCAAAGAAATAGAACCCTTCATAGTTCATTTTGTAGCAAATCAATTTACATTGACATGTTGTTGAGTTGTATCATATGATTGCATCAAGAATAGCATCAATCAATCAATTCAATTCTCCCTCTTACACCCTACTTAGGAGCATAGGGAGGCAACAAGAATTTTCCATTGCGCTCGAATTGCGCAATTTTTATGACCTCCTCCCACACCATGTCCAAATCCCTCAGCTCTGCTTCGAAGGAGCGGAACACAGTGTGGGAGGGTCTTCCTCGGTATCGGGACCCTGATGGGAGGAAGAACAGCGCTCTCCTCGGCCAACTGTCATTTATCATCATCCTTTACACATGCCCCAGCCAAGTCCATCTCCTCCCCACAATGGCAGAGGTGACGGGTCCTCGCTGGGTACGCCAGCGTATTGCGTCGTTCGTGATTCTGTGATACCATATAATACCCAAAATTCTCCTGAGACACTGCATTGCAAATGCAGAATTTTTTTATGCCTTGGCTTTGGTTAGGAACTCACACTCATACAGGAGAATGGACAATACACACGCATCAAACAGTTTACATTTCGTCTCAACACTAAACACCGACGCTTTCCAAATCTTGATCATGTTGTTAAGTGCGCCACTCGCCATACCGATACGTATCAGGAGCTCAGCCCCGAGGTCACCAAAGGGGATTTATGGTTGCTCCCAGGTATTTAAATTTATCCACCCGGGAGAATCAAACTCTTTACACTGCTGAAAGATGCACTTGTAATGCACAGTAAATTGGGTCCGTGCAGGAATTTCCAGGTACAAAGCCGCATTGTTGCTCTCTCAGGAGCAAAGGCTTGTGTCGTGAATGCCGAAATGGTCGACACTTCCGGAATTTGAACTCCAATACGCTTGCACGTATGGAAGCCGCCGATTGATTCCACTGGTTTATCAACCACCACCACATTTTATACATATACAAAATGTTGTTTACAAATTTTAAACGTGAACATCTAATAATTTAAAAGAAAGTCGATGATGAAACTATAAGCCATGCATGTTTGGAACGAGAGGGCGGAGGCGTATTTTCAGCAATGGAAGGAAATAGGCTGATGATGATAAAGTAGAAGAAGAATGATGAAAGATGAAAGGCAAACAAATAGAAGACAGCCCAAGGGAGAGAAAGGAGAAGAGGAGAGATGGACAACAGTGTCTTTATCAAGATCGTCCTGTTTATGGCGAGAAGATAACAACTTTGTTGGTAGATTGAGATTGATCACGCAGCCACACAATGGACCATGCCGTCATTATACTCTGCAGGAGATTGTGGGTCCAACCTTAGTGCATTTGTACCGGCTGATTCCAATGAACGTTTTGCCAATATACAGATTTCCTATAGCTAGTGCTCGAAATTGCACTATAACTTATTTAAATAATAAGTTTGAACATTATAAGGTTCTATTGTCAGAGACTGGGCAAATGCCACTTCAAAATTTTCTTTCCAAAACAATGACATGTATACGTAATATTTGAAAATGTTGATATGTACAAAATATTTTCTTTTATTATTAAAGAAAACAATTACAATTCTTAATTTGACCACAGGTAAACAAAATAATGTTTGCGTCTGTGTCAATGTCAAGTAAATCAAAGTGTGTGTGAATCAAATTCATAACATTACAGTAGTGTTGGTAATGTTTTTTTTATTGATTTACTCTATTTTTCTAGCTTTCCCGACAGACGTTGTCCTGTTGTCCTTACTGTGAATATTGATTTCAAATTTTTACTTCTACAAAAATATGTTTGAATGTTAAAAAAATTATTTCTGAAAGCTCGAAAAAAATTCCATCAAAAATCTGCGTACCTACCAATTATTTTAATGTCAATGCTTGTCAGGTAAACAATAATTTTGTTGCTATAGATTTTTTCATAGATAGTGTTGGCGTCGCAGGAAATCCGTTCCATACTAAATTTAATATTATATTATTTCTTATTCATTTTTTCATTTTTTTAAATAGTTGTTCCGTTATCTGAGGCGGAGAAGAATCCAATAAACCAAGCATCATAAGAATCCATTCAGCCGATTAAAACGTGGTATTACAAAATTTTGCCTCGTTTTTCATTTTAAATACTATGAATATTTATACCACCAAGCACCTTCGGCCCAAACAGGATAACTTACTTACTTCCGATGGCCATACAACTCCGGCAGAGTTTTGGCCTCCTGAACGATGTTTTTCCAAGCCGTCCTATCCTGCATAATGGACTCCCACCGTTCTCCAGGATAACAAAATAATAGGATAACAAAACTAAAAAAATGAAAAACGGATAGTAAATAATATTAAAGTTAAACGGATTTACAGACAACAACGCCACCTGTGAAAAATTCCATAACAACACAACTTTTGTTTACCTACAACCATTGAGTTTCAAAACATTGGTATGCAGATTTTTGATAGAATTTCTATTGTGCTTTCAGATATATTATTTTACTCATAGCATATGGAATATACATGTTACTCATAGTATATGGAATATACATGAGTCTTGTGATCGGATATCAAAAAAAAAAAATAGATTTCGCTGAAATTAATTTTCTCGACGTTTTCGAGGGTGTAGATTCCAATTTTTGGCGTACGCGTACGCCAAAAATGTGTGCGCACCCATAACTCATAGTAATTCTTATCCGATTTGATTGAAATTTGGTAGAACGGTTAGCCCCTCGATGTAGATGAGTCAGTAAAATGTTGAGATCTGTACCTTCAGGGGATCTTGTAAATAATGACAGTTAGACGATTCCAACACAATTCCGTGGAATCGAGTAGTTGTCAAAACGACGTCAAGAGTAGCAATTTTCAAATTTTACACGATTTCACATGTTCTTCAAATCACCACTCGATTTGAATCCAATCGTGCGCTAGCGTCGTATTTCAAGAGTACCATTTTGGGATTTTACGATTTTAGGATTGGAATCGAGTTTCAAGAGTAACCGTGCTGGGCTACCCTAGGTTAGCAGCTTTTTTTAACTTTCAAACAAATATCTTAAACGTATTTTTGTATAAATTACAAATTTGAAAAAAATATTCATATAAGACGTATATGATGAGGGAGAAGGTCTTTCGCGAGATCGAACGAAGTGTAGAGTTTCCGTGAGGTCAGGAAGAATTGAAAAAAAAAAAAACATCTGTACTCTAACGAAACTTAATAATTCTGTACCTCGGAGGTATGGGACATTATCTCCATTATGACAATTTTGTACACCAATCCAACTTTGTACAACAATCAAACATATTTTTGCGTAAGGACTACAAGAGGACAACGTCTGTCGGGAAAGCTAGTTTCCTTATAAAAAAAATATAAAAAATTGTCCGTAGGAAATTGTGCCATATATCCAGAAAACGTCTCAAGGTACACTTTAGTTGTTACATATTCGTGAAGATCTAGTCCTGAAAAATGGTCACAAGAATCTAGACATAATTAGAACGTTGTGCACCAACAAAGCCAATAGGCAATAAAGATGAGACATTAACAAAAATGGATCTGGCGCCAAATAGATAACAGCAGTCGCAGTCTTTATATTTGGTTGGTTTCTTGTTTCCATAATTTCCAACTATTATCTCTATATTTCATTAATTATTGAATATCTACTTGTTGTATAGGAACATGGGATTTTTTGACATGTTGAACATGTCGAGAATTGTCATGATTAGGAGTTTCGGAAACTAAAACATTACCACCTAATGGCGAACGTTGTTAACCTAAAGTGATCGCACTAAGCCAGCCTTCGACATAACAGTAGAAGAGGGTCGTCGTAAGCCGTCGTATGGTTTGTTCCATTTAAAAATGGAACATCAGTAATGAATTGTTAGAGTCATCAGTTGTTACATATTCGTTACACTTTATTTATTTATTTAAAGTCCCAAAGTTTTGGAAGTCTAGCTTGGATTGCGATTAACTCCGACGCATTTGCAGTCCTCGAGCACAATGACGACGTCTTTTCTTTGTGTGCCACTAAATTGCTCGGCCATTGTGTCCTCTTGTTATGGTTTGTTTCTCCTTCGTCACTCACAAAATGACACGTCAGCGTGATCAGATTCATAATGCCCTCAAACTCTGATCAATAGACATGAGTACGAGACCAGGTCAAATTAATTTTTATTTCTATTTTTGATACAATGCATGCATTCATCATCTGACCTTATACGAATAACTCCTTCAGTTTTCAACCCGTCTTGCCCATTATGATTGATGATTCTCAGTTGAGTTGTTATGTTGGTGTTGGCTTTTAGATACTACATTGGTAGATTTTCGCTGTCTATTTCTACCCAGACACACTTTTTTTGCTACACACACTTCAATCTCCTCACCAATTTTCACGCGGTTCTTCCGTTTCATTTTCTTTAGCCCTGGCTTGTTTTGAGGATTATTGTTGCATCGTTCAATTTGTTCTTGGAGAGTTGGGGCTTGGATATTGGGCTTCATCTGAAGAAGCATCTTGCAGAGTTTTAATGACTCTTTCTGGCTTCTGAACTCCATAAATGGACGCCTTAATCGAATTTTTTTTTGCCTCCGAAAGAAAAGTCCTTAAAGGATTCCCATCTCCAAGTTACAACAGCTGTTTTTGGTGATGTGACCAAACGTCCCATTTGTCCAATGGTGTGGAGTACTGTCTTTTTTTTTCACTCGTCACACCATGAACCGTAAGGCCCCTCGCGCACTAGGCAGCCATGGCTCCCGCAGCCAGTAAAACATATGACGTTGTATGGGAGCCCGCGCACTGGGCAGCCACGATTTCCTAAGAATATTCTGGCTGCCGCAGCCAGGCTGCCTAGTGCGCGATAGGCCTAAAGGGTAGGCAGAGAGAACGGACCGGTACTGCGATGAGGCTCGCCCCCCATCATGTCGTGTCAAAAAGGGGAGACACAAAAAAGAGAGCGAATGAGTGTAGAGTCGATGTGTAGAATGTTAGAGGATGCATGGATGCTAAAAGCAACGAAGTTGTCGGTCTAAATTGTAACTACGGATAATATTCCTAACGCGGGTAGAAATAAGAAGCGAAAAAGCACCATGTAATTAAGAGAAGTGCCTATTGGGAATCGTATTTGTGAAAAAAAGTAAGATGAATTATTTAAAAGATAACAATTTCTGTCATTTCAATGACAGTTTCATCACTCATCTCTCAGCTTAGTTCAACTCAAGCTCTTGACATAATATCGATGCAAATGCAATAATTATTCTGGAATCGTGCACAAAGGCATGAAGTTTGGAATAATATCGGATCCTGGACTCGGCCCTGTCGACCTCCACTTGTCCAGAACACAAAGAACTTGGCAATACGGATTATAAATTCTGTGATTGATTTGTTTTGATGTCGTAGCATGTGCAACTCTGTGAAAAAATCTACAGACATAATATTTTTATTCTTTGAATAAGTGCAAAAAATTTTAATCTATCTGTAGTTTTGTGTTTCCTATAAACGGTTTAAAGACTTTTGGAATTTATTAATCCACAGTTCGCTCTGAAGAAGAAAAATTTCAATGCGGATGTTTGTATGTAAAATAATAAGTTCTAATAATTAATTTTATGTAATAACTGGCTTTCCCGACAGACGTTGTCCTGTAGGCCTTACTATGAATATTGATTTCAAATTATCGTTTCAATCTGTTCAGCCGATCTCGAGTTATAATAAGTGTTCGCACTACCCCGAATTTCTTTTATATTAAAGATAACTAAATTAGTGTTTTTTTGTAAATATTATATTAGAGGACTAAAATGACTTTTTTTATTTCTACGTGTTTTGTTATAATATTGTCGCAAAATACTGAGAAAATAATATGAGAAAAATGTAGTTTCTAAGTTTTCTGTATCCACGAATGACGCTAGTTCATGAGGTACTAGGAGAGTGTTTATGTGAAATAAGATTTTTGAAAAAAAATGATGGTATAGCGGTTTCTTCGCCGACTGATATTGACATACTGATTGAAGGTTGTGCAAACAAATCCCAGTGCCTAACATTTGTGATTAGCCCCCAAAAAATGTTCACGTAGTAAAAAACGTCAAAAGTGTAGTTGTGTAAAAACAAAGAAAAAAAAATAATTCAATTGTTAAGGTAGACTCCCAGGCTATGGCGATAACGCCATATTTCTACGCTACATACATATTGTAATATTTATTTATTTATTACAAATACCTATAATATTTTACACAGATATAAGATGATGAACAAGAAGAATATGAACAAAACATAATATTATTATTATGTGTATCCCCCTTATAGAGACAAGTCTCGTGTAAAGGGGGAACATGACAAAAGTAGGTACATTTATAAGGTCACATCTATGACCGTCAGCAGAACATATCCTAGTCACACGCTATGATCATAGAAAATTGACAAATACATATATGGCGATATTGCCATAGCGTGTGAGTGTACCTACCTTTTTTTTTTTACCATTTTTAAATAGAAGTTCAAGGGACCATAATATACCCCACGTGTCACTGTGGCCAAAATAGGTGTATTGTGTCTATTTTCTGCTCATGTACTCCGCAAAAAGTCTCCTTAATCGTCTCTTTGATGCTCCTCAAAGATCGGTCCCAACAGCATTCCCATCTTTCAGTTGCAACAATCGTTTTTGGTCATACGACCTTATGTGTCTTTTGGCCGAGTATATCCACCACATCGGGTCGTCTATACGGAGGTGCCAGGTACATTCACCATAGCCAGAGCTAGGGAAATAAAAGACCCCCCCTACAGATCCCTGCATGTAGGGGTAAGTAAGTAATAAGTCACCCCGAGGTTGCCTGGTATCAGGGAGCCTCCGTTAGTAACTAACCTACCGGTTAGTCACGCATCCCTCGGCACGGGTCGAATGACACCTTGGATTGGAAATTTTTGGGTAGTAAGGTTTACTCCTTCCGGAATGATTAGACTGTAGGTGAGTATAGATGGAACAGCTCATAGAAGGAAGAATAATAGGATTCAGGTGTAGAATATGCCATGCATGTTGCACAGCCATGCAAAGCAGCCCGTACTCTCATTGGCCTTAGCATGCAAAGGGACCGATTGTACCTGGGCCACGTAACAAGATACTATTATTTAGTTACTTTTTCATTTGTGAGATATTTATAAAAACAAAAAAACTAAATAATACCGCAGATTTACATTTTTTTTTTATTTTATGTAAAAAAATATTAATGAGCAAAAAGTTTAAAAATGTAAAATAAGTAACAAATAAAAGATAGTTTGAATAATGTGTTTTTCGTATGCAATAAGATTAGAATAGAAAAGAAAAAAAAACATTTCTCGCAAATAACATCCATTATGTACAATGTACACATAAAATAAAAATAATAATTAAAAAAAAAAATCAGGACCTAAATTCCTTTAGAGTATTATAGAAATAACAAAAAAATATATAGGATCTAGGCACAACGAAATCCTATAAATCCTATACCACAATTGATAAGCCCGTTGGAGAGCAGACCAGGGAAAAATAAAGGTTCTTGTATAGTAAAAAAGAAAACACGTCTATATTGGTTGGTGTCTGATTTAATAACATTATATTATTACAATGCAAAAAATAATAATAAATGACATTCATATTTCTATTCAAACTATCTTTCCTGTTTATTTATGCATATTTTTTAAATTAGAAATCTTGTAAGTACTTTGATACTAAAAATATTCTTCCAAGCAAGCACCCAAATTATGTATTATTAAGAATTATCCTCAACACCAAATATTCGATGAATAAAGAAAATGAACATTCCTGTTTATTCACCCTGGGGCGGACCCAAATCTAAAATAAATACTAAACATTGAGCGGCAAAAAATAAATAAAATAAAAAACTGTGTAGGATTTAGGTAGTTACCCCAAAATCCCTTAATAAAAGAAATAGAACATGTATTGCAGATGCTCATTACAAATTTTAGACCCATATTATAAAGAATTTATTTCATTGTTGCAGATACCCGTTGCAGAAAAGGATCCGGCACAAATATTTGTTTTCAAAATCAATAGGAAGACTGACCGTATAAAATGCCTAAGAAAAAATAATGGATTGGAATAATTTTAGAGAGGTCCGTGACAGGAGGAAACATTCCAGCGCAATACCATCGCTGCCAGCATGTGTTGAGAACTGCCGATAAAAGAACTCCTTATGATGACCACGCAAACAGCCAGACTTTTCATTGTTTCGTTACTTGCAATAAATTTAATTGCAGCATCACCGGACGATATCCCCCGACAGAATGACACGGCAGAATCTACTTCCACCACCAACTCAACAAAATATTCGTCCACGTATTTAGTTTCTGCTCCAAATCCGGTCGAAGAAGACATATTCAAAACCGAAAGCAATCGGGATAAATCGGTGTCTGATTTAGGATCTAAAAAGGCCAAAACGCAAGATGGAGATCCTCAACATCCATCAGCGTATCCAGAAAACGAAGAAGTTATTTTATATTTCACCCAACTGCCGGACGAATATTTGGAAAGTTACGACGGAGAGTCCAGACCAGACTCACCACATTTGGAGGAGGATATCCTCAATATGGAGCAGAATCGCGAGTTGAATCTAAACGAAAATCTGGACACTCTACCTTTTCAAGAAACACCGGAATTCGTCAATTCGGATTTGAGTAAACAATTGAACTCATCCGCTTCCATGAACAGTCCAGTGGAAGAAGGCATTTTAGGGGCGGAAAATGATAGAGACGAATCTATGACTAATATTTTCCAATCTGGTGGTTCTAACGAACAGATGCGGGAGTATGGATCCGATTACAATAAAAAATCGAACAACAAGGATAAAGAAGCTAAAGACGACGATGGCCCGAAATTTGAATTTTTGATAGGAGCTGCTCCCGTCCAATTGTCGACGGTTAAACAAGGGGAAGGTTCTTCAGATAACCTTTCGACAAGAAAGCCGTTTGTTCCTCCCAAATCGGCTTGGCCTGTTCCTCAGGCGCAGTTTCTGACAACTGAACCTAAATTTTACTCAACGAGTGCCACTCCTTATGCGGGAAAGAATAAACCGTCTGTGTCTGTGGAAACGGCTGAAGATTATGTGGAATTAGTGGAAATGTCAAAAAATAGTTCTGTGGAAAACAGTGGTGTTGCTAGTAATAAGACTTCAGTGTTTCCTTTACATGGGAACGGCAGCAACCGGACCGAACATTATGTGGAAAACGACGGGCCGGATAGCAGTAAGTAGAACACATTATTTTGTTTCTTGTTATTTATATTATGCAGGTGTTATTCGCCATTGATTCTGTTGACTGCCTTTGACTCGATGGCCAAATATCAATAGATAGATAATAAATTATGTACTTGGGTTTTTCGGGAGGTGCTCAAACCTGTAAAAAAAACCGCAAATGTCAATAACCAGATTAACAATATATTATGTATATGTCATGGCGGTTTGTAGATTATAATCTGACACGATATGTTTTTGATTGATGTTATTTGAATATTATTGTATTTGTGGTTTTTTTTTTCAATAATTATTAAAATGAATTAATTATTCATAATTTCTTATCTAAAGAGGTATGTAAACTACCAAATATAATGACAATTATTCTAAATAGAAAAACAGATGATTGAGTTGCGTCGTATCCAATTTTTATTGAGACTTTTGACATTTCTGTATTCTGAAAATATTTTATCCAATACATTAGATGCGTAACTACTGGCAACCGATTATGTTCTAAGCAAGAGCTTCTTGCGTTGAGTTGAAAAGTGAATTTGAGAATACCACTCAATGACTGGTATTCTCGAATTCACGTTCCATTATGAATTATTCCGGTAAGGCCCGCTTGCGCCATCAGACGGACTAAATATGGCGTAGCTTGGAACTAGTAAACCAGAGATCAAGTCCACAAATAAAATTGTCTTGCACCAGCCATTTTTGATCTATGGTTTACTATTTCTGGGATGCCAGGTGTATAATGATAAATGGGTTACTTCTCGAGATTTATCGAAAAATATACTTATGATAACATAAACTTTATCGATTGTAAAATTAACCTTAATTAAGTTTTAATAAATATTTATATTTTAAATGACAATTAATCTCACGAAAAGTGATTTTTATGATCTCTAGAGACCAACGTGGCAGCATAATATCCTAAATTTAAATAATTATTTTACTATGGTCACTCTAGATGCGCGCATGCGCACAAACGTTGTTATTGTTTAAAACCATTTGACGTTTGTCAAGTTAAATGTTATAATGCGAGTTCCAAAATGATTTTTGTTTCTTGGAAAGCCGGAATCTTTCAAATATCTCATGTTATATTAGATTTGTAATCTTCAATGTGGTTGTGTTAAGAACGCTCATTCTAGATTTATCTGACTCGTTATTTGTTTGCATACGTTTGTGCTCGCCTGAAATTCTTTGAAGTTTCTCTATACTATCACTGGCTTATCTAGGAACATGAAGCATGAAGCGGATCCTAGATCACTCACCTGTTTCTTTATTACAGTTAAAATAAACACCTCTCATCACAACAGCTTTCGCCTTTGCGATGAGTGATGACAACAAAAGACTTCTATTTCTTAGTAGATAGTAAACTGCTCCAATGAGATCAATTATTAAATGCACAAGTGCTTAGCTATGTTGAGAAGGATGACTTTTTTCCTTTTCAAACTTTATTTTATCTACCCTCTTACCATTTCATTTTCTCCGGGTCTTCTACTACCCTCTTGAAAGTACCAAATTCCCACAGGAGTATGTTAGCACCTCCGTTGAGAACCTACGCTTTAACTGGAAGATATTCCATTGTGCGACACCATTTCTTTTTCAACTTCTCTATGGCTTAAATGAAACTATCCACTGTTTTTTTTATATTTTCTTTAATTACAAAAATAATAAACATAAGTGCTATGCATAATATGAACAACAATAAGTTTAAAAAAAAACTCTTTTACATTTCATAAAGGAGATGGCATTCTCAGAAAATTTGTTGAAATTACATTGTGTGATACAATGAGATATTATACTGGAGATGCAATTCCATACAATTTTTAGTTTGAAAGTAGCATTATGAGTAAATTTGAAGTTGAACTTAAATAAAAATATGCAATCAAGCATTACTGACGAATATGTTTGTCTTTGTCACACATAATACGCCAAACGGCTAAGTGCTGTCACCTTCTACCGGTACACATTAATAGAAATTTCTTTTTGTGCGTGAGATTTGAATGCATTTGTCAGAATTGTCTAAGAACCTTTTGAAAAAGATCTCTCGTCTTTATTAATGCGAGGCATACAACGAACAGTTTAAAAGCACATTTATAAAAATATTTTTCGACAATGGAAAAAATGATTTATTTATTCGAATCAAAATGACCCTTTTTATAAAAACACTAGTTATAGTGTACTTGCTTCTAAATGTCGTCCGGCTAGGTAAGGGCTCATACACACAGCTTAAACGAGAACCGTCAGAAATCCGGCACTGTGGGAAAAACCGCTGGCGATTTCTCAGTTGTATGATGGATTTCGTAAAAAAATTCATTGAAAGTGGAAAACCTCTGTTTGCAGAACATCCTTAAATTCCATATATAATTTTAATTAAGGAGCACTCTGTTTAAATATAAGTTGTATTCTTTTTTCTAAATAAATTGATAAAAAAAAACCTTGATAAAATAAAAAAAAATCTAGAAATATATACCTATTCACTGTTGGATACGCCGCGTACGGGTGTATCTTTTTAAATGAATTTGGGCTAATTAAAAGTGAACACAAATACATTTGGAAACTTGCACACACTATGGAAGAGTTGTGTTGTGAAAGTGGAAATAGTCGGCACAGTGATTCGAGCCCAAGACGTATGCTGTAGTAAGAAAGCCGTCGAGTGAACAGCTGGGTTACAAATTCAAATAAAAATGTATTTACGCGTTTCATACAGACGCGGTTTTTTTTACCCCGCTCGGTATGCACCCGTAGTGTGATGTGGGCCTAACTAATAAAACAAAAATAATTGTCAAATATATTTTTATATTTTAAACATTTTATCACAATAATATGCACTTAAAATATATAAAATACGTCCTTTTTTATAAAAGGATTTTTCTATATTGATTTCTGTTGAGGAACGACTTTTATTCACCACAAAATCTACCATTTTCAAGAACACCGTATTACCGCGGACACAACTGTCAAGCTCGAGCTGTTGTCAACGACTAAAACACGAGCGTGGCACATTTTTGGTGGTGGCACAATTTTTCACATGCCATTTTTTAGACTCGATTGCATCTCTAGTATAATATCTCATTGGTGTGATAGAATTACACAAGACTTTCTTTTTTTGAAATGGATTATCAGCAAGCACCTTCTGCCCAAAGCATTGAAGATCTATTCGGGTGTGTTTATACCAAACGAATGTAAACCCAGAGTTGGAAAATAGAGCATATGTTCTTGATCGTTGATATAGTCACCAATAAACTAACAACGAGAAACAAAATGACAAAGAACTGTCGTCGCCCATTAATTGGTTCTTGCTCGTAGTTTCCATGGTGTCCAATATCAACGATTAAAACTCTATTTTCCAGCTCTGGGTCTATGTTCGTTTGATATAAAAGCAAAAACACAGTAGGATTTCTCGTTAATTTACAGATTATGGCAACCAATAAAAGGCAATACAAATTGAATGAAATAAAACATAAGGGGCATAGTATAAAATAGTGTACTATTGATGTCCTTAAAAAGGAGGTAAAAGAGAAAAAATGTTCCTTAGCTCATGAAAGCATTTGAGAAATTATTGCTCATTTTTACCAAGGAACAGGAATATGAATATTTTTCTACATATTCTTTATTTCTTGTTATTTACCTTCTAACATGCTTACTTAGTACTTATTATAATTTTTATATTACTTAATTGTTTTGTTAATCAAATATATTATGGTATCATATGGCAATCATAAGGGGTATAATGATCTCCATGGATCATATTATTGTACACATACTTGGCCAAAACTATCCCTTATGCAGTGAGTTCTTAGGGAACGGTGCGTCGTCTGACAAGACGGCGTCTTTCAAAATTATATGTCAATGTTTTTTGTTAATACGGAAACAATATTGACAATGTTCTCAACTGACATATTCACCGCTATTTATAGTAGCAGCATATCCATAGGAAAACAACCCATTACTAAGTTTTTTTAGTCAACGTTATGTATAAAATTGTAACACACATAGTGAAATAATTATACCATTTCATAAAAATTTTTTCAATACAAGATTTAACTTTTAAGGATACTAATATTTGATTCTCCTTTAAATGAATAAACAGGTCTCTCCTACTATAAATTAATTTTAATAAAATGATCTCCTTGGTGATAGTCTTAAATCCCTTGTGAAGTATAAGGAGTTGCAGATGTTGACTGTATAAAGGGGTACCAACTTTTACATGCTGCTACTAAATGATAAATAATAGTTGATCCTGATGATTTTTCATTGTATATGGAAGAAGACTTTTAAAGAATATACTACATAATTACGTTCATCTTCATTTTCACATAGAGTTTAAAAGGAGAATGATGATGATATTTGGACCTCTAAGGATTCCACTTGATTGTCTCGGGTTTATTATATCCTTAAGAGAAATTTAAGGCCATTTACTGCAGTCGCTGATGCATATTCCTAGATCGTAGCATTTTACCAAATTCCACTGCAAACTGCTCCCTTCAATATTTAGATTTCTTTCTCAGTTTCATTTCTGTAAATAAAAATACATTTGCATGTAATAGGTTGTTATTGAAATAAGTTTGTTATCAGTTGACCAGCGAAATATGACATGTATTATGTGTATAAAATATGATGCAGAAAAACTTACACATATCTTACTCCGTCCCCTCCCCTGTATACTCGTCTCTCATTACTTCCATATACCCCCTGTTGTCCCCTCCATAACCACGCTCATTGTCCCCACTGGCCCTTCTGTACCCTCCTCTGCCTTCAGAGGCGCCCCGTACCCATTCTGGCCGTCTCCAGCATTGCAGCCCCTGTCACCTTCGCTGACATTTGACCCGCTGGAACCACCTGACTGTCCTTTCTTGATGTTGCCACCACCGTACCCTCGAGAGTTAGCGCGTCCTTAGGAGCCTATGCCAGTTGGTGTTACATTATAAGCTCCGTTGTTGTAGTCTGCTCCTGAAAAATCATGTTTATATGAGGAAGTATGCCCAATAGTAACTCATCCATTGGCAATAATAAAAGGATAATAATGCATTGATTTTCTAGAAAAGCGACTGTAACATTACGAACAGTCTTTTTTTAGACATGTACAAAGAAATAAAATGCTCTGAAACACGACGTCAAATTGTTAAATTTAAAAACTTTTGCAATAGTTGTTAGTAATTTTGAAAATTAGCTTTTTGGTCGCACGGGTAGGTACACTTTTCAAGGACACAATATTGCATGAGAGAAAATGTCTGAAACAAAATCTCAACCCTGATAGCTATGTGAGAGCCAACTCAGGCTACCAATTGTCCAACATCACTGTAGGACTCGGTAGGAGGTCAATTATACATTTTATATATTAGCCACCAAGCCTCCAATGATATTTTAAGCGAATTACGAGAAAGAAACCAATTTTGTAAATAAAAAGAATCAAAAATACACAAACCTTGTTTTCCCCATTGGGAGAAATTCTAGCTGGGGCGCCGTGGGCACCTGAGGCACTCACCCCAGTTGCTGGTGGGGGCACAGAGTATTGAGCAGCATAACCGCCACTTCCTCCATATCCGCCGGCGTATTCTGAAATTCAACAATAAGATTTAACATTAGGTTATATTCAAATCGTATATAAGATAACCTCGAAATCATTAGGAGTGACTAAACTGGAGTATTACCGAATTGAATTTAGTTCCATTTATTGTAAACATACTAGATAATAATATAATATACGGTAAACATTTCACTGAAGCCGGGAAGGTGGTAATGCACATGAAAGATATTGTTGCGTTTATAATAACTACATATTATGAACAATACAAAAAAGAATTGATTGGATATCAAATGTTATTAAAACTTACTATCTTCATTTGCAATCCAAATTTCTCTTCAACATTTGTCCACGTCATTTTGATATTGTAGTTTTAACAAAAACCGCGGCCACTGATTATACATAATAACGTATTTGACAGTTGATAACTCGAAAGCACCGAACTTAGTACCCGACTAGCGATGTTAACCGTTCTATTTTGGTGGTTTAACTTTTTGCTATTTATTTGGTCGCTTGATCTCTGGTCAGTGGTGGTGCAAGACAAAATTTCGTTATTTGGTCTTCTTTTCCACTAACCAAGGTTAAATCACCTTGGTGCAAGCGGGTCTAATTTAAATAAAACAATTTATTTGTTGTTCCAGAAATTTATTTAAATTACCGTAAATTCGAAATCAATATTCATAGTAAGGACTAAGGGACAGTTAGGTCTGTAGGGGAAGTTACTTTACAATATACCTTTGCGTCTTCAATAGAATAAATAAAAAATATAATTTCCTACTTGTTTTCCTACCGTTCCTTTTCTTTCTTTCCTTAGGTAGGTACCTACGTGTTATAAGAAAAATATTGTTGGATTCTGTACGCGCAGGGTACTGAAGGCCGTGGGTTCGAATACCTGTGCCGACCCACAAGGGAAGCAAAAGTTCGAGTCCTTTCGGTGGCACGGGATTTTTCGATATGTTGAACATGTGATACTTGTACTTACTTTCCGAGTCCGTGAAAAAGCTAAGCCTTTCCCATCCAATATGCAGCAGCAGCAATCGCCTTGTCATTCGCCTCATACATGTCGTTCAGGTCGCACGTCTGTTCCAAATTCTGGCACACCAGCAGATGCTCATCATCCTGGACCTCTTCACAGTCACATCTTACATCCTCCTCCAGACTTATACCCCACCTATGCAGGTTGTTCTTTTTGCACCATGTGACAGCAACGCTTAACCTATTCAGTGTCTTCCATATGCCGTAAGGTAAAATATGTCCCAGTCCCATTGCCTTGGACAACATGATCTGCCTCCCGCTATACTGATTAGTCCAGCATTCTTGGCGAGTCCTTTCTGGTGGTATTTGTAAGGAAGATGGAAGATTTAGCCAAATTTTAGGAAGCTTCATTTTCCAGACAAAATTTTTCATCAATTGACACAGCCAATCAATCGTATAAGGGCCTGTGATAGACACCCATGAAGGGAATTTCCTAAGATTCGTTGAATTTTATCACTTATTTATTATTTACTAGCTGACCTATCGAACTTCGTCCCGCCTTAAAGTCAATAAAATATTGCTGGGTAACATAAGATAGCTAACATACACGACTACTACGAACACGATAAACATCTGTTCAACCGATCTCGAGGTATAAGTGTTCGCACTAACCCTATTTTCTTTTATATTATAGCTTGATGTTAACAAATTGTAAAAAAACTTGAAAAAAGTACCATAAAAAATGTTCGTACGAATCAATATTTTAATTTCAATGGTGGTCACACTGGTCACATTACCGCCATATGTGGAAACATAGGAAAAATATAAATTGATCTATAGAATCTTTCTAACAAAATATCAATCTTGTCCATCTCCTCTCCATAATGGTGGAAGTCATGGTACTGCGCTGGGTGTACCAGCGTTTAGCGTCGTTCGTGATGCGGTGGTACCATCTTATATCTAAGGCACTTCATTTCGAATGCGGAGACTCTTTGTACCTAGGTTTCGGCCAGGACTCAAACCCATTCAGGAGGATGGGCAACACACTCATGTCAAACTCTTAACATTTCGACTCGACACTAAACGCTGGCGCTTTCCATGATTTAGTCATGTTGTTAAAGACGCCATTTGCCATTTCGGTACGTTACGGAAGAACAGCCCCGAGATCGAAATTCGATCAAAAATGTACCGTAACTCATAATACCTACGGTCACAAAAATGGACAGTTTAATGTAAAATCAAAGATTCAAAGAGTGTATTTGTGTTCACTTTTGAGTGAAAAAAAATTGAGCATTTTTTTATATTTTATTTAGATTGAAGGAAAAGAGAAAAAAAAACGCGGGTATCAGCCAGTGCTTAAATCAAGTCTCCAAAAACAAAAACATATTATTTTTTTAAATCGTTTGATTTTTGGTTGAAAACATTGATTTTGAGGTTAGTGTGGTTACATTCAACGGGGTATAAATTTGATCTCAAAACAATATTCATTGTATTCGAAATTTGAGCATCGTTACATTCAGTCGATTTACTAAAAAACATAGAAAATGGGAAATGTACCATTCGCATTCATCATGAAGAATGCTACGGGGATTCCAATCAACAACATCGAAGTTGCCAATGTGACCGTGCAGGATTGGACCATCTCACCGTTCGTGCTATCCGGGAAGAATGTTGCTCCATATAATGAGAACAGAGCAACGCTACAAGGACAGGAGCACAAGAAGACAGGGTCACACAAATGGCTGATGATGTTGATATTTGCTGATGGATCCAAAGATATTTTGACAATAGAGCTCGAGTGCACAAGTCCTTATAATAGTTATGTGCTCACTGACAGTAAGAAGAGGATCTATATCATTATGACTGATGTCAACCAGAAAACTGTCACATTGATAGTCAGTACCAACTTTATGTATTCAGATCCGTACCTGGAAGGATCTGTGGAAATGGACGTGCGTACCGGAACAAATTAGATCCGGGATCGACATGGCTCCAGGGAATGGTTTCAATTTTGTTTGAGATTTTTTTATTTTGATAAATTGTATTGTTTTAATATGCAAAATAAATGGTTTATAATGAAAAAAAATATACATATATGATTCTTACTTTTCAATGCAATCATTAAATTACTGTGGCCAAATTCGTCAAATATCAAAAAAACCCCTGCCGCCGGCAGGACCGCAGAAGACCTTAACCTGCACGGTCACATTGGTAAGAAGCTAGGCACAGGACCGATCGACCCAAGGATACTAATTCCTTTATAAGAATGCTAGCTTTCTCGACAGACGTCGTCCTGTGATCTAACTTTGTATGGTGAATTCGAATTCAAAAGAATGATGAAAATGACTTTTAACCATCAATGTCATTCCGACTGATGCATCTTGTTTTAAATAACATATTGTCCATCCGAATTCTGTAAATCGCATCAACTATCAAACAACTAACAGTTTGTGTCAACAATTTGATTTCAAATTTAGATTTATTCACTTTTCGCAATTTAATTTATAAAAAAATGCGCATCAATGTTAACAAATTATTTATTTATTTATTTATTTATTTATTTATTTATTTATAAAGCATATACGGCGAAATCGCCATTAATATTTAAACAACAAAACATTTTTCACAATAAAAGAATACAGAAAAATAGATACAGTTTTCAAATCAATAAAACACACAACAATTTACAGCAATAAGCAGAGTCACAAATAAAACATTCAACCCAAATTAAGACAAACAATTGAAATAATAATAGCAATAAAAGAAAAACAATAAATCAAAACATAGTCAACTTATATATAATTAAATACAATGTCCATGTGACAAATAAATAACATAGTCAATTTATAGATATTAAGAGTACAATGTTTAAGTGAAAAATAATTCAACAAATAATATTTATATACTCAATCTGTTAAACAATTAATATATACGTACCTACTGTCCATGTAACAAACAATCAAAAATCAATGCGATGAATAATCAATAAAAATTAAAATTAAAAATATACTGCGAAAAAAAGTTAAAATCAATCAAAATTTATTAAAATACGATAATTAGAGAAATAAAAGATAAAAATTAAAATCGAAACATTAAAACTCAAATAAAATGTCAGACACAATAAAATACAAAACAAAAATATAAAAATTTAAAAATTTTCTGGCCACAATTCACTTGAAAAACAATCATCCCCTATAATATTCAATCTATCCACCTAGTTTAAAATGGTCAGAGACTACTTCCCTAAATTTACAAAACGGCACACAAAAAATATCAGCCAGGAAACCATACTCATTACCAACTCTGTGAAGTCTTCTAATAGATGTGTTATATAGATAATTTCTATTCACAAAATCACAATGAAAAGTATGAACCTGTCTAGTGTTTCTGTTTGGGACATGATACCGTATCAATGAAGTCATATCAGAACAATCAAGGTGGTGATTAACTATTTTGTATAACAATAAGAGATCGGAGATGATTCTTCTATCCGACAATTTCGGAAGACCCAGCAAAGACATCAAAAATTCATAGTTTAAGTCAACCAGAGGTATTCCCAATTTAAAATTTATACATCTCAGAAACTTATGTTGCACTCTTTCTACAGCGTTGGAATGAACCGCGTAATAAGGAGCCCACACTGGAGAGTTAAACTCGACCTGGCTTCTCACCAACGACACATATAAAATCCTCAGTGATGCGAGTGATTCAAAATCACCAGTAACCCTCAGCATGAAGCCAAGCATCCGAAGTGCCTTATTGGTAATGAAATCAATGTGTTGGACAAAACTTAACCGCTCATCAAAGATCACGCCTAGATCTCTTACACTGTTGACGCGCTCCAACAAGTGATCATCGACCCTATAATCAAACACTGTAGGTTTCTTTATTCTGTGAAAGGTTATCACCTGACACTTATCAATATTTAAAGGAAGACCATTTGTGTGACACCAACGGCTGAGACTCGTCAGATTATCCTGAAGGATTTGACAATCGTCCTCACCATGTATCACTTTGAACAACTTCAAATCATCGGCAAATAACAGAAAATCTACGTCGGCAAAAGACTCAACTATATCATTAATGAACAATGAAAACAACACTGGTCCCAAGTGGCTTCCCTGAGGTACACCACTAGTAGCAATGAATCCGTCCGCTTCAGCATCATTATATCGAACCACCAATCTTCTACGACTCAAGTAATCCGCCAACCACCTGTACAAGCAACCAACAATACCCAAATTCCCCAGCTTGCGAAGAAGAAGAGAATGAGGAACTCTGTCGAAGGCCTTGCTGAAGTCTGTATAGACAGAGTCCATCTGTTTCCCCCCAGCAAGTGCCTCCGAGATTTTGTCTCCATAAAGAATTAGGTTAGTCAGTGTTGATCTACCGCTCACAAATCCATGCTGACTTTCATGGATAAGACCATTCAAGTGTGGAGATACTCGTTCCAAAACCAGCGACTCAAATAGCTTTGGGATTCCAGATATGATACAAATTGGTCGATAATTGCAAACATTTGTTTTGTCACCCTTCTTGAAAATGGGTATAATATAACTGGTCTTCCAACATTCCGGGAAGTAGCCCCCACAGAGAGATTCATTAAAAAGAACAAACAGAGGAAAAGCCAAAGGTGAATGACACTCCTTAAGAAAGCAATTGGAAATTCCATCCGGTCCAATCGGCTTCTTGGAATCGAGCTGCTTCAGCCCCCTGTAAACATGCAAGTACTCTAGATAGCAACGATCCAAAACAACAGCAGATCCAACGCAGGAGGGGAAATCTCGGTCCGGTGCATAGGAACCATTAACATAAACGCTCCGGAAGAAATCCTGGAATAGCCCAGCCGCCTCCTCTGCTCTATTCGAGCTTACATTCCTATAGACCATCACTTCTGGTGAGCAGGATTTATCTCCTCTTTGAGAATCGGCAAGCTTCCACAATGCTCTGCTGTCATGGGGAACCCTACTCTCAATATCGTGAATATAACTTAAATAACAAGCCCTAGACAATGACCTACACTCTGATCTCAGAGATGAAAATCTCTGATAATCCTCCCCCTTCCTAGTATCCTTATATGTTATATGAGCCCGCTTTTTCTCAGTTATAAGAAGTTTCAGCTCACTTGTGAACCAGATAGGGTAAGAGGATGGCTCGCGAACGACCACCGGTACATACAACCGAATGGCCTCCTCCAAAATACCATAGAACATTTTCAATTTTTGATCGAAATCTTGACCACCACAAAGAAAATTCCAATTAACCTCCGCCAAGTACTCTCTGATAGCAGAGTAATTTCCCCTTCGAAAGTCCCGAAAACTCTGACGCTTGGAAATGTGTTTTACCGGAGTATGTGTGACACAAAATTCTAATGGCGGATGATACTTGTCAACCGGTAGGGAAATGCCGACAGACTCTGTAACTGTGACAGATGCGTCATTAGTTAAAACTAAATCTAGTTGTTTTTTATTACAATTTGGAATACTATTCCTTTGCACGAATCCCAGAAAATTTACCATTTCAATCAACTCTCTAGACTTAGGACACTCACCCAAACAAACTGTTCCACCAACCTCTCTATCACAGACCTCAATGCCCGGCCCCAAGTCCTCACTCTCAACAATAGCATCGCTACTCCAAACAATGATAGGCAGGTTATAGTCACCAACAACCACGAACTTTGATTTTGGAAATTTACTACGAAGAGTCTCCAAATCCTCAGCATGACGTCTATATCTAGATAAATCACTTCCAGGAGGAAAATACACACAGCCTACAACCAAGCCCGACGGTGGTACATTCACAAACACGAAAACCTGTTCCAACTCTCCATCAGCAGTATTTATTCTCCTGGACTCAATCCCGTTCTTGACAGCTATCAGCACCCCTCCTCCCCTAACCTTATCCGAACTACCCCTATCACGGTCACGTCGGTATACCGAGTAACCGGAAAACCCAAGCTCCGCCGTATGAATATCTTCATTTAGCCAACTTTCAGTGAAAGCTATAATCTGAAAGGAAAGCGTGGGAACAACACATTTAAGCACAGATAATTTGGTCCTAAGACCCCTAACATTCTGAACGAAAAAAGATAATTTATAATTCAGTTTTTTGAATTTTTGTAGTGAGTAGGTACTATCTTAGGTACACCATTTATATGTTTAACAAAATTAGAGGAAAGCTTGAAAAAATTCTATCAAAATTATATATAACATGCTAACATTTTTCGAACTTTTAATAATTATTTTGTTATCAGAAGAATCCAATAAACCAAAAATGATAAAATCTCTTCAGCCGATCTCGAATTTCGAGTAAGTGTTCGCACTAACCCGACTTATTTTATATCTTTTCTGATGTACCCACCAACCTGAATGGTCATATACATATAATCCAACTGTCGATTTGTTGAAGAGAAATTATTTCTCGAGACAGATCGGCAGTATCAAGCCAAGATACGTGAGATTTGTATGGCCAGGTCTACATTTTAAACGGTTTTTCAAACTTTGACGACAAAAAACACCAACTTAGAGGCTTCGCAGCATATATGTTCCATTATGCATTTTCTCAGAATTCGGAGGAGAACAGTTAGTGTGTCTGTGTGTCCCCTTATAACTTTTGATTCGCTTGATGCACAGATCCTGAAATTTCAGAATATATTGAATAGTTTAACCCTACAAAACTTGTATACTCAGAATTTTGAAATTTTCTTTCAGTCAGGGGTAATAACCTTTGAATTTTTACTTAATTTTTTCATATATATCGGAAACTATAAAAACTAGAACCCTAAAAATGTGTATGTATATAGAAAAATACAATATCTCAAATTAAATTTAATGAAAAAGTTCCAGGATTTCTCAAACCTTTTTTATAAAGAAAAATATTTTTTTATGACAAATTTACGAGTTTCAATGCCTATATTTCAATTATGTTTAGATTCTTGTGACCTTTTCAGGACTAGATCTTAAAGAAAAAATAACAACTAATGACTCTAACAATTCATTACTAATGTTCGATTTTTAAATGGAACAAACCACTACGGGCTTACGACCGTCTTCTACTGTTATTTCGAAGGCTGGCTTAGTGTGATCACTTTACGTTAACAACGTTCGCCATTAGGTGGTAATGTTTGTCTCCGAAACTCTTAATCATGAGAATTCTCAACATGTTCAACATGTCGAAAAATCTCATGTATGCAACAAGTAGAAATTTAATAATAAAATGAAAAATAGAGATAAAAGTTGGAAATTGTTGAGAACAAGAGAGCAACCAAATTTAAAGACTGCGACTGCTGTCATGTATTTGGCGCCAGGATATGACTATATCCATTTTTGTTAATGTCTCATATTTATTGCCTATTGGCTTTGTTGGTGCACAACGTTCTAATTATGTTTAGATTCTTGTGACCTTTTCAGGACTAGATCTTAAAGAAAAAATAACAACTAATGACTCTAACAATTCATTACTAATGTTCGATTTTTAAATGGAACAAACCACTACGGGCTTACGACCGTCTTCTACTGTTATTTCGGAGGCTGGCTTAGTGTGATCACTTTACGTTAACAACGTTCGCCATTAGGTGGTAATGTTTGTCTCCGAAACTCTTAATCATGAGAATTCTCAACATGTTCAACATGTCGAAAAATCTCATGTATGCAACAAGTAGAAATTTAATAATAAAATGAAAAATAGAGATAAAAGTTGGAAATTGTTGAGAACAAGAGAGCAACCAAATTTAAAGACTGCGACTGCTGTCATGTATTTGGCGCCAGGATATGACTATATCCATTTTTGTTAATGTCTCATATTTATTGCCTATTGGCTTTGTTGGTGCACAACGTTCTAATTATGTTTAGATTCTTGTGACCTTTTCAGGACTAGATCTTAAAGAAAAAATAACAACTAATGACTCTAACAATTCATTACTAATGTTCGATTTTTAAATGGAACAAACCACTACGGGCTTACGACCGTCTTCTACTGTTATTTCGAAGGCTGGCTTAGTGTGATCACTTTACGTTAACAACGTTCGCCATTAGGTGGTAATGTTTGTCTCCGAAACTCTTAATCATGAGAATTCTCAACATGTTCAACATGTCGAAAAATCTCATGTATGCAACAAGTAGAAATTTAATAATAAAATGAAAAATAGAGATAAAAGTTGGAAATTGTTGAGAACAAGAGAGCAACCAAATTTAAAGACTGCGACTGCTGTCATGTATTTGGCGCCAGGATATGACTATATCCATTTTTGTTAATGTCTCATATTTATTGCCTATTGGCTTTGTTGGTGCACAACGTTCTAATTATGTTTAGATTCTTGTGACCTTTTCAGGACTAGATCTTAAAGAAAAAATAACAACTAATGACTCTAACAATTCATTACTAATGTTCGATTTTTAAATGGAACAAACCACTACGGGCTTACGACCGTCTTCTACTGTTATTTCGAAGGCTGGCTTAGTGTGATCACTTTACGTTAACAACGTTCGCCATTAGGTGGTAATGTTTGTCTCCGAAACTCTTAATCATGAGAATTCTCAACATGTTCAACATGTCGAAAAATCTCATGTATGCAACAAGTAGAAATTTAATAATAAAATGAAAAATAGAGATAAAAGTTGGAAATTGTTGAGAACAAGAGAGCAACCAAATTTAAAGACTGCGACTGCTGTCATGTATTTGGCGCCAGGATATGACTATATCCATTTTTGTTAATGTCTCATATTTATTGCCTATTGGCTTTGTTGGTGCACAACGTTCTAATTATGTTTAGATTCTTGTGACCTTTTCAGGACTAGATCTTAAAGAAAAAATAACAACTAATGACTCTAACAATTCATTACTAATGTTCGATTTTTAAATGGAACAAACCACTACGGGCTTACGACCGTCTTCTACTGTTATTTCG
The DNA here is from genome assembly GCA_963576905.1 of Mystacides longicornis. Classification (NCBI taxonomy): domain Eukaryota; kingdom Metazoa; phylum Arthropoda; class Insecta; order Trichoptera; family Leptoceridae; genus Mystacides; species Mystacides longicornis. The sequence goes on from OY756438.1 coordinate 1,053,446, forward strand.
AAGGCTGGCTTAGTGTGATCACTTTACGTTAACAACGTTCGCCATTAGGTGGTAATGTTTGTCTCCGAAACTCTTAATCATGAGAATTCTCAACATGTTCAACATGTCGAAAAATCTCATGTATGCAACAAGTAGAAATTTAATAATAAAATGAAAAATAGAGATAAAAGTTGGAAATTGTTGAGAACAAGAGAGCAACCAAATTTAAAGACTGCGACTGCTGTCATGTATTTGGCGCCAGGATATGACTATATCCATTTTTGTTAATGTCTCATATTTATTGCCTATTGGCTTTGTTGGTGCACAACGTTCTAATTATGTTTAGATTCTTGTGACCTTTTCAGGACTAGATCTTAAAGAAAAAATAACAACTAATGACTCTAACAATTCATTACTAATGTTCGATTTTTAAATGGAACAAACCACTACGGGCTTACGACCGTCTTCTACTGTTATTTCGAAGGCTGGCTTAGTGTGATCACTTTACGTTAACAACGTTCGCCATTAGGTGGTAATGTTTGTCTCCGAAACTCTTAATCATGAGAATTCTCAACATGTTCAACATGTCGAAAAATCTCATGTATGCAACAAGTAGAAATTTAATAATAAAATGAAAAATAGAGATAAAAGTTGGAAATTGTTGAGAACAAGAGAGCAACCAAATTTAAAGACTGCGACTGCTGTCATGTATTTGGCGCCAGGATATGACTATATCCATTTTTGTTAATGTCTCATATTTATTGCCTATTGGCTTTGTTGGTGCACAACGTTCTAATTATGTTTAGATTCTTGTGACCTTTTCAGGACTAGATCTTAAAGAAAAAATAACAACTAATGACTCTAACAATTCATTACTAATGTTCGATTTTTAAATGGAACAAACCACTACGGGCTTACGACCGTCTTCTACTGTTATTTCGAAGGCTGGCTTAGTGTGATCACTTTACGTTAACAACGTAGAGTCATTAGTTGTTATTTTTTCTTTAAGATCTAGTCCTGAAAAGGTCACAAGAATCTAAACATAATTAGAACGTTGTGCACCAACAAAGCCAATAGGCAATAAATATGAGACATTAACAAAAATGGATATAGTCATATCCTGGCGCCAAATACATGACAGCAGTCGCAGTCTTTAAATTTGGTTGCTCTCTTGTTCTCAACAATTTCCAACTTTTATCTCTATTTTTCATTTTATTATTAAATTTCTACTTGTTGCATACATGAGATTTTTCGACATGTTGAACATGTTGAGAATTCTCATGATTAAGAGTTTCGGAGACAAACATTACCACCTAATGGCGAACGTTGTTAACGTAAAGTGATCACACTAAGCCAGCCTTCGAAATAACAGTAGAAGACGGTCGTAAGCCCGTAGTGGTTTGTTCCATTTAAAAATCGAACATTAGTAATGAATTGTTAGAGTCATTAGTTGTTATTTTTTCTTTAAGATCTAGTCCTGAAAAGGTCACAAGAATCTAAACATAATTAGAACGTTGTGCACCAACAAAGCCAATAGGCAATAAATATGAGACATTAACAAAAATGGATATAGTCATATCCTGGCGCCAAATACATGACAGCAGTCGCAGTCTTTAAATTTGGTTGCTCTCTTGTTCTCAACAATTTCCAACTTTTATCTCTATTTTTCATTTTATTATTAAATTTCTACTTGTTGCATACATGAGATTTTTCGACATGTTGAACATGTTGAGAATTCTCATGATTAAGAGTTTCGGAGACAAACATTACCACCTAATGGCGAACGTTGTTAACGTAAAGTGATCACACTAAGCCAGCCTTCGAAATAACAGTAGAAGACGGTCGTAAGCCCGTAGTGGTTTGTTCCATTTAAAAATCGAACATTAGTAATGAATTGTTAGAGTCATTAGTTGTTATTTTTTCTTTAAGATCTAGTCCTGAAAAGGTCACAAGAATCTAAACATAATTAGAACGTTGTGCACCAACAAAGCCAATAGGCAATAAATATGAGACATTAACAAAAATGGATATAGTCATATCCTGGCGCCAAATACATGACAGCAGTCGCAGTCTTTAAATTTGGTTGCTCTCTTGTTCTCAACAATTTCCAACTTTTATCTCTATTTTTCATTTTATTATTAAATTTCTACTTGTTGCATACATGAGATTTTTCGACATGTTGAACATGTTGAGAATTCTCATGATTAAGAGTTTCGGAGACAAACATTACCACCTAATGGCGAACGTTGTTAACGTAAAGTGATCACACTAAGCCAGCCTCCGAAATAACAGTAGAAGACGGTCGTAAGCCCGTAGTGGTTTGTTCCATTTAAAAATCGAACATTAGTAATGAATTGTTAGAGTCATTAGTTGTTATTTTTTCTTTAAGATCTAGTCCTGAAAAGGTCACAAGAATCTAAACATAATTAGAACGTTGTGCACCAACAAAGCCAATAGGCAATAAATATGAGACATTAACAAAAATGGATATAGTCATATCCTGGCGCCAAATACATGACAGCAGTCGCAGTCTTTAAATTTGGTTGCTCTCTTGTTCTCAACAATTTCCAACTTTTATCTCTATTTTTCATTTTATTATTAAATTTCTACTTGTTGCATACATGAGATTTTTCGACATGTTGAACATGTTGAGAATTCTCATGATTAAGAGTTTCGGAGACAAACATTACCACCTAATGGCGAACGTTGTTAACGTAAAGTGATCACACTAAGCCAGCCTTCGAAATAACAGTAGAAGACGGTCGTAAGCCCGTAGTGGTTTGTTCCATTTAAAAATCGAACATTAGTAATGAATTGTTAGAGTCATTAGTTGTTATTTTTTCTTTAAGATCTAGTCCTGAAAAGGTCACAAGAATCTAAACATAATTAGAACGTTGTGCACCAACAAAGCCAATAGGCAATAAATATGAGACATTAACAAAAATGGATATAGTCATATCCTGGCGCCAAATACATGACAGCAGTCGCAGTCTTTAAATTTGGTTGCTCTCTTGTTCTCAACAATTTCCAACTTTTATCTCTATTTTTCATTTTATTATTAAATTTCTACTTGTTGCATACATGAGATTTTTCGACATGTTGAACATGTTGAGAATTCTCATGATTAAGAGTTTCGGAGACAAACATTACCACCTAATGGCGAACGTTGTTAACGTAAAGTGATCACACTAAGCCAGCCTTCGAAATAACAGTAGAAGACGGTCGTAAGCCCGTAGTGGTTTGTTCCATTTAAAAATCGAACATTAGTAATGAATTGTTAGAGTCATTAGTTGTTATTTTTTTTTTTTTTTTTTTGCCTATATTTCAGATTTTTTTTAAAAATATCGAAAAACGCCGAAACACAACAACTAGGTAATAATCTATAAAAAATATTTAGTTTATACCAGTACATCTCAAACTTTTTTTAACAATTTTTGTAAAAATTTAATTTATTGACGACATCGTTTCATACAATAGACATACCGACTCAGGCCATCGACAGTTGGATCTCATGTTTACATGCAACTAACTAATTCTATAAAAACTGATATCTGTTTTAACCTAAATACAGTTAACACCTACACCAGTTAATACAGTCTGAGGTGGTTGATAGACCAGTGGCTCGTTGTGTTTCATTCTCATGTATGGAAAATAATGAAATAAAACGTTTAGAATAATAATATATCAGTACTTGAAAATGAATTTAAAGTAGGTATATAAAATTGAAACTTGAAATTTCCATTTAAAAATCGAACATTATTAATGAATTGTAAGAGTCATTAGTTGTTATTTTTTCTTTAAGATCTAGTCCTGAAAAAGGTCACAAGAATCTAGACATAATTAGAACGTTGTGACCCAACAAAGCCAATAGGCAATAAATATGAGACAGTAACAAAAATGTATATAGTCATATCCTGGCACCAAATACATGACAGCAGTCGCAGTCTTTAAATTTGGTTGCTCTCAATAATTTCCAACTTTTATCTCTATTTCATTTATTATTATACTAGTTTTTTAAAGGCGCCCGTGGCGCCCACCTATGGCCTTTTTTATGCAAACTTTACTTTCTCATAGCATAGCTGTGAGCATTCACATGTGAGACTTCAAAATACTTGGTTGATTCAACTCTTTATGAAAACTCAAATACCTACAACTTAAACTTTTAATTACAAACTGTACATTCAAATAGCTTTTGGCATGTGGGTATTTATGATTTGATTGATTAAACTTTTTCATGTAAACATTGCATTCGTATTGCCGAATTCTTATATGAGACTTTAAAACACTTGATTAATTGAATTCTTCATGAAAACTCAAAAAACAACGTGAACTTTTTATAACAAACTTAACATATGTATGGCTTTTCAACGTTATGAATTCACATGAAAATCTTTAAAAAATTACTCTAGGTGTGTAAACTTTTTATTGAAAACATGACATTCGTATGGTTTTTCTCCGCTATGATCTCGTGTGTGTGGATTAAAGATTCGTGATTTGGTAAACTTTTTCATGGAAACTTTGTTTTCTTATCGCCGAATTCATATGTCGGACTTTAAAGCACTTGATTAATTGAATTCTTCATGAAAACTCAAAAAACAACGTGAACTTTTTATAACAAACTTTACATATGTATGGCTTTTCAACGTTATGAATTCACATGAAAATCTTTAAAAAATTACTCTAGGTGCGTAAACTTTTTATTGAAAACATGACATTCGTATGGTTTTTCTCCGCTATGATCTCGTGTGTGTGGATTAAAGATTCGTGATTTGGTAAATTTTTTCATGGAAACTTTGTTTTCTTATGGCCGAATTCATTTGTGTGACTGTAAAGCACTCGATGATACATTATAACTATTCATGATAATATAACTATTTATAAAAATGCAAAAAAAAAACTTTTTATAACACACATTGCATTAGCAAGGGTTTTCTTGGCAATGAAATCGCGTCTGTGAGTTAAAGTACTGATTTGGTAAACTTTTTCATACAAACTATGCTTTCTTTTGGCCGAATTCATATGTCAGACTTTAAACAAATTTTGAACTTTTTCTAACAAAATATGCATTTAAATGGCTTTTATCATTTGATTGATTAAACTTTTTATCGCAATGGTTGCATTCGTATGGCTTTTCTCAGCTGAGTTTCAAAACTTTTTATTGCACACATTGCATTAGTAAAGCGAAGTCCGGCTGTGCGTAAAAGTTTCCTGATTTGTCAATTTTTTGGCCGAATTCGCAAGTGATACTTTACAGCACACGGTTGATTGAACTATTTATGCAAACTTAAAAATGAAATTAAACTTTTTATTGCCGTGGGGTCGCCGGCTAAGAATAGCACCTCTGCTCTTTTTGCTGGTTTTTCGAGCATCCTGTAAGAGGCAGGAAATCGAAAAATCAGATCGGGACCGTGAGGTTGCCCACCTCACGTCCTTAAACCTCAACCGGTCAGAAAAGGCACAATGAGCCTCGGACGCCTTCGAGCGCAATGGAGAGCTCTTGATGCCTCCCTATGCTCCTGAGTGGGGCTTAGGCATCCCGCATTGTGGTTGGTTTGGGGGAGATCCGCGGTGGGCTTGATTTGTGTGGGGCCGGCTTTTCGGTGTGATTGCTTGGATCGAGCTGGGAGGTCGGTTTCGTGCGGGTCGGGTTTGCCGTGGATTGGTCTTCTCCGGGCTGGCTTGCGTTGTGCGGGGGCCATAAAGGGAGTATGTATGTATGTATTGCAAACTTACCATTCAAATAGCTTTTAGCATGTCATTGGTTGTTTAAATTATTTGATTGATTGAACATTTTATTGCATTCGTATGGCTTTTCTCCGATATGAATTTGCATGTCATTCTTTAAATTACTTGAAACCGCAAACTTTTTATTGCACTCATGGCATTAGCAAGGCTTTTCTTCACTATGAAGTCCCGCTGTGCGTAAAAGTTTCCTAATTTGGTACAATTTGCTTTCTTATGGCTGACTTCGCATGTGAGTTTTTTAATAACCCAAAAAATTGTTTTTCTCTACGTCAAGACCTTTAAAAAAAGTGCTCAGCCACCAGGCATAATAATATCATTATGCTACTGTCAGTTGTCACTGCTGTCAGCCATATTGTATTAGAAGAACAATATTATTATTTGTCTTTAGTTGCGAGTGGCGCGCCATCTAGCGGCGTTAATGACATCAGTCAGTCAGGCAGTCAGTCAGTCAGGCAGTCAGTCAGTCAGTCAGTGTTCAAGGCAAATATTATATAGATTCCTACTTGTAGCATACATGAGATTTTTCGACATGTTGAACATGTTGAGAGGTCTCATGATTAGGAGTTTCGGAGACTTAATCATTACCATCTAATGCCGAACGTTGTTAACGTAAAGTGATCACACTAAGCCAGCCTTCGAAATAATATTGAATATTTATAGATACCTTCAAATTATCTATTATTATTTACTATTAATTAAATTTGAATTTATCTAATTGACTATTTATCCTTTATGTAATCTTATTCTTTTTGTAAAACATGTAAACTATTTATTTCATTTGAAATGTGTATTAATGGGAAATCTGTCCCAATATGCTGGATCTACTCTTCTATCATTTTTATCATTATTATTTTCTGTATTTTATTATTGCTTTTACCATTAATTTTATTACCTAAGTACTTTTTATTATTTTGTTTTTTTTTTATTTTTATTTTATTCACAATGACTTTTATGGCTTATTTTAATGTATATCTACTCTCACACACAGGCACTGCCTTGTGGGATTTTCGATTAATTGTTTTAAATACTTGTATTTGCTTTTTGTTTTAATTGTATGCTTGTTTTTTTAATACTGAATATCGAAAATAAATCTGATTTATTAATATTATTATTAAACAGTTAAGACGGTCGTAAGCCTGTAGTGGTTTGTTCCATTTAAAAATCGAACATTAGTAATGAATTGTTAGAGTCATTAGTTGTTATTCTTTCTTTAAAATTGAAACGTTGTACATTATTTGGGAGGGGGGGGGGGGGAATACCGTATTGTAAACAAACTAATTAAATACTTAAAAAATATTATTTTTACCAAAATGTTTATACTGGCCTACAAACATTTTTATTACCCCTGAAATCGAAATGAACATTAAGGGTTTTTTTTCTCACAACTCTCCTACATATAATTACTATCCTTAAAATAGAAATCCTTAAAATAGAATTTTGGTAAGTGGTTGGTGACCCAGCGGTTACAACGCCGGCTTTCGTACTGCGGACGTCGTGGTTCGATCCCAGGTGCCGACCATCTTCCTCTTTCACGACACAAGCTTTAAGTAGCTTACTGTGAAAGAGTCAAGGAGTGTATTTGTGTTCACTTTGAGTGAGCACAGATTCATTTAAAAAAAAAAATATGATAAGTAATAAGAATAATAGAATCACAGTTACTGTCATAGCAGAGGCCAACCGGCGAATGCCATCTAAAAATATACAATTATCTACGATGCGGATAGTCCTAAATACATAGGATGATGAAAAATGATTAATGTGATTTTTTTTATTGTGAACAAAAATGCATAGGTATTTCATTTGAAGGGAGTAAAAACGAGTGTGTCTGCTAGTGGTTGAGTAATGCTAAATTTCAAAAGCAAAAATATGTTTTTTGAGAAATCAAATGAATGAACAATGTATGAGATAAGATAAGCGTGGATACATGCAACATGCAATGAGTATAAACGTATCATTTGCAAACGAGATTCATTTTATCAAGTCGATTTACTGAAGAATTCGCCGAAAATGGGTAATGTGGCATTCGATTTCATGACGAAGAATGTGACGCAGATTCCAATCAACAACATCAAAGATGCCAATGTGACCGTGCAGGATTGCACCATCTCACCGTTCGTGCTATCCGGGAAGAATGTTGCTCTATATCATGAGAACAGAGCACCGTCACATTCTTCATGATGACATCGAATGTCACACATTACCCATTTCTGTTTTTTTTTTACTATATCGACTGAATTGAACGACGCCGACGCTAGTATTTCGAATACCGATGTACATTAATTTGAGGTCAAATTTATACCCGGGTAAATGTAGTCAAATTTTACTTATCTCAAAACCATATTTGTTTTTTACCAATAACCAAACTAACTACATGTTTTATTTTAGATACGTACTTACTTGGTGAAACATTTTTTAGTCTTTCAATGGAAAGAAATTATCTACATAATAATTCCGAAATGTTTGTCTGCTTTCTATCGTATATATGAACATCACGCTCAAAATACAAATGCTACGTAAGATATGAATCTGCGCAGAGCGGTGCAATTTGCTTGAGAAGGTTCTTAAATACAATTTGCTGCATTAACTTTAATATATTTAGAGCTATTTAAAAAACTCTATTTTTTTAGGATCTTCATACAAATTTCTCAAAAAGACAGTAAGCCATCTTTTGGAAACAAAATTACTCATGTAAACGTTGAATGGAATCTTGGTATTACGGTATGAAAATGTAATAAAATAATTGTAGATTGATTTGTTATACATATAAATGTTATTCAAATCTTATTATTCTCAATAAATAAAGATTTAATGAAAAAATTTGCAAAATGATTCCTCCATTTTGAAGTTTGACAGATAGCACAAATCACCCTCTATGGGTGGAAAGCCTAATTAATTATCACACATTAGGGAATGTAGCTAAGATTCAAACCATAGAGCTCTCTCTCTCTCTCTCTCTCTATGAAAACTTGCAAATTATGTCGGTCGGTTCGTATAATATTATGAGGTCGGTAAAACAGAAATTGTAAAAGTGTCATTCTTCTTTTTCTGTGCTTATGTCAGTTATAGAGGTCTGTTAAGCAATGGGAAGCTAGACTAGAACCTGTTTAATTACCTACAATCAAGCCTATCGGAATAAAAAACGTAAAGCATGACGGGTATAAGCTAGTAATATAATAAATTTTGTTGGTCTACTAATAATTATAGGTATTATTAAAAAAAAGTGTTTTGTAAATGACTGACTGTTTACATTAATATTTTTTTGCTCACATATACACACTGGACGTCCCTTCCTTGTCTCATAATATCATCACTACTTTTTGACATAGGAAGAGGCAACTGGTGAAAACTAACACAGTACACTCTATTTGTGACCCTGTTCAGAGGCATAGAGAAGCAAGAAGAGCCCCTAACCGCGCTTTTGATGTTGCGCGGATTCATTGAATTGCTTCCACAAATCAAATCAATCAAAACCCCACTCAGGAGCATAGGGAGGCAACAAAGGCTCTCTATTGCGCTCGTTCTCGCGCAATGCTTATGACCTCCTCCCACACAATGTCCAACTCCCTCAGCTCTGCCTCGAAGGAACGGAACACGTTATGAGAGGGTCATCTTCGAGGCCCTGATGGAAGGAAAAACTGCGCTCTCCTTGGCCAACTGTCATTCGGCATCATCAACACATGTCCCACCCATGTCCATATCCTCTCCATAATGGTGGAAGTGATGGTACTGCGCTGGGTGTACCAGCGTTTAGCGTCGTTCGTGATGCGGTGGTACCATCTTATATCTGAGACACATGATTTCGAATGCGGAGACTTTTTGTACCTAGGTTTCGGCCAAGACTCACACCCATTCAGGATGATGGGCAACACACTCATGTCAAACTCTTAACATTTCGTCTCGATACTAAACGCCGGCGTTTTCCATGATTTAGTCATGTTGTTAAAGGCGCCATTTGCCATACCGGTACGTCACGGAAGAACAGCCCCGAGATCGAAATTCGATCAAAAATGTACCGTAACTCATAATACCTACGGTCACAAAAATGGACAGTTTAATGTAAAATCAAATATTCAAAGAGTGTATTTGTGTTCATTTGAGTGGAAAAAAATTGAGCATTTTTTAAATATTTTATTTAGATTGAAGGGAGAGAAAAAAAAACGCGGGTATCAGCTAGTGCTTAAATAAAGTCTCCAAAAATAAAAACATGTTATTTTTTTAAATCGTTAGATTTTTGATTGAAAACATTGATTTTGAGGTTAGTGTGGTTAAATTCAACGGGGTATAAATTTGATCTCAAAACAATATGCATTGTATTCGAAATTTGAGCATCGTTACATTCAGTCGATTTACTAAAAAACATAGAAAATGGGAAATGTACCATTCGCATTCATCATGAAGAATGCCACGGGGATTCCAATCAACAACATCGAAGTTGCCAATGTGACCGTGCAGGATTGGACCATCTCACCGTTCGTGCTATCCGGCAAGAATGTTGCTCCATATCATGAGAACAGAGCAACGCTACAAGGACAGGAGCACAAGAAGACAGGGTCTCACAAATGGCTGATGATGTTGATATTTGCTGATGGATCCAAAGATATTTTGACAATAGAGCTCGAGTGCACAAGTCCTTATAGTAGTTATGTGCGCACTGACAGTAAGAAGAGGATCTACAGCATTATGACTGATGTCAACCAGAAAACTGTCACATTGATAGTCAGTAGCAACTTTATGTACTCAGATCCGTACCTGGAAGGATCTGTGGAAATGGACGTGCGTACCGGAACAAAATAGATCCGGGATCGACATGGCTCCAGGGAATGGTTTCAATTTTGTTTGAGATTTTTTTTATTTATATAAATTGTATTGTTTTAAAATGCAAAATAAATGGTTTTTAATGAAAAAAAAAATACATATATGTTTCTTACTATTCAATGCAATCATTAAATTACTCTGGTCAAATTCGTCAAATATCAAAAAATCCCCTGCCGCCGGCAGGACCGCAGAAGACCTTAACCCGCATCCCGAGCAATCCCAAGCTAAGAAGCTAGGCACAGGACCGATCGATACTAATTCCTTTATAAGAATGCTAGCTTTCTCCTGTGATCTAACTTTGTATGCTGAATTCGAATTCAAAAGAATGATGAAAATGACTTTTAACCATCAATGTCATTCCGACTGATGCATCTTGTTTTAAATCACATATTGTCCATCCGAATTCTGTAAATCGCATCAACTATCAAACAACTAACAGTTTGTGTCAACAATTTGATTTCAAAATTAGATTTATACACTTTTCGCAATTTAATTTATAAAAAAAAATGAGCATCCAATGTTAACAAATTAGAGAAAAGCTTGAAAAAATTCCATCAAAATTTTATATTACATGCTAACATTTTTCGAACTTTTAATAATTATTTTGTTATCAGAAGAATCCAATAAACCAAAAATGATAAAATCTCTTCAGCCGATCTCGAGTTTCGAGTTAGTGTTCGCACTAACCCGACTTATTTTATATCTTTTCTGATGTACCCACCAACCTGAATGGTCATATACATATAATCCAACTGTCGATTTGTTGAAGAGAAATTATTTCTCGAGACAGATCGGCAGTATCAAGCCAAGATACGTGAGATTTGTATGGCCAGGTCTAGATTTTAAACGGTTTTTCAAACTTTGACGACAAAAAACACCAGCTTAGAGGTTTCGCAGCATATTTGTTCCATTATGGATATACTCAAAATTCGGAGGAGAACAGTTAGTGCGTTTGTTTTCCTAATATTGTGAGGACCTGAACTTGACAAATATACTGGTTGTGGGGACGAAGCCGTTTACGGGGACGTCCCCGCAATATACAACCCATATCATCAAAGGTACGTATCGAATCCTCGTGATCTGATTGGTTGGCTGGCAAAATCTCAGCGAATTTTGTTGAGGACCCCAAAATCAGTATTTTTGTCGAAAAAAACTTACACAAACCAAAAATGAAGTTCGGAGTGTATCCACCACGTGGCGCCACCAGCCCAATTAGTGTATAATTACGCACGCTTACTCCAAAGTGGGGACTCTAAATCAAAGTCCCCACGTTATATGGAACTGGTACGATATCATTACACTGTGTAATAAGATTTGGCAACGTCGCATATTTCAACTATTCTTTTTGTCATACTAAATAGAAAACAGAATTGATAACAAGAGGCTATACACCCTTGTTCGCAGCTAGAGTAAAGTGGGGACCTATATTATTCATCATCATCAATTAATAGTTACAATCAGTTCGATTGGTCTGCAATAAGCTTAGTCCCTTTTCTCCACTCTTCTCTTTGTCTTTTTTATAAATAAAACTAAATAATAATATAGATTTTATTAAAATATAAAATTAAACAAAACTGTTTTTCTAGTTTTCCTTTAATATATAATTAATGGAATATATGTAAAACAATTTGTAAAAATAAAAAAAAATTACATCGTCATTGATTGATTGAGGCACATTAAAAATAGACATGTTAAAATAAAACTAAATGATAACATAATAATATGTATTAGGTATTTAAATATAAAATTAAACCATACCCTTTTTCTAGTTTTCCCTTGATAGAATATACCAGCTAACACAATTTGTAAACATAAAAAAATCAGATCGTCATTGATTGATTGAGACACATTAAAAATAGGCATGATAAAATAAAACTAAATAATAATATAGGTATTATTAAAATATAAAACTAGTAGTCTCTTATTATTAATTTAAAAAAATATAATAATTAAAAAATATATATTATTTTTTAGCATTTTTTAAAATTATGTTATAAACGTAATTTTTTTATATCAATCCAGCGTCTTCTACGTAAATCTTTTTCGTTTTTGAGACATTCTTCACATTACTGTTTATTCGGTCCTTTTTTCTAAGCCAGAACACAGCCATTTGTCTGTTCATTGCGTCTTTTTCCGCTGGTGTCCGCGGAAATCTTTGGAATTTTTATTTCTTTGGATTTTGGTGTTTTTAGGTTATGGATCAATATTCATGGTTTCTATCTCTGCTTTGTTAGATCTAGAGCTATCGAACTGAAATTAATAATTTTTAATAATAAAAAAAATGTTTGTGCATAGGTTATAGGTATATTTAAAGTACGCTGTGCAATATAAAGGAGATCATTCATTTTGGGCCAATTTCTAAAAGTACCGGTCAACAAAAATAAAACAAATAATGTATGGAGACTTACGGCCGGTTTCAATAACCTATCTATCTCCTATCTATGGTTAAAAATCTATCTATCTTTACACTTTGGTGTTTCAATAAACAAAGGATAGATAGAATTTCTATCTAAACTTTCTATCTATCTTTCATTATATGATTTGTATAGAAATCGGCGATAAAGCGTTTCAATAACATCTCTAGTAGCTTGTGACATTTGTGATTACTGTTTTTTCTAACCCCCGATTTACGGCCGGTTTCAATAACCTATCTATCTCCTATCTATGGTTAAAAATCTATCTATCTTTACACTTTGGTGTTTCAATAAACAAAGGATAGATAGAATTTCTATCTAAACTTTCTATCTATCTTTCATTATATGATTTGTATAGAAATCGGCGATAAAGCGTTTCAATAACATCTCTAGTAGCTTGTGACATTTGTGATTACTGCTTTTTCTAACCCCCGATTTACGGCCGGTTTCAATAACCTATCTATCTCCTATCTATGGTTAAAAATCTATCTATCTTTACACTTTGGTGTTTCAATAAACAAAGGATAGATAGAACTTCTATCTAAACTTTCTATCTATCTTTCATTATATGATTTGTATAGAAATTGGCGATAAAGCGTTTCAATAACCTATCTCTAGTAGCTTGTGACATTTGTGATTACTGTTTTTTCTATGGTTTTCCTAACCCCCGATTTCGGCGGTTTGTTTTTCCTATCCCCCGATTTCCACGGCAAGTGTTTGGTATAGCAACAAGTTTTTTTGAAAATAATGGCCTTTTCAAGTGACGAGAGCGATTTGGATTTATTTGAAGACGGAGTCTTCGACTCTGACGAGGACGAAGAACCCCGGATGTTATATTCACGGATAAATTTCATGTGGATATTGTCGAACAAAGATTTTCTTGTCAGGTTTCGGTTAACCAAAACCGTCGTAAATGATTTATTTTTTATAAATTATTTTCTTATAAACAATATACGACGACGAGACGAGAAAAATAATGGTGGGCGAATGTTGCGTCTCTCTGACGCATAGATATTGAAACTCTGACGTATTTTCGAAAATTGACATGGGCGAAGTATTGACAATTTCTATGCTCAAACGCGGATAGTTTCCATAGTAACTGACATAAATACTATCTATCTGTTGTTTGTTTATTGAAACACGGATAAGGATAGAATATTAACTGCGGTTAATTGACGGATAGCGTTTAACTGATTACTACGGATAGGTTATTGAAACCGGCCGTTAGGCGGTTTGTTTTTCCTATCCCCCAATTTCGACGGCAAGTGTTTAATATATTGTCCATAGACAATATAATAATATTGTTGATATTGAAACTCCGACGTATATTCGAAAATTGACATGGACGAAGTATTGACAATTTCTATGATCAAACGCGTATAGTTTCCATAGTAACTGACATAAATACCATCTATCTGTTGTTTGTTTATTGAAACGCGGATAATGATAGAAAATTAACTGCGGTTAATTGACGGATAGCGTTTAACTGATTACTCTGGATAGGTTATTGAAACCGGCCGTTAATGATCAACTGTTTGGATTTAAGAGATACCAAATCCAAACAGTTGATGCATAATGCTATCCTGATTCCATCTATGATGTATGGTAGTGAAACTTGGACATGGACGAAAAATCTGGAAGTTGGAATAAATGCTGTGGATATGAGATCACTGCGTAGGATATGCGGAAAGAGACTGATTGATAAGTTGAGGAATGATAAAATTAGATAGGAATGTGGAGTGGATGTTATCATAGTGACTAGATGAAAGTGAATGAATTAAGGTGGTTTGAGCATGTAGAATGAACGAAGATAGACGATGATGACTAAAAGGATATATAAATCTGAAAGAATGGGTGCACGAAGACGAGGTCGACCTCGAATGACATGGTCCGACCATATTGGTGCCGTCTTACAGGAGGGCCAAGTCAGGAGCAAAGAAATAGAAGAGCATGTATGCGGAATGTTATGAGTTTGGAGGAAGCGAAAGAGGTTTGTTTGGATAGGAAAGAATGGAAGTCCGTACTCTCTGCCTACCCCCTTCGGGAAACGGCGTGATGGGTGAAAAAAAAGACTTAATGATCTCCTTTGATTATGTAATTTTATAAACATACATACACATTCTCCCTTAAAGGCTCCCCGCACACCGCAAGCCAGCCCGGAGGAGACAAATCCGCAGCAAACTAGACCCGCACGAAACTGGCCAAATGCCGACTCCACACACATCTAGCCCACCGCAGATCTCCCCCAAACCAACCTGCAGTACTGGTTTCTAAACCCCACTTAGGGCATAGGGAGGGACCAAGAGCTCTCCATTGCGCTCGAAGGCGTCTGAGGCGTCTGGTGCCTTTTCTGACCGGTTGAGGTTTAAGGACGTGAGGTGGTCAACCTCACGGTCCCGATCTGATTTTTCGATTTCTTGCCTCTTACAGGATGCTCGAAAAACCAGCAAAAAGAGCAGAGGTGCTATTCTTAGCCGGCAACCCCACGGCAATTTTATATAGGCCATCCACTGAGATAAAAATATACTTACATTATGTTTTCCTTTGTAATAACTCATTTTAACTCTATAAAAGCAACACAATTTACTAATTATTGTAGCTAATAATACGAACGGTGCGACCACAACACGTCCGAACCATAACCAACGCGACGCGACGTTGCCAATGTCACTCGGGGTGTAAAAACTATATACGAATTAATACGTAAAGCGGGGACTTAGTGTAAAACTCGTACGTATTTTAAATAACGTGAGGACGGTCCTCACAATCAGCTATGTCCTCATAAGCCGTATTTTTGTCCAAAACTTTATATCTCTGTCTCACGAGTGTGTTTAAAAATGTCGAATAGAAGTTCATGTTGGAAAGAGATAGGGAAACGCTAAAAATGAGTTTACACTCTCTTCAATCAACTAGAAAGGTGGGTCCCCACAATGATGATTTTTGTAAATGTCCGCATTTTACTCTAAAAACAAACAAGGGTGTGTCTGTGTGTGTGTGTCCCCTTATAACTTTTGATTCGCTTGATGCACAGATCCTGAAATTTCAGAATATATTGAATAGTTTAACCCTACAAAACTTGTATACTCAGAATTTTGAAATTTTCTTTCAGTCAGGGGTAATAACCTTTGAATTTTTACTTAATTTTTTCATATATATCGGAAATTATAAAAACTAGAACCCTAAAAATGTGTATGTATATAGAAAAATACAATATCTCAAATTAAATTTAATGAAAAAGTTCCAGGATTTCTCAAACCTTTTTTAAAGAAAAATATTTTTTATGACAAATTTACGAGTTTCAATGCCTATATTTCAGAATTTTATAAAAATATCGAAAAACGCCGAAACACAACAACTAGGTTATTTAATTATCTATAAAAAATATTTAGGTTATACCAGTACATCTCAAACTTTTTTTTAACAATTTTTGTAAAAATTTAATTTATTGACGACATCGTTTCATACAATAGACATACCGACTCAGGCCATCGACAGTTGGATCTCATGTTTACATGCAACTAACTAGTTCTATAAAAACTGATATCTGTTTTAACCTAAATACAGTTAACACCTACACCAGTTAATACAGTCTGAGGTGGTTGATAGACCAGTGGCTCGTTGTGTTTCATTCTCATGTATGGAAAATAATGAAATAAAACGTTTAGAATAATAATATATCAGTACTTGAAAATGAATTTAAAGTAGGTATGTAAAATTGAAACTTGAAATTTCCATTAAAAATCGAATATTATTAATGAATTGTTAGAGTCATTAGTTGTTATTTTTTCTTTAACATCTAGTCCTGAAAAAAGGTCTTAAGAATATAGACATAATTAGAACGTTGTGCACCAACAAAGCCAATAGGCAATAAATATGAGACAGTAACAAAAATGGATATAGTCATATCCTGGCACCAAATACATGACAGCAGTCGCAGTCTTTAAATTTGGTTGCTCTCTTGTTCTCAATAATTTCCAACTTTTATCTCTATTTCATTTATTATTATATTCCTACTTGTTGCATACATGAGATTTCTCGACATGTTGAACATGTTGAGAGGTCTCATGATTAGGAGTTTCGGAGACTTAATCATTACCACCTAATGGTGAACGTTGTTAACGTAAAGTGATCACACTAAGCCAGCCTTCGAAATAATATTGAATATTTATAGATACCTTCAAATTCTCCATTATTATTATCATTTACTATTAATTAAATTTGAATTTATCTTATTGACTATTTATCCTTTATGTAATCTTATTATTTTTGTAAAACATGTAAACTATTTATTTCATTTGAAATGTGTATTAATGGGAAATCTGTCCCAATATGCTGGATCTACTCTTCTATCATTTTTATCATTAAATGTTTATCCAAATCCAATCCAAACTCCCTTTAGACCCCACTTAGGGGCATAGGGAGGCAACAAGAGCTCTCCATTGCGCTCGATCCTGCGCAACGTTAATGACCTCCTCCCACACCATGTCCAGATTCCTCAGCTCTGCCTCGAAGGAGCGGAACACAGTATGAGAGGGTCTTCCTCGTCTCCGGGACCCTGATGGGAGGAAAAACAGCGCTCTCCTCGGCCAACTGTCAATCGGCATCCTTAACACATGTCCCAGCCAAGTCCATCTCCTCCACATAATAGTAGAGGTGATGGGCTCACGCTGGGTGCGCCGGCGTATAGCGTCGTTCGTGAATGTTTATAAATAAAAATAACTTTGCAGTATTACATATATTTTTTTTTCCGAAATATATTTTCGATCGACTATGCGACCATCGTCAGCGGAGAGTTTATTAGTCTATTACCTAAGTACTTTTTATTATTTATTTTTTTATTTTATTCATAATGACTTTTATGGCTTATTTTAATGTATACCCCCACACACAGGCACTGCCTTGTGGGATTTTCGATTAATTGTTTTAAATACTTGTATTTGCTTTTTGTTTTAATTGTATGCTTGTTTTTTTTATACTGAATTTTTATATATCGAAAATAAATCTGATTTATTATTATTAAACACTAAAAGGCGGTCGTAAGCCCGTAGTGGTTTGTTCCATTTAAAAATCGAACATCAGTAATGAATTGTTAGAGTCATTAGTTGTTATTTTTTTCTTCAAAATTGAAACGTTGTACATTATTTTTGTGAGGGGGGGGGGGGGAATACCCAAAGTGAATGTAAACAAACTAATTAAATACTTAAAAAATATTATTTTTACCAAAATGTTTATACTGGCCTACAGACATTTTTATTACCCCTGAAATCGAAATGAACATTAAGGGCTTTTTTTCTCACAACTTTCCTACATATAATTACTATCCTTACAATATGATAAATAATAAGGATAATAGAATCACAGTTACTGTCATAGCAGAGGCCAACCGGCGAATGCCATCTAAAAATATACAATTATCTACGATGCGGATAGTCCTGAATACATAGGATGATGAAAAATGATTATTGTGATTTTTTTTATTGTGAACAAAAATACATAGGTATTTCATTTGAAGGGAGTAAAAACGAGTGTGTCTGCTAGTGGTTGAGTAATGCTAAATTTCAAAAGCAAAAATATGTTTATTGAGAATTCAAAATGAATGAACAATGTATGAGATAAGGTATGCGTGTTAACATGAACATGCAATGAGTATAAACGTATCATTTGCAAACGAGATTCATTTTATCAAGTCGATTTACTGAAGAATTCGCCGAAAATGGGTAATGTGGCATTCGATTTCATGACGAAGAATGTGACGCAGATTCCAATCAACAACATCAAAGATGCCAATGTGACTGTGCAGGATTGCACCATCTCACCGTTCGTGCTATCCGGGAAGAATGTTGCTCTATATCATGAGAACAGAGCACCGTCACATTCTTCATGATGACATCGAATGTCACACATTACCCATTTCTGTTTTTTTTTTTACTATATCGACTGAATTGAACGACGCCGACGCTCGAATTTCGAATACCGATGTACATTAATTTGAGGTCAAATTTATACCCGGGTAAATGTAGTCAAATTTTACTTATCTCAAAACCATTTTTTTTTTTACCAATAACCAAACTAACTACATGTTTTATTTTAGATACGTACTTACTTGGTGAAACATTTTTTTAGTCTTTCAATGGAAAGGAATTATCTACATAATAATTCAGAAATGTTTGTCTGCTTTCTATCGTATATATGAACATCACGCTCAAAATACAAATGCTACGTCAGATATGAATCTGCGCAGAGCGGTGCAATTTGCTTGAGAAGGTTCTTAAATACAATTTGCTGCATTAACTTTAATATATTTAGAGCTACATATTTAAAAAACTCTATTTTTTTAGGATCTTCATACAAATTTCTCAAAAAGACAGTAAGCCATCTTTTGGAAACAAAATTACTCATGTAAACGTTGAATGGAATCTTGGTATTACGGTATGAAAATGTAATAAAATAATTGTAGATTGATTTGTTATACATATAAATGTTATTCAAATCTTATTATTCTCAATAAATAAAGATTTAATGAAAAAATTTGCAAAATGATTCCTCCATTTTGAAGTTTGACAGATAGCACAAATCACCCTCTATGGGTGGAAAGCCTAATTAATTATTACACATTAGGGAATGTAGCTAAGATTCAAACCATAGAGCTCTCTCTCTCTCTCTCTCTCTCTCTATGAAAACATATATAGAGATAATTATAGGTATTATTAAAAAAAAGTGTTTTGTAAATGACTGACTGTTTACATTAATATTTTTTGCTCACGACATAATATGTACACTGGACGCCCCTTCCTTGTCTCATAATATCATCACTGCTTTTTGACATAGGAAGAGGCAACTGGTGAAAACTAACACAGTACACTCTATTTGTGACCCTGTTCAGAGGCATAGAGAAGCAAGAAGAGCCCCTAACCGCGCTTTTGATGTTGCGCGGATTCATTGAATTGCTTCCACGAATCAAATCAATCAAAACCCCACTCAGGAGCATAGGGAGGCAACAAAGGCTCTCTATTGCGCTCGTTCTCGCGCGATGCTTATGACCTCCTCCCACACCATGTCCAACTCCCTCAGCTCTGCCTCGAAGGAACGGAACACGGTATGAGAGGGTCGTCTTCGAGACCCTGATGGAAGGAAAAACTGCGCTCTCCTTGGCCAACTGTCATTCGGCATCCTCAACACATGTCCCACCAATGTCCATCTCCTCTCCAAAATGTTGAGTGTGATGGTACTGCGCTGGGTGTACCAGCGTTTAGCGTCGTTTGTGATGCGGTGGTACCATCTTATATCTGAGGCACTTCATTTCGAATGCGGAGACTCTTTGTACCTAGGTTTCGGCCAGGACTCAAACCCATTCAGGAGGATGGGCAACACACTCATGTCAAACTCTTAACATTTCGTCTCGACACTAAACGCCGACGCTTTCCATGATTTAGTCATGTTGTTAAAGGCGCCATTTGCCATACCGATACGTTTCGGAAGAACAGCCCGAGGTCACCACCAATGAAATTTGATCAAAAATTTAGCGTAACTCATAATACATTCACAAAAACGGACGGTTAAAAATGTAAAATCAATGATTCAATGAGTATATTTGTGTTCACTTTAGGTGAAAAAAAAAATGAGTGCATTTTTTTTAGATTGAAGGAAAAGAGAAAAAAAACGCGGGTATCAGCCAGTGCTTAAATCAAGTCTCCAAAATAAAAACATGTTATTTTTTTAAATCGTTAGATTTTTGATTGAAAACATTGATTTTGAGGTTAGTGTGGTTAAATTCAACGGGGTATAAATTTGATCTCAAAACAATATTCATTGTATTCGAAATTTGAGCATCGTTACATTCAGTCGATTTACTAAAAAACATAGAAAATGGGAAATGTACCATTCGCATTCATCATGAAGAATGCTACGGGGATTCCAATCAACAACATCGAAGTTGGCAATGTGACCGTGCAGGATTGGACCATCTCACCGTTCGTGCTATCCGGCAAGAATGTTGCTCCATATAATGAGAACAGAGCAACGCTAAAAGGACAGGCGCATAAGAATACAGGGTCACACAAATGGCTGATGATGTTGATATTTGCTGATGGATCCAAAGATATTTTGACAATAGAGCTGGAGTGCACAAGTCCTTATAATAGTTATGTGCGCACTGACAGTAAGAAGAGGATCTACAGCATTATGACTGATATCAACCAGAGAACTGTCACATTGATAGTCAGTACCAACTTTATGCCCTCAGACCCGATCCTGGAAGGATCTATGGAACTGGACGTGAGTACCGGAACAAAATAGATCCGGGATCGACATGGCTCCAGGAAATGGTTTCAATTTTGTTTGAGATTTTTTTTATTTTTATAAATTGTATTGTTTTAAAATGCAAAATAAATGGTTTATAATGAAAAAAAAAATACATATATGATTCTTACTTTTCAATGCAATCATTAAATTACTCTGGCCAAATTCGTCAAATATCAAAAAATCCCCTGCCGCCGGCAGGACCTTAACCCGCATCCCGAGCAATCCCAAGCTAAGAAGCTAGGCACAGGACCGATCGACCCAAGGATACTAATTCCTTTATAAGAATGCTAGCTTTCTCGACAGACGTCGTCCTGTGATCTAACTTTGTATGCTGAATTCGAATTCAAAAGAATGATGAAAATGACTTTTAACCATCAATGTCATTCCGACTGATGCATCTTGTTTTAAATCACATATTGTCCATCCGAATTCTGTAAATCGCATCAACTATCAAACAACTAACAGTTTGTGTCAACAATTTGATTTCAAAATTAGATTTATTCACTTTTCGCAATTTAATCCAACTGTCGATTTGTTTAAGAGAAATTATTTCTCGAGACAGATCGGCAGTATCAAGCCAAGATACGTGAGATTTGTATGGCCAGGTCTAGATTTTAAACTGTTTTTCAAACTTTGACGACAAAAAACACCAACTTAGAGGCTTCGCAGCATATGTTCCATACATGGATTTACACAGAATTTGGAGGAGAACATTTAGTGTGTCTGTGTGTGACTGTCCCCCCCCCTTATAACTTTTGATTCGCTTGATGCACAGATCTTAAAATTTCAGAAAATATTATATACCTTAAGTCTACAAAACTTGTTTTCTCAGAATTTTAAAATTTCTTTTCAGTCAGGGGTAATCAACCTTTGAATTTTTACTTAATTTTTGCATATATCTCGAAAACTATAAAAGCTGGAACCATAAAATTTTGTATATATATAGAAAAATACAATATCTCAAATTAAATTTAATGAAAAAGTTCCAGGATTTCTCAAACTTTTTTTATAAAGAAAAACATTTTTTTTGACAAATTTACGAGTTTCAGTGCCTATATTTCAGAATTTAATAAAAATATCGAAAAACGCCAAAACACACCAACTAGATGACTAAATCTACTATATAAATGAAAGTCGGGTTAGTGCGAACACGTATAACTCGATATTGGCACAACATATTCTTCTGATGTTTGATTTATTGGATTCATCTCCGCTCCGGATAACAGAATAACTAATAAAAAGTTGAAAAATGGATAAGAATTAATGTAAAATATGATATTTAAGTTTGTATGGACAGGTTACCTGGGACGCGCCCACGACATCGCGGGTAGTTCCCTCTCATTCTCGCATACGCTCAGCCCATCCCACTTACTCCACCGCACCGTTTCGATAGTTTTAGAAAATTTTCATACAAAGTCAACAATATTATCGGGAACATTCGTGTTGGTAATAGGCGAGGTAGGGTGTGTGGGCGAGCGCATTATTCTCAAATTGTTCCCGCCAGAGCTTTGAATATGTTTCAGAAATAGTTTGATTTTATTAGCTCACTCAATCGAATTAATTTTGTATTGTTTAATGGGGGCACAGTGCACATCATGTACATATTAACGGGCCACTTCGGGCTAGAACCACAGGACAACGTCTGTCGGGAAAGCTAGTTTTATATAAAAAATGAATACATTATAGCAGTATATCTCAAACTTTTCTTAACAATTTTTGTAAAAATTTAATTTATTGACGACATCGTTTCATACAATAGACATACCGACTCAGGCCATCGACAGTTGGATCTCATGTTTACATGCAACTAGTAATAATAATAAACACTTTATTGGTAAAATAATAAACTAAAATTGGCGGGCTTATTGCCTGGGGCAATTTCTTCCAACCAACATATGTGAGCATTCAAAAAAAATTGATTGCGACATCTTTTAGAAGAGGTGGGTGCATGCATAGGTACTGCATAATAAGCAACCAAATGCTGATAGATGGCGCCAGCACTCAGCAACTAATGACTCTAACAATTCATTACTAATGTTCGATTTTTAAATGGAACAAACCACGGGCTTGACCGTCTTCTACTGTTATTTCGAAGGCTGGCTTAGTGTGATTACTGAACGTTTACAACGTTCGCCATTAGGTGGTAATGTTTTAGTCTCCGAAACTCCTAATCATGAGAATTCTCAACATGTTCAACATGTCGAAAAATCTCATTTATGCAACAAGTAAAAATATAATAATAAATGAAATATAGAGATAAAAGTTGAAAATTATTGAGAACAAGAGAGCAACCAAATTTAAATACTGCGACTGCTGTCATGTATTATTACCGTTTTATCTCTAAAGAGGTCTTCAAGTGCGCTTAACCCAATCGTGGCTATGGGCAACTAAAATGTCTCCTAACTTTAGTTATTAATAGGTAAATCGGTAAAAAAAGAAATCTTTTTGTTATTTAATTTTATTTAATGTATTTTTATGCATGATTAAAAAAATGGCATTCGCCACTCCATCTCTATATACCTAAACTATAAGTGTGCGAAAATTCATTCACCTCCGTCCGCGAATTTTCGTAAAAAGGTGTAGGTATAAAGTTTTTGCTTCATGCGTATATGTATAGATTATGTATTTTATAAGCAAGTCAAGACAGTGTCTGGCCCTGTCCTAGCTGGTCGCATTGTTTATGCGTTCATGCGATGATGGATAGAACGCATAAACAAATTTGTGATCGCACGATGAAAAATTATGTGTCCTAACTGCCATCGCATGATCGCGCGTCCACTTTCCTTGACAACGCAAACAAATAAATAGGAATGTTAGTAAGTAAGAACTTTTGGGAAGTAGGTGTCGTATTGATTATCGATACAACAGAGCAATACAAGTGACGCGCGATCATTTCTAACAAGGCACCGATCGGACGATCGAATTTACGTCTGTCCGTCTGCCCAGTTAGGACACGTTCATACAATGTTATATGTTTGAACAGGGCGTCCGCGTTCATGCGATCATCGCAATCGCACGATCGTGCGACCAGCTAGGACAGGGCCTAATGGAAAAATAGAACGCAATGTAACTCAATTCTGACATGCAGAATTCTTCAACATAATAATTCAGAAATGTTTGTCTGCTTTCTATCGTATATGGGAGCATCACGCTCAAAATAAAAATGCTACGTCAGATATGAATCTGCGCAGAGCCGTGCAAACTGCTTGAGAAGGTTCTTAAATACAATTTGCTGTATTAACTTTAATATATTTAGAGCTATTTAAAAAACTCAATTTTTTTAGCATCTTCATACAAATTTTTAAAAAAAGACAGTAAGCCATCTTTTGGAAACAAAATTACTCATGTAAACGTTGAATGGAATCTTGGTATTACGGTATGAAAATGTAATAAAATAATCGGAGATTGATTTGTTATACATACCTATAAGTACATGTCATTCAAATCTTATTACTCTCAATAAATAAAGATTTAATGAAAAAAAATGCATAATGATTCCTCCTTTGACATATTTGAGGTCGGTAAAACAGCTGCCTTTATCACACATAGAGGGTATAGCGAATGTAGCTAAGATTCAAACCATAGAGTAAAACTTGCGTAATATGTCTGTAGGTTCGTATATAACTATTTGAGGTCGGTAAAACAGCTGCCTACATCATTAGTTAATCACCTAAAATTTGTACCATTCCACACATAGAGGGGTGTAGCTAAGATTCAAACCATAGAGAGAGTAAAATTAGCATAATATTATGTAGGTTGGTTTGATTGAACAGTGAAATTGAATGAAGATGTAACATATTATGATACATGCAGTTTTTTTCCATGTGAATGGCAGACTATAATTTTCCCTCTTTCTTTTTTATAAACATTAAAAGTGTCGAAATTCTTCTCTCTTTTTATGAATTGTGAAAGTGTCATTCTTCTGTTCTGTGCTTATGTCAGTTATAGAGGTCTGTTAAGCAATGAGAAGCTAGACTAGAACCTGTTTAATTACCTACCGATCAAGCCTGACAATCGGAATTAAAAACGTAAAGCAAGACGGGTATAAGCTAGTATATGTTATAAAAATATCATATTTGAGAACTCATCCGTATACCTTGGATAATTATTCTACTTCGGAGATGACATAGGGGTAGGTAGGCACTACTGTGGCCCAAAACCACCCCTTGGCGCCAGGCTAGACTTATTACATACAAAGCAGCTGCCTTTTATTTCCACTAATTCTTTAAACGAGTAGCGAGTAATTTAGTAGCTAAATAAAGCCTAGTTCACATTGATTATTCGACCTAGTGTGAATTAGGTTTTTCGTTACTGGATCAAAACTATGTAGGTAGTTTTCAATTTTTTCGAGTACAGTTCATTAATGAGGAGGGTTTTCAAAAATAACTGACAGTCCGCAACACTATTTAAGGGTTAGGTTAGAAGATATCGCTGTCTATTAATAAGCTCTCTGTGTATTTTGTGTAATTATAACTACAATTGATCGACCAGTGCTCGAAATTTGACCATAGCTTACTTAAATTATATGTTTGAACATTATTAAGGTTCCATTGTCAAAGACTGAGCGAGCGCTATTTCAAAATTTTCTTTCCAAAACAATGACATGGATACGTCAAATTTGATAAGTTGATATGCACAAAGTTTTTCTATTATTATCAAAGACAAACAATATTAATCTCTTCTCAATTTATATCCCGCCATTCCAGCTCAATATACCGTCTTCAATAAGCTTTCTGTGCCCATTATGACGCGCTTTTAATTTTACATTTGTTTCTATGAAATTGAAACAAATGTAAAATTCTTGTGAAAGTGTGTGTGATCATCAAATACATAACATTCAAGTAGTGTTTGTAATGTTTTTTTATTAATTTAATCTATTTTTAATGCCTAAATTAAAAAAAAAAAATATTAGCATTCGCCACTCCTTCTCTATATGAACTATAAGTGTGCGAAATTTCATTCTCCTCCATCCGCGCAATTATTGTTTTTAAAAATAGTCACAAAAATTTCCCTTCACGTATTACTATATAGATATTCGTAGATCATTTTTTTAATGAATCTGTGCTCGCTCAAAGTGAACACAAATACACTCTTTGACTCTTTCACAGTAAGCTACTTAAAGCACCTGGAATTGAGCCCAGGAAACCGGCGCCGCGGCGTCGTAACCGCTAACAAACGTAACGTCGTAAATAACCAATGTAAATTTAAGTATAAAATGATAAATAATATTAGGTATATAGTTTTCAATATCTTTCATATTAAGCAAACTGTTGAGAAAGAGAAAAATGTTCGGCACCTGGGATCGAACCTGCGACTTCTCTTTAAACATTTTTGTATTCCTAAGCAAAATTATTCACGCGAACAAAGTAGTGAAAATGGTCGATGTATTTAAACCGCTAACATTACGGGCTTATTTAACGAACTATGTTGAAATGTAATTGCCTACGTCACTGTAAACGCAGGTAGCCCTCAGAATAGGTGGTGGGTGTGAACTGTATTTAGAAGAGGGATTGTGTGACCTACCTGATATGCTGGTATTCGGACGTCTTCAGACCGGCCGGTTCTGTAATTTTTCTTCTGCAATCTCTATTAATAGTTTTTCACAAAAAAACACATATTATTTGTTTCACCAACACGAAACACATGGAACCATTTTCAACAAAACAAAAAACAATACAACTGTAAAATAAAATAACAAATGTTCCATTTTCAAAAATACTCAAAACAATTTTATCATAGACAATTTAATAATGTTCGAAATAAATATGTAGGTCACACAAGGGACAGTGGTAGGAACTGGGAAACAGGTAGGAACTTGGAAAAGGAGGGGTTCTGCGTCTACAGTCCCATTTTATGCAAATTTCAGTTATTAAAATAATACATAATAATATCTAATTATTGCCGAATTATTTTCGCCACAACTCGTATCAAAATATGCAAATGTTTATAACTAGTTTATAACTAGGTGACCCCGTTTTTATGTTTTTTATTTTATTTATTTATTTATCGTCCTTGGGTCCTTGTTTACGCATGCGCTTGGACTTATCATACAACATATACAAATTCATATCAAACAATAAGTTATAAATAATCCCTCCAAATATCAACTCATTTTCGGGAGATATCTTGTATAAGTATATGTTCAGTTGTTAATTATTTAAGTATGTTTTTTTTTATAATTAATTGTATATTTTTTTCATCAATAAAGGCTTTATATTATTGTTAATTGAAAAAAAAATTAAAACAAAGGTATTTTGAACATTGGGTACATTTATGCAGTCGCGGATGTAAAGATTACGGATCTGCAACGTCAAATATAAAACTAAGTAGATAATTATTTTAGTAAAAAAGCAAGAAAATATATGTACATATGTTACGCCTATAGGGCTCGGGAGACAAAAAACATGAAAATATTATGCAATACCTATAAGCGAAACAAACAGAAAAATTTCAAACTACTTCGGTTAGTATACTAAAACCCGTGGGAGGTATTGTGTGAGGACTGCCCTCCCTGACCCCTCTGAGTAATCCTTTCAGAGGCTCTTCTAATGAGTTTAATTTAATGGTTACACGACTGTGTAACTTGCAACACAAAACAAGTAAAATTTAAATCCTCATACAATACGAACTTGGGTATGAACAAATATTATGGTTAGTAAACTAGATACTCTCAAACCTCTACTGCAACCAGCCAATTAATCCAATTAGGTATCACTACACAACAACTATTATTTATTTAAACACTACTAGCAAATAAACTCAATCACTAGATGTAACTATTAATCTCTACTTGTTTATTTTAATCCGTCACTACGCGATTACAGTATACCCGACACCACTCTACGCTTATTTCCAAATATAAACCGAAATTACACTTTCACCAATCACTAATTATTTTACAATTACGGATACGCTCGAAATAACACTAAATACGTCAAAACTCTACTCAGGCAACAGATTAGTAGCGTAAGTATATATGCGTGCAGCTACGTGTATTAGCGTGTTATGAGGGCTCGCCTTGCCATACAGCGATTTTTAAGAAAGCTTCCGAGAGGCGGAGTCAGGACAAGGAAGGGGGAAAAAATGGAGTCAAAGTATGATCTTATTGGTGGAGGCGCCTGTGATGTAGTGTGCGAGGGAGACAGGGTAATTGTTTTTGTGACCACTACGAAATGTCTACGCGCGTGAAACATATAATAAAATAATATAATTATAACATATCTTTCCGTATGAATCTTCATACCTAGTAATCAATAAATCTTTTCTTTATACATGATTTTTCATCTTAACTGATAGGTTAGTATTATGATCTACGTTTTTCATAAACCTTAATTTAATACATTTCTTAATAATAATCTTTTGAAAGCTTAATTCTTAAAATTAATTATAACCTTATGAATATATGGAAATCTTATATACTAGACATGTTCAATAATTGTCTTAATATTAATTATTATTAATCTTATTACTAATGTTGGCCATTAATCAATTCTATCTTAGGTAATTCTTAGCCTACACATAGGTATATTCCTTCTTAATTAAGATGCTTATCAGTAATTAAACTAACGTGCCTTAATCAATAATTAATCTAATAGTCTTATAATATCTTATATTACTCCTTAAGCATATGTGTTATAATTTATCATTTCAAAACAACATTATAATCTCTACACATTATTTATTCAGTATTTAAGTCTGGTTTAAACCATAGTCTATTATAGAACAACAACATACCTACTTATGTTCGTTTACAGTTACAACTACATACCTAGTTTGATAATAACCATAATACCCTCTAAACAATTCTATGTATCATAACAAACATATTTTATTACAAGGGTTTTTTTTTCCATTATTCTAATCCGCCAAAACAATACCATGCACTAAAGAGGTTATCTACCCTACTTCGAAGCATCCAAAAAAAAACCCGTTTCCTGAGAAATCCTATAGATTTAAAATTAAACAAAAGACCTTCCTAGCGACAAGCTGCCGTCATGCCTTAACTATGTAAAAACCATATCTATTGTTTCTTATCTTTCGGACTTCCACCTGTAAGATTTCCTAGAACAGATTTTGAGCGCCTAAACCGATCATAACACAATAATATAATATGTATAATATGAAGTGGTTGGTAGTCTAGCGGCTACGACGCCGGCTTTCGTACTGTTTCGTTCGGAGGTCGTGGGTTCGTTCCCAGGTGCCGACCATCTTCCTCTTTCACGACACAAGCTTTAAGTAGCTTACTGTGAAAGAGTCAAAGAGTGTATTTGTGTTTACTTTGAGTGAGCACAGATTCATTTTTAAAAAAAAATATACATATTGTTTATTCATTTGGAATTTCGTCAATAGTAAAAAATGATTTATCGACCAGATACGATTTGACTGTTCTCCGGAAGACCAATATATCGTCACATTTTATTGTCTCTGGCTGGAAGCTTGTTATACAATCTTACACTTAGACACAGAAAACTACGATCCAGCTTAGAGAGCCTGTGTTCTATAGGTCTAATATTGTTCAATGAAAATAAACAGTTATGCGATAATAGATAATTCTTAGTAATAAAAAATTCGAACAATTATTGTAATTTCTTCCTTCATACAACTCTTTTCGAACAATTGGCTTTCTAAAAAGGATGTCGTCGTTATCTTCAAATAAAGCTCATACTTGGGGTACTGGTTGTTGTCTTAAGATGTCTCCTCTTCCCACACCCGCCACGTCTTCCCGACTGATTAGGCCTTCTCACGGCTGCTGATGGGCAAACATCTTATGGGTCATCATTGTTTCACGGGTCGTTGACTATCTGAACCGGAGGACAGGAGTCGAGAGTACTAACAGACCTTTAAGTCTTGGCTGTTTATACAACTAACACGAATCGTCCTTTTAACAACTCAGCAGTCATTTTGTTTATTTTACCCAAAAGGTTTGGTTAAAGACTACAATCAGCTGTACAATATAATGCTAAATTTATACAAAATGGCTGTTTTTAAGGGATATAACGGGTGGCGCAAAAATTAGGTTATTGGGTGTGAATTCCCAAAACAAAAAATGTTTTTTGTCGAATAAAATATTAACTCAAAATGCTGAAAAACGTGATTTACGTCTCTTTACCTAGTCATCACAGACTGTGGTAGCAAGGTAAACCAGTGAGACGAGATTTTACAATATGGCGGATTTCCTTGGTTATACATTTTAGCAGTTTTGGATTTTAAAAAATAGGTCCTAAAAGAAAGAAATTTAACATGAACTCAGTAGGTAATTAATGAGTCAGACAATTCACTAATTTAATTTTTTAAATAGTTTGAACAAATCACTATGGGCTTACGACTGTCATCAACTGTTATTTCGAAGGTTGTAATGGTCCGTTTTTCTAAGAATATAGTAGGTACTGCTATAAACAGCAGATAATGTAAACCAATGTATTGGAAAACAATCTCAACAGACAATGAGTCTATCAGATCTTGGACAACAGAGCTGAGGGCTTACAACCTCCTAGGCCAGGTTAAAAGCGCTTTCTATTCCTTGGAAACATTCGCCGTTCTCTGTTGCCAATTGTCATTTCGTTGAAACTTGTATTTGTATACAGTGGGTGGGGAAATATTTCAATTTTTAACGATTTTCGAGGCTAGTGACATCTACTGGTGGATTGATCTACCTAGGAGGTTGTAAGCCCTCAGCTCTGTTGTCCAAGATCTGATAGACTCAATGTCTGTTGAGATTGTTTTCCAATACATTGGTTTTGATTACCTATGTTACTAGGAAAAATCCAGTTTTCAATCCGTGAGGATATAAACAAGATAAGCAGATAATGTGTCCGTGTAGAAAATTGTAAATGTTGTAACAAAAAACTCTGTCACATTTTTAAAGACAGCCATCATCTCGCACTATTGTGATCTCTTTTCGTGTACAACGTTCGCAATTAAGTGGTAATGTTCAAATCCCCGGAACTCCTAATAATCATGCGAATTTTCAACAGTTTTATAACATTTTAGGGGATTTGAAAATTACCATCTCTTTTTAATTTTTTTATAGTACCTACTTAATGTGAACAAAAGAATTGGGGTGACAGTGGATCAATCAATAGTCAAACAATGATTCCAAAATGGTAAGTTCTAAAAGATCTATAGACCTTGAAAAGGGTGAGAACTTACAACAATCCATAAATATTTGGAACGTTGTTAATGTCATTGATGCTACCGAGGCTACTGAGCTTTGCTTCGAAGGAACGAAGATTTCAGTACGCCCTAGATCAGTGGGTCATATCAAACAAATAACTTTTACGGATATAAACTATTAGATTTACGAGTATGTTATAAGTTGGGTGATGTTGATTATAAAACAAATTAGTTACCTTCAAATAATATAATCTGAACAGCGTGAGATGTGGGGCGATATGCGTGAAATGAGACAGACGCTGGTTGGCGGGAGAGTGAGTTAATTAGAGGACATGGAGAGGATGAGGGGTGGTAGGAGAGGGAGATAAGAGGCTTTGGAGCGGAATGTCGCAGGCTCTGCCCATAAAACATAACGTAAATTAGATTAACTAGAGAAATCATGTGTATGTATATAGGTATTCAATTTCAGTTAATGTTCATTTTGTATTAAAAAATAAAGTTTTATGTTTCCATGTGCCATGCAACGCCAGAAAACTGATTTTTTTTTGTAACTTGAGCATTAAAAACATTTTGATGAAAAATGTGTATTTTTCCTTAGAGGTCTAAGAAAAACCGTTATAATTTGAAATATAAATAAAAAAAAATTTTTTTTTCTCAAATTAAGAATCCTATTAGGTAAATAACTGAAATATAAAGAAATAAATACCCTGAGATTGCAACTTATTACAAAAAAAAAATAGTATTTCTAATGCACGACGATTCGACGGATGGTTAGCTTAAACAGGGTGAAGTTGCCTAAGGCCTAAGTCTATTTTGTCAATTGTATGATAACATGCGATAAAAATTTCAATTTTTTCCTTCGACGATACTGACACATTTGCATAGAAAAATGATGACACAAAAAATACATAAGAATTCTTCAATTTTTCATTCAAAAAGTTTTTATACAGGCTGTCTAACACTTTTTCCACCTTCTGATGACCTCATTTTGGGACAATATCAGATTGATATTGTCTTATCTTTATAATATTATAAAGATAATCCCTGAAACTTTTTGAAGAATTTTCGGTTCCCACCTTAAAAATTATTTATAAGAGAAAAGCAATATGCCAGACATGTAAAGAGTACTTTCTGCAAAAACTACATCCAGTGGGAAGTATCAGTGAATGTCCAAGATTAGGAGGCCGTATTAAAGTACCTACGAAAAGGACAGCTGCTGGTCAGCACCACTACTCTTATCTTGGGGTGGGTTGGTACAATAATTTAAAAAAAGATAATAAATTTAAGTATTCGGACGAATTGGGTAAATTCAAACTAAATATAAAGAAAACTATTCGGTAAGAGTTGTTCATTGATTTTTGACTCTATTGATTTTATATTTTGATCCGCTATTCTTGGGTGTATTTGATTTTTTGCTGCATTGCAATGACTTCGTTTTTCTTTGTTATTGTGGTTAATTTTATTATTTTGGCTTGAATGTGTGTATCTTAATTTTGACTGTTTCTTACTTTTTACCGTCTCTGATGATTTTGTGATTATTATTATCATTGCAATTGTTCTTTTTGTTTGCATGTATCTTTTGTAATGCTTGTTTATTGTATGTTGCTCTGTTTGTATTTTCTCTTGTTTGAAGTAACTTACTTATTAAATAAATAAATACAACCCAATAATCCCCCAAAGCACGAGCTCTGCTCAATTTTGGGGGTAAAATATATATATATAAATATATATAAATCGTGTATGTATTTACGTGTATTATGTAAAAAAAAATCGTGTATGTATTTTTTATGTTTTTTATTTTCTCAAAAAAAAAAAAAAAATGAATTTGAATTTGATCAATATGAGTCTGCAGTGTGTTGCTCATCGAACAAAATATTGTTTTTATTATTATGGTTATAAAATACCAGGTTTTTGGAAGAATAACTGATTGATGCAGCTGCCTGTGACCCAAATATGCTGATAGTAATGTATGATTATATTCTTGGGAGCGTACGCATAATTGTAATACTAGTTACTGTACTACGCAATTTGACGCATGGACCTGGGGTATACACGGAAGTTTTCTTATGGACACGGGCTGCGTTCCAATTGGATGTAATCCGAGCGATTGTGTGTTCAATCGCGCTGAGATCAATCGGAACTGAGGGCATAGGACATTTTTATACAAGTTTTCAGTATGCTCAATGCTCATGCATCGCGCGATTGAACAATCATCGCCCATCGCACGATCACGTTTCAGTGAGGATGATCGAGGCCTTGCATACATTCTCTCTATTTGCTTCTTCTTTCCCGGGTTCTACATATTTCTTATTAAATGAGAATTTTTAACCATTTTATGGCAACAAGATTCGGAGTAGGCGGGATCAATTTACTGCAAAAAGAGCATATTTTACAAATTTACATGATAGCAGCCGAAGTCTTTAAATTTGATTGCTCTCTTGTTCTCAGTAATTTCCAACTCTTATCTGTATATCTCATTAATTATTATTACATATTATAACTACTTCTTGTATACAAGGTTTGTTGAAATGTTGAAAATTCTCATGATAAGAAGTTTCGGAGATTTAAACATTAGGGGCCGACATTTCAAACCCCCCCTGGTGATATTTGGTGATGTTTTCGAATACCCCCCCCCTCCCCCTTAAAATCACGTGTATTTTTTTCAGCTAGGTTTTTTTGGCATTTTTTTTTAAATTTTGAAAGCGCAACTGTGTTTCCTTAAATTCATTATAAAAAAAAAAATACACGTGATTGTCTTACTAAACCCCCCTCTCCCCTGGTGATGTTTCGTGATTTTTTCCAGACCCCCCCTCCCCCTTTTGAGCTTTCGTGATTAATAGACGCCCCTTACCATCAAATGGCAAACGTTGTTAAAGTGATCACACTAAGCCAGCATTTGAAATAACAGAAGTGGTTAGGTAGTAGACTAGCGGTTACAACGCCGGTTTTCGTACTGTTTGGTGCGGACGTCGTGGCTCGATCCCAGGTGCCGTCCATCTTCCTCTTTCACGACACAAGCTTTAAGTAGCTTACTGTGAAAGAGTCGAGGAGTGTTGTGTTGTGTTCACTTTGAGTGAGCACAGATTAATTTTTATAAAAATAAAAAATAATTGTTAGAGATATATCATATTCGTTATATTTAAGCAACATTGAGTTCATTATCTGAAAAATAATTAGATCTGACCATGACGGTTAAACTGAAAGTTTAAATAATATTAGTATAAGGTCGTTTCGATCAAATTCCATTGCTTATAAACGATTAGATAGATAGAACTGCAAAGATTATGAGGTACCTATTCAGATCGTTTTGTTTCCGACCGATCTCAAGAGATGGCGGTGGCTACATCATTTAAGTGGTTCTTATTGTGATCTTCTATCGAATGTGTACATTATTCCGTAACACACAGTTATAATATAAGTTCCGCTTCTATCAGATATCTTTCTATGCGGGTGGGAGAGTGTGAGAAAGTATGAGAAAGTGTGCTTAGAATTAATTAAAATCTAATTTCTATCCTCCACGTCTTATCATTCCTAGACGAAAATTAATTTTCTCACTTCCTCTATGTGTCTTTCTGATATTAGGTATTGTTATTATTATTTAAGTTTGATGCATATTTCTCAGAAACACAAACACCATAATTTAATATATACTAGCTTTCCCGACAGACGTTGTCCTGTGGTTCTAGCCCGAAGTTGGCCGTTAATATGTACATAATGTGCACAGCGCACCGTTAAACAATACAAAATTAATTCGATTGAGATTAGGTAATAAAATAATAACTTTAAACTATTTCTGAAACATTCCTATTTCATTCGTATTCAAAGCTCTGGCGGGAACAACTTGAGAATAATGCGCTCGCGCATACACCTTACCTCCCCTATTAGCAACACGAATGTGCCCGATAATATTGTTGACTTTGTATGAACATTTTCTAAAACTATCGAAACGGTGCGGTGGAGTACGTGGGATGGGCTACTCTAAGAGCGTATGCGAGAATGAGAGGGAACTACCCGCGATGTCGTGGGCGCGTCCCAGGTAACCTTTCCATACAAACTTAAATATTGTATTTTACATCATTTCTTAACAATTTTTTTTACTTTTTATTAGTTATTCTGTTTTCCAGAGCGGAGAAGAATCCAATAAATCAAACATCAGAAGAATCTGTTGAGCCAATCTCGAGTTATAAGTGTTCGCACTAACCCGACTTTATGTAATTTATATAGTAGATATTAATACGTGAAGCAAAACTTTTATACACCTTTTTACGAAAATTGCGCGGACGGAGGTGTATGAAATTTCGCACAATCATTGTTTATGTAGAGAAGGATTGGAGAATTCTAATATTTTTCTTTTTATGCATAAAAATACATTAAATCGATAAAAAAACATTACGAACACTACTGTAATGTTATATATTTTGATACTCACACACACTCCGAAGTATTTGTCAATTTTTTTTATTCAGTTAAGTTAATAATATGTACAAAATAATACATTACACAAAAAAAATTCAAACAAAGCTTACTTAAGTAAACAATACATTATTAATTGTATTGTTTACTCTAGGTTGCCCTGTATTGAGGCGTGCTGCGAATAATAAAAAAATAGGTATATACCTAAATGACAAAATATGATTGAGAACAGAGATACCTATTAATATTGTTTGTCTTTAATAATAATAGAAAAAACTTTGTACATATCAACATTTCAAATTTGACGTTTTATGTCATTGTTTTAGAAAGAAAATTGTGAAATAGCGCTCGATCAGTCATGACATGGATACGTCAAATTTTAAATGTTGATATTATACCGTCCTCGGTATAGCCTAGTTGTACTAGCGTGGACTTCAGATCCGAGGTCCCGGGTTCGATTCCCGGTCGGGTCAGAGTTTTTCTAAGTGTTTTTGTTGGCTTGTCTCAGATTGGACGGGACCGGTTGACTGGAAAAAATTGCCTCAGGCAATAAGTTCCGCCGGCTATGCTAACACCTTTGTATAGGAAAGTGTTATATTATTATTATTATTATGTATAAAGTTTTTTCTATTATTATTAAAAAAAAAAAAAACAATATTAATCTATTCTCAATTTGACGCAATGAGTTTGAATATCCCGCTATTTTCAGCTCCACCTTCCATTTAAATATACCGCCTTCAAAAAGCTTTCTGCGCCCATAGTGAGGCGCTTTACATTTTACATTTTTTTCTATGAAGTTGATGTTCTTTATAAGTAGTCTGTGGAAGTGTGTGTGAGTATCAAATACATAACATTACAGTAGTGTTTGTAATATTTTTTTATTGATTTAATTAATCTATTTTTATGCATAATTTTATGAAAATATTAGCATTTGCCACCTCTTCTCTATATAAACTATAACAATCTACTTTATTTATAAACTCTGATCAGTGGCAAATATAGCTCAGCGATAGAAAACTATGCGATCAATCGATTTTATGTCAACTGACAGTGGTTTCAAGTATACAACAACGCTTTCTGTAATAAATACACTGTTCCAATTATGTGCTCCTTTCATATTTTGGTCTATCAGTTTAATAATAGAAAATTTAAACAAATAAAGCAAATATTGCATTCCCGTAATCATTCGAGGTCTTACAACCATGATGCACCAACTAAATTTTTAAGAAAGATTATGAGATTTTGAAGAAAAAATTCAAAGAATACTTTTTGAGTAGATACAAATATGAAATTCGGTAGACATACTAAACATTATGGAACTCTATTATAAATTTTGCGAAAAAAACTTCATTCATTTGACTGTATTTGGCTGAATTCATTTTGGCTGAAACATAAAGGTTTCGTATGATTTAATGCAACTTTATATTTTCCGAAATAAAAATCTGAACTTAACTATATTTTGATAGAAAATAAATCATTAAAAAATAAGGTACCTATTCTGCACCACTATATATAGTCGTATGGTTAAAAGGCGCATCAAAGTCAAAACTATAAAATCAATTTAAAATCCCTCAGCCAATTCTTGGCGTCGGTCGTCAGCAAATTCAAATCCTCCATCGAGCCAGGAAACATATTATGTACTGGACAAATATGCACAATATGCTGCATCGTCTGTGTGTCGCTCCCACACTCACATCGGGGACTGTCGACGTAACCCCATCTATGGAGTTCGGCCGCACTCCTTCCACAGCCCGTTCTTATGCGGTTTAGCACCGTCCATGATCTGCACCACTAACTCGAAATCATTCAAATCTGACATAGCACATCTTGGTTGTAAAAAATCCGGCTAATGAACTTAAACAATAACAATATAATAAAATAATAATTGCTTTCAATATGTTTTTCTGCTTGTGTGTTGCCCACGCGGACCACGCATGCTTGACCAGATCATCTAATTTGCCCGTAGTCTTCTCTCTGTTCGCAGGCTTCACGGATCTCCAGACGCTCTTCCTGGCCTGCTTTGCGACGCTGGTGCCTCTCTTCATCGCCCTAATGCTGGCATGTGGACTCAGGTAATTCTTTCTGGCTTTTTCTTCAATTTCATCTTGCATATTTGAAGCCTATTTGTTTCTCGTTCGCACTAAAGTATAAGTACTAGCATTAGCCATCGTTCCAAATATGTGTGGATTCTTGTTTCTTTTTCAAGGACTAGATCTGTATATTTTGTTAGCTTTCCCGACTGACAGACGTTGTTCTATTATAACTATGAATATTAAATTCGAATTGAATATCCAGTTTCAAAAAGTCCACTATAGTAAAAATTGATAAACTGTATAAAAACGGATTTTTTTTTTGCAACATTTTATTTTTTTCTTGATACTTTAGTGTCAAATAGATAGCCAAATCTCTACATCGTGTGTGTTTTTTTTTCATTTTTTTAATCATAAAAAATAATATTTCACGGTCCATTAGAAATATTGAAATGCAAATATCTCTGTTGCCAAAATAGGACATAGGGACTTTTTGAAATTGGCCATTTCACTGGTATAATGATAAAATTATATTTTTACTTTAGCAAAAGCTGTGTTAAGCGATGTGTGCAGTCACATTTTCTCAATCGCACCAACTATCAAACAATTCAATTGACAGTTATGGCAACGCCAATAATTTAAAATCAAAAATAGAAAAAGTGTTTATTGTCAAAAAATGCACTAAGAATATACCTATGTTAATTTTTCTTGAATATCCTTATCTACAGCTCAACTTTCATGTTCATTTCTCTCGTAAGATTTTTTTCCTGAAAATAACAAACACAACAAAACAAAGAATTAACGAAATAGGGTTCCATTTTTAAAAATAGATACGAGAATATTGTAGTAGCAACCAATTATTTATTATGATTCCAATCAATTGGTGCTCGATTTTAAATGATTTTTTTTTTAGAAATTTTAACCACTACGTGATTGCGATTGCCTTCTACTGCTGTTTTGAAGGCCGGTTTAGTGTGATTAATTAACATTTATAAGTTACTAGCAGACCCATCGAACTTCGTCTCGCCTTCAATCAAAAGTCAATAAAATATTGCTGGGTAACACAACATAGCTAACATACATGACTACAATTTGTAAAAATATCAAAAGTTATGTGGTAATTATGAATCAGTTATTTCAAAATCACCAAAACCCCCCGTTCCATACTAACTTTAATATTATATTATTTCATACTATTTTCCATCCATTTTTAGATTTTTTAATAGTTGTAATAATAATATGTTATCCGTAGCGAAGAAGAATCTAATAAACTAAACGCGATAAAAATCTGTTCAGCCGATCTCGAGTTATAAGTGTTCGCTTTAACACGACTTTTTTTAAAATTATAGATGTGAACAAATTATAAAAAAGCTTGAAAAGTACCATCAAAAACGATATTTTTAATTTCAATCATTATTATACCATGCACCATCACCAGAAAAATAGGGAAAACATTGAATGTTTCTATCAAAATATTAATCCACCAGACATCTCCCTATTTCCCTCGACAGATGTCGGTGGCGGTACCGATACCGAACCCGTTCCATACAAACTTTAATATTGTATTTTACATAAGTTCTTATCAATTTATTCATCTTTTTTTTAAATGAATCTGTGCTCACTCAAAGTGAACACAAATACACTTTTGACATCTTTCACACTAAGCAAATGCTTGTGTCGTGAAAGTGGAAAATGGTCGGCACGGCCGGGATTTGAACCCACGACCTCCGCACGAAACAGTGCGAAAGCCGGCGTCGTAACCACTGGTCTACCAACCGTTATCCGGAGCGGAGAAGAATCCAATAAATCAAACATTGGAACAATCTGTTTAGCGGATCTCGAGTTATAAGTGTTCGCACTAACCCGACTTTAATTTATATTAGAGATGTTATCGATCCCACAAATTATTAGAATAAATTCGAAAATGAAAAAAAAACCTGTTTTTATTAGCTCTTTTATGGCCAAAATAGGGATTAAGTTACTGAAAAAACATAATTTCATTTAAAATATTAACGTACCTACATCTAGAATAGATAGATTCTTCAAACATGCGATTATTTTGTTATTCTCAGAAATATTGTCAATGTTTAAATTTTTATGTAGGTACCTTATATGTTTTTGTAAAAGCAACCTTGTTGCGTGGAATCAATAAATAAAAAAAATAAAAAAAATTATAACCTAACAAAATCTCTGTAAGTTTACAAAATATTTGTAGAACATACCTAATAAATATATATTTCTAGTTAAAATAAATACCTACATTTCCAAAATTTTCTCGAATCGAAAATAGAATTCATATTTAAAAAAAACTCGTTAAAAATAGAGAAAACATCGATGTTTCTATCCGATGCATCGGATAACATTGATGTATAGTTCCAATGCAACGCGCATCGATGTATTACTTTATCTAAATAGCCAACCGTACTTTGTACGTACCTACCTATATCTCTCTCTCAATATAAATAAAAAACCTTAACCTGCTTGGAAAAAGAACGACAATTTTATGACGTTTTAATCAAAAACACAAACGATTCTTAGGTATTATGTACGCTCTTTAGAAATAAAATCACCCTTTTTACGAACGTAGTTGTTTTACTCGATCTTGTTTTGACATATAAAAGTTGAAATGGGAGCCAAAAAAGGCAAAAACTAAAAACATTAATTAAAACAGAAATATAGTATCTAGAAAGCCCCTGTTTTCATCTAAACCATCCTTGGGTAACCCTCGACATCTCCATTTTTTTTTCATCGAAATCCGTCCAGTAATAAAAGAGGAGTTAGGTAACAAAGAAAACGGCTAGATTTTTATAGAGTAAGAAAGATTTCGTGGAATTTTAAATGGACCGCAAAGAAATCTCTAAAAATCTTTGTAGGCTCTTTTCTCGATACATTTAGTATGCATATAAAACGTTCTTCCATGCGATACGTCGATTGACGATCATCGTAGCAAATAGTTGTCCGCATTTTTAAGAATTATCAAACTAAAAGTTTGCGTGTATATTCGAGCTAACATCTTGTTAGTTTCCTCACCTAAAATTTACTCAGTGAAATTAGGCAAATTATTGCCATACCGAAGTGATAAAGTTTTCAAAAAAATATTTTCTTGATCATATCATATTGTTTTAATACGCAATTTTCGAATATTGTGTACCTATCTTGATAAAGGTACCTATGTTTGTTTCGAAACTTAATGGTTGCTTACCTACGTAAATAAAATTGCGCTGTCAAGAAATTTATCACAGAAAGAAATAACCGTTCCATACAAAATGTATGGGTATTTTATTTTCTTAATATTTTTATTCATTATCAATTTTTTAATAGCTAGTAGCCTATTCGAGACGGAGACGAATACAACAAATCAAAAACCATGAAAATCGGTCCAGCCGTAGTGGCCCGTTAATATGTGCACAATGTGCACTGCGCACCCGTAAAGCATTACAAAATTAATTCGATAGAGTTAAGCTTATAAAATAATAACATTAAAATATTTCTGAAACATCCATATGTCGCCAGACGTCGCCAAAATTGGTCGGGGGGAGCAAAGAAAATATTTAGGCGATATTTTTGTATTAAAGTAAGAAATAGTGCTCCTATTAAAAACAAAAAAATGAAAAGATGTAAGTACCTACTACTTAAAAATTAGAAAGTCATTAAAATTAATATGACATTATAAATCCATTTTTCTAGAAATCTATGGTACATTGGAAGCAGAAGAAGAAGGTTGTGGCATTGGATCACTTATAAAAGCATATTATATTCATTTTTAGTTAATGCTTTTTCGTTTCCGCGTTTTTTTATATTGCTCACTTTGGCTTCTATCAAAATACTACAACCGAAACCGAAAAGCACCATGGACCTAAAAGGCGCTAGAAAATTCGCTAGAATATTTTGTCGCTAAATGAAAATGAAAAGTCGTTTTCCATGTCCAAAAGTCGCTAGATCTGGCGACAAATTCGCCAAGTTGGCAACACTGCCGATAATATTGTTGACTTTTTATGATAACGTTCGAATCGGAGGAGTAAGTGGGATGGGCTACTGTAAGAGCGTATGCGAGAATGAGAGGGAACTACCCGCGATGTCGTCGGCGCGTCCCAGGTAACCTTTCCATACAAACTCAAATGTTATATTTTACATCACTTCTTAACCATTTTTTTAACTTTTTATTAGTTATTCTGTTATCCGGAGCGGAGAAGAATCCAATAAATCAAACATCAGAAGAATCTGTTGAGCCAATCTCGAGTTATAAGTGTTCGCACTAACCCGACTTTCATTTATATAGTAGATTAAATTCCTAATTTCCCATCATGCGAGTTTTTTTCGACATGTTCAACAAACACATACGACATGTTCAACAAACACATACGACATGTTCAACAAACACATAGGTACGACATGTTCAACAAACACATACGACATGTTCAACAAACACATACGACATGTTCAACAAACACATAGGTACGACATGTTCAACAAACACATAGGCACGACATGTTCAACAAACACATACGATATGTTCAACAAACACATACGACATGTTCAACAAACACATACGACATGTTCAACAAACACATACGACATGTTCAACAAACACATACGACATGTTCAACAAACACATAGGTACGACATGTTCAACAAACACATACGACATGTTCAACAAACACATACCTATGAGTTATGAATTCGCACATTTTCAGAATGATTTTAAAAGGATAAAACAATCCTAAATTCATTCATTGTTAAAAAAACGGAGTGTTCCTATAGTTTTTTTTGCAAAACCCACCTATATAGTATTTGGTAGGTATTTGAATATTTTATACTTGAAAAATTCCTCCTTGTTCGAGAACCAAGACCATTACTCGAATATTTTTATGGTTTCTTTAAATTACATCTATCTGAGAAAGTTGTTTTCTTGATGATTCGAGTTTATTCGGGCATCCAGCCTTTTCGTGTTCATTGTTTTCGAATTTGTTGGTGAATATTTCATAAGAATTTTCCAATTTAAAATTCCCCACTGGTGTAAGAACTGGACGGTGAAAAATTCATACAAAATGCTTCTGGTGTGAACCTGCTACATACGAACTTTGGGTGTTATACAGAA
The DNA here is from genome assembly GCA_963576905.1 of Mystacides longicornis. Taxonomy (NCBI): domain Eukaryota; kingdom Metazoa; phylum Arthropoda; class Insecta; order Trichoptera; family Leptoceridae; genus Mystacides; species Mystacides longicornis. The sequence goes on from OY756438.1 coordinate 1,096,354, forward strand.
TTTAGGACGCTTCATGATCGGTGGAAGCATTTCTATACAAATCCAAATAAAACCTTTTCTTTGTTCAAAAACTTTTTGAGTTGAATTTAAATTTTAAATATAGGGTGTTTTTTTATAGAGGTTTACAGTTTAAAAATCGATTGATCACTCTGTCGAGAGAGGATTGTCACTAAAAATAAAAATTGTCGTGGGGTTCTCGGCTAAGAACGGGCTCTGCTCTTTTGCAGATTTTTCGAGCACCCTGTAAGAGGCAGGATATCGAAAAATCAGATTAGTAAAGTCTTAAGTAATGCTATTTGGGTTGCGATGTGCTGCGCAGGTACTAACAATAAGACGTAGGACCGTTTGGTTTGCTATTCCTCTCTGTTTTGCAATCCATCTTTATGTTACTTGCTGCAAATACTTCTAAAACAGACGTAAGAACCGGCATTGCCTGTCGAAACAAAACAACAGGTCAAAAGTCCGCACGACTGCGAGTGTTGCCTAAATGCAAACCAACATTGTTGTAAGAAATAAAAATAAAAATCTGTTTTGGTTGTTTAATGTTATATTATATTGTTATTTTATATTGTTTTGTGTACTTATTATACATACACTGTTATCTTATATTGTTGTAAGTTTTACTAAAATATATTATGATGTATCATTACTGTTCAAGGCATTCTGCCGTAAATAAAATAAATAAAAAGACATTCCTGCTACTTTTTTTCTATCGCTGTTCTATATAAATTATTCCAGACAAGGATATTTCGAGAAGGGATAAAATACAGGTCAGAATACGGGACCTGTGGCAACCCTACCATTAGGTGACTTGTATAAATTTCAATATTTAAATCAATTCTGAGAATAATTCTTCTAGGGTTTGATTTGCGCTTGAACTAGTTCTGGTAATTCGACTACTTACAGCTGGTTATGACTTATGACCAATATTTATCTATCTTTCGAAAACTTCAAGGGACTTAAGAAACTTCACAAAGAACAATTAGAGATGAAGTCCGTTCTGAATAAAGGACAGATCGAGAGCAGAATAAATAGAAGGGGTTATAGAAACGGTACCTATATACCTTCTCAATAGTTTAAATTTGAAGTATTACCTTTCTTCAAATCCGTTTTCGCACCCCAAATCAGAATATCTAATTCTGGTTTAACGAAATGCATGAGACGAAGGTAAAAATTTCGTCATATTATGTGATATGGAAGCTAGTGTTGTGACAAAGATGAAGGTTATTAGTTGGAGATAGTTTGGGTATGTGGAAAGAATGGGTGTAAATAGAATGACGAAGAAGATGAGTCTGAAAGGAAAGGTGTAAGAAAACATGGCAGACCGAGAAATATATGGATTGAACACATCGATTCCTTCCTCAAAGAAGGCCAGGTCAGAAATAAGAGAAATACGAGAGGTTGTATAAGAAATGGTATGTCGACGGAAGAAGCGAAAGTAGTGTGCTTGGATAGAAGAGAGTACAGGTCCGTTCTCTCTGCCTACCCCTTACGGAACACGGCGTAATGGGTAAAAAAAATACTATTTAGCTTTTTTTAAATTTTAATTCGTTACACCGAATGTTTGATTTGGATAAATCACTTGCCATATAAAATAAAATATACCGAAAATTAATTCACTTCTGCTTAAAGGTGGTTAAAATTTTTAAAAGGTTTCTTTTGTTTTCAAAATCTTTTCACGTATTCTTCGACGAGCTCTCATGCATTCACCAAATTCTTCTTTTTTTTGGCCATGTCCACGATTCACAGCCATAAATTTCATTGATGGATGGAGAGGATTGCGTTATGTTCTTACTTGTTTTTCAGCATTTAGTGGGACGTTGTTGTTTCTCATAATAGGTCTTAGTGCACCGCCCACCCTGCTACCAGCAACTTTCCTACATTCGATTTTTTTCAGACTTTCCATCCCTGCTAAACATACTTCTTAAATAAACACCCTCATTCACTTGCTGAAGGCATTAATTTTCTACTGTTATTTTACAATTCGTTATTGGTTCATTTATTTTTGAATCATTGAAATTTATTTATTTAGGTAGAGCCCGTTTTGTGCACAATTTTCAAAATAAATATACTTGCCACAAGTTCTTGCAAACCTTTTCACACTCAGCCATAGTAGGTATTTAATCTCCCGCAAATGTTTAGATATTTGTAAAGTTTTGAATGAAGCTGAAATATTTTATGCGGGCATGATTTTAGTGGACAAACATTATTTAAAAGGGGTAAATTAAAACAATATACCTATAATAATCCTTATATAAATACGTGAAGGAAAAACTTTGTGACCATTTTTACGAAAATTGCGTCGCCGGAGGAGTATGACATTACTCACATTTATAGTTTATATAAAGGAGTGGCGAATGCTAATATTTTTAATAAATTATGCATAAAAATAGATTGCATCAATAAAAGATAACACAAACAATACTGTAATGTTATGTTTTTGATACTCACACACACTTCGATGTATTTGACATTGACACAGGTGCATATTATATACTTTTGTTTATCTGTGGTCAAATTGAGAATAGATTAATATTGTTTGTCTTTAATAATAATAGAAAATACTTTGTAAATATTAATATTTCAATTATGAAGTATTCATGTCATTATTTTTGAAAGAAAATTGTGAAATAGCGCTCGCTCAGTCTTTGACAATGGAACCTTAATAATGTTCAAACTTATAATAATTTAAATAAGTTATGGTCGAATTTCGAGCACTGGTCGACCACTAGTATTGTCAAAGTTACAAGTTCTTTTTGACTACCAAGAAACACAATTTATTAATTACTTTCGTCCATATATAAGGACAATGAAAGTATTAAGTACCTACTTTGGTTTTCATTTATATACCTCCCTATCAGCATTTAGACTTGTAAATATAACACAGGGTAGACCGTCCGTTGAATCCTTTGTAAAGAGAATTATATTATTATAACGAACTTTTAAAAGAATATTATTTGCTTTTGTATTCAAACATTATTATTTTCATAATTCTTTGGGAATTTACGAAACTTTTTCGACTCAATTATGTCTCGTTTCGTTTCCAATGAAAGATATTTTATAATTTCGGTAAATTTTTCGGAGAAAAAGGATTTATTTTTGAGGAAAGCTACCAGACTCTCCTAGATTGCCCGAGGCTTCCATCTCCACCCTCGTCGAACGTCCTCAAAGGATGTTAAACGAGTTTTTCGAAAATGTTGGGTATCTTTAATGGTCTCGAAAAAGCCGAGGAATAAAATATATTTTATTTTTTTTAGAAAAGTATTTTTTTTATTAAATTAGAAGAATTTGTAGCGCCGTACTTATCTGTTTTATAAGCTTTTTGGATGAGAAAGTCTTTTTTTTTGTTATCTTAATTCTACGTATATTAAAATCTTATAATATGTCTCTTGTTTTAAAAACCATTAATTCCTTAATAATTATGGTGATACCATTTCAACATGTTAATTTTTTTCCCCAAACCACAATAATTTCATATAGAACCAACTCTTTGAAGTCAATAATTAAATCAACTAATGTTCGATTTCGTGAGGTTTTTTTTTTTTTACAAAAATAAGTACCTACCTCTAGGTACGGGCTAACGAATTTTGAATAATCATGTCTTGAAATGGTATTTTCCATAACAGACAAATATTTGCCAGAGTCGTACCAATGATAAAGGCGATAAAATGGAAGCAAACAACTACAGACCCATTTCTGTTCTAACTTATTTAAGAAAGATAACTGATTTCGGTCCTACTTGACAAATAGAAAACAATGTGTCGATTTTAATGGTACCAAATCAAATGCTCTCACGATAAATAATTGTGGGGTTCCACAAGGATCCATCCTCGGTCCAATATTATTAATTATAACTTATGTAAATGATTTTCCTGGCATCACTTATGTAAATCTAAAGGATGAGTTATTTTTCATTAACCGTTGATAGTGGAATAGATAAGATCAATCTTTCTTCTTTGCCCTGCACTTTTTCCCGGCTTCCGGGGTCAGGCCTCCTTGTACACATGCGCCAGGATCTTCTGTCCAGGGTTGTCGATTGAGGGACATTCTGTGCTGCCAACTCCCTCTCAATTGCGGACCACCAGGTTGCCGGGGGTCTTCCTCTCCCTCTCGGTTTTGTGGGAATACTCAGCGCCGTTTTCACTGAATAGTCCGCATCACGTCTCGTGACATGACCATACCACCTCATTCTGGTCTCCCTCATTTTATCACACCGACGTAAGTGAGTAGATAAAGGGTGTTCAGAATAGGGGTACGGTTCACGGTGGTGTTGGCTATTGAAGAAATATTTCTGTTCTGATTTCCTATATATAAATACTCATCAAAGACCCTCCAAGGGCCACCACCCTACTTTCCACCTTCCTTTCGCTCCTTGTTCCGAGAAATGTTCAATCCAGATCCCTTAGTACTTTCTTGCTTTTACCAATACGCTTTCAAATACAAAAAGGAGAACATCTATAATATAAAAGGAAGTCGGGTTAGTGCGAACACTTATAACTCGAGATCGGCTAAACAGATTCTTCCGATGTTTGATTTATTGGATTCTTCTCCGCTCCAGATAACATAATACATACATGCATACATTTGCGGCACTACAACCCTGAGTGGGTCTCGACCTCCCTCAGCAAACTTCTCCAAGCCACCCTGTCCGCCGCCAGTGCGTGCCAGTCACCAACCCCCAAAAGCCGCAGATTCCTCTCAGCGACATCCAGCCATCGTAACAGAATAACTATTAAAAAGTTGAAAAATGTACGAGAAATAATATAAAATATAATATTAAAGCAGGTATGGAATGGATTTCCTACGACGCCAACGCTATCTATGAAAAATTATATAACAACAAAAATATTGTTTACAGATTTTTGATGGAATTTTTCGAGCTTTCAGAATACTTTTTTTAACATTTAAACATATTTTATACGTATTTTTGTATAAATTACAAATTTGAAATTAACGTACATAGTAAGTACTACAAGACAACGTCTGTCGGGAAACCTAGTTTTTTATATAATAAAGAAAATACTATAAGTACTTAATTGAATGAAAATTAATTTGGCAGTTTTTTAAATGGTTAGTATTCTTCTGAAAAGTTTTATAACCGATCACGATTAAACTGTGAAAAAGTGAGAAACATACTTTATCAATTATTGTTTTATTGAAAAATTGTTTCTACTAAGAAAAATATTACGATCAAGCTGTCATCGAGATATTTTAACGCATATCGCTTGGTTGTGAGCTGATCTCTGTAGATTTTGACCCGCCATATTGGATTTAACGTCAACTGACAGTTGTTTCGAGTATACAAGAACGCTTTTTGAAATAAATACACTGTATCTTTTTTATATCCTCGAGGATTATACTGTATTTAAGTTTTTCCCCGTCAAAATATGTGCTACCTTCATATTTTGGTTTATCATTTTAATAATAGGAAATTTAAATAAATAAAGCATATTAATGCATTCTAGTAATCATTCGAGGGCTTACAACCATGATGTACCAATCAAATTAATAAGAAATATAATGACGTTTTGAAGAAAATATTCAAAGAATACTTTTTAAGTAGGTACAAATATTAAAATTGAAGTGATCAAACATATAAATTAGTTCATTTTGGCTGAAACATAAATGTTTCGTATGATTTCAGATTTAATAAGAACATAACTATATTTGTTATGAAATAAATAATTAAAAAATAAGGTACCTAGGTACCTATTCTGCATCAGTAACTCGAAATCATTCAAATCTGACATAGCGCATCTTGGTTGTTGTAAACACTCGCGTTGCCCGGCTACTATTTGTTTGTTTACAAAATTTTGTATGAAATGTCATCTTCATACATAACAAACGCGGATTAAATATTGTGTTTATAAATGAAGTAAAAACTGATCAGTGAGTTAAATGTAATTTACGATAAAAAAGTATAATGTGTGTATTGTGAGAGAGGGTGCGAGGGTTGTGTGAGTGTGTGCGTGTGTGAGGGTGTGTGCGTGCGTGTGTGTGTTTTTAAGATAACATAGACATAAAAAAAAGGAAAAAAAAAAAGAAAAAGAAAAAAAAAAATATTTGTGTATATAATTTTTGGGGGATTAGTTTTTTTACTGATGTATGTGGTCCTTCCCTATGACTAATTTGTTTAATTTGTATTTTTTTGTTGGTTTTTTTTACGAATTAGGGCATAAATCACTCGAGATCGGGTGCATTGCCGGAAAAAAAAGAAGAAGAAGAAGAAGAGTTAAATGTAATCCTACGATTAACGATTTTTTTATAAGAAAGTAAAGAAATAACAACGAGAAAGAGCTGTTATCGCCCATTAATAATTAATGAAGTTCTTTCTATGGTATACCTACCTAACGATAAAAGAAAGTATACTCTATTTCTTATTTCTATGGTGTCGAGTATTACTATTAAAGTAGCTCTGGCACTATCATCGTTTAGTTTAAATGCACCCTTCCATAGAATAAGTCAAATCATTATTCAATTTGAATTAATAAGGAAAATTTCTTAACTTACTCCTTTCATAATATGGCATTAATAAAATGCAAAAACGCTATATCGGTTGCATAAAAATAGGAGTTTACATTATTGAGTTCAATTTATTTTTGTAATCAACGAAAAAGGTGTATTAAATACAATTTTATCAAAGAAATGGTCAATAATATCCATGTTAGTATTTTATAGGGTTACAACAGACAATAAAGAGGGGGACCATTATCAAAGTAAAAAGATACCGAACTAAAAGAGGTTATCAGCCCTAATTGTCTACAATATCGCAGATCCATCGTCAATTGCGTTTGTTTCTCAAAACTCTGCCCTCAGTTAAGTAATTCTGAAAAACGAAAAGTTTACTTTAATCGATACTAGTTTTAAAGACATTCTCAGAACGTTGCTTTACCTGAGTAGGTATAGCTTCACTTCAGAAACAATCCTTTGAAAGCCAGTAACACACCGTTTAAAAAATTGTTTTTTTTTTCAAAATTTGCAGAAAAAGAGAGGAGAAAAAAAAATTTTCGTTTCCGTTAAACCGATGCAAAAAATAACAGGCGATAAATTGAGGATTTATTATTATTTTCATTGCGGACCCTTATCCGCCCTTCTGGGGGATAAGTACTACCCTCTCTCTGCCTTGTAAATGAGATTCTGAAACATTCATCAGCAGATCAAAAGGTAAATTTGATTTTGAATTACATGTCGCCCGGCCAATTCCCAATAGGTACTCCTTGTATAATTAATTACCCTAACATTAAGCGAATGGATGGGGGAGAGGGGGAGATGGGGTGGCTCGTGGGAACCTACTCAATAAAATCCAATTTAATGACATTACTCAATACATACATTCTCCCTTTAAGGCCCCTCGCGAACCGCAAGCCAGCCCGGAGACAAATTCGAAGCAAACTCGACCGACCCTCTAGTCCGATCGAAGCAATCAAACAAAAATGCCGGCCCTACACATATCAAGTCCGCCGCGGATCCCCCCCAAACCAACCCGCAATGCGGGGGCCTAAACCCCACTTAGGGGCATCAAGAGCTCTCTATTGCGCTCGAAACGTCCGAGGCTTATGGTGCCTTTTCTGACCAGTTGAGATTTAAGGACGTGAGGTGGTCAACCTCACGGTCCCGATCTGATTTTTAGATTTCCTGCCTCTTGCAGGATGCTCGAAAAACCAGAAAAAAGAGCAGAGGTGCCATTCTTAGCCGGCAACCCCACGGTAATTCTTTCTTTTTTAGTTTTATTTTTTTATTTTTATTTTATTTATTTTATTCAATTAACGGCTTTCGCCTTTTACAGTTTATGATAACATTTACATACAAACAAACTTTACATATTATATTAAAATTAAAAAGGTGAGACAAAACAAATACAAGATCAGCTGTGTTCATAGTTCATTTCATAGTTCAATGCGAAATAATAATAAGAAACAACATAAATGGTAATTACCGACCGTTCCCTACTAATATCGGGATAGGTGACAATACCAAACAATAGGCACGGTGTTCGCACGGGTACCTACAGTCAAACACCTCAAAACCTGGATGTGCGGGTTTTATAACAGTTTAGAAATAATAACAAGTTGAAAACTTTAAACAAACAAACGTATACACAATAATAATATATACAAAAACTTATCAAAGTGAAAGATTTATCACAGCAGAGGAGCAATCATCAGTTGTGATTGCTATTGTCAAGAAGAAGTGTGTGATCCGTTCTCAATAAGAGAACCATGAAGGAGTTTGATATAAGAGTTTCAACTTTTTTTTTTATTTGAAAACTCTCTCTCTTTCAGGATGGCCTGGAGGCGGTACAGAAGAGGCGGGAGACGCAGTATGGGCTACGGCGGCGCCCTCCGCTCTGGAGTGGACGGAGGCAGTTCTGATCCCATCACGGACAAAAGGGAGCAATGCAATGATGTGAGTACCTATTTCCTTATTACAAATCATTTACAGGATGCGAGTCTTTCGTATTACAAATCATATCCATTACGTAAGTCTATGTTTATTACAAATCATATCCCTGATGTGGGTCTTTCGTATTACAAATCATATCCATTACGTAAGTCTATGTTTATTACAAATCATATCCCTGATGTGGGTCTTTCGTATTACAATCCATGACGTGAGTCATAGGCTGATTAACGTATATTTTTTAGTTTAACTATCTCCAAAGGTGCATACCAATTAAAACCGTTCGAAGCAATATCTTGTAAAAGTTACGCTTTCACATAATGCAAAATAAAAGACTGTTATAATTTAAACTTAAGATCAAGAATTAGGGCTCGTTGTTCAATTGAATATCGATACATTTAAATACAGAAAAGAAAGAGAATATTAAAAAAAATGAAATTGTAGATTTTATGCTACATTAGCACGCTTGCTAGCCCGTGGCTTGGTAAGCCACTACAAACTCCGAGCCTTCACAAACGCTCAGCCGCTATTTACACGTTGGTGTGTGCGTCGGTATGTTTATACGATTGCCGCAAATTTTCTTTGATCTGTGTCGAAAAACCGACATTTGCCCGGATCGGGGCAAACAGCCCGTTGCCAAGCCGTTGCAAGCGTGTAAATGTAGCATTATAGGGAATTCATTCAAACCATTGCGTTCATTGTATATTATTATATTATAATAATTTAGAAATGTTTTTTAATTTGCCTTTTATCGTTGCTCTATCGTATGTTAGAGCATCACGCCTAAACGGCTGAACCGATTTCACTAATTCTTTTTTTGTCGTGTTGGCTTTTATCAGTAGAAAGTTCTTATGAAAGAAAAAATTAAGAAAGTTGCGTGGTAAATTGGGAAATTAAATAAAACTCGCATTAGCCCCTCCTTCTCTATCTACATAATAATTCAGAAATGTTTTTTATTTGCTTTTTACCGTATGTCATAGCATGACGCTCAAAATACAAATGCTACGTCAGATATAAATCGGCACAGAGCCGTGCAAAATGCCGGAGAAGGTTCTTTAATACAATTTGCTGCATTAACTTTAATATATTTAGAGCTATTTAAAAAACCCTATTTTTTAGGATCTTCATACAAAATTTTAATAAACATTAAAAGTGTCATTCTTCTTTTTCTGTGCTTATGTCAGTTAAAGAGGTCTGTTAAGCAATGGGAAGCTAGAATAGAACCTGTTTAATTACCTACCGATCAAGCCTGACAATCGGAATCAAAAACGTAAAGCAAGACGGGTATAAGCTAGTAGTAAATATTTTTATAATAATTCATACAATGGGATATCATTATAGAACTATACCTACTAGGATTGTAAAGACTTTTATTTTCACCACTTTCCATTTTAATATACTTACATTCCAATAAAACTCTTTCGGATCGAGGCTGGGTTTTCTTGAGTGAAACTAGACCTGTATTAAGTGCAATCATATGGGTATTGTATATATCAATCTCCTGGCGTACATCACATCACAGATACAAGAAACTGCAAGCCATTACAACTGATGTTTGTAATATATTTTAATATAATTTTCTGAATTTTCTACCTGAAAACATGTGATGTACCTACATATTATGACCATACGATATATAAGTAAATATGGATGAAAGTTGTTTAGTCCAGCAGACAAGTGTTCAACTCCAAGTCCCAAATAGCGATGACGCAATTATGTATTAATTAGCTTGCCTCATCTCTGGGTAGTGTTCGTGTCTCCGCTACCAACGACGGTCCGGTAATTAACATCAGCCAGCTAGCACGTACATGATCTAGGGATGAATGGGTAGATGGCAGTTGAGGAGCAGTAGCATACTAATAAGGTATGAGCAACAGTGCCGGTGTTTTAACTCTGCCTAGTTTATTTTATAAGTACGAAAATAACAATCTGGCAAATATTCCCCAAAACTTCCATCCAAACGAACATAGTTCTAGAGCTGGAAGTAGAGAATATTTTTTTATCGTTAATGTGGACACTAATATGTCATCGCCCATTAATAAGCCCATCAGTGGTGTCCAAAATCAACCATAAAAGAAAGTATGCTCTGTTTCTAGATTCGGCTCTATGTTCGTTTGGTGTAAATGCACCCTTACAAATTCATTGTCAAAGTGTTTTTTTTTTATATGAACGTGAGGCTGTATAATCGTGTCCCCCCCGAGAATTTAAGTTACTCAAAGTGAACACAAATTCTTTGACTCTTTCACAGTAAACTACTTGAAGGTCTGGTCGTGAAAGAAGAAGATGGTCGGCATCTGGGATTGAACTCACGATTTCCAGTATGGAATAGGAAGAAAACCGGCCTCGTTATACTAAGCTGTTTCTTTTCTCCCGACTTTGTTCTTGTCGCTACTGCATCTGGTGGTTTTGTACATTGCCAAGATGCCAATAATAGGACACTTTATACCCCTTATAGGGATTGCATGGAATACACTCGATTCGATGTTGTTCTTGTGTTGTTAAATGAAATCATGTTATATTTAATGAATCCGAGAGCCTCGTGAGGGGCCTATGTGGTATGAAATAAAGACAAGTCACGGACGTAGCAATAGCTTTCACATGGAGGGGGTCCAAGGGTAAAATCTAATCGCACAAATCATAGCCGTATGCTAAGGTGGGGGGTCCGGTCTCCCAGAACCCCCCCCCCCCCTTATATACGTTCATGGCATGGACGTAGCAATAGCTTTCATATGGAGGAGTTCCAAGGGTAAAATCTAACCGCACAAATCATAGTCGTATGCTAAGGGGGGGGGGGTCCAGACCCCCAGAACCCCCCCCTTATATACGCCCATGAGACAAGTACAGATAAAGAACGGAATAAGCGGTTCATCGCTCCCCATGCATCTCACCTTTAACTACGCCTTAGTGAAATTCCTAATTTGTTTAGTGATCCCCCCTTGAGATCGGTTATGTTATAAGTATCGGCAATATTATGCTAATTAAAGATATTTGGACAGGCAGGTGAATCAAACAAAACAAAAGTAGCAGTGATTGTTATTGCAGTCCAGGGTTAATATGGTTGGGGGTGAGATTCTGATTAAAGTTGTTCTGGCGCTGTATAAAGAAATAAGAGAAAGTATTTCAATAAATATCAGACGAACCGTGGCCTTCCAGCTTACACAACTATTTCTAATGAATTTTGTGTTTTTACGTAGGAAAATATACATACATAAGAACAAATCAATCAAGATTTAATCCAAGTATGTAATGATCTTTTTTCTGGGAAAAGGATAGAATTTGACATAGCGGCTTAACAAAAATGGATATGAATGAAAGTGATAATCTAGGATTTGTCACGAACTGCATGCGAATAACATGCACCTCAATAGACAGAAAAGATAATCAGCTTTTCACAGGAAGCAATATGAAGATGTAAGTTTACTCCATTTCACTGTGATGAGTTAGGTAGAGACTTTGCTTCTGCACTTGCAAATGGGACGAGGCTGTGCCAACTGCCCATCACCAATTCCAATCGCATAATATTCTTCATTTATAAATGGACCATCAGTAATGAATTGTTAGAGTCATTAGTTGTTACATATTCGTAAATAAATAACTTTATTCATTACCTTCTCAACGTTACAAATTATTGATAGATTACTCGTGTCTGTCAGAGTGTTGTAGTTCTTGCTCGTTGTTTTATTTGTTTGTTGTCATGTCAACGAGCAGGAACAAATCATCTAGGTACATATTTCTAGGTCAGGCTCTACGTTTGTTTGGTGTAAACGCTTGCATCAAGATCCTCATAATTCTTCCTAACACAAACAGTAAGTCTTTCTCAAATGAAGGGTGTCGGGAGAAAACAATGATAGTCCATAGATGTAGTTTTTGAGATAATTGAATTTTAAAGTTGATAAAACTTAATAAAATCTGAGGGAATCATTCCAATAAAACAAATCAATATTATTTTTTTTTATTATTTTTTTATATAAATGAATCTGTGCTCACTCAAAGTGAACACAAATAAACTCTTTGACTCTTTCACAGTAAGCTACTGAAAGCTTGTGTCGTGAAAGAGGAAGATGGTCGGCACCTGGGATCGAACCACGACGTCCGCAGTACGAAAGCCGGCGTTGTAACCGCTGGGCCACCAACCACTTCGTGTCCAATTACATTGGACATTTGTTGCGATTAATAAAACATTATTACTAAGAAAAATATATTTATAATGAATGAACGAGGGAAGACGTGAATGCATTTTTATTGTCGATTCTTTTCTTTTTTTTGTGTTTTTTGTTTCTGTTTTGCTTAAGCGGGAGTTGATCGGGCCCTCTGGTTGGGTATGTTGGAGACACATGTAAAGGGAATGTGATTGTTGTTTTGAATTGTTGTCCTCGTCTGTGTTTTTGTTGTGTTTTTTATTGTTTTAATTATATCTTCATGAATACCAAGGCGCAACCTCTCTCTACACAAACTCTCTAGAGTTTTATGAGAGAGGAAGAAATTGTTAATAATATATCAATATGTAATAATGAATATAATGTAAATTATAATTATTGTAAGAATTTGATTGAATAAAATTAAAAAAAAAAATTAAAAAAATAATTTACATATCATGGATACATTTATTCAATAAAAATAACACAAATACGCTAATGTCATACCTTTATTTGATCAAAAAAATAGAATAATATGGTAAGTAAGAGGGTAAAAAGGTTGGGAGAAAACAGTTTATGTCCGTAGATATTGGGTGAAATCAATGGTTGTCCTTTGTCGATGACTTCAAAATTTGCGATTTGATTTTGCATCAGGCGATTGTAATGAATGAAAATCGTTTATATACGTTTACGATCTGTACCATTCACTTTATTAGTGCACTGCAAACGTTTACAATCACAAAATGTTCCAAATTCGTGAGACTTCATACAATTTTAATTTGAATTTTCGTCATAACTTCATACATACGTCGCATTTTCGCAAGTTTTTTATTACAAATTTTTTTGTAATAATCACGATAGACACAACTGCACTGTTCAAGGTAAAAAAATAGTACTGACGAGAGTGATAAGTTGCAACAAATTTGAATAACTGCATACAAATAAAATCTACATAATAATTCAGAAATGTTTGTCTGCTTTCTATCGTATATGGGAACATCATGCTCAAAATACAAATGCTACGTCAGATATTAATATGCCCAGAGCCGTACAAAATGCTGGAGAAGGTTCTTAAATACAATTTGCTGTATTAACTTTAATATATTTAGGGCTATTTAAAAAACTCTATTTTTCAGGATCTTCATACATTCATCTCAAAAAGACAGTAAGCCATCTTTTGGAAACAAAATTACTCATGTAAACGTTGAATGGAACTTGGTATTACGGTATGAAAATGTAATAAAATAATTGTAGATTGATTTGTTATACATATAAATGTTATTCAAATCTTATTATTCTCAATAAATAAAGATTTAATGAAAAAAAATTGCAAAATGATTCCTCCATTTTGAAGTTTGACAGCGGCTTTTATACTCATAGCACAAATCACCCTCTATGGGTGGAATGCCTAATTAATTATCACACATTAGAGGGTGTAGGGAATGTAGCTAAGATTCAAACCACAGAGCTCTCTCTATGAAAACTTGCAAATTATGTCGGTAGGTTCGTATAATATTATGAGTAAAAGTGTCCTTCTTCTTTTTCTGTGCTTATGTCAGTTATAGAGGTCTGTTAAGCAATGGGAAGATAGACTAGAACCTGTTTAATTGCCTACCGATCAAGCCTGACAATCGGAATCAAAAACGTAAAGCATGACGGGTATAAGCTAGTACTAAATATTATACTTAGTATTTTGTTGGACATTTATTGTTTTCTCCCATACTGGCATGGACATTTATTGTTTTCTCCCAATCCGGTAATTTTTTAACAAGATATTCTTGGAACTGACATTGATTTCAACTATTCTGTTAATGCACATTTAAAATATATACATTTATCTTACACACTGCATACTTAACTCAAAATTAAAAAAAAAATGTGACTATCATTGTTTTCTCCCGACACCCTTCAAATGCGAGATAATTAATAACCCGTAAGCTAATTTTCATAAAATTGATAATGTATTACATTTATATAAATTCGTACAACCCGGATTTTGGGTGCTATATTCGATCCAACGAAGTAAGACCGGTTGTCTTTACAATATTTAATACTATAAAATTTATATGACATTTTTATGTCGTGTTATTTTTTTATGTAAATGAATTTGTGCTCACTATTGAGTGAGTGGACAGTAAACCCTTTGACTCTTTCACAGTAAGCTGCTTAAAGCTTGTGTCGTGAAAGAGGAAGGTGGTCGGCACCTGGGATCGAACCACCACGCTACAAACCACTTCGTAAATCTTATATATAAAAATGGAGAGCTATTTCCCGATGTCATCGCATCACGCCTAAAGGGCTGGACCAATTTCGCAAATTCTTTTTATTGCCGTGTAGACTTTTATCAGGAGAATGTCCTTTTAGAAGAAAAAAATCAAGAAAAATGCATGGAAAATAAGAAAATTAAAGAAAACTCTACGTAGACGACCTTATTAGTACTTTTTACCTTGTAATTTTTATTCCAATTTTGAAATTTTGACAGAAATTATCAATTGGTGCGATTGACAGATTGCGGATGGAATATACATGGTTTAAAACAGCCGCATCGTTCGGAATCACATTGGTTAAATGATAATTAATTCATCACCATACAAATTCTAATTCAATATTCATATTTAGGAACACAGTACAACATCTGTCGGGGAAGCTAGTTATAAATAATAATTAAAATTATACACTTAAATCCATCTGTTTGCTTCACACGTTGCCGAAGCCCTTTCAGCTAACGTGATCAGCAGAAAAGAGAAAATTGGACTGTGAATGGATGCAATGCACTAACCCCAAATCCAATGTTATCCAAATGTGTATGAGCGATCTCCTATGTCTTCTGGCAGCACTGCACTTTTGTTAAAACTATATTAAAATAAATGTTTGGATGCACAAGATGTAATAATGTAATTGATGACAATTGATATGTTCCGATGTGTATAACTTCCGAATTTGTAGCGGCGATAAAGAGCGGTTTATTCCGTGTGTGCGGTCCCGAGATGCGGCAAGTACCAACTACTGAAGGGCCCAAGGAATAAAAGGAAAAAATAGGTGACAATATTTGCCCTGCAACGCGAACCACCGATTGTGACATTCGACCCACGTACTTATAGATAAATATGTAGGTACCTATATACAATATAAACATGTTCAATTAATAATATTGAACACCATCTATAAATCCGTTGTGACTCCACCAAGGAGGCAATAAGAGCTCGCATCGTACTTCTGCGTAATTTCAATGATCTCCTTTCGCAACACATCCCGCAGCTCAGCTTTGATCAAACGAATAAAAATAACATAATACCTATATGATCTGCCGGGATTTTTTCTGCCAAAAAGACAAAATTATTAATTCAAATTTTCAAAGCTGTCTTCCTTCGTTGGTCCAATAACAAATTAAAAGCCTCCGCAATATAACACACGTACGTAATTAGAAATTAAGCTGTTATCCCATAATTTATAAATAATCCAGAAAATTTGTAAGTAACGTCTGCAGAGATATCGCACATATATGGCACCCTTAGCGTGTAAGGAAGATTATACATAGGTAGGTACCTACTTGATACAATAGAACCTCTTATAACGAACAGAACATATTGTGAAATAAAATACGCGCATGAAGTCTTTTCAAAGGAAAAAATTGGTTTGCCGCCGCAGCTTGGGCTAGTAAGGCTTTTGATTTGGGATGTCTCAATTTTTTAGAAATTTTAAGGCCACCAAACACTGAGTTATGAATATATTTTTTTATTTTAAAATAAACCATTTAAAAGTTGGACAATTGAATTTTTATTTTTGTTATCCACGAATAATATAAGTTTATGTTCAATTAACCAACAGTTTAGTGGTTTATTTTAAAATAAAAAGATTAAACATTTTTTTGACTTAAGAAGTTTATTATTATTATTAAAGACAAAAAAATAATAATCTATTTGACCATAGATAAATTGAATTTTGAAAAAAAAACATCACCTTCCATTTGAATATACCGCCTTCAAAAACTTTCTGCGCCCATTATGAGGCGCTTTACATTTTACATTTTTTTCAATGAAGTTGATCTTCTTTATAAGTAGTCTGTGGAAGTGTGTGTGAGTATCAAATACATTACATTACAGTAGTGTTTGTAATGTTTTTTGCTTTTGGATAGTATATTTTTATGCATAATTTTAAGAAAATATTAGAATTCGCCACCCCTTCTCTATATATACTTACTAAAGTGTGCGAAATTTCATACTCCTTCGTCCGCGAATTCTCCGTAAAAATAGTCACAAAGTTTTTCATTCACGTATAAATAAATATGTATATTAAGCTCGTTCTAGGAGGTTTTACTGTATTTTGTATTGTTTATAAGGGAAGGCCTTCTTTCGGGCGGAAGGTCGACCCAAGATATACATTATAAACAGATTTTATCACAAAATTTATTTATGTTATTACTTTTTGAAAATATAAAAGATGGTTTCATTTTACATAAAATCCAACATTGCTTAGAGCAGGTAAATTCCCATAACATCAGCCATCGGTGCCTTTGGAATTAACAAACGTGTAAGTACGTATGTAAACAAATCAAAAGCCAGCCTACGAAATAGCAGTAGAAGACGGTCGTGAGCCCGTAGTGGTTTGTTCATACCATTTAAAAATCGGACAGTATTGGTCATTTATCACTACTTGTTGACGTAAATTATTCATTTTATATATTACTAGCTGACCCGCCGGTCGAACTTCGACCTAGACTAGATTTTTTTTTACTTATTACATGAAAGAAATAAAGATTATAACATAAAATCATTATGAAATGATTATAGTTACGGAGACTTAAACATTACCACCTAATGGCGAACGATGTTAACGTTGAGTGATCACACAAAGCCAGCATTCCAAATAACAGTAGAAGACGGTCGTAAGCCCGTAGTGGTTTGTTCCATTTAAAAATCGAACATCAGAAATTTGTTTGAGTCATTAGTTGTTACATATTAGATAATTATTATAGTTGATTCGGTTGCGGGATAAAGTTCGACGGCCATAAATTTGTAATAATAAAAATAATTCCTCTATAGTTGCATAACTTTAAAAAAATCCGAGAGATGGCGGTGTGGTTGAAAATATGTCACATGTGAAGCGTACTATTGTTATTACATGTTTTTGGATGAATAGACTCCATTAAAACCCAAATTTTACCGAATTATTATGGTAAGATTTAACACAAAACTGTCAAAAGGTACCTATATTATTTCGTTTGTTGATTGTAATAATTTGATATATAAAACAGAAAACAATTATATGTCAAAAGTGTCTCTTCCCTGGCGAGTTGGAGTTGGTCTAAATGAGACATTTCTCAAGGAGCACAATGCGATGGCGGTGTCATTTCTGATTCTCTGAACAATGCCAGAGATGCTGGTGGGAGCGGGGCGTTCTGGAGGGACACCATAGGGAGGAAGGGTGAAGGAAGAGAGAGCAGACAGGGGATGTAATGAAAGGTGATATTATTGTCTTGCAACAAAAGAAAACGTTTCACGGACATCAAAGATTTTCAAAGTGACTTCAACCTTAACTGGAAATTATTCGAATCAACGATTTCGAAAAAATGTCTCATTCTTGAATGATGCCTTTATTTCATTGTTTTATAATAAACAAATTTGTCAACGGGTTTTTGGGAATTTCTGTTTTTCTTATTTTTTAGAGTACATCCTTTTTTGTAAAATATTTTTTCATCTTATGTTTTTTACTTGGAAAAATGCTCAATTTCTAGCTTTTTATCTCTGTTAGCTGGGTGTAAGCGGACTCTAAGGATGCGTTTAAACCAAACGAACAAAGAGCCAGAGCTGGAAAATAGAGTATGTTTTTTTGATCGTTGATATGGTCACCAAGGAATAACCTCTAATAATTAAACTCGTACTAGCCCCACAGCATATTATTACAAATTTATAAAAAACTAGCTTTCCCGAATGACGTTGTCCTGTAGTCCTAACCAGGGGCGGCCCGTTCATATGTGCACTGCGCCCCCAGAAACAAAAATACATAATTAATCCGATTAAGCTACTAATAAAACAATAATGTTAAAATATTTCTAAAACATCCATATTTCATTCGTATTCAAAGCTCAGGCGGGAACAACGTGAGAATATATGCGCGCACACATACTACCTCACATATGAATACCTACCGATACGAATGTGCCCGATAATTTTGTTGACTTTATATAAAAAAATTCTAAAACGCTCGAAACGGTGCGGTGGAGTAAATGGGGTGGGGTACTGTAAGAGCGGCAATCACGTATGCGAGAATGAGAGGGAACTACCCGCGATGGCGTTGGCGCGTCGCAGGTAATCCGTTCCATACCAACTTAAATATTCTATTTTATGTCATTTCTTACCCATTTTTTCATCTTTTTATTAGTAATTCCGTTAAACGGAGCGGAAAAAATTTCAATAAATCAAACATTGAAAGAATCTGTTCAGCTGATCTCGAGTTATAAGTGTTCGCACTAACCCGACTTTCATTTATATTAGAGATTGAACATTGGTTTCCATTTTGAATGAGTCAAAGTATTGTTTGTTTTCCTTATTTCTCTGTATTTTGAATTCCGCAACATTTTGTATGGTACACAACTTGTATCAAACTCCGCATACTAATAGTATAAAGTTTAATATTATTTTGATTAATATTTATTTCCAAACATTATAATGTTTGAATAATACCTATATACCTAATATGAAACGTGAAAAGTTTGAGAAGCTCCATTCTCGTGATGTATGACGGTATATTAGCGAGGTATTCTTACATTTTCCTTCAACTTTTTGCCGTTTCATTTTTGTAACTTCCCACATTCTATCTCCCCACCATTCTCGTCTCTTCACAGTCTCTCTCTCACTCAGGACGCGCAAATTATGGTGAATTTCTGGGAAAAATTAAAAGCTATTATATCCCGCGAAAAGGCAAATAAGGAACACGAAGAAATAATAAATATCCTTATATTTTTCTTTCATCCTTTCTTTTGTGTTTCGTATAATTTTATTCTCAGAAATAAAACTCTTTCAAAGTTTCATACTACACAAGTCAAATATAAACAAACGAAAAAAATACACACAGACTTTCCAGCCTCTGAGTATCAATACCCAACCATTTAAATTCAGAGTTGCGGTTCTAGCTCTGGTTGCCTTTTCTAGAATTTATTTCATCCACGTCTAGATTCTAGATCTAAATACTCGTACATCTAGTGATAGTCCTAAAATATAATATGAGAAAGTCGGGTTAGTGCGAACACTTAGGTATAACTCGGGATCGGCTGACAGATTCTTCCGATGTTTGATTTATTGGACTTTTCTCCGTTCCGGATAACGGAATAACTATAAAAAAAAAAAATATATAAAATATAATATTAAAGTTAGTGTGGAAAGGTTAAGTGAGACGCCAACGCCATAATGAAAAGTTCTATAACAACAAAATTATTGTTTACCTGACAAACATTGACTTTAAAAATATTAGTAGGTACTACCTACGCAGGTTTTTTATGGATTTTTTTTCGAACTTTCAGATATGATTGTCTAACATTCAAAGATGTTTGAAAGCGTATTTTCGTATAAATTACTATTAATTTAAAGTTAATTTTCATAGTAAGAACAACTTCTGTAGGGAAAACTAGTAGGTAATACATTTATGTTCACCATATACAATGCATATTCGGAACATAATAATTAATATAACAGGGGATAGGAAACTTTTGATATATAGTTCTGCAAAAATTTTTAAGATACGGAGATAAATTATTTTGGTGAGATCATAAAAAAATAAGGAACTTCTCCCAAAAACCGAAGAAGGAAAGCACAAGCTTAAAACCCTCTTTGAAAAACGCGCAAGTCGCATATGATTAACGAAATGCAGGTCTTCTACGTACGACAATAAATAAATTAATTCTTTTTTATACAAAGTATGTGTATATGGTGTGGTTTGTTGTAGAAGTAACATATTTTAAAGTATGAAGTAGATACCGCGATGCGCTTCGCGAGACTGTTGGCGGTGTTCTGTGTTGACTCTATGAAGACTTGTTGGTGACTGATAGTTGTGCGGCATTTTCGGATGTGTCGACATCATGGAGAAACGGTATTGGTGGATGATGTCGTCATACGAAACATGGCCGCAACAAGTATAACTGGCAAAACTTATTCTAGTCAACCTGTAATGTGAGAGAACCAGTGTAATCTGAAACTGGCTAACAGAACTCCGGATAGAATTTTCAGGTGAAAAACACTTCGAACTAGGGACCTCTTGATTTGAATTCAGTAACAATTCCACTAAGCTACCGAGCCCGGTGACTTGTGTTTGACACGTGCTTGACAAAAGTAAAAAAAAAAACAGGAGAAGATAAAAGAAAAATGGGGAGTCATAGGAGGAAGTGAGGCAATTGTGTATATTTTGAAATCAGGGGTCCATTCTCTCTGCCTACCCTTCTACGGATACGCCGTGATTGGTAAAAAAAGGCACAGACCCTACACTGTGCATTTTACTATCGTATTATTCATTTCCTTTCGTCCTTGACCTCCCTCAAACGCTTGCAGTCACCCAAGTATAATAAAACAAAGAACATTAATATGTAAAGAGAACTAAGTGTGTCACATCACATATACTGCACTCAGTTCTAGAGGCTGTCAAGGGTTCAGTAAGTATGTGGAAGATGTCAAGGGCTCAGAATGCAGAGGTCATTATAAAAAATCATCTCATGAACGTAGAATTCTAACTTTTTTTTAGTCGAGTTTACACCGAACAAACATAGAGACATAGCTAGAAATTGAGCATACTTTCTTGATCGTTTATATTGACACCAAGCAAACTATAACGAACAAGAGCTAGAACTCTTGTGCGCGTTATCTGTCATCGCTCATCAATAATTAGAATATACTAGGTAGCTTTCCCGACAGACGTTGTCCTTTGGTTCTAGCCCGAAGTGGTCCGTTAATATGTACATAATGTGCACTGTGCCCCAATCAAACAATACATAATTAATTCGATTGAGTTAAGCTTATAAAATAATAACATTAAAATATTTCTGAAACATCCATATTTCATTCTTATTCAAAGCTCGGACGGGAATAACGTGAGAATAATGCGCTCGCGCACCACCCTACATCGCCTATGAAGTAGGTACCGATAGGAATGTGCCCGATAATATTGTTGACTTTGTTTCTTTGAAAATTTCTAAAAGGCCCGAAACGGTGGAGTAAGTGGGATGGGCTACTGTAAGAGCGGCAATCATGTATGCGAGAATGAGAGGGAACTACCTGCGATGGCGTTGACGCGTCGCAGGTAACTGTTCCATACTAACTTAAATATTATATTTTACATAATTTCTTATCCATTTTTTTTTTCAACTTTTTATTAGTTATTCTGTTATCAGGAGCGGAGAAGAATCCAATAAATTAAACATCAGAAGAATCTGTTGAGCCGATTTCGATTTATAAGTTTTGAGCCGATTTCGACTTTAATTTATATTAGAGATTGGTGTTGGCTCGTTGTTTGCTTGGTGGCAAAATCAACCATCAAGAATTGAACGCTCTATTATTATTAGCTCTGGCTCTATGTTCGTTTTGTGTAAGTAAACTCACTATTTCATTATTTCTATTTATAGTTCGTTCTTCCAATTGCTTTTTAGCACGCTTTCAATTATCTGTACCTACTTTGGTAGGTATTGTTGTTTTTCAATTCTTCAGAATAAAATATTCCAGGAGATTTTTAACTAACTTCTCGATTATTTTGATGCTTGCCTTCATAGATCACTTTTTCGAAAGTGAATTACCGCATTGTAAAGAAGAAAACGAAAGTTTGTTAAGTACCTATTAAAAAATGTAAGTAAGGTGTAGCTGTATTCGAATTCAGGTGTTATACCTACAAAAAAACGACAAGTTCATAGAGCTCAAAATACTTGATTATGAAAATATTAAGATTTAATTCCAAGAACATCTTTATAAAATTGTTATGTATGTACCTATATAGGTATCGACTTAGATTTTATTATAAAAATTTATAAGCATCATTCTGATCAAATCGCGGGCACGAAAAGTCTACGTATTTGAAAGAAGTGGCTCATAATAATTTTGGGTATAAGATGGTTCCACCACATCAAGAACGACGCTATACGCCGACTCACCTGGCGCAGGCCCATCACTTCTATCATTAGAAGTGAACATTAGTGAATAATGAACATGGCTGGGACATATTGTGTTAAGGGTGTCGAATGCCAGTCGGTCGAGGAGAGCGCCGACCTTCCTTCCACCAGGGTCAAAAAGAAAAGGAAGAAGAATTACGATAAAAAAATCTAACAGGTAGATAATAGATACTCAACACAGAAGTCAACATCTAACATCTAAAGTTTGATATACACGCACTAAAACCTCAAAAATACACCGCCAAATCAATTATCACCACTATTATAATACACTTGCGGTCTGTCCCAGCTTCGCACGGGTACATACGTATTTAAAAAAATAATTCAGTTTTCTTATGATCTTTATAGATCCCTAACTTTATCAAAATATTCTATAGGCTATATTAATCTGGAATAATGTAGCATTCTAATGGTCCCCTCCCGTCCGGCTCGTACCCCAGTGACGCCTATATCTCTGCCGCATTTCAATTAAATTTTTAAAATAAATTAACACTTATTGTGGCATAATTATAATAGTTAGACGTATGCTGTCACTACACTTTTTGTAGATAATTATATCTTCTACAAAGTCGTTGTACATTATTTTATTCTATCATCAATAGTTTTCACAGCGCACGCGATGTAAAGAATATTCTAGGTAATTTTTTTACACCTTGTACATTATTGGAATCCCAATATTTTAGAAAATTCAATATAGCCTATGTTCACCGGGGATAGTGTAGATTCCCAAAAGTGAAAGAATTTTTCAAATCGGTTCAGTAGTTTTGGAGCCTATTCAATGCAAACATACAAACAAGCAATCAAATATTTCCTCTTTATACATGTAGAAGAGCAAAAGAATTGATTCGTCCTTCTGGCCACAGATTGACAAAAGTATCTAAAAGCTTTATCTGCATGAGCGTGAGACTTTTGAACAACCTTCCAATCTACCTAAAATCTCTCGAATTTCTATGCTTCAAGAGAGAGGTAAAAAAGTATTTTGTTTGCAATGGCTTCTATTCCATCGACGAAATGTTTACCGAGGATTCAGCCCAATAACTCCCTAATATTCTATAGTTAACTCACATAAATTTGACTAGTCTAACCCTGACCTTGTTCTTGTGAAATGGCCTTGTTCTGATATTCCCTTTGCAACATTATGGGAGGTGTGGTGGTTAGTAGAGTGATAGAAGGTTGGATGGATGATCAGTTTTATTCTAGAAGTAACATTATAATAATATGAAGAAGATATTAATGAGCGTGCGCAGAGTGGCGTACCGCGATGCGCGTCGCGAGATAGTAGGTGCGTATTCTCTGTTAAATTAAATTAATTAATATTACTGTTATCTCTGCTGTTTTTTTTTTTTTTTTTTTTTATCATTCTCATCCCTAGGCCTTTTCAGGCACTTGGAGTCGTCAAAATCATACAAAATATTACATTAATGATTTCAAACAAAAATGATACAAAATAATAGGAAAACAAACAAGAATCGCACATGAAACAATCTTCAAAAGTACACAACGAAATAGAAAATGAATACGTAGGCGAGGCTGAAAAGGTGTAAATGGCCCTCTCAGTCTCCTGTCAGCAGATGTAATTAAAAATAAATAGGTATATTATGTAAACATCTTGAAAGTCACAAAAATTTCAAAAGGGTGATATTTTATAGTACAGAAAAATGCATATAAATAGAAAAATACATAAGTGGGCGAGGCTGAAAAGGTGTAAAGAGCCTTTCAGTCTCCTGTCAGTAAATGCAGTAAAAAAGAAAAAATACAATCAATCAAAAAAAAATATATATATATATATACCATAATAGCGCGAGAGTCACCGAGATTAAAAAGGTTGTTTGACTGACAACAAATGAGAGCACTCTACCAAGGGGCCATCCCAACGAGAATTCAATGTGGACCAATGGATAAACGGAAAGTTCAAGGGCAAGCCCAGTCGCAAACAAGTGTAGTTAAACCCTGTGATAATAAAGAAAAGGCTAAGTTTGATTTAACATCTCGTCAATAGAATAATAGCATTGTTCAACCAGATACTTTTTTATCTCTCTCTGAAAGGTATCATCATCCATGCATTTAAATGGTTCAGGTAATTTCAGGTATATTGTGTATTCAAGACTTCCTTCCTATAGTTTTATATACCCACGATTGTTATTCAGAATGATGAACCCGAGCGTTCAGTATGGGACCTACGGCGGATGTTGAAAATCTTATATTATATAAAAATGGAGAGCTATTTCCCAATGTCATCGCATCGCGCCTAAACGGCTGGACCGATTTCGCTTATTCTTTTTTTGTCATGTAGGCTTTTATCAGGAGAATGTCCTTTTAGAAGAAAAAAATTAAGAAAAGTGCATGGAAAATTTGAAAATTAAAGAAAACTCTACGTAGACAACCTTATTAGTACTTTTTACCTTATAATTTTTATTCCAATTTTGAAATTTTGACAGAAATTGTCAATTAATAAGATTGACAGAATGCGGATGCAGTATATACATGGTTTAAAACAGACGCAACGTTCGGAATCACATTGGTTAAATGATAATTAATTCTTATTTTAAAGAAACAAAATATTTAGTTTTTTCCACAATTTTATTCAGCTAACCGGTTTTCGAAGACCGTACGTCTTCTTCGTCAGGCTAGTAGATGTTAACTAAATTACAAAAAGTGATCCAACAGAAAATAGAAGCTATATAAATCAAAATTAGAGAGACAAAACAATATTATTCTTACACACTAGAAAGAGACAGAAACAATGCGGATGGTCAAACAAAGGCAAATAAAGATGTTATTAAGTGCTCCAAAACAAATTTTTAAACGGAGAGAGTTAATAATAACAAAAGACATTGTCGTTAATACATAGTACCTAATCCATACCTCGAAAACTGATTCTATATTATTATTATATTTAAAAGAGAAAGTTTTTGTTTATATTTTTTTCCGAACATAGATACATAGCTGTATGACAAAGAATGTAATAAGAAAGAGGAGACAGGGGTGGAGAACTGATACAACAAAATAAAAAAATAAAATAATAATAATGTTGAATAATCTAGCATAGACTTCCAAATAAAAAATATATATTATAACAAAACTATAAAATTATTTTATCTTGTACAGAGACTTAATATGTAATGTATTATACATGACATGGAGCAAAAAAAAATAATATTAATATTATTATATAGGTAGGCATATTATGTAAATTATAGAAATGTTTTTTCGTGTAAAAAACAATAGGCAATTTATTATACAGAGTTTAAAACTATTATCCAAAAGCAACCTATTATACAAGACCATTTATTGTACAAAAAAAAAATATAATAATAATAAGTATATAGGCCATAGGTATATTATGTAAATTAATGGAGATATTTTATCGTGTACAAAACAAAGGCAATTTAATATACTGGACATAAATTTAATGTACAAGGCTTAAAGTAATAATAATAATAGTAATAAATATATAGGACATAGGTATATTGTGTAAATTAATGGAGATATTTTATCGTGTACAAAACAAAGGCAAATAGATATACAGGACTCAAAACTACTGTCGCGAACACTTGTTTTGAGTATGAATACCTACGTATCCTAAATGAATTATCACAAACGCAAACACTGATTTAGGTAGGTATGAATATCCGTATCCTAAATGAATTTTCACAAACACAAACACTGATTTAGGTAGGTATGAATATCCGTATCCTAAATGAACTAACACAAACACTTGTCGAAGATAATATTATGTAGGTATATCCTCACACTACACCACATCAGCCCAGTCGGCAGCGTCGACAAGATATGGGATATACCTACATAATATTATCTTCGACAAGTGTTTGTGTTAGTTCATTTAGGATACGGATATTCATACCTACCTAAATCAGTGTTTGTGTTTGTGAAAATTCATTTAGGATACGGATATTCATACCTACCTAAATCAGTGTTTGCGTTTGTGATAACTCATTTAGGATACGTAGGTATTCATACTCAAAACAAGTGTTCGCGACAGTAGTTTTGAGTCCTGTATATCTATTTGCCTTTGTTTTGTACACGATAAAATATCTCCATTAATTTACACAATATACCTATGTCCTATATATTTATTACTATTATTATTATTACTTTAAGCCTTGTACATTAAATTTATGTCCAGTATATTAAATTGCCTTTGTTTTGTACACGATAAAATATCTCCATTAATTTACATAATATACCTATGGCCTATATACTTATTATTATTATATTTTATTTTTTGTACAATAAATGGTCTTGTATAATAGGTTGCTTTTGGATAATAGTTTTAAACTCTGTATAATAAATTGCCTATTGTTTTTTACACGAAAAAACATTTCTATAATTTACATAATATGCCTACCTATATAATAATATTAATATTATTTTTTTTTGCTCCATGTCATGTATAATACATTACATATTAAGTCTCTGTACAAGATAAAATAATTTTATAGTTTTGTTATAATATATATTTTTTATTTGGAAGTCTATGCTAGATTATTCAACATTATTATTATTTTATTTTTTTATTTTGTTGTATCAGTTCTCCACCCCTGTCTCCTCTTTCTTATTACATTCTTTGTCATACAGCTATGTATCTATGTTCGGAAAAAAATATAAACAAAAACTTTCTCTTTTAAATATAATAATAATATAGAATCAGTTTTCGAGGTATGGATTAGGTACTATGTATTAACGACAATGTCTTTTGTTATTATTAACTCTCTCCGTTTAAAAATTTGTTTTGGAGCACTTAATAACATCTTTATTTGCCTTTGTTTGACCATCCGCATTGTTTCTGTCTCTTTCTAGTGTGTAAGAATAATATTGTTTTGTCTCTCTAATTTTGATTTATATAGCTTCTATTTTCTGTTGGATCACTTTTTGTAATTTAGTTAACATCTACTAGCCTGACGAAGAAGACGTACGGTCTTCGAAAACCGGTTAGCTGAATAAAATTGTGGAAAAAACTAAATATTTTGTTTCTTTAAAATAAGTTCGAAGTATGTTCCACCAAGTAGCCACGGTCGAAAAGATAGATAATTAATTCATCACCATACAATATATTCGAAATCAATATTCATAGTAAGGAACACAGGACAACGTCTGTCGGGAAAGCTAGTAAATAAATAAATAACAACGTACTGAGCGTAAAATGATATTAAAAACAATATGTTACATCGTGAGAGGCGTCAAGAAGCTCTCCACATAAATTTAAAACTCTCCAGAGAGGAGCGTATAATGATTATTAACATCACAGCCATCATAGATCACTGTCAGGGTAGACAGAGAGAAGTGGAGAGCGCCTCAGAGGGGGCAAACATGTAAACTTGAATTAGTTTCAGTATATACCTAGCTAATTTTCTTTTATGGCACGCAAATTAGCGAATGAGATGAGATGTGTAAGTCATTTTAACATTGCCAAGTGAGTAATTTGATAATCTTTTAAAAGTTTTATGAACTAACCTTCCTTTTTGTAATTCGTGTTCTTAACATAATATAATACTTTTATTTTATATACTAGCTGATACTCTTTTGCTTTACGTTGTTGATTCGGATAGTCAAACTTGAGCAGTAGGTTACTGAGCAGGTTTTTATCTAGCTTTCCCTTACTCAGGAGTCTATTTATATTATCTTGACGTTTCATACAGAAAAATAATGGAAAAATGTCGCTTTCAATACAACAGAGAAGAAAAGGAAAAATTAAGAGTCACTGCTAAATACGCGAAAGGAGAAAAAGAAGAATGTTGCTTTCAATATTTATGAAAAAAGAGAAGAAGAGGGAAAATTAAGAGTCGCTGAAAAAGAAGAAGAAATAGTCTGCCAGTCACATTGCAACGAAATTTCGCTGTCCATAATATCATTCTGTTCTATGTCTAAATGCATTTTTCTCTCTCGATTCCTAATACTGTATGAATGTAGATATAGGTACCTGCCTGTAGTAATGCAGTTTGACCTACTTAGCTGGAGTTTGCGATATGTTGCTACATTTTCTCTGGTACTCGTATGGCCAAAACGAGCCATATACAAAAAAGATCCCTGTTTTACCCTCCTGTCATGACGTACCTTAGGTATATTTTATATTTTCCTGTGAAAATCTTTATAAAATAAGAATTATATGACTTCTACTTATATTTTTTGTATATTAAATCAAACTTCGATCCTTTTTATACATTTTCGTACCGTAATGTTACAGTTTTACACAAAATTTACACGTATAATTTTACTTTTAAAACATGACGTACTTAATTGAAATTTTTGTATGAAGATTTAAAATTTTTAGAAATTTGTATACATTAAAATATATATGTGAGAAATTGGATTTTTTTTATCTATGATTACCAAAAATGTACCTGCAAGGATCCACGACGATTAAAATCAAACCTAGAATCTGCGGTTTATGTGCGATGTGCCAACATAGGAAATTAAATACATACATAACTAAATTATTATGTAGATTAATGAATCTGCTCCCTATTTCACGAAAAAGTTTAGTTTTAACTGAACTAAATTAAACTTAACTTTACTTAAACCTATGGTTTCGTAACCTTAAAAAAATCTTTTTAGGTGAATGAAACAAATTCCAATCATTATATAAGATTTATTTTCAAATTTTCACGCAACTACACTAACTAACTAAACACTAAGCTATTTAATTACTAACTACAATAAAACGTAAATTTCAGTTACGTATTGTCACAGCCCCCCCTAACGAAGAGGCTTTGAACCTGAACTGACCTAACTTATTCTAAGCTAAACCTAAGCTTTACTATACCTAAACCTACTATGACACTATATGTCGCAACCCCATTATACCTAAACTATCGATTGCACCATATTTATGCAACTACCTAAGCCCTGCGAGCAAAGCAGACCATCTGCAAAGCTAGGGGCTACTAAATCTTGCTATAGAATAATCCTAAGCTGAATATGACGTTGTCAGCTCTATTCTACTTGTATCTGAAAACTATCTAGAAAACCTAGAACATCCGTCTACGAAATGGCCATATCGTGATCGTCTAGAAACTAACCTAAGGACCCAAACGTTGTGGTTTTAGTCTAATAGAGATTTATTGTTCAACTGGATAATCCTGAAACATAAAATAGTCTGATTAGTTATGAAATAAAATATGATAAATCATACTTTAATAACGATTAGGTACTTAAATAATATTTCTTCCTTGATTTGTATTTAATTTGCAATAATAGCGATATAAAATAAATAGATAAATATTGCACAATTTCTCGTCACATCGTGATTATAGTCATTCTGCAAATAATTTATTAGTTTTCTAACAAATAATTATATCTTTCACGATTGCCCTTCGAATTTTAAGGACAATAATTCTGGTCAGCTGTGAATCCATTGTACAGAGAGAATTTTGCCTGTTATTAGAAATAAAGATTCAAAATCTACTTATTTACCACCACCACAGTTTCAAATTCTACAATTCTATCTACACCACACCCCCCCCCTAATGGGGGAGGGGGAAATAGGCCCCCAACGGCCCGCCTATTTCGATTTCAGCCGGCCTAGACAAGTGCTGAATCTCTTTGCTTGTTAGACTAATTCGCGGATAAACACACATAGATTAAGGTATACATAAATAAATAAGCATGCACCCAATACATAAAATAAAGGTTAGTAATTATTATAGAATATTTCATAATAGGGCCTTAACGAGCAATCGCTACGGTAGCTCTTGGACTCTTCCCTAGAAATATAACGAAAAAGGGAACCGATTACCGAATCTCGGAGGTAATTGGACTGAGTTTGTTAAGTTTATAAGTATTCGCCGCTACATCTACCCACATGAGTACACATTATAGTAATATGCACGCATGCTTACATAAATCCAGCAGAGACTAAAGATAAATTCCATGCAACTAAATAAAATAAGTATAAATACGAATATAAGAATATTAGTCAATTCCCAATTTGTATTAGGGAAGAAAAGGATAGGACTATTGTTAGTATAAAATAAAATAATAATATATATATATATATATATATTCTACTATTTGCCACACACTAGCGCAACTACCATTATTGTTAGAATACTACTCAAAGCGTATTATAAAAACACCAATCTACTATTTCAAAAAATAAAGAATGACCTCTAACTACCCTCCACCAAGACACAAACACAAGCAAGCGAAAGCACATAAAATCTAATATAATATCTGAAATGCAAAAGAAGCGAAGCACAAACAATTAAGAAGTTTATGGTTAATTATAAAATAATAATTTGAAATGAATCCTTTCTCTAAGGTCCTTATCTGAAATGGAAGAGTTTGATTAGTATCATCATTATTACACCATAATTACACCTAATGTTGTAACACTTATGCAATACCTATCTGATTACGACATATTACGCAACACTTAATAACACAATAACGACCTAATTAAAATACCATTAAATTCGTATCATAAATAAATCAATAAATTCATAATCCTAATCGACACAATTTAAAACTATAAAAGCTGAAGATAATCTAAAAGGAAATATAAAATTAAATTTATCACTCCAATTGGAAAACATAAATTAAGTAAAATATTATCGATAAATATAATCCTAATGACCTTAATTAAACTACTATAAAATTAGTATTATTTACCAAATTTAAATTAAAAGGAAATATAATAATATTTATAAATGAAATAAATAATGCCATAAAGTTTAGATTATAAATAAATAAATATATAAGGCACAAAATGATGAGTTTATTATTAAAAGCTATAATAATTATTATTTATCAAGTTCAAAAATGAAAGGCAGAATAATATTCAAATGTTTTAAAAACAAATCATTATAGGTAATTTACACAAAAGGGAATATCTTTATTTAATTTGTATGTAGAAGACAAAATAATAAATATATTATTCAACGAAGAAATCAATTTGGAACCAATATAAAATATATTAAAATATTTACTTATCAAATGTTTAAACAAATCGCTATAATTTACCCAACGAAACATTAATTTATTTTAAATTAGTAAAAATTAAAATCAAAATCTCTATGAAAATAAACAAATTGAATTAGGAAAAAATAAATTAATGAAACAAAATATAATTATCTGAATTGTCCTTGGGCCTGGTATAGATCTGTTCAGCACTGGAGACCTCCGTCCCCTTCCAGAAGTACAAAATAACTGACCCTGCTGTTTGTAAGAGATCTTCACTCTTCAAAAGATGAGATGAACTGCCCCAAATAGGTATTTGCGACCCCTATTTATTAAATCAAGTTTCGCAATATTTCGAGATAGACCTGTGACGTGTTAAGCACAGTGGTGTATAACTCCAGGGGCGTCTCCAAGTTATTATAATTTAAGAATAAATCTATAAATAAAATCTAAAATACTTTACTAAAATGTTAATCCCGTCACAGTATGTTAAGGGCTCGCGGAATCATTAAATAGTAGGTATAGTCGAATAAGAAAGAGTGCCAAAAACGGCTATTTTGAGAAAATGGGCACTTAATTGTGAATAACTCTGATGGACCAATTCAAAGTGAGCACAAAAAATACACTTTCGACATGTCTTTCAAATAAAGCAAAGCTTAAGTTGTGGTAGTGTAAATAGTCACGAACTTTAGTTACGAAAGTACTAACCATCTCGGAGTTTTGGATGATACTTCTTAAAAATATTAATATGAAAAAGAAATCATAAAACCTTCTCAATTTAAGTTTGTGAATATAAAATATTAATCGTCTTGAGCCGTTGAAGTTATTAAATTGTCAGAAGGATCTTGAGCGCTTGCTGAGTGGTGGTGAATATGAGAAAGAAAATAAATAATGCGGGATAAAAATGCTAAAAATATCGAGAAAATTAAATTTGATTAATGTTGAAACCAAGTAGGAAATAAGAGACGGAATAGTGAGGATAAAACGACGTTCGATGTTTTACGAAAATTCCATCGATGGTTGCTTATTTTAAAATATCTATATTCTAGTCGTGTGATGGTTGCCAGCTAAGAATAGCACCTCTACTCTTTTTGCTGTTTTTTCGGCCATTCTGTAAGAAGCAGGAATTCGAGAAATCAGATCGGGACCGTGAGGATGACCTCCTCACGTCCTTTAACCTCAACCGGTCAAAAAAGGCACAATGAGCCTCTGACGCCTTCGAGCGGAATGGAGAGCTCTTGATGTTGGTTTGGGGGATCCGCGGCGGGCTTGATTTGTGTGGGACCGGCTTTTTGGTTTGATTGCTTCGATCGAGCTAAGGGGTCGGGTTTGGTGCGGATTGGTCTCCTCCGGGCTGGCTTATTGTGTGCGGTGGGCCATAAAGGGAGAGTGTGTGTGTATATTCTATCCAATTAAAACGCAGGGTTGCGAATTTCTGCCTAATTTGGAATATTTCCCCCACCTTCCATAAAAAAAAACAAGAAGTTGTTAATATTCTCGCGAAGACTGGATTTTTCCTAGTGACATAGGTAATAATCAAATCAATGTATTGGGAAACAATCTCAACAGTCAAGATCTATCAGATCTTGGACAACAGAGCTGTTGTTCTCTGTTGCCAATTATTGTCATTTGGCACTCACATAGAACATTAGTAGGTAAAAAGCCTTATAGGATCAGTCCAAGTATTGTATCGATCCATCGGTACATGTCACTATAGCTTAGAAAATCACTAAAATTAGAAATATTTCCCCACTCCCCGTATAAATATACAAGAGTCAACGAAATGATAATTATTGGCAACAGAGAACAGCGAATGTTTCCTAGGAACAGAAAGCGCTTTTAAGTAAATGTACCTTTTTACCTAATAATTCCCTCTTTGAATTGAAATATATCAGTTTCGTACTTAATATCGATGAAATAAAAACTTCGATGGTTTTAAAAAAAAGGATTGACAACACTTACCTATTGTAATAATTATTATTGTTGTGAGAAGATAGAATATTGTGACAATGAATCGAAGAAGGATAATGTTATTTTTGGAAGGAAAAATAACATCATTATCATCAACGTTAAAACATTATAAATGTTTTATATCTCTTTAGTGATGTTAAAAATACACAAGAAATAATACGCTTCCGCAAATTTAACCAAACTGTGCCTTTATTCTCGTAGCGGTCTTAATACGCTCTTATCTTGATTGAAAATCATAAAATGGCGGATTGATATTCACAAAACACGATATCTAGTGGATATCTTAAAAATTCGTTATGTTTGAAATATCAGTATGAAAATGATCCAGTTCAGCATAGAATTAAGATTAGATTCCGATAGTTTTGTGAATACGACTGCTTGCGATCGTGTCTTAATCTTATCGTTAAGTGATTTTTAAAAGCGATTGATTACGAGAATAGCCCTACTGATTGTTTGGTTTTGTATATTTTGAATGTAGTTTTTTCTAACATTTGAATATCTTTAGTTTTTTGTTTAGTTACTGTTTTTTTTTTATAGTTCAAAGACTTCTAGATGGTGTGGGAGAAGGTTATAAAAATTGCGCATGATGGAGAGCTCTTGTTGCCTCTCTGTGTCCCTGAGCGGGGTGTAATTGGAGATTTGATTGATCGATTGATTGATCTCAAAGAGAGAAAAGTAATCAATGTCATAAATTCTACGGATGTTATTGTTGTTATTAATATAATAATGAGAGTTTAATAATTTGAGATGATTTCGGCATGTCGAAAGAATAGATGCAATTAGTCCTTTATGGCTAAAGTGTATTATTTGTGTTCACTTTGCTTAGTGTGATGTTATGGCAAAAGTGTATTTGTGTTCACTTTGAGTGAGACCTGATTCATATTAATAAAAATAGGATTACACATAAACGATTTAAACGAGCTCTACGAAAAATAATATGTGTTAAGACTCTATGGGATATGGAAAGGAATTAGAATATTAGGAGGGAATGTGGTGTGGAAGTTAGTGTTGTGACTGAGTTGAGATGGTTTGGGCATGTGGATGCAAATAAAATGACATCCATAAGGCTGATGGGAAAGGTGTAAGAAGGCTAGTCCAAATCCAGACTCCCTTTACACCCCACTTAGGGACATAGGAAGGCAACAAGAACTCTCCATTGCGCTTGATCTTGCGCAATGTATATGACCTCCTCCCACACCATGTCCATGTCTCTCAGCTCTGCTTCGAAGGAGCAGAACACAGTATGAGAGGGTCTTCTTCGTCTTCGGGATCCTGATGGGAGAAAGAAAAGCGCTCTCCTCAGCCAACTGTCATTCGGCATCCTTAACACATATCCCAGCCATGTCTGTTTCCTCCACATAATGGTAGAAGTGATGGGCTCACGCTGGGTGCGCCGGCGTATAGCGTCGTTCGTGATGCGGTACCATCTTACACCCAAAATTCTCCCGAGGCACTTCATTTCGAAAGCTGAGATTTTTTGTGCCCGGGCTTTGGTCAGGTGCCAGGACTCAAACACATACAGGAGAAAGTGAAGGCTTGAACGACCGAAAATGATGTGGATCGAACACATCGACTCCGTCCTCAAGAAAGGCCAGGTCAGGAGCAAATGAAATAGGAAAGGTTGTTTGAGAATCTTGGGCAAATCCACTCACACAAACTTTGTAAAGTTGTCGAGTATTTTTCGCCACACGTTTTTGGCGCGTGATTCAACATTTTACCTTCAATCACGTTCGTATTATAATTTCATAGTGAATAACAACATTACTTACTTTGGCTGGCATCTCTCCCTTCCCTAAAAGGGTCCATTAGCTCCGTGGGCTGGCACGCGCCGACATCACGTGTCACCAGCCTCTTGCAGGTTTTATTTTCTTGGGCAAATCCATTTGGGGGATCTTGCCGGGGTGGAAGAAGCCAATAAACCCCTCCTATAACATGATTATTTATTTACAATATTCGAGCGAGAACCTCGTAAATTCATTTAAAGGGAAAATCATTATTAGGCTCTTATTGGTAATAAATTGATATTAAAATTTTACGCACAAAGCCCCGAAAGTGGAAAATATGCCTTACCCGATGTCAATCTACGGTTTCATATAGGAGGTACTAAAATAATAATAGCGCTGGCCAATTATTAACTGAGCGATTCTCTTAATGAATCGGGTGTCTGATGAGATTGATAATATTATCAATATCACATACCAACTTTTCTATAAACGAATTGAGTATTATTTGCTGTAAAAAAATGATTATAACAGGATCTTCGTATTGCTTAAATGTAGATATTAGGGTGTCCCTTATATGACCAAAAAAATATTTTTTGAAGATATTAAAACGCATACCTTCTCGATTTTTTTTATTATATTAAGCCTTAGGTACATATATGCAAAATTTTAACATTCTGTGCCGACTTGAGCTTGAATATTTCCATACATTTTCACTATACTGGCGCCATACACGGTTTACGCACTTCCACTATTTGTCACTTATTTACGACATATCGGCCAATTATTACTTAACGACTATGGTGTTTTGTTGCAAACATGGCAGTGGAACTAAAAATCACTTTTATTTATGTGTCTTCAAATTTATATACAAAAAGCTTCGTTACAATGATGGGAGGAGCTTTATTGGGTATTCTAGCCGATGCCCAAAAAATACAATATACACTCGAAAGACGAAAATTTCAATTTCATTGACAATCAACTTAAATTAGAGAATATTGAAAAGTAAGCAAGAGCCCGACAATTAGATGGTTATTTTTATTTTCACACCCTTATTTGTAAATTAGCCTCTTTGAAAGTATAATTATTTTAAGTGATTTAAGTGATTTTAAGTGTTAAGTTGGTAGTGGATAATCCGAAGCAGGGAGGTAGAAGACCTCAATACCTATCGATTTGACCCCCATATATGTTCAGCGATATTGGGTGGTTCAAAAGTTATTAACGTTTTTGTGAAATTTGAATAAAAACCGGATTTCTGACTAAACTACGTAACTGTGGCTAAACTATTTAGATTACGATGATGATTTTTTTTCTGGAAATAGTCCGATAGTGACCCTTACGCAAGGTATAATTGCTATGAGTCAGCACGCGATAGCTTTTGTTCAAAAAAATTTTTTCCAAGCACAAATTTTATAAAATCTTTCAAAGGCTCTAGACAAAAAAAATCACGGAACATTTTTTTAAAAAACTATCTTAAAAACTTCTACTATTCATGGAGAATTATTCCTGCAAATTTCATTTGGATGGTATAATGGGATCATGCTAAAACGCTCTCATAACTTGTGCAAGTATCAATATTCAACATTTTTTCATTAACACACAGCTTTGTTATATGGGTGGTAAAAGCCAGTTTGAAAATTATTTGAGGTACCTAAATGCATAATTTGATGTGATATTTAAATAAAATAAATAAGAAATAAAGATAAAAAATATTGTTATACACTCTTAAACCTATAATTAAAATTGTAGTACTTTAGAATAAACTGATGGTTCCTTTGTTTAGCCTGAAACCAATATTTCCCGTTATTGTTCAATAATATAAGGTATTTATTTTAATAAAATAGCTCTTAATAAGAACTTCCAAAGACGAAAGTCCATCGGATTTAAGCTGGGGACCTTAGGGGCTAGCTTTTGGACCCCATCGGCATGGATAAATTATGTCGAAAAATGTTCTCACTTAATGGTTCTCAATGTGGTCCCTTTGAATCATTAGGGGACTCTAAAATCATTCAAGGGGTCCATATAAAATGAAAATCCATTTTAGTTTATTTATCAATATTAGATAATAATATTGATAAATAAAATTCCGATCTCAAAACTGAATATTTTAGCGGTTCAATCCCCAACTTTTGTTCTGAGAGTCAAGAGTTCAATTCCCGGTGTCGACCACCATTCTATATCACCACACAAGCCTTTGCTTAAATGTGAAGAGATGAAAATGCGTTTGTGTTCAAATTCATTGTTTAAAAATACTACCTGAATAAAAACAACAGAATAAACATAAAAATACTTATAGAATGTGGGATAAAAGTACAAATAACAATAATTTTTCTGCTAAACAAAATAAAAATCATAAAAAACAACAGCGTTTTTCGCATTGAAATGGTTTGAAATTAGGTATTGTAGAGCCATCTTTAGGAATTTTCTTTAAACCTAAAAGAATTACCTTTCAACCTCAACGTTTTCTTTGTTGTGCGGTAGATGGCGGTGATAGCTTGAAATATGAATTACATATAAATGTTTATTTTTCTAAGAATTATTTCGGATATCTTATAATATGATAATTTGGTAAATTTTTATTTCTTTTATGTGACAAACTAATATACCTAATGTTATGTATGTGCCTTCAAATTTATATACAGGGTGTTTGGTAGGAGGTTAGACAAACTTGGAAAAATGGAGATCACTTTGCAACATTTAGTGGCTATTGAAAATTTATTAAAGATGTTCCCTTTTTTAATCATTTTTTTTTTCATATTAATTTGGGAAGTTCCTAAGATTTAATCTGTTGGCCTTTATAACTTTTAAGAAAAAAAAAAAAGATTTATATTCCAGAAAGTAGCGTAAAAAATAAAGCCCATCAAAGTCCAAAAGTCACAAGTTCAATTTAAAGTCACAAGTTCAATTTAAAGTCACAAGTTCAATTTAAAGTCACCTTTAAAAATACCTATTCGGAAAAAAAATACTATGAGGATTACAGTAGGAATAACTAAAATAAAAGAAATAAAATAATATTTCACCGCTCTTTGGCTCTGAACCATTGAGTAAATTATTGCTAGTTATAAAATTGAGGTTGCCATTAAATTAAAAGCTGTTATTTTTCGATCCGTCTATATTAATCAAAACATTGCCAAAATAAAAGCGAGTTTTCTCTTTAATAATAATTATAGGATAGGCGTACCGTACATTGCAGATCGTTTGCCCTATAGTGATGGTCCAGCAACAATAATTAGCATTTACTGACTTAAGAAGAATACAATTTCTAACTAAAAAGAAATAAATAAAATTATTTCTTTTGGAAGGATTTATTAACAAAAAAAAACACCAACAAAGAATGCACACTGCAGAGATGAAGATGTTCAGATGGGCTGGAGAAGTAACCAGATTCGGTAGAGGCAGAAATGTCCATGTACGTGGAAGTTTACAGTTTGCACCCATAACCGAAAAGATAACAAAAAGGGCAAGATGGTATGGGCATATTATGAGGCACCGCAGGACAACATGTGAGATCCAGAAAGCTATTATGGACATTGAAACTCCAACCAGAGACCAGGTAGCATCAGAAGGGACCTCAAGGAATGCGAAGTGAAACCATAGATGGGGTTTGGATAAACAGGCTTGGCGCGATAGGACAAGGAGAACTGACCCCAAATAAATAGACAAAGGCGAGACACTTGTGATTTATTGACACGATGATTGGAGATGAAGAATCAAGGATTTTAAATTGCCCAACTAACCTTAAATGGTTGTGGCAACCCTGTTCCTGTAGGAACTGTGCACTACTCTCCAGATAAAGAAGCATGACGACATCACCAACCAATGGAAGACGAACACGGGGTCATATGATCCGCAGCTCCAATGAATGAGTGGACTGATGTTTTCATCCAGATAAACATTCAGCATTAAGATATGCTTACCTTAGAATTAGCATTAGCATCAAAATGTATCCATTTATAACCTGATGTGTGCCTCTCCTAATGGAGGTTGGCTCTCACTCCAAACTCCTCACGATATTGAGCCAGCCTTATTACTTAATGATGTTACATCCGGTATTCCCAACCACTGTCTAAGATTTTTGAGCCAACAGACTTTCTTCCGCCCCATATCTACCACATTTTCCCTCTATTATTCACCATGGAATATATGGCCTTAAGTCTCTTGACTGTGGTCAGGAGCTGTCTTTCCTTTTGCATCATGCGCAAGACTCTGTAGTGCATTAGACAACCTATTGACCCGTGAAATGCGCAGCATTCTTCTATGCTACCACATCCCGAAGGCTCCTGCTTTTTTAACTTTGAAATTTTTAGGGTATAGCCTTCCACTCCATATAACAGCACCGATTGGACATATTATGCTTTAAAAGCCCTCCATAGAGTACTCCTGCTTAAATTGCGATTGTTTAACTGCTTTTACATTTTGCAGAAGGTCGCCCTCGCCATATTTATTCTGGTTTGTATTTCGAAGTATGGACTTCACTCATCGTTCATCCAGCATCCCAAATATTTGAACGGGCCACTTTTTCTATTGGGACACCATCAATATAAAGGCTTAAACTATTGTCTCTCCGCTTACTAACAAGCATGGTCTTAGATTTCATGGAATCCATTTTTATGCCTATACCCTTTTCAGAGTTATTTAGGGCGAAAGGCCTTAGACAGTGTGAACGGTGTAAATAGCTTTCGACAAACCTATAAGGAAAATAAATCAGCTGTATGTAACATAGTTAAAATAAACAAAAATAAATTAAAATCAACAAAAACTTTGTCAGTTCTACGTGAGTATATTTGGTTAAAACGTTTTCGGACAACCGTCCATCTTCAGTAACCTTAACAATAACCTTAACAACAGTATTGTTAAGGTTACTG
Organism: Mystacides longicornis; assembly: GCA_963576905.1. Taxonomy (NCBI): domain Eukaryota; kingdom Metazoa; phylum Arthropoda; class Insecta; order Trichoptera; family Leptoceridae; genus Mystacides; species Mystacides longicornis. The sequence goes on from OY756438.1 coordinate 1,136,510, forward strand.
AAGATGGACGGTTGTCCGAAAACGTTTTAACCAAATATACTCACGTAGAACTGACAAAGTTTTTGTTGATTTTAATTTATTTTTGTTTATTTTAAAATGTTCTACAAAGTTGCTCGCGACAAAAAATTTGAAGATAGTTAAAATGTTTTTTTTCCATGAATCACAAGTTTTTTTAAGTAAAAATTTACTTTATTGATATCAATAAAAAACTTGTCGCAATTGACTTGATATCAAGTTACCTCAGGCATTACAATATTATATTGTTATGAGTAATAATATCAGTCTCAGAAAGATTGATGATGTGTGGGGAAAGTCAAGTCTTACATCGCACGTAAACACCTATCATTACTCAAAAGCATTCAAAATAAAAGGCTTTTGTTCAGTGGCGTAGCTGCATTGGAGCCTTTGATGTGTGCAAATTAACAAAAGCGTTATTTTGGAATTTTTCAAAATCAAGTGCAAGGCAATTTCACAAAAAATACCAGATTATTAGTTTGGCGTCGCTAGATTCGCAGGTGTCTTGCCAGAAGCTGGTATTGTTTAACATGTTGAAGAAGCCTACTCGTGGTCGTGGTTGGTTGAGGATTTTAAATTTATAACTAAAATTTGTCAATATAAAGTGATCGCATCAATTATATATCTTACTCTATAAAAATCTAGCCGTTTTCTTTGTTACCTAACTCCTCCCTTATTACTGGACGGATTTCGATGAAAAAAATTGGAGATGTCGAGGGTTACCCAAGGATGGTTTAGATGAAAACAGGGGCTTTCTAGATACTATATTTCTGTTTTAATTAATGTTTTTAGTTTTTGCATTTTTTGCTCCCATTTCAACTTTTAATATGTCAAAACAAGATCGAGTAAAACAACTACGTTCGTAAAAAGGGTGATTTTATTTCTAAAGAGCGTACATAAGACCTAAGAATCGTTTGTGTTTTTTTATTAAAACGTCAAAAAATTGTCGTTCGTTTTCTAAGCAGGTTAAGGTTTAATTAATTTTTTTGTTAAGGAGAAAGATATAGTTAAGTATGTACAAAGTACGGTTGGCTATTTAGATAAAGTAATACATCGATACGCGTTGCATTGGAACTATAAATCAATGTTATCCGATGCATCTGATAGAAACATCGATGTTTTCTCTATTTCTACCGAGTTTTTTTTTTTAATATAAATTCTATTTTCGATTCGAGAAAATTTTGGAAATTTAGGTATTTATTTTAACTTGAAATATATAATATTTATTAGGTATGTTCTACAAATATTTTGTAAACTTACAGAGATTTTGTTAGGTTATAATTTTTTATTTTTTTTTATTTAGGTATTGATTCCACGCAACAAGTAATTATTATCAATAACATCTCTAATATAAATTAAAGTCGGGTTAGTGCGAACACTTATAACTCGAGATCCACTAAACAGATTGTTCCAATGTTTGATTTATTGGATTCTTCTCCGCTCCGGATAACGGTTGGTAGACCAGCGGTTACGACGCCGACTTTCGCACTGTTTCGTGCGGAGGTCGTGGGACCGAATCCCGGCCGTGTCGACCATTTTCCACTTTCACGACACAAGCATTTGCTTAGTGTGAAAGATGTCAAAAGTGTATTTGTGTTGACTTTGAGTGAGCACAGATTCATTTAAAAAAAAAAGTTGAATAAATTGATAAGAACTTATGTAAAATACAATATTAAAGTTTGTATGGAACGGGTTCGGTACCGGTACCGCCACCGACATCTGTTGGGGGAAATAGGGAGATGTCTGGTAGATAAATATTTTGATAGAAACATTCAATGTTTTCCCTATTTTTCTACCTACCTATCTTTAATAATGATTGAAATTAAAAATATCGTTTTTGATGGTACTTTTCAAGCTTTTTTATAATTTGTTCACATCTATTATTTAAAAAAAGTCGTGTTAGTGTGAACACTTATAACTCGAGATCGGCTGAACAGATTTTTATCGTGTTTAGTTTATTAGATTCTTCTTCGCTCCGGATAACATATTATAACAAATATTAAAAAATCTAAAAATGGATGGAAAATAGTATGAAATAATATAATATTAAAGTTAGTATGGAACGGGGGAGTTTTGGTGCTTATGAAATAACTGATTCATAATTAGGTACCACATAACTTTTGATTTTTTTACAAAGAGTAGTCATGTATGTTAGCTATGTTATGTTACCCAGCAATATTTTATTGACTTTTGATTGAAGGCGAGACGAAGTTCGATGGGTCAGCTAGTATAATATATTTTAGAAAAAAAATGAGTGCATTTACATACATTAGTAGGTGTTCATTGGAAAATTTCCATTGATATCAATTTTTGTACCTACGTACATCGAAAAAAATATTTTTTTTAATGAATCTGGGCTCCTCATAAGGGAAGAAAAATACCATTTAGAGATCTTTCATATTAAACAAAGCTTAATAATTATGTTGTGATGGTCGGCTCTAGAGATCAAGTCCACGATCTACAGAACAGAACGCTAGCCCACCATGCACTTGTATTCCTAAATTAAAAAAAAAACAATCAATTAAGTACATAAAATCAATAAAATTGAGATAAAACAAATATCATATAGGTACGTATTAAAACGAATCATCACAGTCAATAATTCAAAAGAAAAGATGTCGATCAATCAAAATTTGCGTCATTTTTTTCAGCGGCATGGGAGAGCTAGTGATGGAAATTCCCTAATTTTGTTAATCACAAAAGTACCTACTTTTTTCGAGCTAGCTGAGCTCTCAGTGTCAGGGGAGACCCGGATTATATATTTTTTATTTATATAATAGAGGGCTCTATTTCGCAGTCTTTGCAGATTTTTATAGCAGTGTTGGATGAATAAAAAAGGTATTCCTTAAATAATTTTACTCTCGTAATACAATATAATTTTACTCTCGTAACACTATATACCTAATAATATTATTATTGTATACAATAGTCTCTAAACAAAAAAACATGTCGGATTGGAAGTAAGTGCGTTTAAACAATCGGTGCCCGGACATCGACCCACGTTCCTCTACTTCAGGACCCTTAACAATGCGACTCAGCCAACAATAAAATAATTATTGTTTTTTAACATCGAAATTTCTATAGAAAAACTTTACCCAGATACATATAGGTAATTTATTTTTAGCCCCTAAGAATTAATCAAGTTATCTTTTTTTTTACTATTTTCAAAGTTTGAGATCCATTATTTCTTTCTATTTTCTGCGGTTTCAATTCTGTGGCAATCCACAAACGCGAACGTCTTCTCCACTGCTCCCGGTTCTTCGCTGTTCTCTTCAGTTCGATATATTATGAACTGCACTCCATGTCCTGGCATCTCTTGTTGTAAATACTCCTGAAGCGGGCGTTCTCAACCAATGGAACCCACGATCATTCCCTCCAATATCGTACCCAGTAAACTTTCCTGTCTAATAAGATACATGCCCCAGCCATCTCGCGCGTCTTCAATATTTGCTTTTCCTCCCAAATTCCCGCAAGATCTTCTCCGTTCGTAATACGTTCCCTCCAAGATATTTTTAGCATTCGTTTATAGTAGTTAGGTGGGTGCCTATTCAAATTGACACATGTCATTATCTATTTAACTAGTTTACTTAATCAATATTAGTGGTCGACCAGTGCTCGAAAACAATGACATGGATATTGGATACGTCAAATTTAAAATGTTGATATTATGTCAGGTAGGTATAATGTGTTTTCTACTATTGAAAAAAATAATAATCTATTCTAAATTTGACGCAATGAGTTTGAATATCGGCGCTTTACATTTTTAACTATGAAGTTGATCTTCTTTATGAGTAGTCTGTGGAAGTGTATGTCATTGTAATCAATAATAGATACATAACATTACAGTAGTAATGATTTTTTTTATTGATTTAATCTAATTTTATGCATATTTTTAAGAAAATATTAGCATTTGTCACCCCTTCTCTATATAAACTATAAGCGTGCGAAATTTCATATACCTTCGTCCGAGCATTTTCCGTAAAAATAGTCACAAAGTTTTTCCTTCACGTATTAATATTGTTGGATGTTAGAGATTGCTTCGGCTATAATCCCGTCATTGCCACTTGTCTATACACTATTTTTTGTACACTATTTTTAATGCTGTGGGGTTGCCGGGTTGTGGGGTTGTGGGGCTGTGGGGCTGTGGGGTTGCCGGCTAAGAATAGCACCTCTGCTCTTTTTGCTGGTTTTCCGAGCATCCTGTAAGAGGCAGGAAATCGAAAAATCAGATCGGGACCGTGAGGTTGACCACCTCACGTCTTTAAACCTCAACCGGTCAGAAAAGGCACCATAAGCCTCGGACGCCTTTGAGCGCAATGGAGAGCTCTTGGTGCCTCCCTATGCCCCTAAGTGGGGTTTAGGCCTCCTGCATTGCGGGTTGGTTTGGGGGGGGATCTGCGGCGGGCTTGATTTGTGTGGGATCGGCTTTTTGGTTTGATTGCTTCGATCGAACTAGAGGGCTGGTTTTGTGCGGGTTGGGTTTACTGCGGATTTGTCTCCTCCGGGCTGGCTTGTGCTGGGGGCCTTAAAGGGAGAATGTATGTATGTATGTATATTTTTAATATGCATAAAGTATAAAATAAATAAATAAATAAATATAAAGATTATTATTAGTATTGAATTATTGTTCTAAATTTTAATTTGGTTTTCATTGTGAATTCATATTGTTTGTTCTAGAATATTTTATATAATATATATAAAAAAATAAAACATTTTACTATCCGATACGATTACTTGTCATTCATTATTTTACGGTAGTGACTTATTGTAGTGATAAATAAACTTTATACGTCCACATTTCGAAGCTTCCAGTTTTTTCCATTATCTTTTGCCGATACCTACTCCAGATTTTAAACCCATACACAAAGTAAAAACCCCTTATTTAAAAATTTAATAATAATAATAATTTTTAAATATTGCCTATAAGACAAGATTCAAAATTAAAACCGAAACAATTAATATTTTAATAATTAAGTAAATTATTTTAGCCCTAAAGGTAAGATATTTTATATTTTTTATAGAAAATTTGTAGATGAAAGTTAAAACAACTATGCTCATACTTGGCACATAGAATTTTTTTTTTTTTTTACCCATCACGCCTTTTCGGGTAGGCAGAGAGTAAGTACGGATTTCCATTCTTTCCTATCCAAACAAACCTCTTTCGCTTCTTCCAAACGCATAACATTCCGTATACATGCTCTTCTGTTCCTTTTGCTCCTGACTTGGCCCTCCTCTAAGACTGAACCGATATGATCGGACCATATCATTCGAGGTCGACCTCGTCTGCGTGCACCCATTCTTTCAGATTTGTATATCCTTTTTGTCATTCTCTCCTCGTTCATTCTCTCTACATGCCCAAACCACCTTAATTTATTAACTTTCATTATAGTTACTACGCTAACATCCACACCACATTCCTTTCTAATATTCTCATTCCTCACCTTAACTAACATAGAATTCTAAGGTAAGACATAAAAAAAAAACAATTAAATTTCGTTCCAGTCTACGGCTCACAAAGACATGCGATTCCCAAAAACACCTAACTAACATGGATGTGCAGGAGGTAGGTACCTATCTCTATAAAAGGGGTACTAAAGAGACCACAACAACTGGATTTGCCAAGAATATTTGGCTGTGCGATCTCTTCACAATACACATAGGTGCGAGGGTCTAATAGACAGGTTCCTGTTTTTAGGGACCCATCACTGTCTCTACAGTCACCGCACTAATATTTTGCCCTTATTAACAGCAATTCAATAATAATATAATTACAATATAAATGAATGTCGGGTACTAGCGAACACTTATAACTCGAGATTGGCTGAACAGATTCTTTAGATGTTTGATTAATTGAGTTCTTCTCCGCTCCGAATAACAGAATATCTGATAAAAAGTTGAAAAATTGATAAGATATAATAAAAAAATTAATATTAAAGTTTGTATGGAACCAATTTCCTACGACGCCATCTATGAAAAAATCTAACAACAAAATTTGCACCTGCACCCTCTCATTTTCGCATACGTACATTTACCACTCTTAATCCACCGTTTCGGGCGTTTTAGAAAATTTTCATACTAAGTCATCAAAATTGAGCGCAATTTTATTATATTATCGCGTTGTTCCCGCCTGAGCTTTGAATACGAATGAAATATGGACGTTTTAGAAATATTTTAATATTATTATTTTTTTTCTGGGGGCGTGCTGCACATTATGTACATATGAACTGGTCGCCTCTGGTAAGGATCACAAGGTCCACAGGACAACGTCAGAAGGGAGCAAATCAGTCCATCATATTTTTTTCTTTATATTATTATTATTATTATTTTTAAATAAAATGAATCTGAGCTCACTCAAAGTGAACACAAATACACTCCTTGACTCTTTCACAGTAAGCTACCGAAAGCTTGTGTCGTGAAAGAGGAAGATGGTCGGCACCTGGGATCGAACCACGACGTCCGCAGTACGAAATCCGACGTTGTAACCGCTGGGTCACCACCACCTACCATTCTGCTAGAGCCAGAACTCTGTAAACTCCAAAGCCACATATTTCAATAAAGAATGCTCTAGAATCTAGATTAACCATTTGTATTCCTTAATCCAACTGGCTGCGGGATGAGATAACCTGCAATGAACTATAATCAGAGAAAGCGTCGCGGAAATAAAAACCAGAGACAAGGCATCTGCAAGGAGGTTGGACTTGATTAAGAAAGTAACAGATTTAGTCCTTTATTCGGCATTATAGGCAGCTGAGAAAAGAGAGGACTGTAGTAGTTTGGTGCTCAGAGTTGGCAACCAACGAATCATTGGTATATCTCAAGACCCTTAGTAATGAGGGAACGAAGAAGGAAGAAGGATGAGAAATAAATAATACAAAAAATGCAACACTAAAAAGCACAAAAATGTAGATTTTAGCTTTGTGGTAGAAAAATTATTGCTTCCAGGAACTGTATGCCTGGCGGGGTGAACGACCCGAAATATTTTGTGCAGTTGTGCATAGTCCTGCAACTACTCACTAATGCTTCGCTTTTTTGTACAATGCAGTCAGGCTCACCACAATGCATGGTGCTTTCTGATGGTCTTCCATGGCGGAATGATGGCGCTCGTAAATTATATTGAGGCTCATTTTAATACTATGGAAGACGATTGCTGAACACAGACGAGCATGTAACTTTTTATAAATTTCCAACTGTATAATGCAGACAACGGATTCTTTATGGCCAAGTAAACTATACAATTATTTCAGATGGAATGCAAAATAAATTGAAATAAAATAGAAAGAGAGGATGAAGCCAAGATTCTGTTTATCTTGAAATGTGAGGTTTCGAGAAAGACAGAGAATCGATGCATTTAAAATCTTTGACTCTTTCACAGTAAGCTACTTAAAGCTTGTGTCGTGAAAGAGGAAGATGGTCAGCAGCTGGGATAGAATCCACGACCTCCGCACGAAACAGTGCGAAAGCCGGCGTCGTAACCGCTAGTCTACCAACCGTTTATAATCTTAATAGGGGCTTTTTGCATGAAAAAACTTTTTTTGGCTCTTTTACTTAATTGATTTTACATTTAACATACATACATACTCCCTTTAACATAGGTAACTAAATTTTACGGTTTATTCTTTAATGAATTAAATAGTTTAGCGTACTTTTTGGGTAATTTTCTTTTGTCTGTAATATCTCTTAAAATTTTATCGATCCATAATTTAAAAAAAAAATATGGTGGTGGATTGCCAATATTAAATAAAAAAAAATACAAAACCTACACATATTTACGTATCTACGTTGGTTGTGGAAAAATATGAACATTAATCTTTACGAAAAATACAATATACCTACCTGTTAAAATTAGAATATTTACTCATCGACCATGGTAGCCTAGCGGCAAATGGCACAGATTTCAGATCAAGAGGTCCCGTGTTCGATTCCCGGTCGGGTTAGAAACTTTCAATGTGTTTTTCTCTTGAAATAATATCTACTCGGGGTTGGAATCCTGTCTCAGATTGGACGGGACCGGTTGACTGGTAGAGAATGCATCAAGCATCAAATTCCACCGGCTATGCTGACACCTATGTATAGAAGAGTGTTATTTCTTTATTTATAAATGCTAATCAAAGAAGTTTATTTCGAACTAAACTATTTCGCGAATACTGCTGTAGTTTTGCCCAAGTATTAAAATAATACTTTGGCAGTGTTATTAAAAATCTTGCTATAACGTTATTTATTTATTAATCGTATGGTCTTATATGTATGTCACATCTCATATTGTAAGTTAATACAGGATATTCTTGCAAATAAGTAGGAATACAAAAACAATCATTAAAACATTCACAAGCTTTCAGTAGCTTACTGTGAAAGAGTCAAGGAGTGTATTTGTGTTCACTTTGAGTGAGCACAGATTCATTAAAAAAAAAAAAAAACATCAAAAATAGAATGGGTCATACCATGGTCTAAGAAAAATGTAATTAATAATCCAGTTATACCACAGATCTACGGTGTAAACCATGGAATAAGCTTCGAACATCCACGTTATATCACGGTTTTAGAGATTATACCATCAGTAGGCGTAGACAAAATGCATTTGGTGATCGACTACAAACGAATTCTTCGACAAAGCATGAGTAGGAATAACATTATTAACTGTCCATTTTTTTATATTTTTACATAAGTGTCATTATTTGGTTTATATAATTGTTTACAATATATTTCAGTGGACAGTTACTTTTTTTCGCACTATACATTGGCGAAATCTTCGTTTGTAGTCGAATTTGAATTTGTATAGTATTTTCTATGGTTTATACCAGTTGAGTAATAAGGTTTTTTTTTAAATAGTACCTACTTTGGATGTTTAGGCTATCATTATATTATAATATTCCATTTGAGTATTGACCATTGTGGATACTGGTTGTTTGACAGTTGTTGTTTGGCTCTGTTGAATGATGATTGCAGTCGTCCGAGGTCTGATGACCCTGCATGCGTCTGCCAGCCGCAGCTAAATCACGAAGACGGAACAACCAAAAATACCGAAACATAAATAAAAAAGGTGCATGGTTGATTGCAGCGAAGAAACGCTAAACCGGTCGGGATTGAAATCTGACACTTATTCAACGTGCGAATAAATATGAAAATCCTCCAAAGTGAGGTATGCGAGTGGGATGTTTTGTTGTTCGGCCATAGATTGGGTTACGATTGTACCCACAAACGAAAATAATATATCGTTATTTCTATGGTGAATGCATTTTGGCAAAGTCGTGCATTTTTAGGGAGGGCACTTAGATTTTATTTTCCGGGAAAAAATATATTTAAAAAAAAAAGAGAGAAACAGGTTGAAATTCGATAAGATCGAATAGATTAAACGTTCTACACTTATTGGCTTTGTTCAAACAAAACAAAGTCAATAGGCAATAATGACGAGACATTAACAAAAATTGATATTATATGTATTCATATCCTGGCGCTGATTCCGATTTATTTTCCACGATTCTTTTCCTTTCCTATCCTAAGGTTCTTTGCTTGTGCTAGAGATGCAAAAGCCATTATTGCTATTATAGGCAATAAAGGTAAACATTAACAAAAATGGATATATTCATATCCTGGCGCCAAATACATGACAGCAGTCGCAGTCTTTAAATTTGGTTGCTCTCTTGTTTTCAATAATTTCCAACTTTTATCTCTATATCTCATTAATTATTATTAAATATGTTCTTGTTGTATGCAAGGGATTTTTTGACATGTTGAACAGGTCGAAAATTCTCATGATAAGGAGTTTCGGAGACTTAAATATCACCACCTAATGGCGAACGTTGTTAACGTAAAGTGATCACACTAAGCCAGCCTTCGAAATATTAAGACGAAGTGGTTTGTTCCATTTAAAAATCGAACTTAAGTAATGAATTGTTAGAGTCATTAGTTGTTACATATTCATTATACACTTATTTTTGTTATAATTATTTGATCTGTTTGGAGTGATTGACTCGACTGAATTTTGGACTGATGTATTACCGACCCACCCTATCACTCCACATTATCCCTTTGGTTTCAAGTTCACGTTCATTGTTTGGAGCGACATCGCTCCATTTGGCCGTGTGGAGTGATGGTGAATGAGGTAATTGTGAGGTAAGAAATAACGGATAGCTCATGGATAAGATCGACTGTCTTTCCGAAATTTTAAATAGTGATTCTTGATATAAAATTCTTTATTGTTTGATCCAAATCTATAAATTTTGTTAAAATCAGTAAGAATTAAAGTAAGAAATAATATGTATTATCTCTAAATCTTAAATAAATAAAACACTTATTTACAAAGGTGTCGGTATAGCTGGCGGAAATATTAACTATTAATGCGGAAGCATTAGCTTGGAGCATTCTCTACCAGTCAACCGGTCCCGTCCAATCTGAAACAAGATTCCAACCCCAAGTTGAAATTTCAAGTAAAAAAAAAAGACATTGAAAATTTCTGACCCGACCGGGAATCGAACCCGGGTCCTCTTGATCTGATGTCGTAGCCTTTGCCATTAAGCTACCGAAATCTGTAATAGTTAAATCTGCAAGAGAAAAAAGCCGAACGTCTATTTAAGATGGTGAGAAAATTAAAATATTTTTAGGCTGTGAGAGTTTCACCCGGAAAATGCGGCCATTACAACCCTTAAAATGATTAGTTATAATGATATGTTTATTTGATGGCAGTTGGTTGATGTGTGTAGGTATAATATAGTACTTATACTACCTACATACACACCCGTGAGATACAGCCTACTTCCTGTTAAGGTATCACTCTTTGCATCTAACTAAGGAAGCATGCACGCTGTGGGAAATACAAACAATGTGTTTTTTTAGATCTCTTTATAATATGTAAAATTTCGCTGGATAGAGGATAGTTGAGGGCTTTTGTTGTCACCCTATGTTCTATTTTGGACCGTAAAAAGTAATGTTTTGAATTTTATTAATATGTAGCTTTCTCATAGATATGTAATACTGTCTTCACTGTGAATATTGGATTCGAAATTGTATGAATATAAAATTAATTATCTAGGTATGTATTTAACCAATATAATGTATCTGTTTTAAACGATATTTAAAGGTCACATTTTGACAATCCAACAACATTTGGTAGACGTCAAACCCCAATTGAAATTAAAAAATTTGATAATTTATATTGTCAAAAGCACTAAGAAGGTTTCCTACGTCAATTCTTCTTATATTTTCTAATGTTCAACTTAATTAACTTAATGATTTTTTGATTTCATATGTACTTTCTCCTGACAATAACAAACACAACAAAAAATAATTAGCGAAATTGTTCCAGCCGTTCACGCTTGACCAAGAACTCTATTTTTGTATACATTTAGAGACTAAATGACTTAAAAAAATTAAGTTTTTTGTAACACTGTGTTTATAAAAATATGTATCTTTGTCTATTTTTCTCGCAGTTATTACTCGCATATTTTCTCACCGTTGAAAACTCCCCTTGACTTTCACGAATTTCAAACCAAATTTCGCGAAATCGGTACAGTCTTTCTCGAATCTAATGATTTGCGATCATTTTTAATACATACACCTAAGTGTATTTAAGAAAGTATTATGTATATTACCCTTATTGTTACCAGGTGTTGCTTGATAGTAAATTAATATTTATTTCAAAATGAGGCCTGAGGCTTGAATCAAGACTTGATTTATGCGTTTGGAAAGTTTAGTTTTTATTTTTTTATTTTATTTATTTATTTTATCAAAACACATTACAGAGGACAACTATACATTAAAAGTAGAAACATAATATTACGAAAGATTGAAATGATTTATTGCCAATATACCAAGATGTGGCGCTGTCTTTTAGATCGTCTCCCAAATAACCTAGTTGATCAACTTTGAAGGTTTTTTTTTTCTCATAGGGGTATTGTGTGCACCGACCCCATAGTGCTTCCCCTGCTTGCTCATGGTGTCTCTTGCATCGCACTCTGCAAGGAAGTCTTGTATTGTTCCTTTTTCTTCACACAATCTACAGGTTCCATCATTCTCGAATCCCATGTAGCTCCTTAAAGAACACCTAGGAAACCCCCTAATTCCACAGTGACCCATTACGAAAAGGCTCATGCAGCTTCTTCTGAAGTTTAAAACCACCAAACAGGTTCCTTGGATTGCCTTCAAATGCCACCATATTGGGATTTAACATAACTGTGGCTTTTCTATATAGGTATCCCTTCAACAGATATTTAACTGTAAGGAAGTTTTCTTTGCACAGAAAATTCAGCCTATTTCACACATTATATTGCTTATTTTTCGGTCACCGTCGGTCTCACATTATCGGCAGTGGCCGAAAAAAAACCTAAACCGAACTGCATAATATATATGTGAAGTTATATACCCAAGAACGCGCCAGAATCATCCGTATACAAATCTCAAGATCGCAATTGAATAGGTAGGTAGGGAGGTACATTAGTAGGTACTTCCTTGTCGTGGACGCCCGTATTTGGAGATTCCTAGAATCGGCTCGTCTCAAGAAGCCGATTTTTATTGCGCGCAGTGGTGTAACCAATTTATTGCAATTCAATAAGTAACGATCCTTACCTCACCACTCATCGTCCTCATTGCTGAGGGTCGTGGCCATCGCGAATTCTCTCTAGAACCATTGCTCTCCAGGATGTTCTGTCCGCCGCCAGATGCACGACTCTATGAAGTGTCGTCGCGTGGATATTATTTTTCCTTGCTTGATCGGTCCAGCGCATCGGTGATCTGCCTCGTGGGCTTGTACCCGGCGCTCTTCCAACCATTGCCAGCTTTTCAAGCCTGTCCTCCCCTCTACGTGCTATATTATGTACAAAGAATTTTCATATTTGTTCGAGACAGAGAGACGACAGTTGTTTAATTCATAGGTAGGTGGGTGCATGCCTACATTGCCTACCCAATTGGATAAATGTTAAAGTACTTGGTTATTATTAGTTATTGTTCTAAATTTGAATTTGTTTTTCATTGTAAGGTATTTTTGTTTTGTTCTAGAAGTTATTATTATATTCGCTCTTCATGGTGATGAAGTAATGTTGTTACATTATTTAAATAAAGTATTAAACCATTTCATAACCCGACACGATTATTTGTCCTCATTTTTTATTAAACAACAATCGCACCGTGATGCGGAGTTCTTGAAGAATTGAGATGTTCGTTCTTCTTGCTGTCCAGAGAATTCTCGGCATTCTCCGCCAGCACCACATCTCGAAAGCGTCTATTCGTTTGAACAAAAATGCATTTTTGACATCTTTCACGCTAATCAAAGGATTAGAATCCATGATCTTCAGTTCCTATGTGTACGAAAGCCGCCGAGTAATATAACTAGGCTCACAATATTTCATGATTTAAAAGTCAATCAATCAATCAAATCTCCCTTTGAACTCCACTTAGGAGTATAGGGAGGCAACAAGAGCTCTCCATTGCGCTCGATCTTGCGCAATGCTTATGAACTCCTCCCACACCAAGTCCATTTCCCTCAGCTCTGCCTCGAAGGAACGGAACACGGTATGAGAGGGTCTTCCACGTCTTCGAGACCCTGATGGGAGGAAAAATAGCGCTCTCCTCGGCCAACTGTCATTCGGCATCCTCAACACATGTCCCAGCCATGCTCATCTCCTCTCCATAATGGTGGAAGTGATGGGCCTGCGCCGGGTGCGCCGACGTATAGCGTCGTTCGTGATGCGGTGGTACCACCTGTCGTAATTCAAAATTTAAATTCAATTTTATATTCCTCCAGTATAAAAAAGTAAGGAAATAATTTGTATGAAGATTTCTTAATACACTAGATTCTCACAAGCATAGAAATTTCTGGTAAACTATCCTTGTTTACGATTAGCATTACCTTCCATATATGGTCACGTCTGCAATTCTCTTCTGCTATTGGATAAGAAATGCGGGCGAGTCCATCTTCCCTAACCAAAACGAATTTGGTCAACGCTTTTTAGGCGAATTCCCCCTGCGCGTCTCCCGCCTCCAAAAAGAGTATAATAGAGATGGTGTCCATACTGCTGGTCATTCAATTAGCATACGGGCTTGAGAATACACCTGTCCTTTGGGACTGTGTGTGCGGTTGCTCGCGCAACAGATTACCGCGCAAAATGCCTTTTGCGTATTAAATAATTTTCTTGCCATAAATAATCAACTTAAATTGTGATCTATAATCTCGGTTATTTATCGTGTCCCATTCAAATCAGTATTTGATAATTAAAATTAAACTTATTCAGATCAATTCTTAAATAATCTAACTGCTTACGGCTACGATCATAAGTACATTTCGTGTGGACAAAAGAACTTTAAATACTGTGAATAATTCCTCGTTGCTGATAAGTGACAATAATTTATTATAAAAACAGTCATATTCGATGTGTAATTTAAATAATAACATAGACATATTCTAAAATATATAAAGTTATTTAAATCAATTTTTATTGTGAACTGATAACGTGATTCTTGCAATAAACTGTGTTTCTGTGTTCGAAAACTATAACAGTCTTTTAAAAGTTCATATTACTACCTTGAATATTCGCTGTAAGCGGACTTTTCACATTTCCCAGAGAAAAGAGATAATTTTGTTACAAGTGACTTGATACATGCTCTACCGAACTCTTAAGAAAAATCTAACTGATTCTGTGACCAAGTTTTCTAACTGAGCTAGCCAAAAGGATAATAGATACTCTTGATAATTCCCAGAACAGTGAGCCACCCTTCTCTCTTGGCATAATCTTCATTTGAACTTTGTTATACAAGTGCTTCTTTCAAAGATCATCTATATTGCATGACTTCCACCTGTGGAGTCATTCGCTAAGAGACTTTACCTTAAATCTAGGTACATCTGTCTTCCCCTGCGGGGTGACTCAGAGAAGATCTACCCATAACGAGTTTACACACTACAGAGAAGTACTTGCTACAATTTTGGGCCCATTTCTAGGGCAATAGAAGATACTTTCCACCTCATTAGAGATCTACATAAGAACATGCTACAGTTGGCTCCTCAAAGGGGGCAATATAGAGAACTTCTTGCTACAGTTTGTCACCCATCCGTGTGGCTTCTTGGAGCTGTGGAATTAGAGGAGAACTTCTTGCTACACACCTTATACCCAAAATTCTCCTGAGGCACTTCGTTTCGAATTCAGATACTTTTTGTGCCTGGGCTTTAGTCAGGTTCCAGGACTCACACCCATACAGAAGAATGGGCCACACACACGCATCAAACAGTTTACATTTCGTCTCGACACTAAACGCCGACGCCTTCCATATCTTGGTCATGTTGTTGAGGGGCCACTTGCCATACCGATAAGTATCGGGAGCTCAGCCCCGAGGTCACCAGTGGGGCTAGTACGAGTTTTATCGAAAGCTAATTGCACGCAAATAAGCGCTTATTAGCGTGCAAATAGTTTTCTTAAATCAAACGATCGAATCATTCGATCATTTTAGGAGGTATGAAATTTTTTCGAAACTCTTTCGATGATCTTTTCGATATTCGATCATCGAAAACTTATACTAGGGCTACAGTGGTGGTAATGGTTGCTCCCAGGTATTTAAATTTATCCACCCGGGATTTAAAAGTACCTATTGTAAATAGTATCCGGAGATCGTGGGTTCGATTCCCGGCGCAAGCCTTTGCTTTCTGTGATAAATGTCAAAACTTTATTTATATTCACTTTAGGGTGAGACAGATTCATTGAAAAAAATATTTCTTTGTCTCGAGTTTTTATGATAACGGTAAATATTTGGGATCCTTCGGTTGAAGCGACGACACTGCCTATAACCGCACATCCCAAATAATGGTACCGCGGCCACATCTTCATGTCTCGTGTACTTGTACATCACATACCCGGCTACGCGGAGGCCCTTCATGCGGTGTGGTTGGCAGTGTCGAAACTTGTCGAAGAACAGTTATGTAGAAACCATCCTATTCGCTTACTACAGGGTGAACTTTATCTTTTGATTTTCTCGAATTAGAATGTAAACAGATCTAACTTGGAAAGAAAATGGTCCATTTATTTCTTCTGGAAATGTAGTTTAAGAAAAAAAAAATATTTTTATGAAAGTGTAATAGGAATCAAGAATATGCATAAGAAACAGTGAACAAAAATTAATAGATATTTTCATATACATATATTGCATTATTATGAGAGATCGAAATTCTAAAATCGAAGGCTTTTGTGAAATCGAATGATGTAAATTCCTGGAGAAAACGACTGAATAAATTTAAAGAAGCCGTAACGAACACTGAATATTATAATTATTATTTATTAACAGTTAAATAAGCACCACTCACCATAACAGCTTTCGCCTTTGCTATAAGTGATGGATAGGGCATATTTAAAGAATGTCGTATTCATGCTAACCAAAGGAAAATCTGGACGGAAGGAGAAGAGAAGGCAGACCCAGACTGCGTTGGAAAGACGAGGTCAAGAGGGGCAGAAAAGCCTCTGCAACAGCGTTAAAAGGTGGCCAAGAGCCGGGTAATAAAGACAGATCATCTGAAGAAAGTCTAAATCTGATTTTTCAAATTCAAAAAAGACAGAACGCTAAAATATTGAGACGTACTTATCTAATTCCTAGCCGAAAATCCTAAAACTATCTCTAAATGAATTTTATTCGTAGGAAAATTGTAATGAATGTGTTGAGAGTTTCAGTGATAATAAAAACTCTCAGAGCGAGAAACACTAGGATAAAAGAAATATTATGCGTCGTCGAAGAAATAGTAAGATGGGGAAAGCAACGAAGAAGATTCTGGTTTGAACATGCGAGGAAATTGGACTCATCCAGACTGCCTCACCTGGAATTGCTTGGTAAACCCCATGGAAGACCCCTCTTAGACAGACCACCAAAGAGGTGTAAAGATTACCGGGAATAGACCTCGTAAGATGTCAACCATACTTCTTGAATAACAGGTTATAAGGCCTAAAGAAAGAGAAGAAGAAAAAAGTGTAACGAGTATGGCAATATAATACATTTTGAATAAAAGAACTAACCTGGAACCAAAACGATATAAGAAAGATAAGAAGAAATGGATGTAAGAGGTAAGCCAATAGAATACATTTTGAAAAGAGAACTAACCTGGAACCAAAAATATATAAAAAGAAATGGATGTAAGGAGTAAGCCATAGAATACATTTTGAAAAGAGAACTAACCTGGAACCAAAAATATATAAAAAGAAATGGATGTAAGGAGTAAGCCAATAGAATACATTTTGAAAAAAGAACTAATCTGGAACCAAAACTATATAAAGAAAGATAATTGAGTGGGCCAATAGATTACATTTTGAAAAAAGAAATAACCTGGATCCAAAACGATATATCACCCTGTGCTCGTAGACACCTAACCACAAAACAACTACGTACTAAATTCCTACCGCAGATCTTCGCTCTGGTCTTGTATTTTGGTCTCGTGAGCCATCAAGATTTCACATCGCACGATGTTCGTTTCACTTCTTTCGGTAACAGCTATGCCAAGGATTTGGCAAAGAAGGTCAAAATTCCTAATTTATCATTCTTAGCTTTCCAAAATTTCTAACTTCCTTCTGCTGTATTGCGTGTTTTAGAGATCCTGCTTTGATTTTTGTGAAGAGTTTTTACAGCAATCGTCTTTCTAAAAAAATACTTCCTTGCAGTCCTAAAAAAGTAGAGGAACATAAAGCGAAAGATGATGTATAATTGTATAAAATTTGGCAAGAAATCAAACACAACACAATTCGCCATTATTTTCCTCATTACAAATTTCTGAGTCTTTTGTCATTTCATAGTTTCTTATTTTTATACTAACTCATGAAAAGGATTCTCAGTCTCAGGCAGCATCTTGAAACAGTTCTTCTACGCTTCTCATTTCTGCTAATTTGTCCAAACTCTAGAGTAATACCTACTAGATTTGTTGTCAAAATCTATAACATCCTCTGTCTTGCCCCTGATTATTCGATCGAGTAGATGGAACTCTGCTATCTATGTTCTTGACCCAAGTAGAAGAATTTTTAACAATTTACTTTCAACAGTGGGTATAAACGCAGGTAGCCCTCAGAAAAGGTGATGGGTGTGAACTGTATTTAGAAGAGGGATTGTGTGACGTACCTGGTATGCTGGTAAACGGATGTCTTCAGACCGGCCGGTTCTGTAATTTTTCTTCTGCAATCTCTATTAATAGTTTTTCACCGAACAACACAATTTTGTTCACAACACGTAACACACAGTACTCAACAGTACTCTTTTTCCAACAAAAATAAGACAACTCAACTTTCACAATGAAAACAAAAAACGTTCCATTTTCAAAAATCCATGTAATAATTTTATAATAGACAATAATTCCAAATAAATATTATGTAGGTCACACACAGTAGGACAGAGGTAGGAACTAGGAAATAGGTAGGAACTTAGAAAAGGAGGGATTTGCGTCTACAGTGGGTCTTTTCCCAACTATAGTTACGCAGAGCATGATCTGTCCACGGTATCCATAGCATTCTGTAATACGGGCATATTTCAAATTATTTGAAGCCGTTCATGCTCTTTTTGAAAATTTTATATGGTTGAATGGGATTGAAAGTGTTCGAGCCATGCTGTAGTAAGAAATTGAGTCCTTGCCACATTTTTCCGTTGCGAAAAAACATCAGGGTAAAATGGAGGAAAGAAGAAATTTGGGGCAGAAGAGTGTCACCCGACGAAAGACTCTTAGAAAGTTATTTGATAAGTGAGCTTCGTCAAATGGCAGGACCCACAGCCGTTGATTAAATAGGCATAGATAGATAGAACTAAAGTTTTTATTTCTTTCTTGCAGCTCAAATCTGCGGAATCCGGATTCTCCACAAGGAACGGAGAGTCCAAAGAGATGACTGGTAACAGCACAAGTCCCACGCAGAATCAGCCAGCCAACGGATCCATCATCACCATGACCTTGAAGAATAATCATCTCATTGTGGAGACCGAAGTTAGAGATGTGAGTATAATTAATAAATTTCGTATTTCACTAAATTTTACATCATCCAATCTTCAAGTGACCTTTTCACCCATATTTTGTTTCTTTCATCATGCCATATTTGATTTATGATTCTGATTAATAATTACCTCTCATGTTTCGCAGGAGCAAAAAAAAAACAAGGGGTCTCAAATCAGACCACATGACTTTATTCGTCCCGTTCTATTACTACATTATTTTTCAATGCTGTCCCTTTGGTTTTATTGTTCCTCTTTTGTTTCAAAAAATGTAACTCTTCTCTGGCTTTGTTTTCAATTTACCTTTTTTTAAAGACTTGGGTGAAAGAATCAATGAAATTAAAAAAAAATTCAGATATATGGCAGAATGGATTATTCATCATAAAATTGTATCACTTAGCTATATACCTACCTTGTCATTTTTTTATATTTTTATTGTTTAAAAGAGGCACTGTTTAAGCATGACAGTAAAACTATTTGCGCCAAAGAGTGTTTACAAAAAAAAAGTATACAAAAAATGGAATTATTGGAAGTGTCTTACAAGGCAAAAGAATATAGCTGTTGCTGTTAAGATATAAAAATTAAAAAAAAAAACACTTTTGTTTTCAGGATATTATTCAAGGATCCCGGGAGACCAAGATGAAATATTCTTCCAATAATGACGGCGTTTTTGTAGTAGAAGTTCAGCAGAGCAACAGTCATCCGATGGCACACGGGTCTCCTGAGAGGAGAGCGCTGGTCCACCACTCCCCAATCACCAATATGCCCACTAGTATCGCCGAAGAATCACAAGAGAGCCTCGACTCCCTACCGCCCCCATCCTCCAAACAAACCTTCGGGAGTACGAACACAGGTTTGAGCACGTCCGATTTGAGTCTTTCCTCCTCCGGATCACACAATCCTAGTTACGCATACGGGAATCAAACGGGATACGAACAAGGTCAATACGGTTATCCCATATACGCGGGATACGTACCACCTCCAGTTTCAGGCATTCCCTGCGAGACTTCCAGGGAGCCGCTGATCGCCAAAACTCCATCAGACAATGATAAACCAGTCGTGACTGCTGCGATTTTCAAGCAAGATTCCATTATAAGTTTAGAGGATTCCGTTAAACCTGGAGAGTATAACATTGAAGGATCTACAGACGGACCCTTACTGTCTGATATCCAAGCTAGAGAACTCAGCTTGCACAAGCTTCAAGATAAACTAATGGAAGGAGGAAATAAGCATAAGCTCATAGCCAACTGCGACAGTCTACCAGTTTCAGACACGGAAGATGATAAAATACAAGAACAACAAAGACAGTTGGGTAACGGACAGAAAGAACAGACTGTGGTAGAAATCAATCATGATAAATCTGGTCATCCTTTCAATAGAGCAGATAGTCTTCCCCCTAGACTCACCCATGAAGTGGCAACGACTGAAGCATCACCGAATAAGAACAAAGAAGAAAACTTTGATATTATCGAAGAAGAATGTAGTTTGGACTGTTACCCAGGAGATATCGCTTCAGGATCTCCTCTTCTCTGCCATTCTGCCGGGATAGCGGCGGCGAATGCGAGACACAAACGCGCTTCGTTGCCCATCATCACTCCCGATCTATACTCATCCATCAAGCAAACGACTAAAAGCATTCTTCCGAGTCTATCTCCGAAATTCGAAAAGTTCAATAACGAAAGCTCACCAATGGACAGCTGTGATCGACAAGGGTGCACTCCCCTGATAACGGTGACGGAAGAAGTGGATGGTTGCGAGACTGAGGGCACACAAGAGTAAAACCAACATCCGAAACAAAACCACGGGAAAAACGACATATAATTATTTAATGACTAAAATATTGACATTTCTAAACTTTTATTAGAACGTAAGACATATTAGATATATTGTTAAGAGAAATTCAACCCTTTGAATGGTTATGTGATTTTTTATTCATTACAAATCAAAGCCATCCCTAGAAATAGTGATATGATAATATGTATAATATGTATATTATTGTTTATTGTTGTACTACCTACTTATATATAATTTTACATACCTACGTAATCCACTATAGCGTATAATTTGATGAAATTGAAAAAAAAATTAAAGTCAAATTATTTTTAATAATGCAATTATAATGATGGCCAAATCATCCCCCTTGTAGGTACCTAGATGAAATGGAAAAAATGAATTACTATCTGTACAAAACCTGATCACCAAAAAACCAAATCCAGAACAAACTATTGTGTTCTTCTTTATGATTTAATTTAATATTGTTGCTAAATTAATGTAAAGTTGTATTAACATGTTAAATTTAATATTAATTAAAACATGTTTTGATTAATTTTTTTAATTATTTTTTTATTGTAGGTAGGTATCTACTGTTAAATTTATCGTAAATTTTAGCTATTATTGATAGGAAAATTTAACTATTCTTTATTGTAAAAATTATTTATTCTTTATGAAGAATCAAGCCAAATATCGATTTTTACGCTTGTTATGTTTGAATTTTTTTTTTAAATATATAATAGATAATAATATTCTGGTAAAATTAGACCCGTAAAAATTTCGACAGTTTGTTAAAAGCAACACCACCTATATAAGAAGGCCTTAGCGCTACGTCACAGCGTGAGGCCCAGCATTCACTCTTCTATACCTGTATGTACTTACCTGTACGCTATGATATCTGTCTATACGCCGGCAGCCGTGACGCGGGAGGCCAAAAATGGCCGCCAGCACTATGGCCTTCTTATATAGGTGGTGTTGGTTAAAAGTAAATAAAAATGGACTAAATAGAATTTTTGTGTTTAAAGAATGCACAAGGCCCTACTAATTTAAAACATATGTATGTATTTTTTTTTTTTTTTTTTTTTTTATTAATTATTGGCATTGCGTCCAACCAGGGACGATTTGTGCCATGATCAATCTTATACATACATAGATACATTAAAATTCATTCAAAACAGTCTCAGAATGAAAAATTAGCCAAAAACAATCACATATGTATGTAGGTATATAAAAGAAGAGGTCAAAATAGTTTAATTTTTTTCACATCACTTTGTGCAAGTATACCATACAAAAATAACTAAAGATACTCAAAGAAATTAAAAAAAAATATGCTCCCCTTTTTTCTACCTTTTGTTCATTAAAAGTATTCTCGAAATAGGTATATATTTTTTAATAGAGATCTCAATTTAAAATTTCAAAATAATAAAATATGCACTATTTTGTCTGTAAAATTTCTCTCACTTTAGATATTATTATACCTACCTACATAGATAGTGAAGTTTGAAACTATTGTACTAGACTAAACTAAAGCCTGTCTTCTCTTTTAAAAAAAATCTACCTACGCAATTTATAATTATGTGCCAACATAGAGGTCTGAAAGTGAATAAGTATTTTCAGATATTTCGTTTTTTTTCACGTGTTAAAAATATTTATATACTGAAGTGTAGAATAGAGATAGCGAGAGCCGCGTTTAATAACACGAGCTCACTCTTCTGCGATGATAATATTAATTTAAAACTAAGGCAAAGAGTGGTCAAATGCTATGTTTGGTCCAAATTACTATGTGGTGTGGAAACATGGACCCTTAAAGTCAATAATATGATGAACCGTATAGAGGCATTTGAAATGTGGCTCCACCGCAGAATGCTCCGTATTCTGTGGACCGATATGGTGACTAACACAGAGGTGTTGCGAAGAGCTGGTCTTGAGATGGAATTGTTAACCAGCGTCAAGAAAAGGAAAATGTCCTACCTGGGACACATACTTCGCAACACCAAGTACAAGCTGCTTCACCTAATAATGAAGGGGAAAATAGATGGAAGTCGAGGTGTGGGTAGACGGCAGATGTCCTGGCTGAGAAACATCAGACAGTGGACCGGAATCCAGCGAGTGGAGGAACTGTAGGGCTATTCTCGTAATCAATCGCTTTTAAAAATCACTTAACGATAAGATTAAGACACGATCGCAAGCAGTCGTATTCACAAAACTATCGAATCCAATCTTAATTCTATGCTGAACTGGATCATTTTCATACTGATATTTCAAACATAACGAATTTTTAAGATATCTACTAGATATCTTGTTTTGTGAATACCAATCCGCCATTTTATGATTGTCAATCAAGATAAGAGCGTATTAAGATCGCTACGAGAATAAGGGCACTGTTTCGGTTAGCCCATCAGGACAGAGAAGCCTACGCCATAGTGGTAGCTGATGTCGGGGGGTCCTGACATGGCACTTGAAGAAGAAGAAAATACTGACTAGTTTCGTATGAACACATCCTACCACAGACTAGGAAACTTGTCTCTATGCCTCTTGTGCACACAAAATTAGCGATGACATTAAAACATACGAAAAACGAATAAAAATAATTAAATTTTATTTAGGTATTCTTTATTATCCCTCAACAGGTCATTACCGATAAATTTATGGTAATTTATTGTTTATTAAGTTTGTTTATTAAGACAGACATTATTTTGTGGTTCTCACTATGAATATTCAATTAGAAAGTGTATAATGATAAATTAATTAACTTTGAACCATTATAATTACGACTGATGCATCTGTTTTAAACCACATATTTTCCGTTCATATTCTGTCAATCGCATCAACCATCAAACAACAACTGACAGTCTCTGTCAAAATCAAATTTACTTTCACTAATAATAATTGTAAAAAGCACTAAAATATGTTCGGCGGAATATTCTCATTTTTTTTTCTGGAAAAATGGATATAGTCCTGGCGCCAAATACATGACAGCAGTCACAATTTTCAAATTTGGTTGCTCTCTTGTTCTCAATAATTTCCAACTTTTATCTCTATATTTCTTTTATTATTAAATTTCTACTTGTTGCATACATGAGATTTTTTGACATGTTGAGAAATCTCATGATTAGGAGTTTCGGAGATAAACATTACCACCCAATGGCGAACGTTGTTAACGTAAAGTGATCACACTAAGCCAGCCTTCGAAATAACAGTAGAAGACGGTCGTAAGCCCGTAGTGGTTTGTTCCATTTAAAAATCGAACATGAGTAATGAATTGTTAGTTATTAGTTGTTATTTTTTCTGTAAGATCTAGTCCTGAAAAAAGGTCACAAGAATCTAGACATAATTAGAACGTTGTGCACCAACAAAGCCAATAGGCAATAAATATGAGACAGTAAAAAAATGGATATAGTCATATCCTGGCGCCAAACACATGACAGCAGTCGCAGTCTTTAAATTCGGTTGCTCTCTTGTTCTCAATAATTTCCAACGTTTATAATATATTTGAATGTTTAAAAAACATTTCTGAAAATTTTAAAGAAATTCTATCAAAAATCTGTGTACCAATGTTTTGAAACTCTATGGTTGTCAAGTAAATAAAAATTGTTGCGTTATGGGATTTTCATAGATGGCGTTGTTGTCAGTAAATCCATTCCTTAGTAACTTTAACGTTATATTTTACATCATTTGCTATCCATTTTTCGAATTTTTATTAATTATTATTCTATTATCCGGAGCGGAGAACAATCCAATAAACCAAGTATCATAAAAATCTGTTCAGCCGATCTCGAGTTATAGAGTTTTCGGACTAACCCTACATTCTTTTATATTATAGATAGTGGTAAAAGATTTTAGAGATTACAATGACAATATGTTATACTATTCTTCATTAATTTTGGTTCTTAGAAAATGTATGTACACAATTTTATCACACTTTTAAAATTCTTACATTTAGTGTTTTTTCAGAGAGTTGGGCCTAAAACTTCTTCATAAAATTCGCACTTTTAACTATCATAATAATGTAGATTTGGTCTTAATGGCGCAATCTTGATTTCCATATACCATATACCGTGCATGTTTGAATTTTATACCTACGGTTGCAAAACCAATGAAAAAAAAACTCTGAACGTTGTAAGTGTAATATTTTTCTTTTAGAAAATAAATGTAATAATATTGTCTTATTTGTAGAAAAATAATGCAAAGATTGTTTTTTTTTCTAACTTAGTGATTAAGTTTAATTAATAATTAAACCAACAATTCGTTTTATAACCATTAATAAAAAAAAATCAGAAAAGTGTATTTTTATTACAAAATATTATATTCCATAAAAATTATAAAAAAAATATTTTTAACACTCACGCACCCATTTTTAACTATTATTATTTATTGTATTGTTAAATAATAATATAAATATTATCAAAATTATTTAGGTTTAATGTAGGTAAATTTAATATATATGTAATGAAAAAAAATAATGTTGGTTATTTAAAAAATTAAATTAATAGTTAGATTCATAATCAATGTCAATATGATTTAATGCCTTTTAACGCCTCTTATGTTTTAATAAATTAATGAATATATATTAATTAATTATTAAATATGCTGTGTTATTAATAATTATAAAATAATTGTATTTTAAATTTGTTTTCATGTATCCAAAGAATACATAAGTATCGAATAAGTGAAATATTATTTTCGTGTTTTATTTTCTATATTTAAATATGTAGGTATTGTTATTCTTTTCTCGGGATTCAAAGGCCTATATTTTATTGTTTTTGAGGCCTATTAAGATAAAGTTTTTCAACAAAATTAAGAAATATTTATTATTTTTTTATTTTATAAAACAATTTGAATATAACGTAACGTCGTTTATTAAACGTATTTATTCTGTTTAAATATAAGTATTATTTTTTTTAGAATTTGAAATTATTAAAAATATATTCTATTAATTTTTTTCGAAATATTTTTGTTAAGAACACTGCCAAAAATGATGCCAAATTATTTATAAAAAAAGATAAAACAAATTTTAGAAATACAACCTATAACTATATTTCATATATTTGAACTTTTTGATTGTATGCATATCGAAATATTCAAACAAAAATATTTTAGTTTTTATCACAGTGTTTAATATCACTTGAAGAAATTGCTACGGCAAAAATATTGTGAATGCGATTTTCTAACACTTCTCCTTATAGCTATTTATTTATTTTTATTATCTGGGGTAAGTGTAGGTGCACATATTTTGTATACCGTGGACGATAATTCACTTATTTCATAGATTAAATTTTTTTATTCAAGAATATGTGTCAGAAACCACTGCGTAATTATCATGAATTCTAAATGTTTCGTTTTGTAGTTATCTATTTATTGATTGATTGATGATTGATCACGTAGAAAATATAATATAATTTAGTATTTAAATAAATTATAACTTATGTATCTATGTATGTATTGAAAGTTAACTAATAAATTAATAATAATATACTGATTATTTTAACGAAATATAATATAAACATAAGGAAGCTATTGATTTGAAAATAATTTTATTGATATTATATTTTGTTAATAGCTAAAAATGATTATTATTAAATAATTATTCTTTATTAAGTAATATTATGTAATAAAAATATAATTTTATTCATAATAAACTGTATATTAACGATATTTTTTTTATTTGATCGTTTTGAGCTGAAGACGTTGACTTTTATAGAAATAGAAATTCCTTTCACAGATTTGTGTTTCTGAGTTGGAAGATGATGCTCCGGCCGTATTCCTTATCTTTCAAGACACAATCCCAAAATTGGTCTGCATCAAGCATAGAGATAAGATCTTTACGAAGAATATAGGAAAAGATTCTGTGGGTTATGCAAAGGAATGAGAATATTAGAAAAGAATGTGGTTTGGAAGTTAGTGTTGTGAGAAAGATGAAAGTTAATAAGTTGGGATGGTTTGGATGTGATGAAAAAATGGATTCTTACAAGATGAAAAAATATTGGGAGAAAAGTGTAAGAAGGCGTGTTTGATTGAGAATGTTGTGGATTGGACATTGGACACGTTGATTTCTTCCTCTTAGAAGGCCAGGTCAGAGGTAAAAGGATTTTTTTTTTTAATTTATTGACAAGAAAATTTGTACAAATAATTTTAAATAGGAAAATGCCTTATCCCTTACGGGATTTTTGGCTGTTCTGAATACAGGTATTATACACTTAAAAATAACTTATACACTATACATAAAGAATTTACTCAATAATAAAGAATAAAGTCCGGACCCTCCGGCAAATCAGATCAGCCAGCCAACTTTTTTATGTAATATATAACCTTTAATTTTATTTTTAAACATGGCCATGGCTTTGCATTCCTTAATGCCCGATGGTACCGGGTTCCAAATTTTAGGTATAATAATGTCATCCGTTCGTCTACCATAGTCATTGTGGAAGTTAGAAGTTTGTAGTTGATTGTTTTTTGTCTCGTCAGTCTGTCATGTGTCAACAAGTATTTGTCTTTTGGTGAATTGTCTGTTTCTGTCAGTAAGTTTAATAGGATTCTCTGTTGGATTGGTTGTTCCAGAAAGTAACATTATGTTGGTAGTAGAAGCGAAGGAAGTTTTCTTGAATAAGAAAGAACTCTCTCCTCTACCTTTCAAAGTGAACTCAATAATTACGTTCTTGAAAATATCTCAAATTTAAAGAAAAATTACTCAAATTTACTTTTTATGAAAATATATAATGCTTTTCAAGAAAAAAATATTATTTCAAAATTAAATTATTTTCACCGCCATCTGTGTGAAAACATTCAAAACATTAACTCCCCGCTGAAAGTAAAAATGGAAAATTGTGAAAACGTTTTCATAATTTCCCGTCAGATGGCTGACGGCAAAGAGTCATACACGTGCCGCAGAAGTGCGTGTACCAGGCCGAGAGGGTGGGTTTACTACTAGATATATTGTTTTGATTAATTTAGGGCATATTCTGATATTGTTGCTTCAAGAAAATTAATGGAAATCTTAATTGTTTTTCACCTTTAATAAACTGCCGATTATGATAAATTGTTGTATTTTATAACTTAAAATTGTATGAAATTTACGATTATTTAATCACTGTTTACGTGTGTGTAGCTTATTTGACACACATGCGCTGAAATATATTGTAGGTTTGCTTGTTAGTGGTTAGTATAGAAGTGAAACTATCGCCAATAGTTTCAGACAAGAACGAAACCTGAAAATGTGTGTATGAAACGTTTGTTTATTAAGACATAAGAAACCGAGTTTTTTTTTATAAATGATTTGATTCAAATGCTAAGTAGGTATAATTTCAGGTTATTTAAATATTATTTTCAATTAATTATATACTTTAACGAACACGTAGAAAGAGTGTTGAAAGAAATTGAGAAGCTGTCAGAGGATAGTAAAAATCGCTTGATAGGAAAGAATGAAGGTTTGTTGTCTAGACCTACTCTTTTCAAGATGCAATATGATAGGTAAAAGTATCCTTAGACCATAATATTTGCATTATTTGTAAACATGTCTTTATGTTCTCAAAAGATGTTGTATTTTTTCATTTAGGTACTTGTAATTGTGCTTCAAAACATTATTCTATTTTCGTCCGTGTATAGGTACGTTTCACTTTCATACATCATCGATTCATCGATGGTAACAGGATTGCGTTATGCACTAGTTTTTTTTTAGCTTGTAGTGAGACGTTGTTGTTTCTCATAATAGGTATTTTATTAGAAGATGGTCGTAAGCCCGTAGTGGTTTGTTCCATTTAAAATCGAACATTAGTAATGAATTGTTAGAGTTATTAGTTGTTATTTTTTCTTTAAGATCTAGTCCTGAAAAAAGGTCACAAGAATCTAGACATAATTAGAACGTTGTGTACCAAAAAGCTAATAGGCAATAAAGATGAGACATTAACAAAAATGGATATAGTCATATCCTGGCGCCAAATACATGACAACAGTCGCAGTCTTTAAATTTGGTTGCTCTCTTGTTCTTAATAATATCCAACTTTTATCTCTATATTTCATTCATTTTTAAATTTCTACTTGTTACATACATGAGATTTTTCGACATGTTGAACATTTTGAGAATTCTCACGATTAAGAGTTTCGGAGACAAACATTACCACCTAATGGCGAACGTTTGTTATCGAAATAACAGTAGAAGACGGTCGTAAGCCCGTAGAGGTTTGTTCCATTTAAAAATCGAACATTAGTAATGAATTGTTAGAGTCATTAGTTGTTATGTTCTCTTCATAATCAATGTATTCAATATAGATAAACGTTATTGTCGACCTAGCCTTCAGTCTTCAATCATTGCATTACATTAAGGTGCTAGAAGCGCCATCTCCTTATAAAATACGTTAATTAAAATGAAGCCTTTTTTCTTCTGTAAGTTAAGCATTCATTCTGTCCCAATTTTTTCTTTTTATTTTAATCTGTTTAAAAAGACTTACACGAAATTCTGTAAAAAAACTTGTGTTTCAATGTTTTGTAACTCTATATAGTTCTGTGTAAATAAACATTGTGTTTTTCAAGGAATTCCTCACAGGTGACGTAAATATCACGAAAAAAACCGTTTCATACTAACGATGTTTTTATAGTTATTGTGTTTTCCAGAGCGGAGACGAATCCAACAACCCAAACATCATAAAAATCGATTCAGCCGTTCTGGGGTTATATGGTATAGTTTATTAAATTTAGATTAAATTGATTCATATTATAAGGGATGATAAAATTATGATTGAACAATGAGCTTGTGAAGCAGAAAATGAAAAATGGATATATAATATACTTACATACCTTTAGAACCATTCAGTTGTATAAAACAAAGTGACGTATGTGCACATAATATTATGTACGTACTTAATTGTGTTTATATAGCACATTACCTATCTATTTACGTATCTACTGAATTACGTTTTGTACACCGATGTTTATATATGAGTAGAATGTAATGGTGTATATAATTGTGTGTACATACGTATTATTATTGTGTGGGGATGACAAAAAACATGGAAAAAGTAAATACATAGACGGGGTAAATTAAACATTTCGTAGCGGATGTGGGATTATGTGAGGTATAACGGGAGGAGGGGGTGTCTCTCCCTAATTTGTACCCCGTCCTCCCCTTAGGAGGGGGGGGAGTTATAGTAAATATAATATGGATCAGGGGGGGGGGGTGTTGCGGCCGTGGAGGAGGCTGGGAGGTTGTTCGGTACAATTGGCAAAAATATAATAATCTTGTATGTGTTAGAACAGTATTTTTGTATATAATTAATGTTTCGGAGTACCAAACTATTGATCATTCGCTGCGTCAACGTTTCAATAGGCTGTGCTGTGTTTCAGCAGCTGAAAGTCCCGTGACCATGGGGCAGACTTGCAAAATAATTCAAATAAACTGTATAGACAATTTTATGATATGCCTTGACTTGTGATTTGTGTTGGCTTGTATTGTTCTTCAAAAAATTATTTGCTCAAACATTTTTTTCAGAGACTACATCAGTTTCCATTGTCAATTTTTTTTGACTCAATACAAAACTAAGGCTACTTAATCCACGTTCGCTCCCCAGGTGGAGCATGTGGTCGCCACAAAGCCTCGCGAAGCATATTCTCTATCCTGGGATCCAGGGTGTCATTCCAATTCAAGCCGGTATCCCGAAGGTATTCATAGTAAGCTCTCTTGATGATGAGTCTAGGTCTGCCACGTCTTCTTGTACCATCCGGTGTATAGAATAAGCTCCCATTAATAATCTATGGAATCGGAGGACATACGTAGAACATGGCCGAGCCAGCTCAGTCTACGATTCAGGATATCCGTTCTCACTGTAGGTTGCATCGTTCGTGATCGGACGGATTCATTTGTTATAAAGTCAAACCATCTTATCCCTAGGATTCATCTAAGAAATACAACTAGCTTACAATAAAAACAAGGATTAAATTATACATAATGAAATAGAGAGTGGGAGTAAAAAGAGCTACAATATAAAAAGGGGCAACAGTTAAAAGGCAAAAAAAAAACAACAAAACAGAACATCAAAAAGGAACAACAAATACAATAAATTTCAAGTGCCCCAATCATAGGCGTCTTTCGCATATGTACAATTTAGGACCAAGCATGAAATAGTTGGGAGATGGTAGGTATAAAAATTTACTACGAAAGAGGCATTGTTGAATCTTAATTGCCAAGGTAATTGAAAATGTTATTTTGATGAGATATACGATGCTAAACCATCACTATCAGCATTGTAGAGAGGAGATGGACGTGACTGTGACATATGTTAAGGATACCGAATGACTGTTAGCCGAGGAAAGCGCTTTTCTACCTCTCATCAGGATCTCGAAGAAGAGGAATTTTTACACATTTTGAGCCGATTGAAACTCCATTCGACCCAACTGTAGGTCCAAAGAAGCAAAAAACAAGGTACACAAGTTGACAATCCACTAAAGGAGGCTTTGGTGTGGGCGAGGTTAAGTATATTTCATCTGTTTTGTGTGCAGGACTTTTGTGTTTGTGTGTATCACAATATTGTCCTCGTACACACAAAACGCACAACCTCGTAGCTTCAGATAACAACTGTATAGAGGTGCGTGTAGTTCTACGTCGACGTAGACGTGTCATAAAATCAAACGGAAGCTGTTATTTTTTTAGATTGTTTACAAAATGAACTGAAATCACAGTGAATCATATTTTTGTTTTACTTTTAACAAAGTTCAAACTATTTTCACTCAATCTTGAAAAGATACAAATTTTAATCCTCAGACGTAAATTAGACTGTCACGATGTTAAAAGCATTCAAGTCCTATTAACAAAATCGACAGCAAAAATCTGTTGAAGTAAATAATAACAGATGAAATGTGGTGTACCACAAGGCTCTATACTTGGGACATTGTTATTTGTTATTTACGTTAATGATTTCCCTCAATCTTTGCCTCAACTGACGAAGTTTTAATGCTAGCTGAGACTATGTACATTGATTCTGAAGACTAATGGAAATACAACAGAAGGTGTGGAAAATACATTGCATGAGATAGTGGAACTAGTGGTTTCTTGATATTTCATCAGACTTTAATAGTAAATAATTTATTTATTTAAATATATATGTGTGTGTGTGTGTGTGTGACTGTCAGCGAAGTAGACTTTCCATGGTGTTGTATTGTCTATGGATTGTCCATTTTTTTTCTATCTTTGTGTTAATTTTATTTTAGTTTAAAAGAGAAAAAATATGTTTATAATATATTGTTGTTCTTTTGTATTGTATGTGCATTGCTCACCGCAAAGGATTACTCTGTAATGGTGAGCAGTGCTTAATTTTGACAGAAAATAAATAAATAATAAATAATTTAGTTTTGTGATGGATAAAAATTTAGGTATACCTACACGAAAAACATGACGAAATAATATCTCCAGGTATTAATGTAATGATAATGAACTGTCTTTGTGAACTTTGGTTTACCATTAAAATTTCGCCATTTTTTATATATAAGAATTATTTTATCACCTATTATAAAAAAAATAAGTAGAAATAAACAGGATATTATTGGAAACAGCCGCAAAATCAGTAACAGATAAAAATAACCATAGATAACGAATAGCTCTTCTGTTACATGCTATAAGTTTTATTGATTTAAGGAAGACATCTGCTGGGAATGGGGAAAACTAATTTTTTTTGCCGCAACTGCTAATAAGTATATTATGGCACCAGATTATAAACTATTTTAATCTGTCTTTACATAAATGTTCCAAACATTTTTGTCCCTTAGAAGTGGTGTTATAAAAAGTAGCAAGTCTTTTCACTGCTACCATCTTCTGTCCTTGAACATTACGATTCAACCTATTATTTATCACTTCCTGTTACTTTTTAATATTTTATTTCACACTTCATACCACCAACACACATAAAAAAACATCTCTCTCACACACACACACATAAACACAAACACCGATATTAATGTATACGCATCACAAACAGATAATAATACAGTCAAACGCAAATCTACGAATACAAATACACACCAACCTTGTGTTCGGTATATTTAATTTACGGATTTTAAGTACAATTTTGGAGGCTGTGGTCTAGTGAAAGGAAGTTTGATTTTTGTTATTTTGATCTCTATACCATATAAAAACGGAGCCCAGATCCCTTAGTCATCGCATCATGCGTGAACTGCAAGACCGATTTCGCTCATTCTTTTTTTTTTGTATTTGTCATTGTCTCTAAAAGGTTTTTGAAAGACGCTTTCGCTCATGCACCTTTCGACTGCATCTGCCGTGTTGCTCGACCTCTCATAGCCGAGCCACCGAGGCAGCATACTATTCCGTGGCAGAATAATCATCTAACAGACATCCCAGATGTCCCCAGACACGCATAATAAGGAAACAATACACAGGGAATCTATATATACAATATGTTGGCCCCCGCCCCGGCTCTTCAGAGACAAATCAGACCTTTATTGGCTGTCCGAGACGGGATGCACAACAATATCACAAATCAATAAACATCACTTAACCTATGCATATGATCAGATCAACAGGTTGGGGGCACGAGGTCGAATTCACGGGTCAATCACGAACCCGGCGTCCCGCGCTAGTAAGAAAGCGTCGGTCTTCGCAGACTGACATACACACTCCGCGGTCGTCATAAGTTAGAAGACCCCGTGCTCTCATACCTACCTAATAGGTTTAAATCAACATCGCAGGCAATGTTCACATATCAGTTAAATCACAAAAGTCTAGGACATTCACAAGTTGTCTGCAACCTCCTGGCGTTCGGCACAATTACATATTTTTATGACAAAATAACTAGAAAAAAATACTTTGAATAACTTTTATCATGAGCGAAATGTGTTGTTTGAACTTTCTATCTCTAAACTACGGATGAATGTCATGACCTTCAATACAACGTAAGAACAGTGTTTGGTGTACGTAAAGCGGGGTCGGGTGGTAGATGTTTGTTTATTAGTGTTCCCGTACTGCTAATAACATCATGACGCAGGCTCTAGCAGGCCTAGCTGTGTACTAGTACTACACGCGTACTACGCCGTAGCACTGCGCCGCACCATCTACGCTACACCCAGCAAGGTGGGCGTGTATCCATACTCTCTACACCCATCCAAAGGCGGCGATACACTACACGCTTTCAACATCCGGCGACGGTTTGGTTAACCTTCGATATTTTTTCTCTTCTTAGAAAATTACAGTTTAAACATAAAAATAAAATGTCTCCTTATACACGGTGTTACATTGGTAGAAGGTACATAATAAGAAACAGGGAGGTAAAGGACCTCAATATTTATCAATTTAAATCCCCTGTATGTGCAGCTATATTGGGTGGTTCAAAAGTTACTAACGTTTTTGTGGATTTTATGTGGATAAAACCCGGATTTTAGACTAAAATACCAAATTGTGGACAAACTGTTATTTCTATGATGATGTTTTTCTGAAAATAGTTTGATAGTGGTCCTATAATTAATGTGATACCTTTGTAATTCATCACCCTTAAACTTTGTTCAACAACTCTTTAGTGAAATTTTTCTTCCAAGCTTCCAAATTCAATCAAGATTTCAATGTCGACCATCTATAATATTTTATATGAACTAGATGGCTTCATGATGGTGTCCGCTATATCTATTTCATTTTGAGTAACTCATAAGCGAAATCAACCATCTTTTTGTGAGTCTTTTGACGCTTCCGGTAAGCAGGACGGCTTTGTATGGGAAAACAAAATTGTTATTCTTCTATTTTCCTTACACTTTTTCTATATTTTGTCACTACTCAAAAATTCCCCGAGTTGTTTCCAACATTTCCTAATCAAAATTGTCCAAATTGAATCAGCCGTTCTGGAGCTGTAGCGAGACAATAGAAAGAATTGGTCCCAAGAGGCTACCCTGTGGCACCCCACTGGTCCACCTCAATATTTTCGACTCGAACTATCAACTATCGCGAACTTAGATAAGAGGAGAACCAATCATTTATTGGACCGGACCTAAAGTTCTCAGTTAATAATAATATTGATATAATCATGTGGTGTATCCTGTCAAACGCCTTACTTAAATCAGACCGAATCGTGCTCAAATATTAGAGTGTATGTAACTAGCGACTAATACTGTATCAAGTAGATGTATACCTGGCTAGGGTAGTTCCTCTGCTATCTGATAATAATAATATTAAATACATACGTAGGTGAGTAGGCACAGCGTGTGCGGGGAAGGGGGATAATTTCAGCGGGGGAGTTAGGGGGGAGGGGGTTAGGTAAATTATACCCACTACTTGTTCACTATACAACTTCACGGGGTCGCCACACTCTCTTTTTTTTTTTAACTTTAATAAAATTATCTATCTAATAATAGTCTGGAAAATGTTGTAAAAAAATTCGGTATTTTTAGATTATGAGGCTTTTAAAAAGAATTTCATTCATTCTATGATTTTCAGAAAACGATAACTTTATAGGTCAGTTTTTAACATTTTATTTCGCATTCGGTTTGGTTTCTTTAGTTCGATAAAAAATAGACTAATCAACTAGTAACTGACCTCGGTTACAATGTAGGTGTTTTAGGCAACAGATTAATAATAATAATCATGAGGTCCCGAGTTCGATACCCACCGAACTCATAGTTTTCCAAACTGTTTTTGACTTGAATTTTCTACCCAACTTTCCTGTCTCAGATTAGAAGAAACGAGTTGACTAGAAAAATTTGCCGCATGAGATACAATAAATCCAAATCCAATCCAAACTCCCTTTAGACCCCACTTAGGGGCATAGGGAGGCAACAAGAGCTCTCCATTGCGCTCGATCCTGCGCAACGTTAATGACCTCCTCCCACACCATGTCCAGATTCCTCAGCTCTGCCTCGAAGGAGCGGAACACAGTATGAGAGGGTCTTCCTCGTCTCCGGGACCCTGATGGGAGGAAAAACAGCGCTCTCCTCGGCCAACTGTCATTCGGCATCCTTAACACATGTCCCAGCCAAGTCCATCTCCTCCACATAATAGTAGAGGTGATGGGCTCACGCTGGGTGCGCCGGCGTATAGCGTCGTTCGTGATGCGGTGGTACCATCTTATACCCAAAATTCTCCTGAGGCACTTCGTTTCGAATGCAGATACTTTTTGTGCCTGGGCCAGAGTCAGGTGCCAGGACTCACACCCATACAGGAAAATGGGCAACACACACGCATCAAACAGTTTACATTTCGTCTCGACACTAAACGCCGACGCCTTCCATATCTTGGTCATGTTGTTGAAGGCGCCACTTGCCATACCGATACGTATCGGGAGCTCGATACAATAAATAAATACTACATTTAAATTTTGTACATAAGTGATTGATAGACCAGTGGTATCAGTCGAGTTCTTTTGTACATACAGCGTATTGAAGGTCGTGGGTTCGAATCCCGGTGCCCGCCATATCCACTTTCACAAAAAAGCTTCCCTTTATGTGTCTGTGTTTAGTTTGGGTGAACCCTGTTCATTAAAAAACATGTGATACGACATGTAAAGAATTTGTACCTTTTAAGGAAACATAAAATAGTTATTACAAACCTCAAATGCTAGAGATGGCAAATCCGCAAGTCTCCCACAAGCGGGTGTGGAAAACCATCGAAAATATTGTGGAGGATTTCCCTCGAAGAGATTTTTATGGATCTTTTGTGGATATAGATACTGTTACCCCACAGGCTCTGCAATGGCTCAGTGAGTTGGGTATTGTTTTGTAGATTTGTAACGAATATGTAACAAGTAATAACTAACAATTTATAACAATTGTTGACTGCGGGCTTACGACCGTCTTCATTTGTTATTTCGAAGGCTGGCTTAGTGTGATCACTTTACGTTAACAACGTTCGCCATTAGGTGGTAATGTTTAAGTCTCCGAAACTCCTAATCATGAGAATTCTCAACATGTTGAACATGTCAAAAAATCGCATGTATACAACAAGTAGATGTTTAATAATTAATGAGATATAGAGATAAAAGTTGGAAATTATTGAGAACAAGAGAGCAACCAAATTTAAAGACTGCGACTGTTGTCATGTTTTTGGTGCCATATATCCATTTTTGTTAATGTTTGCCTTTATTGCCTATAATAGCAATAATTGCTTTTCCATCTTTAGCACAAGCAAAGAACCTTAGGATAGGAAAGGAAAAGAATTGAGGAAAATAAATAAAAATCGGTTACGTTAATTTAGTAAGAAGTACGGAAAGTAATAAAAAATCTTTTGAAACTAAAAAGAAGTTAGAAACAACTAACAAGACACGTGAAGCAATAAAAAAAGTAAGATTTGTATTGTAATGTAACTATTTATTTTAATTAGTGCCATCTATCGCAGAGGTAACCCTAAAAAAAGGTAGTTGCGATAGTAGGTACTTTATTTCATTTCGTTCACCCCCCACCCCTCTGCAGAGGAAAAACTAGGTTTAAAACATAAAGGCCCCCGCACCCCTCACGAACCCCCTTCGTGAATCCTAAATCCATCCTTCCCTCGTTAAAAATCTAACCCTACAACACATCGCGGGTGGGGGTGAAAAAGAGAAAATTTTGTAGTAGTAGATGATGGGGGGGCAGATGAGTGTGTTTCGAATCAAACCCCCCTCAACTACTCATTCAACGAACCCCCCAAACGGCACTAACACCACGGAAAAGAGCGCAAATTCTGCGCAAAACTCATGCAGATTAGCTAAAACTACGCATTTTTTACTACTAGCAAACACCCCGCGACTCGCTCCATTTCAAAAAGTACTCTCATCTCATTTTTTGAAGGGAGGGTGGGCGGCAAGGTGGCATTCACACCCATCCCCCTCCTGCGCGGGATGCTGCGCTACAAGGGTGGATTTATTTTTAAATTAATATTTTGGAATATTATTTGCATTCATTTGTTTCAAATAAAGGAATATTTTAAATTCCTTTTTTTTATAATGTTTTTATTTCAGCTATGTAGTATATATTTTTTTTCAAAATAGTACGAATAAACCTCATCTAAATAATATGTTGATTTGATTAATAATTTTAATAAAAAGCTTTCTTTATTTTTAGTGCTTCATTCAAAATTAAGAAATGAAAACAATTTACGTTGCTTACACGCGCATCATTTGAAAGGAATAATAAATTTAAAAAATCCATTATTTGAACAACTACGGGCTTACGAATGACTTCTACTGCTGACTGTGTTTTAACGTTATGAAGTGGTTGGTAGATTAGCGTACTGAAGGTTGTTGGTTCGAATCCCGGTGCCGACATTTTCCACTTTAACAACACAAGTTTTGCTTTATAATATTGTGAAAGTTTATTTGTGTTCACTTTGGAAGTGCCCAATAAAAATATATTATTATGAACCTTATAAAATTTGTCTTCGATAGTATTTAACTAATATAAATAAACAAATTTCTTTGCAGTTTCTTATTCAAAGGTGTCAGTTTCGCCGGTGGATTTTTAAGGGTTACTTCATGACGTGTCTCTAAAGGAGAAGGCAGAGAGAACGCACCCTCACTCTTTTCATTATAATAATAATAATTAGTTTCTCTGCAACAAGTATGAAAACAATTAAAACAAAAAAATACAAGCATACATGTACGATCCACTAGGCATAGCATGTGTTGAGCAGTGTCCGTGGTTACACCGTTAGTACAAATTAATAA
Organism: Mystacides longicornis; assembly: GCA_963576905.1. Lineage (NCBI taxonomy): Eukaryota > Metazoa > Arthropoda > Insecta > Trichoptera > Leptoceridae > Mystacides > Mystacides longicornis. Next base: position 1,174,834 of record OY756438.1, read on the forward strand.
ATATATCTAAAAATATAAAAGAAAGTCGGGTTAGTGCGGACACTTACAACATTATATCGGTTTAATAGATTTTTATGATGCTTCATGGTTTGTTGGATTCTTTTCCATTCCGAATAACATAATTTTATATATATAGGAACTATTTTCCGTGGTCATCGCATCACGCCTAAACGGCTGGAACGATTTCGCTAATTCTTTTTTTGCCGTGTTGACTTTTATCAGGAAAAGGTTCTTATAAAAGAAAAAAATAAGAAACTTGCGTGAAAAATTAGAAAAATAGATAAAGCTCTACGTAGGCAACTTTATTTAGTAGTTATATTGTAGTTCATGTAATTTTCATTCTAATTTTGAAATTTTGACAGAAACCGTCAATTGTTAGATAGTTGGTGCGATTGACAGAATGCGGATGGAATATACACGATAATTGATTCATCACCATACAAATTAAAATTCAATATTCATAGTTAGGAACATTGGATAACGTTTGTCGAAAAAGCTAGTAATTAATAAAAAAATGAAAATGGCTTGAAAATAATATAACAACAATGCCTTCTGTGAAAATTCCATAACAACACAATTTTTATTTACCTGACAACCACTGAGTTTCAAAATACCAGTACGAAGATTATTGAAACCATTTCTTTCAAGCTTTTATAAATAATTTTTTAAAATTCCAACATATTTTAAGCATATTTTTGTATAAATTAAAACGCAGAAAGTGAATGAAAAGAGATGAGTTAAGTTTGATTAATATGTTGTGGGGTTAAGAAGATTTTTATCTGTTTGTTTGATTTGATGCGATTTTTTAATTCCCATGATGTTTCAGAAAGCAGGCAGATATTTTGGAAAGAATTATTATCGTACAAGGATGTTGAACGAAGTTTGCCGGGTCAGCTAGTAAATAAATACAATAGCTTTAAAGGAGACAGAGGATCCAGTAATCCGTACTTCATATGGAAATAGTGAAATCCTATTGCATTTAAAATGTCAGACAACATCAGAAAGTGAACTCTTAAATAATGTCATGCAATCATAGAAAGTCGGTCAATAAAATATCTCTGTAATATCTTATCTATAAAAATCTAGCCGTTTTCTTTGTTACTTAACTCCTCCTTTATTACTAGACGGATTTCGATGAAAAAAATTGGAGATGTCCAGGGTAACCCAAGGATGGTTTAGATGAAAACAGGGGCTTTCTAGATACTATATTTCTGTTTTAATTAATGTTTTTAGTTTTTGCGTTTTTTGCTCCCATTTCAACTTTTATGTCAAAACACCTTCGAGTAAAACAACTACGTTCGTAAAAAGGGTGATTTTATTTCTAAAGAGCGTACATAAGACCTAAGAATCGTTTGTGTTTTTTTTTAAATGTCATAAAATTGTCGTTCGTTTTCTAAGCAGGTATTATGTAAAGGTTTTTTCTTTATATTGAGAGAAAGATATAGGTAGGTATGTACAAGAAACGGGCATAGCGTAAAGTACGGTTGGCTATTTAGATAAGTAATACATCGATGCGCGTTGCATTGGAACTATACATCGATGTTATCCGATGCATCTGATAGAAACATCGATGTTTTCTCAAAATCGATTGCTTACAGGAGAGGGGGGGGGGGCTCTTATTTTCATCATTTAAAATATATTCCAATGAAACTTATTGAAAAATTTATTGAAAAAGTTTAGCAGGACTAACTGTTGAATAGTCAATAAACTGAATGCAATTTAGCTAATAAATAAAAAATAATCATGGGTTCAGAGGAGGGACGAAGTTCGACGGGACAGCTAGTATTAGTGTACTTGAAAAAAATGGACTCCTATTGCTCGTGGTATTAAACATCGTTTAAAACAGATGCATCAGTCGGTATAGTAGGTATTGGTAAAATATGAAATTAATTTACCATTATACCAATTTGAGTTAACTTTTCATAGTAAAGATAGGACATCGTCTGTGGGGACAGCTAGTTTTGAAATACTAAAAATAAGATCCTATGGAAAAGAAAAGGAAGTTATGGAAGGGAAATAAATGTAATTAAGATATTATAACACTGTTCATCATAATATTAAATCATAAAAATATTATTTGAATGATAATCATAATATTGCAGTGTATATCTTTTCGTAATCCGGAATAAGTAGGTAGGTAATGACTTTTTCACCTGAAACACTAGGGCACAGGAAATTGTACATGGAAACATCGTGATTTTAGAGAAAAAGAAAGCTAAGTCACTGAGGGGTTGGAATCCTGTCTCAGATTGGACGGGGCCGATTGACTGGTCGAGAATGCCTCAAGCGTTAAGTTCCGCCGGCTATACTGACACCTATGTAGGTAATATAAAGAAAAAATAACAACTAATGACTCTAACAATTCATCACTAATGTTCGAATTTTAAATGGAACAAACCACTACGGGCTTACGACCGTCTTCTACTGTTATTTCGAAGGCTGGCTTAATGTGATCACTTTACGTTAACAACGTTCGCCATTAGGTAGTAATGTTTGTCTCCGAAACTTCCAATCATGAGAATTCTCAACATGTTCAACATGTCGAAAAATCCCATGTATGCAACAAGTAGAAATTTAATAAAAAATGAAATATAGAGATAAAAGTTGGAAATTATTGAGAACAAGAGAGCAACCAAATTTAAAGACAGCGATTGCTGTCATGCATGGTTGTAATTGTATAGAAGAGTGTTATTTATTAGGTATTATTATTTACTAAGCCACGTTTTTTTAGATTTTGGTGATTTCAAGCATAGAGGTGGCTAAGTTTTCCATAAAAAAGTGATAAAAGTGGCCAATTTGTTTTGTAAATGGACAACTATAGGCCTCAAACTAAGTTGACCGTCATCGAGATGTGTCACATGCGGACCTTACCCCCGCCATCCTAGCAGCCGCATCTCAGTCAATTGCCTTCTGGGTTGCAGAGGCTGTAGAATTATTGTAACTTCCTGTAAGATTGATTAAAAGAAAAGCAAAAAAAGATTTAAAAAGTATTACAGAAAAAGCTGGTGTATAGTGAAAAGAAACGATGAAACCCCCTATTTCAATTCAAATTAAGTACGCACTAAACTAAAATAAGAACGTTCCAATTTTAATTAGCCGGATTGGTATTCGAGAAATTTTAGAACGTTCCAATTTGTTCTTAATTAGACTATAGTTTGAAATTAGTTTATTTTGGTATTCGAATTTCGTATTTAAGTCAATTTTAGTGCGTTTATCTGTCAAAACTTTCCTAATCTTAGTTCGCACCTAATTGTATGCGTCTAAAAAGATATCTGATGATATTTTTATTATAAACGTTTTTTTTAACCAAATAATTATAAAACAAGTTTATTTTTATTAAAAATATTGAGCATTTCCCCCGAATTTATTATAAGTAATACAAATAATAGCATCAAAAATTATTATCATTGAACACCAATGCAATCATACAGTCGTCTTCGTTACACTTCGGGTTGGTTCGGCAGTTTCCGGCGACCATGTTACTTGGAACTTGCTTGGAACATGGAGCTCGTTTGAATTTATCTTCTCCGATTGGCTGTCCGCTTGTCAGCATCAACCAATAAGGCGCATGCTCGATCCATAGACAATTATAATTCAAAAAAATATTTATGGTGAACTAATATTGGTTTTTAGAACACGGCATAATTCCGAATACGAATTTTAGTTCGAGTGAACTTAATCTACATAATAATTCAGTTATGTATTTACTTATGTGGAAGCATCACGCTCAAAATACAAATGCTACGTCAGATATGAATCTGTGCAGAGCCGTGCAAAATGCCGGAGAAGGTTCTTAAATACAATTTGCTTCATTAACTTTAATATATTTAGAGCTATTTAAAAAACTCTATTTTTTAGGATCTTATTCATACACATTTTTCAAAAAAGACAGTAAGCCATCTTTTGGAAACAAAATTACTCATGTAGAATGTTGAATGGAATCTTGGTATTACGGTATGAAAATGTAATAAAATAATTGTAGATTGATTTGTTATACATATAAATGTTATTCAAATCTTATTATTCTCAATAAATAAACATTTAATGAAAAAATTTGCAAAATAATTCTTCCATTTTGAAGTTTGACATATTTTAGTGACATATAAAGGTCGGTAAAACAGGTGCCTTTAACACACATAGCACAAATCACCCTCTATGGGTGGAATGCTTAATTAATTATCACACATAGAGGTTGTAGGAAATGTAGATAAGATTCAAACCATAGAGAGAGTAAAACTTGCAAATTATGTAGGTAGGTTCGTATAATATTATTATTAACTTCGATTGAACAGTGAAATTGAATCAAGTGTGAGATGTAATATATTAACATGGAGTTTTTTTTCCATGTGGGTAGCAGACTATAATTTTTCTTCTTTCTATTTTATAAACATTAAAAGTATCATTCTCCTCTCTTTTTATGAATTGTAAAAGTGTCATTCTTCTTTTTCTGTGCTTATGTCATTTATAGAGGTCTGTTCAGCAATGGGAAGCTAGACTAGAACCTGTTTAATTACCTACCGATCAAGCCTGACTATCGGAATCAAAAACGTAAAGCATGACGGGTATAAGCTAGTTCTAAATAATTTGGAACGTTCTTAATAAGAACGTTCCAAAATCCGAATAGGGAGTAATGTGTTAATAGAAATTTGTGAAGGTCTTCTCACTCTGTTACCCTTTCCTAACATTTCTTTTAGGGTAAATGAATTCTGCATATAAATACTTCTTTTTCACTAGAATTATAGGAACCTTTCTGTTCTTCATCAATACATTATATCCATTGAAAGTGCGTAGTTGCTAAATAATTACGTTCCTTGTAACTGGCGGATGAGGGAACACATTTTCGTCTTTCCGAAAGCATTAGTCGGACCACTGGGTTTGTAGAAAATAATTAACGACTAAATTTAGAAATTTTGTTTCGCGACTTTACGCTCTGTTACACTTGTTTTCACTTCAATATTTCCTATTTTCGTTTGCTTTATTTATTTAATTTTAACGTAAGGTACCCATTGTAACGTGTCTTTTATTCTTAACGAATAGGTTACAACAACTAATGACTCTAACAATTCATTACTGATGTTCGATTTTTAAATGAAACACACCACTACGGACCTGCGACCGTCGTGGTTGTTATTTCGAAGGCTGGCTTAGTGTGATCACTTTACGTTAACAACGTTCGCCATTAGGTGGTAATGTTTTTAAGTCTCCGAAACTCCTAATCATGAGAATTCAAGACATGTTCAACATGTCGAAAAATCTCATGCACAACTAGTTGATATTAATGAGAATAGAGATAAAAGTTGAGAACAAGACAGCAACCAAATTTAAAAACTGCGACTGCTGTCGTGTATTTGGCGCCAGGATATCCATTTTTGTTAATGTCTCATCCCTATTGCCGTGCTGACCCGTCGAGATTCGGTTTTTAACACTAATGGAGATTTATGGCTTGGCTCAACTTCTCAACAAACCTCCTGTGATCTTTTTGTTTTTTATAATGATAAATTAATTTTCTTCTAATCACTTAACCAACCGATGCATCTGTTTTAGGCCATATTATTATGTTTTGCACCCGCATTCTGTCAGTAACACCAACTATCAAACAACTGACAGATCCTCAAACTCCAGTTTAATTTTCTAATTATCTGTGCAATTTTATATTTTTTTTTCTTTTATAAGAACCTTCTCCTGACATACATACATACATTCTCCCTTTAAGGCACCCCGCAAGCCAGCCCGGTGGAGACCAATCCGCAGCAAACCCGACCCGCACGAAACCGACCTCCTAGCTCGATCGAAGCAATCAAACCAAAAAGCCGGCCCCGGACAAATCAAGCCCGCCGCGAACTACCGCCAAACCAACCAGCAATGCGGGGGCCTAAGCCCCACTCGGGACCATAGGGAGGCATCTCAAGAGCTCTCCATTGCGCTTGAAGGCGTCCGACGCTCATTGTGACTTTTATGACAAGTTGAGATTTAAGTGAGGTTGACCGCCTCACGTCCTTAAACCTCAATCGGTCAGAAAAGGACGGACAAAAGCCTCCGATTGATACCACTGGACTACCACCTCCTTTAAGGGATGAACCGAACAATTAAAAACCCTCTTGTACACCTGGCATCCAACAGTTTTGCTGCAAGTAACGATTAAACTATCCATATTGCTCTCAATTTGTCGATTTTTTTCCGCAAATGAGTTTTCTAGGTACCTACCACCAAAACCCCTCACCTGAACATATCCAAAAACTGTACAAACTTACCACGTAGGTAGGTACTTACCTACTGGATATAATTTTATGGGCTGGTAACACCTAAATGGTATGGGGCTTAAACCCCCCCCCCCCCCAAACTCATATGTGAGTAGGTAGGTACTCACGCTTGTGGGCATACATTACCCTGAGGTGTGAGTTAATTTTTTTCATCGTATGTGTGTGTGAGCAAATTCATTTGTATGCGTGTATTTGTCTCTGAGATCAATAATTTATTATCAGAACTGTACCTACCTAGGTACCTAGCTATGTAGCTATCTCTAATAATTGTGTTTAATGACATATTTTATACATTTTTTGTAATAAAAAGCCATGTTTTCATCATAGAGATACTTGATATAACATCGTCCTGTTAAACCACTAAAAGTACTCCAAATACCACTCTTCTTATGTGTCATTTTAAATTGAGTTTTCTAACCATCTCTCTGGCAACTGTCGTCAGTCATCCAATAGCCTGTTAAATGGTTAATGGTATTTTTTGTTAATGTCTCATCTTTATCGCCAATCTTATGTATAAAAATGGAGAGCTATTTCCCGATGTCATCGCATCACGCCTAAACGGCTGGACCGATTTCGCTAATTATTTTTTGTCGTCTAGGCTTTTATCAGGATAATGTCCTTTTAGAAGAAACAAATTAAGGAATATGCATGGAAACTTAGAAAATTAAAGAATACTCTACGTAGACAAACTTATTATTACTTTTTACCTTATAATTTATATTCCAATTTTGAAATTTTGACAGAAATTGTCAATTGGTGCGATTGACAGAATGCGGATGCAATATAGATGGTTTAAAACAGACGCATCGTTCGGAATCACATTGGTCAAATGATAATTAATTCATCACTATACAAATTCGAATTCAATATTCATATTTAAGAACATAGGACAACGTCTGTCGGGAGAGTAAATATTAACAAAAAATAATGGATATATTCATATCCTGGCGCCAAATACATGACAGCAGTCGCAGTCTTTAAATTTGGTTGCTCTCTTTTCTCAATAATTTCTAAATTGTATTTCTATACATATCTCAATCATTATTTAATAATAATCTACTTATTGTATACATTAGATTTTTGACATATTGAGAATTCTCAATGGAATGAATGTGTGCGCTCTGATGTATGCAGATGATCTAGTATTGATGGCTGAAAGCGAGCGTGAGTTGCAAGAACTTGTGACGCCTGTGTATCAAAATTGTGAAATGAATGGTCTTAAGATGAATGTCAATAAGACAAAGGTGCTTGTTTTTGAAAGAGAAGATTTAAGAACGCAATGATGTGTGAAAGTGAATGATGAGAACTTGGAACAAGTGGATGAGTATGTCTATTTAGGTAGTCTATTTAACAGAGATGGAAGGTGTGAAAAGGAGATTGAAAGAAGGAAACTGGCTGGTAGAAGGGTTGGCGGTGCACTAAGACCTCTAATGAGAAATAATAACGTATCTCTTAAATCCAAACAGTTGATGCACAATGCAATCCTGATTCCATCCATGATGTATGGGAGTGAAACTTGGACATGGACAAAAAATCTTGAAGTTGGAATAAATGCTGTGGAAATGAGATCACTGCGTAGGATATGCGGAAAGCAACTGATTGATAAGGTGAGGAATGATAATAATAGAGAGGAATGTGGAGTGGATGTTAGCGTAGTGACTAGAATGAAAGTTAATAAATTAAGAGTAGATATAGAGAGAATTAACAAGGAAAGAATGAAAAAAAGGATATATAAATCTGAAAGAATGGGTGCACGCAGTCGAGGTCGACCTCGAAAGACATGGTCCGATCATATCGGTTCAGTCTTAGAGGAGGGCCAAGTCAGGAGCAAAAGAAATAGGAGAGCATGTATGCGGAATGTTATGCGTTTGGAAGAAGCGAAAGAGGTGTGTTTGGATAGGACATATGGAAATCCGTACTCTCTGCCTACCCCCTTCGGGAAACGGCGAGATGGGTAAAAAAAAAAAATCTCACGATTAAGAGTTTCGGAGACTTAAACATTACCACGTATATAATGGCGAAACGTAAAGTGATCACACTAGGCCAGCCTTCGAAATAACAGTAGAAGACCGTCGTAACCCCGTAGTGGTTTGTTCCATTTAAAAATCGAACATCAGTTATTATTTGTTAGTCATTAGTTGTTACATATTCGTTTAGATCTAGTCCTAAAAAATGATCCCAAGAATCTAGACATAATTAGATGTTATAATATCAAAGAAATTATGGCGATCTTTACATATTTACACAAAACTGTTGAATCTAACTTTGATGAAGACATTTTAAGCTACAAATTGGTATGAAATATTTGTTTCTGTAAGGCAAGGATTCACATACCTGCGATATATTTTCAAAACGCTTGGGACCAAATGTAGATCGGCGAGAATCATCATATTATTTTTTGGATTGCCTATCGAGAACGCTACAAAAAATTCAAGCATTCCCGTCAAAGATATAAATTAACACTTTTCTTTACAAAGGTGTCGGTATAGCCGGCGGAACTTATTGCCTGAGGCAATTTATACTAGTCAAACGGTCCCATCCAATCTGAGATAGGCCAACCCCGGGTAGATATTAAAGTGAAAAAAAAAACTCTAATCCGACCGCGAATCGAACTCGAGACCTCATGAATTGAAGTCCACGCCTATACCACTAGGTTACTAAGGTCGGTTATAAGATAGGTAGATTTATATGAAAGTATTTATATGTAACATATGTACATTACGAACGCAATGACAATGCATTTCGTTAAATACTCTTTATTGAATAGGACCCTCGACCCTCTAGTATTTCAGGAATTGAAAATTCGGGGGATAGCAAATTCGTCGTTAGGGTGCGCTTCTTTTTCAGTACCTACATGAAAATGTGAGTTTCTGAAAAATCCACAAGTCCTTTTTTCTTGTAGGTAATTGCATATTTTACAATCAGGTTTCTCGAAATTATTACCTTCAATGTCGGTAGTTCAAAAATGTAATGTTTTGAGATTAGGTCTAGGTAGGTACCTATATGGTAGAGGGTTATTAAAAATTTTGGTAGTTGTTTTTTGTTTGTTCGCGTCAATGTGTGTGTGCGGAAAGAAGGGGTTTGTGTGTTTAGCCTTAAGGGAGGACTCTCTGCCTACCCGCTCATCCCTATCGCACACAGGGTACCTATACTATAATGACCAGTGGTATATGAAGTAGCAGCCTGTATGTGTGTGGGCCGATAACTCCCGTACTGAAATTAATACATATTATTATTATTGATGTAGATAGGTCTATAACGGTACAGGAGTACCCCACTTAGTCGATTCCTCATCATAGGTTACGCCAATCTTAGTACCCTTTAAAGGAAACGGCGTGATGGGTAAAATAATCATCTCAAATTGGGATAGACAGAAAATATTAAAGAAATATTTATAATATAATGTGATTATGATCTGAAGGTGAAATATACGCAGTAGTATATTAAAACACAATTTAGTTTCTTTTGAAAAAAATGAGGTTCACAACAATTATAACATAGTACACAGTTATCCTATCTGAAAAAACAAAGAAACGACAATAATTGATGTTTATACTTTATCACTAACTTTATTAATTCTATCTAATTTATTATTTACTACAACGTGTTTTATACCGTCGCCATTAGCTGTCAATATCCAAAATGCCATCTATTGAAAATTAAGTAAACTAAAACAGAACTAAGGAACGTACCTACAAATGTACTTTCTTACATTTATATTTGGAAATGCAAACAATAGTAATTCTTTAAACGACGAACAATCATAATATATTTTGGGTCAAATTTGACCCAGGGCCAAAGTTAGGAGTAAAAAATGTCTCTTGACTTTTCAACGTTACTTGCTGTCAAATTTGAAAGCTGCTAATGCAGCCGCCCATTTGCCACATATTGATGATTGTTGGAAACCATTCGAAACTTCGGGCAATTAACGGCTCATTTCAGAATCAACCTCGATAAACGAAGTACCACAAACGTTTAATTCAAGCTACTTGAAGCTCGTGTCGTGAAAGAGGAAGAAAGTCGGCATCAGAATTCGAATCCACGCCCTTTAGTACGCTATACCACTGATCTAACAATCATTTTTTTTTATTAAAGAAAATATCATAAATATACAATTGCACTATTGTGTCACGCCAAGTCTCGACAGAAGACTTGTCGGCGTGTTCATTTATATATACACACTTATAAATACGAAATAACAATAATGAATCACTTACACGGTTACAAAATATACAAACACTTAACATATTATGACTATTTACACATTATATACAGGCATTATATACATATATCAGTTATAAATAAATCCACACTTCTGCAACCACTCCTTGATAAGTTTCTTTAGTCCATCTTTGCTCGAGCACCTCTTAATAGTCGCGGGAATCATATTAAGCAGCTTCGGCATACTCTTGGTATATTAACAGTTTTTCCATCAACCTGCATTAACCAGTTCTAGCAACCTTCATTCTTCAATATCTTAATTTCAGCGGGGTTAGTCTCCATCGCAATATTTCCAATTCCAATCTTAACAGCGCTATTTTCTTCAACTCAATAGTACACCATCGTTGTTGACACGATTGTCGTTGCTAAGCATGTAAACAGCCCCCGTTGACAAATCCAAATTGGCGTTCGACTACAAACGAATATTTCCGGTGGTCGATCAGGTTAAGACGGAGGCAGGGATGACTGCCGCAGAGTGCACAGTGCAGAGACGGCTGGAGAGAGATAATCAGAGATGTAGTAAATAGGAGGACATATTATGGTCACGACTCTCAGACATGTTTTTATGGACAGAAACAATCTTTTTATGATTGTTTTTTCGTGCATTGGTTTATTTACCGTGTTTTTCCTTAACCGAGCATACGTATAAAAGTGTTGTAGTGTACTTGAGGATGAACACACACACATCCACCGGCGTCCTTCTAAACACACATAAAAAATAAATAGAATAATAAGCGGCCGTGTATGTCCTTTATTCGGTACAACTAGCTGTACTACCCCGCCTACCTTCCTGCTCTCCACACATCGGCGAGTATCGCGCTATAAAAATTTCGTACGTGTGTAGGGATTAATCGTTAGGCTTCTAAGCGGACTACCTACTAGTGTAGAGTTTCACAGACGTGGAACGACCCACGGTATTACCAAGAAACTCAAAGGATTGACCCAATATTACCCAATATTGCGAAACAATTTCGTAAGACATGTCTATTAGATCTCGGATATCAGAGCTGTGGGCTGACAACCACCTAGGCTCTATTCCTATGAAAAATTCGCTGCCTAGGTCGAAACTGGTCTGACACCAGATAATCGTTCTTGGTATCCGCACCCTTCCACTGTGTTGCCCAAGGTTGATGGGGAGAATATCAATAATAGCGATTCTGTCTCATTTTTTTTTATTTTGTATTAGATATTATACTCAGATACATAATTATCAATAAAAGGATTTTATCAATTTATTTGTTTCTCACATTTCAAGTTTTACGGACTGGCTTTCTAGATTTGATTCAAGTTTCAGGTACTCTAGAGGCTTTGTTCAGTAAAGAGGTGTTTGTTTTTTACCTTTACCACGTGTTTACATATTATTATTATTATATAGGTAGTTTGCGAGAAATAGGATCGAAGAAATATAATGTGACAGCTGATCAGAAGTTCCTACCTAATATAATAGTTCTCTACGTGGTAGCGGTAAAATTGGGACCCTTTATTAAATTCTGATGGCATTACCTATCTTTCAGATTTTTGGTCTCCTGATGGATCTTTGGTTTTATCAAGCCGTGTTGCCCTGCCTCTCACTAATCTCCTACACCCAGTTCGTCCGGATCCATCAGGTGGAAATCTGTCAATGGACCTTCTCTCTAACAAATTCTCTGTGGACCTCTTAGCCCCGGATCTGGCAATTTACCCAACTCTGCAAATGTTCTCGATCTGATACCACTGGTGATCAATAGTTTGTTGTCCTGTGAGCGCACGTATCTCTTTTTTACGTATTGTAAGGGGACCTCTCCTCCTTTCTATCCAAGCACACTTCATTCGCTTCTTCTACCGATATACCATTTATCATACATCTCCTATTTCTCTTACTTCCGACCTAGCCTTCCTTGAGGACGGAATCAATGTTTTCGATGCACCTCGTTTTCAGTCAACACGCTTTCTTACACCTTTCCTTTCAGTTTTAAAAATTATCTTTGTCATTCTGTATCTCTTTATTAGGTACCTACTTAATTCTCAGCCAACAGGAAGCATCCACAATTTCCAGACAGCAATGGTGCATAAAAACCCAAGGTGACGTTGGTTGGGCTCCTCCCCGAGTGAAAACACGGTAATACTCCAGCGTGTATCAAAATCGCTACCATCTTTAATTTATAGGAGAGACTAAATTTTACCTTATTTTTAGGTCATAAACAATTTGACAGTTTTCAATATAGATTGATGAATTGTACTCACGATGAATTTCGTACCTGCTATAAATTGTACTGACTATTAGCGATGAATTTTCCTAGACCCAAAACCCAAAATGATGACTGGAATCTTTAAATCTTAGCTGTGGGGCTAGTACGAGTTTGATCGAAAGCTAAGTGTACGCTAATAAGAGCTTATTAGCGTGCAAATTAATAGTGTTCGAAAATTAAACGATCGAATCATTCGATCGTTTTTCTAAGGAAGTTTTTCGAAACTCTTTCGATGATCGTTTTGATATTCGATCATCGAAAATTTATATTAGTGTCACTGTTCAACCCAACACCACCTATATAAGAAGGCCTTAGTGCTGGCGGCCATTTTTGGCCTCCCGCGTCACGGCTGCCGTTGTGTAGACAGATATCATAGTGTAAAGGTAAGTACATACAGATATAGATAAGCTAACGGTGGGCCTCCCGATGTGACGCAGCACTAAGGCCTTCTTATATAGGTGGTGTTGGTTTAACCATTGATTATGGAAGGAAGGGTTTCTGAACGGGATGGGATATAATAGGAGTGCAGGTCTTTTGGAGCGCCACAGTGGCAAGACAACCTCGGTGAAGTCTGTTGAAATGAGGTAGTAGAACTAGTAGGTAGCTGGTACCTACTCCGGCACATAGATACAAAGTCCTGGACATACACACATTAGTACGCGCGTGTAATGATATTATTCAGGTAGTTAGCGCCGTGCTCGGACCCACCAGGGCCGCGGCGAGGACAAACGGTTCAAACACTTTTGAGTGTTAGTTGAGTGGGGCCTGCAGAGGCGATTCATAAATGGGCGCTTTGAGTACAATATAATAATTTTGTTCTTTCATAGGTACTACTTTGTGTATCTTTTTATACAAAACGGACATAGAACCAGAGCCAGAAAAGAGCATTCTCTTTTGATCGCTGACATACCCAGAGCATCAATATGTAGATACGAGTTCTGAAAACAGTCCAATAGATGGATATCTAGAAGATAACAGTGTTGCTGTGCTGAAATCTATTGGTTTCTATAGATTCAATGGAAATTTCTATTGATTTGCTTTTTCGCGCCAGATTTGATGTCAGATGAAGTCGTTATGAATCTTAGATTAGGAAAGAGAGTATTGAATCAAATATTTAGGTTAGGTTCTAATGTTGTTTTTTGTTTTGCATATTATAATTTTGTAATATTATTTCTAAAACATGGAACTTTATGTACACGATTTAACAGCAAGTTAGAGAATATAACAATATAACAATCACAATTTAGATTTTTTTATTCCAGATCGTTTGTTTGAAAATCGGCAAATTGGCATCTTTTGTCGATCGAATTGAAGAAAAAATATGATTTGTTCGAAGCTTCAAAATGATAATTCATTATAGGTATATGTATGTATATTTTCTTGTTATTTTATTTTATTTTTATACAATCAAAAAAAATCATTACTCAGCATAACAGGTACAAACCCTTTGCGCTGAGCAATGAGAGACAAACACAATATCAAAAACAAAAAACATCTAATACAACAATCTGAGCGGGCTGTGTCAACAAAATAGGTGCAATACATACAGGTGCTCGCCAGTACTCAATTTTCGCAGGTTCAAAATAAAATAACTATTATAGGTAAGCACGACAATTCCATATAGGTACCCAAACATAATACAGGCACACAGCGGAGATGTGGAGACGCATATAATAATCATTTTGGTTTATGGAAAAACAAGTCGAAAGTTCTTCACATTCACAGCGTTACGTCAGTTTACATAGACATCGAGCAAACACCAAATTAAAGAACACCAAGTACAATCATCAATGGGCGATGACTTACACCCATACAGGAGAATGGGCAACACACACGCATTTAAAAGTTTACATTTCATCTCGACACTAAATGCCGATGCTTTCCACATTTTGCTCATGTTGTTAAAGGCGCCAGCGCCTAAACTATGATTATGGTGTAGATAATGAGACATTTAAAATAAAATTGAAATATGAAAAAAAAATGTGAGGTTTCAAAACTCCTGAAGCTGTCCCATTAATGAGTACATTACAATACTAACCAGATATAAAAGTATAATAACAAAACTCTGTCATCCCCGATCTCTCCCCGATCTTCCCCCCCCCCGGTCCGCTCGTTATCTCCCCATTTGCAAACCTTCAACCCCCTAGATCCCCACACGACGCCCACCTTGCCCCCCCCACCACCGCAGTTGTCCACTACACCTCTTGCAAGTAGCTAAAGACTTTACCCCGTATTTTGGTTAAATGTCCACGAACACGGGTACATTTTATTTTAAATATTTATGCGGGAGCATTAGATAAATGTTGGTGTTAAATTTACATATTGTCCCATACAAAAATGTCGAGATGAATCTCAGGGGAGATTCGATATAAAGAGATTCTGCAGGCAATATTATAATATAAAGGTAGAAATATTCTAGCAGCAGTATTGACTAATCATAAAGTTTGTTGCTTGGTAGTTATAATTATAAAAATGCTCACGAAATCAAGGATATGTGGCAAACACCAACCACCCACATAATACCTATAGTGACATCGACGAATGGAGTTATTCCCAAGTCTCTTAGAGAGAATCTAACGCAACCATGGCATATGTAGTGGTGTCAGATATGCCATTAAAAGGCAGTTTTTTCCGCACGTAGGATGTTTAGAAAAATTCTTTCTCTATAGTTTGAAGGTCTCTCATGATTAAATTACATCACAATGTATCATGAGAGATAATACCGATATTTTTATATTTAGTACTAGCTGACCCGTCGAACTTCGTATCGAAATTAAAAAATATGGGTACTCTAGGTTTTATGCAACAGAGCTCAAATTCGTTTTTTAGTTATTTAACACGAATGACTATTTAGTGGCATTAGCAAAACCTGCATACCACGCAGCATTCATTGGGTCTGAGTTTATTTTTACATCAAAAACTTATAACCTATGTTAATATGATGTGGGAAGAGGTCATCATTGCGCAAGATCGAGTGCAATGGAGAGCTCTTAAGTCTCACTTTGCTCCTGAGTGGAGTTCAAAGGGAGTTTTAATTTTGATTGATTTGATGTTAATATGTAAAAAAAAAATTTAGGTATGTCATTATATTCGATATTTTAATAGTTTTTTGCTCAGTTAAAATAATATTGATTGATTAATCAAAGTACGATAAGGAACATCTCCGTACCGATTCAAAATACGCATTGAGTTGTCAATACTTTTTTTGCCCATCACGCTGATTCGCGAAGGGGGTAGGCAGAGAGTATGGACTTCCATTCTTTCCAATCCAAACTAATTCGCTTCCTCCAAACGCATAACATTCCGCATACATGCTCTTATATTCCTCTTGCTCCTGACTTGGCCCTCACGTAAGACGACACCGATATGGTCGGTCTATGTCATTGAAGGTCGGCCTCGTCTGCGTGCACCTATTCTTTCAGATTTATATATCCTTTTAGTCATTATCTCTTCGTTCATTTTCTTTACATGCCTAAACCTTCTTTCTTTATTCACTTTCATTCTAGTCACTACACTAACATCCACTCCACATTCCTTTCTAATATTATCATTCCTCTCCTTATCATTAAGTCTCTTTCCGTATATCCTACGCAGTGATCTCATTTTTCCACAGCATTTATTCCAACTTCCAAATTTTTCGTCCATGTCCAAGTTTCACTTCCATAAATCATGGATAGTATCAGGATTGCATTGTGCATCATCGATTTCAGAGATATCTTCTTAGAGGTCTAAGTGCACCGCCAACCCTTCTCCCAGCCAGTTTCCTTCTTTCAATCACACCTTGGATCTCTTCTAATAGACATACTTCCAAGTTCTCGACATTCGCTTTCACACAACATTGCGTTCTTAAATCTTCTCTTTCAAAACAGTGGAAATAAAAAAAGCACATTTAATGCAGTATCTGTGATTTTTTTCTATCTTCTATTACAACATGGTGAAAGTGTAGCAATTTTTATTTTCAATAAAGAAACAAATTCTAGGTCATTAGCAAAATAATATCCAGCTTTTTATACATATTAACGATGTAGATTATATTTACGTTATCATCCTCTGTAAAAATCAGCCCATAAACGAAGAATATATTTTCAAACAAAAAAAAATTCTACCTGTACTTCAATATAATCATGTATTCCTTGTGTTAAAACTTATCAAAACTCCTCATAAAATGAACTTCAATTAAGTATAACTCCTTAATAGCAATGTTATATACATATATACGATTCTGTTTGCTGGCGGTTTTAAAAATCTCTGTAAATAAAGAATGTTTTCAAAACTCCTTACACTTCATAACAATAATGTATTCCTTGTATTAAAACTTACCAAAACTCCTTATAAAAATTAACTGCAATGAAAATTATATGACTTATCCAATCAATCTATTTCATACAATGAGATATTATACTGGAGATGCAATTCCATACAATTTTTAGTTTGAAAGTAGCATTATGAGTAAATTTGAAGTTGAACTTAAATAAAAATATGCAATCAAGCATTACTGACGAATATGTTTGTCTTTGTCACACATAATACGCCAAACGGCTAAGTGCTGTCACCTTCTACCGGTACACATTAATAGAAATTTCTTTTTGTGCGTGAGATTTGAATGCATTTGTCAGAATTGTCTAAGAACCTTTTGAAAAAGATCTCTCGTCTTTATTAATGCGAGGCATACAACGAACAGTTTAAAAGCACATTTATAAAAATATTTTTCGACAATGGAAAAAATGATTTATTTATTCGAATCAAAATGACCCTTTTTATAAAAACACTAGTTATAGTGTACTTGCTTCTAAATGTCGTCCGGCTAGGTAAGGGCTCATACACACAGCTTAAACGAGAACCGTCAGAAATCCGGCACTGTGGGAAAAACCGCTGGCGATTTCTCAGTTGTATGATGGATTTCGTAAAAAAATTCATTGAAAGTGGAAAATCTCTGTTTGCAGAACATCCTTAAATTCCATATATAATTTTAATTAAGGAGCACTCTGTTTAAATATAAGTTGTATTCTTTTTTCTAAATAAATTGATAAAAAAAAACCTTGATAAAATAAAAAAAAAATCTAGAAATATATACCTATTCACTGTTGGATACGCCGCGTACGGGTGTATCTTTTTAAATGAATTTGGGCTAATTAAAAGTGAACACAAATACATTTGGAAACTTGCACACACTATGGAAGAGTTGTGTTGTGAAAGTGGAAATAGTCGGCACAGTGATTCGAGCCCAAGACGTATGCTGTAGTAAGAAAGCCGTCGACTGAACAGCTGGGTTACAAATTCAAATAAAAATGTATTTACGCGTTTCATACAGACGCGGTTTTTTTTACCCCGCTCGGTATGCACCCGTAGTGTGATGTGGGCCTAACTAATAAAACAAAAATAATTGTCAAATATATTTTTATATTTTAAACATTTTATCACAATAATATGCACTTAAAATATATAAAATACGTCCTTTTTTATAAAAGGATTTTCCTATATTGATTTCTGTTGAGGAACGACTTTTATTCACCACAAAATCCACCATTTTCAAGAACACCGTATTACCGCGGACACAACTGTCAAGCTCGAGCTGTTGTCAACGACTAAAACACGAGCGTGGCACATTTTTGGTGGTGGCACAATTTTTCACATGCCATTTTTTAGACTCGATTGCATCTCTAGTATAATATCTCATTGATTTCATACGATATATTTTACATTCGCATTCTATCAATTGCAAAACAATCAATCCACTGACAGTTCTTTCAAATGTCAATTAATAAAAATTCAAAAGTAGAACAAAATTTTATTGTAAAAAGTACTAAAAAGATTACCTACTCTCTGTGTTTTCTTAAATTTCCTAATTTTACATGAATTTTTCTTAATTTTTTTCTTCTAATACAACCCTCTTCTGATAAGAGCCTACACGCCGAAAAAAGTATTAGCGAAATCGGTCCAGCCATTTAGGCGCGATGCGATAACACCGGGAAATAGCTCTCCATTTTTATAGTGTTCTTAAATTTTCTAATTTTCCATGCATTTTTCTTAATATTTTTCTTCTAAATCAACCTTCTCCCGATAAAAGCCTACACGACAAAAAAGAATTAGCGAAATCGGTCCAGCCGTTTAGGCGTGATGCGATGATATCGGGAAATAAATCTCCATTTTTATAGTTTTCTTAAAGTTTCTAATTTCACATGCATTTTTCTTATTTTTTTGTTATAAAAGTACACTCTCCTGATAAAAGCCTACATGACAAAAAAAGAATTAGCGAAATCAGTCCAGCCGTTTAGGCGTGATGCGATGATATCGGGAAATAAATCTCCATTTTTATAGTTTTCTTAAATTTTCTAATTTCCCATGCATTTTTCTTAATTTTTTTGTTCTAAAAGGACACTCTCCTGATAAAAGCCTACACGACAAAAAAAGAATTAGCGAAATCGGTCCAGCCGTTTAGGCGCCATCCGATGACAACGCGAAATAGCTCTCCATTTTTATATATAAGACAAGATATAGCATTGTATTTAAGGTGTGAAAAGGAAATTGAAAGAAGGAAACTGGCTGGTAGAAGGGTTGGCGGTGCACTAAGACCTCTAATGAGAAATAAGAATGTATCTCTTAAATCCAAACAATCGATGCACAATGCAATCCTGATACTATCCATGATTTATGGAAGTGAAACTTGGACATGGACGAAAAATTTGGAAGTTGGAATAAATGCTGTGGAAAAATGAGATCACTGCGTAGGATATACGGAAAGAGACTTAATGATAAGGAGAGGAATGATAATATTAGAAAGGAATGTGGAGTGGATGTTAGCGCAGTGATTAGAATGAAAGTGAATAAATTAAGGTGGTTTGGGCATGTAGAGAGAATGAACGAAGATAGAATGACTAAAAGGATATATAAATCTGAAAGAATGGGTGCACGCAGACGAGGCCGACCTCGAATGACATGGTCCGATCATATCGGTGCCGTCTTAGAGGAGGGCCAAGTCAGGAGTAAAAGGAATAGAAGAGCATGTATGCGGAATGTTATGCGTTTGGAAGAAGCGAAAGAGGTTTGTTTGGATAGGAAAGAGTGGAAATCCGTACTCTCTGCCTACCCCCTTCGGGAAACGGCGTGATGGGTAAAAAAAAATTGTATTTAATTTTAATTCATTTTTTCATTATTATTTTTTATACAATGGTGTATGCTTTATAGGATATATTGTGATTTAATGAGTAAATGCTTTGAAATAATAATATAAAACTTTTCTATACAAAACCGGCGGTAGTTATTGCCTGAAGCACTTTTTCCAGTCAACCATCAGTCTCGTCCTAACTGAGATAGACCAACCCCGGGTAGAAATAACAAGTAAAAAAAAAACACTTTAGTAAAACTCTGACCCGACCGGGAGTCGAACCCGGGACCTCGTAATCTGAAGTCCAAGCCAGTACAACTATAAGCTACCGATGTCGGTTAATTCTTAGACTTTTCCTTTTAGCCATATAAATTCTCTTTGTCATTCTGTTTGCATACATTCTTTCCACATGCCCAAACCATTATAACATATTAACTTTCATCTTTGTCACAACATTTACTTCCATACCACATTCATTTCCATATCCCACGGAATCTTTCCACATATTCTTCGTAGAGCTCACATCTCTACTGAATTCATACTAAATTCTTCTTTTTTCGTCCATGTCCACGTTTCACATCCATACATCATTAGATGGTAACAAAATTGCGTCACGCGCTGAATTTTTTGCTTGTAGTGAAACGTTGTTGTTTAACACACGGGGTTAAACAATAATAAGCTTGCATTTTGTATGAATGAACAAATTAATAAGCCACAGAGGTCACTTGGAAATCATTACCAGCTCATTTAGCCTAAAATTAATTAGCCCTTTACGCAGTTCCGGTCGTTTCACCTGTCCCTCGCACCTCATCTACACCAGCTCGCTTTAACTATTTAAGCGCCATCTGACTTCACACCTAGAGTGTCGACATGTGGGAAAGTCATACCTACATATTATAAGCAACGCGACAAGCAGTCTCATGAATTTGGGATCTGTGTAAAATGTCTAGGTATCTTTTTGGTTGAAATATCAGATAGGAAGAATTTCAATTATTCCTAACTTGTTCACTTTTCCATGTTACTCTCTATCATCCTCTTCAATTCTCGGTATAGGTGCTGCAGCATAAGTCCTCAATTACTTGGATGCAATCAATCAATTCTCTCTTTTTGAGCTTATTTAGAGGCATAGATAAGAATAAGAATCGATGGAGGGAAGCACCTGCTCGAAACCCTATCCTAAAGACTTTCACGATGGATTGATCATGTAATACGGAATGAAGGTCTCCTACATACCTCTATTAAGGGTATATATAACCAAGGGGACAGACTCCCAAGGAAGACCACTTGAAGAGAACTTATCTACAAGACGTATACTCAGATATGTGCTGCTCCTCCTTCCTGAGTATCTGCAACGGATTTGGCGGATACACACCACTATTAATGGGATAGTGCCTCAGGAAAATCTTGGATATAAGATGGTACCACCGCATCATGAGCGACACTATACGTCGCGTCGGCGCACCCAGTGTGGGCCCATCACTTCTACCATTATGTGGAGGAAATGGACTTGGATGGGACAGTTGGCCGAGGAGAGCGCTGTTCTTCCTCTCAGCAGGGTCCTGAAGACGAGGAACACCCTCTAATACTGTGTTCCGCTCCTTCGGAGCAGAGCTGAGGAATCTGGATATGGTGTGGGAGGAGGTCATAAACATTGCGCAAGATCGAGCGCAATGGAGAGCTCTTGTTGCCTCCCTATGCCCCTAATGGGGACCTTAAGGGAGATTGGATTGGATGTATAACTTATGTAAGCAGATATGAATATAATGTGATTTGGAGTAGATAAATAAATAAATATTATAGTAAATAAATAAATTTAAATTCGGATATATACACGAAAATGGTAGTCCAGTGGTATCAATCGGCGACTTTCATACGTACAGCGTATTGGAGGTCGTAGGTTCAAATCCCGGCCATGCTAACCATTTCCGCTTTCACTACAAAAGTTGATTAGTATGAAAGATGTCTAAAGTGTATTTGTGTTCACTTCGAGTGAGCACAGATTCATTTATAAAAAAAAATATTGCAACAAATGATTGGAACCCGTTTCAAGTCATTGATTGTCAACAGGTTGATAGTTAGTAATAATAAAATTATTGACCATACATACCTACTATATTTTTATAAGTATTTTTTAAGTTTGCCCTAGCACAGGCTTAGCCTATTTGGGTAACATTGTTGTAATTTTTTTCAAACGTTTTGTACTAATAAAAAAATACATTTCATCAAGGATTTTAAGATTTTGATCAAATTCATGACATGGTCTGTGACACCTCATAAATAGTTGAATAGGCCCGTTCGTCCGTAAGGACCTTTCCGCCTATTAGGCCCCACACGCCCAGCTTATTACGCTAAATAGTTTTGTTACTCACCGGAGAATGTAATTCCTGAAACAGAAAAGGTCCGAAATGAAATACCCGTGATATTGCACAACATTCCATTCATTCATTCATAATCGCTCATGATAATAATATAACACTTTTCTATACAAAAGTGTCAGTGTAGCCGGCGGACCATATTGCTTGAGGCAATTTTTCCAGTCAATCGATCCCGTCCAATCTGAGATAGGCCATCGAATCGAACCCGGGACCTCGGATCTGAAGTCCACGCTAGTACAACTAGGCTACCGAGCTCAATCGCTCATCTTCAGGGATTTATAATTGTTAACAATTTCATCACTTATTATTTAACAAATAAAATAATAAAAATAACGAAAAATTTACAGGACACACCTTCCTAAGTTCAGAATTTTAGTGGTTAGTTAACCAAAGTGCATAAGAGATAAGTTAACCTAGCCTAGAGTGATCTATTTTAACTCTAGAAGTGTATTAAATAGCTTTGTGGAATAACAAATTACCTACTCTATGATGTGTGTCATGTTCTGTTTTCCTACGAATACGGCGCTGCTATAACCAACAGTGAATGTGAATAATTGTCAATATTGTTACCGTAGTTACAAAAAACATTGTCATATATATTGATATTTGTATATTTTCGTCCTTAGGCCTCAGAGCAGGCACTTGGACACGTCAAGATTAACAATAAATTATAAAAAAAATCACACAATAATAAATTCAACAAGACACAACACTGCACAACCAGTTACAATAGAATACATCAACAATACAATATTTCAATATAGTGCAGGAAAAGAAAATTAAAAATTCAATGAGTGTAAAGGGCTCCGTTAGCATTTCGTCTTGCTCATGATTACAATGTCCCACTTAGCATTTCGTCAACTGTATAAAATTCTTTAACCACAAGATACTGTTTCACCCCTGTCCGAAACTCACTAAGTTCAAAGTGCCTCAGATAGTCAGACAACACATTGAATAATCGTACACATATGAAACTCTTTGAGACCTTACTAAGTCTATGAGCCACGGGTCGAATGTCGCTCCTGGACCGAGTGTTGTAATCATGATATATGTAAGACTGCCGTCTTGTTAGACGACGGACCGTTTTCTAGGAACCCAGTGCATAAGTCCTCAATTCAATGCAGATTCTTAAGCTTTTTCAAATCTTATTTCCCTATGATTTAGAACGACATTTTTGAATCTTCTCTTCGATTATATTTGACGGGTTGGCTGGAAGATGTCCTTTAGGATAAGTCCGTCCTTTGATTCATATATGTTTGGGCTCAAACTGTTATTATATTTCAAAAAAGTGTTATTTTTTCATTTATTATATTTCACCTTTAGCAAAAGTTGGACCTGGAAATGGGAACAGATCATCAAAGGTTGATTTATGACAACCAGAAATCCATCATTGCCATCAGACCAAGATGATTAAATTATGTCTGGATTCTTGTGACCATTTTACAGGACTAAATTTTATCGAATATGTAACCACTAATGACTTTAATTATTAGTCATTATATTTGTTACATATTCGTCAAGATGATTAAAATTCACTACAACCATTAATTATTTTATATTGCTTCATGGTTTGTGGTGTCTTAATACATAAATCTACCTTTTTTTATTTCATTGCCATGTTATATATTTACAGGTTGAATAATGATGTTTTTTTAAAGTTCGCGTAGGTTCCTAGTTAAAAGGGAGGAAAATATTTGAAGGGATGTAGATGAAAACCGAGAGTTTTTTTTTAACACACCATGCAAATACTTTTAGTATAATGAACCTGGGCTCATAGAAAGTAAACAAAAATACACTTTTAACACTAAGCAAAGCTTGTGTCGTGAGAGAGGAAGATGGGAGGCACCGGGAAGCCAGGCTACGATCTTCATATTGAAAGTCGTCGACTGAATCACTAGAACACCAACCACTCCAAATTACATGCCAACATAAATGCTTTATTTAGTCTTTCATTTTTTCTAACCTTTGAACATTAGAAAGGGAATAATTTTAGACATTTAGTTTGGTGTTACACTAGAGATAATAATATGTAACAAGAGATAGGGGGAAGCTCCCCCCCCCTAGCCGCTAAAACCCCCCGCGGCGTAAAGGGGGGGGGACTAAAAAGAGAGGCAAATTGCACTAGTGTTAAAAAGTGCCGATCGATAAGGAAATGCCTCACTGGGATGCTGTTTAAAATTGTGTGAGTAAAATTTTATTTCAAAACCTACCCCCACAGGGATGTGACTGTGTGCGTAATGAAGGAGAGTGGGGGGTGGTGGCCCTCATCAACCGCCCCTGCGACCCCCCAAACGGCACCCGTACTCATTCTCTTTTACATTCGTTTCTCTTCCTGTGTATGGTGGCAGTCGTGAGGATTATACCACGCTGGAGAAGAACTGCGTTTTACGTAAAAAAAGATAACAATTTTTTTTAGTTACAAACTTTGTTGTGGTTTTTTTTTTCTAAATATTTTTGACGATGCGTTCGTAGAATAGGATCAATGTACCAACCATAAAATAAAACAACATAATATTTCAGTGGTTCATTCGACTACTGTCTTATGTTTTACTGAAAGTTATGGGTTCGAATACCAGTGACGACTATCTTAATACATTTAAGGTGAGTTTGTCCCAATCAAACGGATACTACTTAACCTATTATAATAATTTTTCTGACAGATTTTGTCGTTTTACAGAATTTTTTAAGAATGCTGATCCTTTTTAGGGGCATAAGGAGGCAACAAGAGCCCCTCCACAGCACTCGATCTTGCGCGGCTTCAACGACCTCCTACATAAAATTATAATAGATTTTTTAAATACTGAAAGAGTCGTAGAGTGAATTTGTGTTCAGTTTGCGTGAGCACAGATTCATTTTAACTAAAAAAAAAATTAATTCACAAATAGCAACTTACAAAGGTTAGCAAATAGTTACAAAGTTTTTACAACGGAAAATCTTTGATATATTGTAATTAATATTAAATTAAATTAAAATTAAGTACGTATGCTAATAAAATAATGAATTTAAATTTATTCTTATCGAATTCGATTACTCTCTTTATTTAGTCGAAAACTTTATTTTGTCAATAACTTGATATTACCAAACCTCATCACTTTTTTCTATTTCATTACTAGATACTATTGTACCTAATTTTTGGAAATTTTTCATTTGAGATAATACGTATAAAAATATCAATCAATATAAAAAATAAAGGTTATTATTAAATATATATACAAAAATTCAATTTTGAATAAATTAAAATAAACTCAAATATAACTTACTATGAAAGATTTTTCCGGTTGTGATAGGAAGGAAAGAACTATTTGACACAAAACCGATAAATAGGAAGATAAGATATGGGGTCCAAGAATATTTTGCCTCTTAGCCACTGGATAACTGGACTCTCTACAGTCTCTACCCACAAGCGGTGGACCCTGTGACTGTTGACGCTAGGGTCAACAAGCGGAAGAAAGTGCGGGGTGCCTTGCATGGCTGTCCAACAAACAGAGTATTTCCAATGTACACCTGAATCCTATTCTGAATTCTATCTTCTATGAGCCCTCCCATCCATACCCTCCTAGTCATTCAGGAATAAGAAGTAAATCTTTTGGTCCAAAAATCCCCAACCCATGGTGTCATTATACCCTTACCGAAGGATGCGTGACTAACGGGTAAGCTAGTAACTAACGAAGGGTCCCTAGTGGGGCTAGTACGAGTTTTATCGAAAGCTTTATGCACGCTAATAAGCGCTCATAAGCGTGAAAATCAAACGATCGAATCTTTCGATAATTTTTGTATGGAAAAATTTCGAAAATCTTTCGATGATCGAATATCGAAACGATCATCGAAAACTTATACTAGGGCTACAGGAGACCTCAGATTGTTGTTTTTTTTTTTGCATTTCAAGGTGTCAAAAAGTTGCGTTCACTTTCGTTATTTTTTTAATCATTTTCAAGAATCATTTAAATACTCTATGTTAAGTATTTTTGTTTGATTGTAAAAGGCCGGTTGGGCGTTAAACTGAATAAAAATAAAATGAAATAAATAAAGAGGCCAATGGATAAAAAAATACATCAACAAGTAGTGTTTCGAGGTGCTAGACTGCTGGCCAGTAGGTACTTTTAATATAACTTTACTTACAAATGGTTCGATATTACCAGCAGAACTTAAGACATTTTTTTCTAGGCAACCGGCCTTATCTGAAAAAATGGCCTAATTTCTTACATGGTAGAAATTTTAAGTGAAAACTCCTTACATAAGTTTATTACTCAGGGACCTCTTATCAGAAGTAAGCGCCTATACGCCACTAGACTACCGAGGTCTGTAGGTTTCTTAAGGATATAGTTGATTTCTACGACGATCCAAAAAAACTATCAAAACACATTGATGTGGGTGATTACAATATATATTTTTCATGCTAAATTGTAGCATATTGTAAGAGAAAAAAAAACCATTATTACCTAGTGTTTATTTGAAAGAAACAAAATATATACAGGGTGACTGGTAATTCAATATATTCCTTGTAAAGAGTTATACTAGACAAAATTTGCAACAATTTTGTTCTCATTAACCAGGGGTAAAATACCATTGGTTGTCGAGTTATTTAACTTTTTAGAGTTTGTTTTCAATTTTCCACCTTTTAACCTAAAATTGTGAACAAAGTACTCCAATTGGGAAAGTAAAAATATGATTTTCCAATAGCTGAAGAATAAAGGAAAGGCTGATGTAAAAATCAATAAGAAAATCTGAAAAACCTCAGAAATACAACTTTTTAAAATCACAATTCGGTGTTTTTTATTTTTTATTTCGATTTGTCTAACGGACTTACTCCAGAAAAAATAATACACTTGGCGTACAAAACACAAGATAAACTTCCCCAAAGCTTTCAGGCGCGGAATCAGTTCAACTTCGCCATACTAATGCTGGACAACCTGGTGTAGATAATCATAACGAAGCGCAGCTTTGAATTTTATTCATGTTGAAGTAAAGTCGTTTGTATGAAAATGCCTACGGCTTCATAGCACCATCTGATCGTATAATATTGATTATTTTCCAAAACTGTAGTAAATTGGTAAACATTTTTACCTTTTCGCAAAGCTTATTAATTGGGAAAGTTTTTCCTGTAGTTTTTACGGCAAGTATATTATACTTTTACCCCTGGTTAATGGAAACAAATACACTCTTTGACTCTTTCACAGTAAGCTACTTAAAGCTTTTGTCGTGAAAGAGGAAGATGGTCGGCACCTGGGATCGAACCCACGACCTCCGATACGAAACAGTACGAAAGCAGGCGTTGTAACAGGTAGTCTACCAACCACTTCTTAACCTATTAACATCTACTAGCCTGACGAAGAAGACGTTCGGTCTTCGAAAACCAGTTAGCTTAATATTGTGGAAATAACTAAATATTTTGTTTCCTTCAAATTAGTTCGAAGTATGTTGCACCAAGTTGCCACGGTCGAAAAGATAAATTATCATTATTAGTGTAATTTTAACCTT